>OZ024892.1:46978792-48178792 GCA_964017195.1 Siderastrea radians | reverse complement strand
GATTGTACCGTCCATCCTGAACCTTCTGATATCCACTGGGATATCTTGTTTAAGATATTTTGTTTAGACATTTGTAATGCTTCATTGATTTCCATTTGGTTGATTATTGTTTGACTTGTACTATTGAAATATGCTGACTTTTCGACTATTACATCAGCTGATATTTTTTCGAAAGTGACTTTCAATGTTTCAACATATTTCAAGCCTTTCATTTCATTCAACAAAGTTATTAAACGATGTTCTATTGCTTTTCTTGTGTTTTGCATTTGGGGTAAGGGGTCTTTATTGTTTTTAATGCCAATTTCAAATGACTTAGTGAAATCTTTTAAAGCTTTGTCTGTTTGTTTTATTATGGTTCTTGGTGTTGGAACTGGTTTTTTACTCCTTGGTGTTGGAACTGGTTTTTTACTCCTTGGTGTTGGAATGGGTTTGTAATCATTCCTGAATTCTGGAGGTGGAAGAATGATGTTTTCTTCATATTCTTTAGCCATCTGTTTGACACTCTTGCGAGGTGTTGGTATTGGCCTCCTTGGTGCTGGAACTGGCTTCTTCTCCTGCTTCAGAAGTAATTTGATAAGTTTCGATTTGCTTAGTTTTTTCAAACTAGCTTTATCCATATTTATATAATTAGATTTTTCTGATTTCATTATATATACTATAGTAAAGATATTTTTTTAAGTAGTTTTAATCTGCGTTCAAACACAGTCAAGAATTCAAATGATCCGCGATTTGATCCTTTGAACTGTAATTATGAAACATTATTATGCATTATGTCCTTGCATTATGTCAATTATTTTTCTCCATGATATTGATGCAATGCTATTTTTTTGGTGCTTTATCGTCTTCAAATGACAATGCTTGCCAGCCAGTGTATAGTTACGACCTGTTTTACAAATATCACAATACCATTCTTTGTCTAGCATGTACTTCGATTTTTGTCGTCTTAAAGCATCCTTCCTCTCTTCTTCAGTTGAATATTTTGGTGGTCTACCTCGACCTCTTTTATTATTTTGATTCTCCATATATAATACTATATATATACCATATATCTTTAAATAAGTAAGATGCGTTTCAATTCATTCAGGAACTTTATAATTTCGACCAAATTCTTTTTTAAGTTGTTCTTCAACAAGTTTACCTTTTTCTACGAACCCCCTCAAATCCATATCTCTAATATTTTCCATCAATAGTTTATCTCGACGTATTAGATATTCTTCGTAATCCTCTTCACGATCCAGACGTTCTTTATTCTTTTTATGAACTTTAGTTAGAAAATGTTTTTCCTTTCTCTTCAAACTATAGTTCCTCTTACAAATATCGCAGAACCACTGCCGATTTCCAGTATCCATCTATATATATATGTTTACATATAATTTTTATTTTTATATATCCTTCAAGTCCTTCATTGGAATCCAACTGTTGAATTCATCACTATACCCCTTCCACTTCACCAAAGCTTGCTTCTTTTTATAATCCCTCCGAATGACTTTATCAATTCTGAATACCTTTTGTTCAGCTTTCAGTAATTCAGGTTCATAAAAACTCCCTTGAATGTCTTCACCTCTGAGATCCTTTAGTTTGTAATTTATTGGATTTGTATATTGGATTTTATCAACTGTAAAAACTTCCTCAGACCAATTTGGTGTATAGCCCTTATCAAACACATTCCGTTTATACTTACTTATTCTAACCTTATCACCTATTTTGAATTTTGGTTTAGATGATACTTGCTCCAAATTACCATACAGATTAAAGTAAACAGTGCCTTCATTTTTCTTTTTACTGGCTTCTACAGGTGTCATCTTTATGCTTGAATGTTTTGTATTATTGTATTCTTTCACTAATTTTGGTAACATATCAAGATACTGCGTATTGCCTTGGATTGTGAACTGCTTCCACATCCTGGTTTTAATTGTTCTGTTCCACCGTTCGCATACGCTACTTTTCTCTTCATTTTCGGTTGAGTACAATGTTATTTTATTCTTATCAAGTAGTTCCTTAACATGTTTGTTGTAATACTCTTTGCCTTTATCAGTCCATAAATATTTCGGTTTTCTACCTTCTTTAAGGATTGTTTTAAAAGCATTCATAACGGTTTCACCCTTTTTATCTTTTAATGGAACTATCCAACCGTATTTAGAGAATACATCTAGAACCATGAGAAGATATCTGTAGCCAGCGTTCCATCGACTGAATTTTTGCATCTCAACGATATCTGAACACCATATCTCGTCAATGCCGTTTACAATAACACGCCGTCGAGTAAAGTTACGCTTTATCGGTTTATGAAGCTCATCAGCTAATTCTTTTTGCCAGTTTTCTTCACTCGACGGCCTTTCCCGTTTTTTGTCTTCCTTTGTTTTACACCTAGACCTAGTTTCTGCTTCGTGTTGATTAGAAATCGTGCTGTTTGTCCCCATTTTGGCATCTGTCCATAAGGAATTTCATCTAATGACTTGACCATTTTTCTGTCACATTCACCTTTGTTTTTTCCCATATCATAACAAATATCATGATGAGCTGATATTCTATCAACTTCATTGTAAGGTTGTACGTGCCACTTGGTGACCTCTCCAGTGTTTTTATCATACTCTAACTGTTTATCGAGAGGGTTATATGCCCCCATGTATTTATACTTTCCAGGAGTCCATCCAGCTTTTGGTGTCGGTAATTTCCCAATTAGTTTATGTATATCAACACCAGCACCATCCAAATCCTTCCTGTCAGTTTTATACTTTCTATTCGGTCTTATTTTGGTTGATAATTGATCAAGAGCTTGACTTCCGACATTTTGAATCATTGGATTCAACTTATCCAGAGCATAATCGATAGCCTTTTTCTGCAGTTTTGGGTTTCTCAAGGCTTCTGATCCATAATATCTTCCCATTTCAACTGCCTATTTTCCAAGCCAAGGAATACCGTAGTGAATCAATAAATCAGTACCAGTCGATGCTACTGTATCTAGTAAGCCCGCCCCTGACGACGGGCGACCCCGTTTCCCGCCTGTTTAACGAATTTCGTCTTAGTGATTCCGCATTCAGCACAAGTGCATTTCATCATAAGTCTGTTATTTTTGGCTCTCACATATTGTTCGCTTCCTGGCAAACATAGAGTGACCTTTTTTTGTTTCACGCAATATGATTTCATATATAATATGATTAGATATTTTTGAAATACTGTTCTAAGAATTTCTCATTCTTCGTCGTATCATATATGTCGAAAACTTCCAACAGATCAAAATATGATTTGCCCTTATTCATCTCATTTAAAAAGTATAAACAGAAGTAACCACATGTTGTCGTCATTAAATTTTGTATTTGGTTATTTTGATGAAGAAGTGTTAAATTCTTTTTTCTTGCGTGATTGACAATTTCTTGGAAGGGAGGCAAACCAAAGCTATCAAAGTAATTGAGGACTTTGTCCTTAACATAAGTAGCCACCCAATGACTCCCTAACATATAACTCGGTTCAAGATTGTAAATGAATAGAGCCTGTCTATGATTGTGCGGCACTGATTCATCTCTAGACAGAACATCTTTAATTGGGATATTCAGATATTTACACCATTTTATTAAATCATAATTGCTTAATGGGACATTCTTATGGAATTTTGGTTTTACAATAGAATGTTTAGAAGAGGGACGTTTTTGAATGGTGAGTTCTTGCCCAATAGTAGACCGTTGCCTTTTTTTTTGGAAGCTTTTTTTTTAGTCCCCATACCTAATGTTTGATCAGGCCAATTTCCATAAAAAGGTGGAGTTCTATACATTGGGACTAACAAACCACCATCCTGATTATCATTGGTTAGTTGTGATATAGATCTGGGTGGTCTTTGTTTCGGTTGACCCATCTGAGGGGCACCTTTACCAGTCATCTTCTTTAATGCCTCAATAGCTAAAGGAACTCCAATTGATGCAAGAAGAGTACCTAAGAACCCACCTGTTTGTACTTTAGTCGGTTTTATATGAACACCAGAGCCTGTTTGTAGAGCATTTAATATATCTTGTTTTTGTTTTGTGGTCAAAAGATGTTTATATGCTATCAACTGGTTGATTTTATTTTGTGGTATGAGAAACCCACCAGTTTGAATTCCTTTTCCAGATATCTTTTTGATGATCTGAGATGCTCCTTCACTAGCTGCTCCAGCTAAAGCCGACAATCCAAGAGTCTTAGCAATCGTTGGAGCAAAAGTTCTTCCAAGCGACAGAACTGTAGACAGAAGAGATCCACCTAATTGCTTTCGAATGTTTGTTTTAGAAAGTTTAATGTCCATTCCCTTTTTCAATTTTCTATTTTTATCCAATCGCTTAACTATATTCTGAGGTACGTATAGAGTGTCATTCCCAGATAATGAATCCTTTGTCAGTCTCAAAACGATAGTTTCTCTTTTATGATACGCGTTACTAAGATTCTTTTTCTGGTTTGGTGATAAACTAACTTTAATTTCGTATAGTTGTGTCATATAATATATGTTAGATAAATTCTCTTTTAAATTTTCATTGATGTAAAACTTATTTATTTAAACTATCATCAATTCGTTTCCAACTGTCTTTACTACAACCTCACTCTCGTAAAATACAATGCTATGAGCTCGGACGTTTGCTGCAGGGGCTACATTGAGACGATAATGGAGAATCAACTGTTTAGGATCTCTAGTCACTACCTCTTTCTGATATGACAAATCGAAATACAATAATCCATACAAACTGGTGTAATTTGCTATATTCAATTGTGTCCCACTGTTATAATCGTTCTTACGAAATGCATATGACATGAGATCATTGAATATCCTGATTTTTGAATCTGCATCATATTCAAGCTCTGGGTAGAAAACGTTATTCCCATATTCAAGCCTACAGCTTGATAAAGAGCTGTTAGCATTAGCTGCATTCAGCTTGAAAGTGTCAAACAAATATGGACTCCTCTCTTCTTCATTATTATTTGGTGCATCTGTGCGTTGGAGATAAACAAAAACATGTTTAACGTGGTCGATAGCTGGACTGATTTGAAACATATTCTGAATAGCTCTGGTATTTGCTGACTGATTGTAGAGATCTCGCATATATGTCCACGTTGTTGGCTTGAGAAACTCTGAAACGAAATTACTATACATACTGTCTTTTGGGATCAATCTTGGTAGCCAAAGATACAATCTTTTTACTACAACCCTTCCATCGTCAGCCGCTCCTGCATTGTGAATTAATTCACTGTCTTCGTTAAGTGTAAGTTCAATTGTGAGCTGCATCGGGGGCAACATTTTTCTTTCTAATTCTTGGAAAAAACTGTATCGATTCAACGGTATCATCTCGTTAATCGTTTTAGCTCCCCCATTACCGTCGTTTTGTGCTGCTTGGGTTAAAATACGACGAGCCTCGAAACCTGTGTTTGTATCTGCTGTAGTTCTATCAGTATCAAGATACCAGAATGAATTCTTTCCAACCGATCTACTGAAGTCATCGCTGTATTCAAGGCGATTTTTCACATTCGTTATTCGATGCAAATTATCACTCTCATACACGATTTTGCCTGAAGATTTGATAACCATATGTCTGATTAGACTGTGAGATCCGTTTATCATTGTGATGCGATCTGCTGCAGCATATCCAGCACCATTTGCCCTTTTTTGAAGCTCTTTAGTTACTTCAAAATACCCATTGAAGAAATCAAACATAGTCGACCGATCGTTGATTGTGAATCTGTAACCTGTCTTTTTCTGGCTTTGATTGTTAGCAGGTTGCTCAATGACATTATCCAAATGGAAACGAACGTATTCATATCGTTGAAGATTTTCATTTGTTCTGAAACTCATTTATATGAGTAGTTTAGATAAAATTCACTTTTTAATAACATTTTAACGTCTTAATCCAGTACCAGATATAAGTCTATTCAGAATTGTGTTGTAATCTTCTTCTTGTTTTGGTTTAGTAAGTTTGGTTTGTTTCATTGATTGTTTAGTTGAACCATGTAATTTTCTCATAATAAGCTCTCCGCTTTTTTCAGCTGCTTTTTTTCCCAGTTTGTCTCCAGCATGTGAAATACCAGATTCAAGCGCTTTTTTGGCCAAAGGTTTTAAAACCTTTTCTGGAACTTTACTTAACACCCTTCCAACTGGTTTGAATATGTTATCAACAATAATCCCAGATCCTTTATGCTTATACACAAAACGACCTAGTTTCGGGTGATAAATTCGCTTGTATTCATACGACGACATATATAACTATTAGTTAGATAAATCTCTCTTCTCTCTTAAAATCAAACTGAATGAAGTGTCACTAGGATTAAGATCAATGATTCTTCGTTTGCCGTCGGTGATATAAATCCGAATTTTATGAATCGTATTTTTATTGACTGGATTGAACTGTACTCGTCGAGGCTCTTGTGTGAAACTATAACTCGGAGTGAGAGTTGAAGTACTGAAACTATATATAATATCTGACTCTTCACCATCCACAAGACTGTCACTTATCAAATCACAATGAACATTCAATATTTCTCTGTCTTGTGAGAGATTAGGAATGTAATCTCCGACATTTACACTACTTGTTAGAATCTTTTTATTGAAACCAATAAGATCATTAAAATTACTTTGAGTAAGATCTAATCTGTAATTTGATGCAAGTGTTATTATTGTTCGAAATATTGTATCGTCAAACTCGAGAGTGATAGGATATTGAGGGTTTGATGATGTCCCTGTTTTTGTTTTTTCTTTGATTAAATTGTCAAAATCAATGTAATTCCATACTCCAGGGTTGAATATAATTTCCGTCCAATTAGCACCACTATCTGTCGAATATCTTATTTTCTGATTATTGAGTTCTTTCGTAATGTTAAACCATGTGAATGACATCGAAATTATTCGGTCTAGGCCGATTTCATATTGTCTGTTTGAATCCAGTATTATCGGATTACTGTATTTTATTGTGAAATCCGATGGTTTATTACCACTTATGCCTTTAATGGTGTGACTGGATAATACGAGTTGTCTATTCATTTATACAATTAGTTTAGACTAAAATAGTTTTTGTATATTTTGTTGTATTGTGGTCTGTTCAAAATAGCGTTTTTTAACAAGATGTCGAGAAGTGCGACACCTGTATTCCGTAGTTCGATGCTATTATTACCAGCAACCTTTGATCCGATAATCAGTTCCAGTTTTTTCATCATTTCTGTCGGATTATTGAAAAACATTACCTGTCCACCTCTTTTTGTTTTTTTCTTCAAACCAGACCCTTTAATATTTGTTAATTTTTGTTGATGGTAATTCATATAATCAGTCAGAACCTTTCTTGTATCTTGAAGAATTTTTCTTCGATATTGAGCCTCAGCTTCAGTAATCAAACCACTATTTAATTTTTTAGTGATATCACTCCAATAACCATTTAGTTGTTGCCGTTTCTCTTTAGCCTTTTTAAGGGTTTTGGTAAGATAAGATTTCCTCTTTTTGTCATTCATATCTTCTTGTTGAAGTCGTAATTCAACTTCTTCATAGTTAGGAATTTGAATTTCATCCAAAACTTGGTTAATTGCATCCTCTTCAAGAATTTCATAATCTGGTACTTCTTCTTCGTACTCAGGTGGAAGATCTTCAGGTTCATACATGTATTCTGGATCTATATACATTTGTTTTTTACCTGATGCTAAATCCTCAAGGACATCTTCATAAGATGGAGGTTTTGGAACTATCTGTTTCTCGTTTTCAGGTAAAACAGGTTGATCAAACAAATCGTCCAATCCATTAAATCAGGCACTTCATCATCAATAGCTATTCCATAATCTGGAACAGGTCGCTTTTTCTTTACCAATCTTCTCAACGGTTCTTTTGGGGCTGTAAGTTCCTTTAACTCAGATGTTATAGGTTTGAAAAGTTTCTCTGCCTCGACTTCACCCATTTGATCAGATATCTTTTTTTGTTTTATTGTATCTCTTACTGTGTTAATCTTTTTACCAAGCTCGGATCGTTTCTCAGCCATTTCTTTCCATTTGAGTAAACTCATTATATCATTTGTTTACATAAAATTTCGTATTTTGTTCGGAAAAATTAGGGTTATCATATATAAAAACGCTCGCATAGCGTGTCGTATAGCGTGTCGTATAGCGTGTGAAATTGTATAAACAAATGATATATGAAGATTCAAAATTATGACATCCAAGATGATGGCAATGACGATTTTGTTCAATTAAAGAGTTTCATGCCAAACCGATGTTTCAGGATGCTTATTTGTGCTCCTTCTAGTGGGGGTAAGACTAACCTTGTGCTTGATATGATATATAGGCTTCTCTATTTTGATAAGATATACCTTTATGCTCGAAATCTCTCCCAAAGCAAATATAAGCATCTGTTGAAATCTCTTGAACCAATATCAAAAGAGGTCGGTTATGACGTGATAGAAGCAAGTAACGATGAAATCATCCCTCTGACAGATTTGTCTGATGAAAACCAAAAATTAATCATATTTGATGACTATTTGAATACAGGTAAGAAAAATGACGAACGGATACGTGACTACTTCACCAATTCTAGAAACAAAAACTGCTCTTGTATCTATTTGTCACAAAGTTATTATGGGACAGATAAAACAATAAGACTGAATAGTTCACATTATTGCATATTCGATTTCCCATCAAGAAATGAACAATCCATGATTTGTAGAGAATTGGGTGTTAACAAAGAAAATTACCAAAAGGCCACTAAGGATCCATATAGTTTTTTGTATGTTGATAATGTCAAAAAAAAGGTAGCCCGAAATTTCGATGAAAGAATATAAACCATTAATATATGAGTTATACCAACGGTATCCTTAATCATGATGATTCTCAAGGACTAGGTAAGATAGGTTCAAGAGGTTTACCTGGTATTGGATTTAAATTAGATGCTAATAATGATTATGATATGCAGAATAAAAAACTGGTTAATGTGAAACAGGGAACCAATAATAATGACGTTGTTACTAAACAATATCTTGATTCAGAGATATCTAAGATTCCAAGTATTGATACATCTAAATTTGTTGCAATATCTGGTGATACGATGACAGGGTCACTCATTGTCCCAAAAGACAATTATCCAGTTCATGATGATCTCAACAAGGTTATAAGTTATGAATCACAAAGGGAGATATTCTTGTCAAAGAAAGAAGGAGGTCGGATGGAGCAACCCATTAACATGAACAATAATTTCATCACAAATGTGAAAGACCCAACACAGGCAGATCAAGCCACAAACAAAAAGTATGTCGAAAATCAGCTTGAAAAAAAACTGGATAAAGGATCTGATATTGATATGAAAAATAATTCAATTATCAATCTTGATCTTCCATCAAACCAAAGAGACGCCGCATGTGTCGAGTTTGTTAACAACAGAATTGATGACATGACACAAAAAAAGTTTCTCAAAGTTGATGGCACCAACAATATGACTGGTAACTTGAATTTAAATGAAAAAACAATAATCAACTTGAACACCGATGACAAAGACATAAAATCAGCAGCTAATGTCGGCTATGTCAGCAGTAAGGTACACACCGCCAAAGGTGATGTGACTGTAGGGCTGAAAACTTACTTTGACACAAAAATCAAGGAGTCTCACATCACCAGCTCAACCAATAAGAAAGACGTTTTCAGGTATCTCATGGAAAATGCCGATGAATCTTCAAGTGAAAACAACATAATAGTTGATGGCATTGTTGACTTTTCTGGTTCCCCCCACAATGTCAACAAAAAAGCTTATAAATTTAAAATGGGGAAAGACGCTCAAAATGAGTATTCTTCTCGCATCGGCTTTAACATGTTCAAACTTCCAGAAGGCGAGTACACTTTGGCTATTGAATTTTTCCCTCCAAGCACAACAAATTTGTCAGTTAGTGTCGTTTCCACTTCACTAAATATTGGTCAACAATCAACCAAGCTGTTTGTTAATTACAGCAGATCGATTGTTCACTTACATAAGTGGAACATAACTCCTCCCGAATACATTTACATTGACATGCATTGTCAGGGCACTGCAAGTAGCTCCACTCAAGAAGTTGGTTATTTGATTGTATATGGAGTCAAAGGATCACAGAGTAATGTAGACTCGAATGTGTATGATACGGCGTACGTTGTAGAAAATGGTAAAATGGTAATGCAAACGGATTTGTCTTTAAATGGGTATAAATTAAGTGGTTCAGTTCATATACATGGGTATTTAAATACGAAAAACGGGAACACATTTTTATTGAATGGTTGTGACAAAATAATCATTCCAAATCATAGCCACATATTAACTATAACAGTGCTCTATTTCAAGATTAAAAGTAAATATAAGCCTATTTCTTTAAAAATAAAACACAGTGACCATTTAACTCAATCAATCACTTACACTTCAACCCAATCAACTCGATCACAGACAATAAATATCAATTTAGTACTGGCGTTTGGTAATTTGGCTGTGGAACTGGGTTCAGTTGTGAAAAATCAAGAACTCTTAATGTCGATTGAATATAGAGTGCCATAAACATTTTTTTCATTCATCATATATCACAATGCGGATATCCATCTGATTGGAGTATGGAATGCTTTTTAGAATATATTATCCCAAAAGAAATAAGCGTTGAGGTTTCCGATGAAAAACATAATGAATAATCTAAACAATATAATATGAAAACATCAACTTTAATCAACGAAATTATTGAGAATATAGAAAAAATAGTTCGAAACATTAGAAAATTATACATCAGTATTAAGAAATCGTTCAAAAAAGAAAAAATGTAACCATATAATATATATGGTTAGACGTGAAAGAATATTCAATTGGAACCATGTTTCAGAAAATTTAACAGAAGATCAAATATCTGAGTTGAAAGCATTGTACAAATTCTACCATAAGCAATACTGGCTCCACAAAGAGTCATTTAAAAGCTTCAAGAAAAAGAATATAGCATGTAACATTGGATCTGTTGTATTGATAGTAACTGGGACTGTGGCTGGTGGTGTGACGTTAAACCCCGCTGTACTTGGATCAATATCAGGCGCAGGGCTTATACTAAAAACATATTCAGAGGTCAAAAATTACAAAAGAAAGATCGAGATGTGTTAATTCGCGTACACTACGTATGAAAAGGTTTTAACTCATTTACGATCCTTTATGAGAGGACTGGAGTATAATGAAAAAGAATTTCTTGATCATGTCAAAGTTCTTGATGAAATAATCATTGAAATGTGTCCTTTAACTGACAAATTTGAAAAGAAATATAATAAGGTATTCATCTAATAATAGATTTTATTTTATCACCAATAAGAGACATAATACTTACCCAATATCGATTGTAAAAAGCTAATGTTTTTTTCGATTTACTAATTGGAATATTTTTGTAAGGTATTCCCATCATCTTGAATATCTTTCTCATAATGAAATTTACGCTAATCATCCTTTTCCTTGTACCATTAACTTCATTAAGAACCTTACCTATCTCGACATATATAGCATCAATCTTATGTTTCTGACAGTTTGATATTTCAATATTATATTTTTCTTCGATATCGAGTAATATGTTGTTGATGTGGTACTCTCGATGGTAAATAGATTTCCTCTTCAGTTTATGTCTGTTCTCATAAAAATTAACATATTCTTTCACATAATTATATCCTTGTACTACACCACAACTTAGACATGCTAACATCCCATCGTCGTTAATAATATACTGATTATCACAGCATGAATAATATTTCACTAAACGATCTTGTGGTTTTTCATTAGAATCTTCCAATTTTTGGTCACAAAAAGGACAAACAATATCTCCTGATTCTTTCAGTTCATCATGTAATTCCTTGTTACAATTCATTCTATACTATTATATGAGATATTTTTTTATGTAAATACAAGTTCCGCAAACACAGTCTGCTTTTCTGTTCACTACAAACTTTACTGACAAACTTTACTGACAAACTTTACTGACAAACTTTACTGACAAACTTTACTTCAAATACAAGTTCATCTGATATTACATGACAATCTGATGACTCATCGGGAAAGTCCCATTTCATCATAAACTTCCTGTTTTCACCAGACATGCTAAGACTTGTTTCTTAGAAAAACTTCCTGCTTTTCCGAGAATTATAAACTTCCTGCAGTGTGGCGTCACGTGAAGGAATAATGCGTTGGATACATCATGAGATAAAACATATAGATTTCCATAAAATGATTGCCATCAGATGGAGCCAGCATCGCAAAAAGAAACATCCCCTCTTGATCGCAAAGCGATCAATTCACTGCCTCACAAAAGCTCCGCTTTTGTTCCCCAATGCTAAAAAAATGGAACCAGTATATGAAACCATATGCTTTACTGTGCCCTACGACCCGTAGTCTCTACGAGACTACAAGTCTACCCACAGTAAAGCCGAGAAGGAGCCTCACTCGTTGGACTTCGTCCAACGACTTCCCGAGCCTGCTCGGCTCCTTACCGACATGTGAAATAAAAAAATGATCTCCATCTGATGGATAGTAGTTATAGAGTTGGTTCGGTTACAGATCATTAAAAATGATCTGGAACCGCCAACTCTATAACTACTAATACCAGATATGCTCCTGCAAATACCTAATACAGCGTATGTCTTTAAAAGTAACGAAAACACAAATGTGAAAAGAAAACACAACCCTAATTCAAGGAAGGAGTCCATGGTTCCCACTGCTGTAGTTGTTGCTTATCGGAAGTTAAAAACAATGGAAAATTTCACCGCCTAAAAGTGGACACTTACGGAGGTGGTCGCTTGCGACAGCTATAGTGAAATGACTGGGGGAATTTAGGTGGTCGCTGTCAAGGGAGGTGGTCGCACTGGGAGGTTCGACTGTATATACTTCACCCTGGGCTTATGTCAACTGTGCATCTATTTGTTCTTCTCTTTAATATATCTCTCTCTTCACTTTGCAGTCGAAGACGTCCAAGCCCAATACAACGTTATGGAATAGGAGGACAGCGTCAATGTTGTCCGCACAGAAGCTTTTGTCATAACATGAGTGCAGTGAGTGTGCGAATGAGTGTGTTGGTGGGTGGTGGTTGATTCAGTAACTGAGCCGAGCATTAGTGATCAAAGAAGTGCATTACCAGTAGTGTCAATTCTAAGAATGTTTTCATAAGCTATTGATACCAACGCAATCAAAAATTGATAAAGGCGGGGGGGGGGAGGGGACCGAATGGTCGACTAAAGAGTATTATACTGTGAACTTCAGGAACAAAACCTAGCAAATAAAAGGTTACAAATTTTCTCGACAGAATTTGTTTATTCAGTGATTTAGAGGATTGCAATGAGATCACCAGTCACTGAAAATCTGATCCAGCCGAAGATTGCATGACACAATCCGAGCGCCATTTAATGAACTTACCGACAGAAAACGTCCAAATTTTCAACTGCAGATAAGGCAAGGACTAAATTTCATGCCCCGGATGGAACTGGTTGAAACCTAAATTCATGCCCGGCCAGGCTTGAAATCAGCCAAAAAGATATTTTCATGCCCGGCGTGAAATTTAGGTTTCCACCGATTTCATGCCCGGCATGAAATTTAGATTTTCATGCCGGGCATGAAATGCAACCTCGTTTCCGTGCAGTAACCTCGATATCACCCGATTTCATGCCGGGCATGAAACGGGTATGAAATTTATATTTTCAGGCCGGGCATGAAATGCAACCTCGTTTCCGTACAGTAGCCTCGATATCATCCGATTTCATGCCCTGCATGAAATTCAGATTTTCATGCCGGGCATGAAATTCAACCTCGTTTCCATGAACCAGCCTCGATATCATCCTTGGCAAGAGTTGAAACTTTTGGGCTGCAGGGCATGTGCCGAGTTTTTTCATGCCCTGGAGATGAGATTTTTTAAAATGGCCCACTGCCTGGACTTTTTAATGCCCAGGGTATGGCAATTTGAGAATTTTGGAAAATATGACGGTTGGAACAGATTTTTGCTTGAATTTAGCATGAAGAGATAAATTTCATGTCAAAACCATTGTTTTTCCATTTTTTCATTGAAATTTCACTTTCCAACCCGTTACTGGCAAGGCTATATAAGAGCGCAGTACACATAGAAGATGGCAGGCCTGTGGTCTCTTGCACTGCACGTGCGGCTCACCTTGGGAAATGGCTTCGAGCCCCTCGATTAAATTCAAGAAGTGATGACTGACACTCATTGTTAGCTGAAACATTACAGGACATCAGTCTGTAGTATTAAAATGTAAGAGAGAATAATGTGTCCTTTGACGCAAATGACATTGGCCTGTGAGCAGACTCCTCAGTCCCGCCCTCGAAGAGTGAGTGAGCCAGCGGAGCAAGCCGAGCGCGGATTGAGAAGGGAATGATCACTCAAAAAGATCCAAGAGTGGCCCGACACACTCGGCTATGGAATTTTGCCACTGAAGAGCCTGTTTACATGCTACATTGACGCAAACCTTTTTCATAAGAATATTAATTTTCGTTCACATGTATACAGCTGTTCCAAGAAAAACTCCTTCAAAGATGGGAGCACAGGTTATCTTTTCTTTTTAGTTTGAGAGTGAGTAATCACAAGCTAGTTTAAAGGGGCTATGGCACGGGGATTTTGTGTTATGCCAAAGCTGTGACAAGATTATGATTGGGTAACTTCGCTCGCACACAAAGTGCTCCTAGAATACCAGGAGTAAGACATCAAGTGATGCCTCAGTCTAGTACCCAGGCGTTCTTTTCGTGCCCACTCGACTTGGCGCGAGATGTGACGTCACCGAATAGCATAGCTGACTAAGGCCCTTAAAAAACTTACATTTGTAGCAGAATTTTCTGAAAACCTAAATGTCACTAGTAAAAACACTACAAAAAAACACTGTCCAAATGCAAAACAAAGACTGGTTCACTTCTTTTTCATCGGTCAGACAAAGACCCGTTTTATAAGTGTTTACCTCTTTCGCTTGTGTTAGTAAGTGCAGTATTCCAGGCGTCACCTTTCCCCAGAATTCCATGACAATGGAGGTCACCTGTGTTGAAAGTTCACCAGGACTCTTTGTATGATCACAGTAGAGAGTCCACAACTGAAATGATAACAGATGAAACATAAATGTCAACAACAAACCATTGGACGAAGTCAAAAGTGGACATAAACTAAGAAGTAAAAGGCAAAGGTCGGGCTTCGTAATATACACTGTATAAATAAATAATTTGGAACCCATTAAACGTGTTTGTTGAGACGCTTTTGCAAGATGAACTAAAGATTACAAAGTCGTTCTGAGAAACTCGTGATTCGCGAGTCTACCAACTGTTGTTGCAACGTTCACGGATTTCAAATTGTATCACCATCTCTTTTTATCGTCACAGTGATTGTTTTCGACTGATCTTACGTTGTACTATGTAGGACGCGTGTCATAATGACCCTTGTGAATATGATCAAACTCGCCATGAGTTTTCCAGTACCTCGTTTGTTATACCTTCGCAAACGGTGTACGAAAGATCACAGGTACGATTCCCGTCGGGAACTCTGATTTCCTTTCTTGGTTCAACGTGTGCAACATATTGAATATCACATATTACTTTTACTATTCAACAAATTGTTACTA
The DNA here is from genome assembly GCA_964017195.1 of Siderastrea radians. Lineage (NCBI taxonomy): Eukaryota > Metazoa > Cnidaria > Anthozoa > Scleractinia > Rhizangiidae > Siderastrea > Siderastrea radians. Next base: position 48,163,240 of record OZ024892.1, on the reverse strand, counting down.
TGCCCATATATGGTAAGGAAGCCCTCAATATCTGTCATTCGTACATGACAGATATCCTGCGATATACGTAAGTGACCATATTTGGAAGTGCACTGCAGATTTTCTTTCATTGCCTGTCTGGCGGCCATTTTGAAAAGCGAGGCAGTTTGAGCAGTGTTCTCCGGAAATTTTAACTCCCTGGAAGAAACTTTCTACGATTAAATGCTCTTAAAAAGTCAACAAGTATTTGCTTCAGCTTACAGAGATATCCAGCGGTTGACCTGGAATTTCCCTATTGAGAACTCAACCAAGAAAATGCTATTGCGAACGAAGCAGCTCACTTGCTCACGGAAAGTTGCAAAGTTAAAAAGATTTTAAGCTTAATTCACAGGAAGAGGACTTATACTCGGTAATGTAGCAATACTTTTTGACTTTGTCTTGTCAGTTCCAAACATGAGTCTTTTTAAGTGAACGGTTACGTAGTGAACTTCGATTTCTTGAAGTTTTGTTTTGATGTTCATTATGTTATGTGTTGCTAGCTTTTAACGTTTTCATCATAGAAGCATAGTTTTTCTCGTTCTGAAGATGGTAGTCGATGAGAATTTGTTGAATAATAAAACAATTGTCCTGCTCAATCTTGCGGAATATCCCCTGATTTAGCCAACTCGGCCTATAACGACCTCGTCGGCTAAGTATCAGGTGATATTCCGCGCGATTTCGCAGGATAATTGTTAATTATTCACCTCCATAACAGAAAATCAAGAATGAACACATTCAAGTCCAACAATAGAGTTAAATTATTGGTAAATAACACCTTACTGTAACCATTCAATTGTAGCCTATGACAGAATATTACAACTACCACACTAACTAGGGCAAATTAGACAGAGAAAGTCAAACCAGCTCAACTTCAGTTGTTCAAGCTAACCCGCTTATTTCAACTTGGAATTAAGGCAACATTCTGTGTTCTAATTTGCAATATGTGATTGTTTTTATTGGGCAGGTGCCACCAAGCACGCCATTAACTATGATTAAATTAGAGATGAATCTTTCCCTATAGGCACCTTAACTATTATGCTCACCTTCCTACATGTATAAAGTAAGAAAAGTTCATTTGGTCCCAGAGAACTTCACCTCCATAATATGTACAACATATCACTTACCCAGCAAAACTGGAAGAATGTAACAAGCAAGGAGTTTGATCACACTGTTGTGAATTTGCTGTGGCAATATGGACAGCGTCATTGCTAAACCCATTGGCATGGCATTGAGATCCTCTTTCTTCAAGAATGGAACTAATGATGCCATAATTGACAAAACACTGTCTGCAAATGCTGATTAAAAAAACCACCACAAAGTTTAAAAATACCATAATCGTAGTCAGGCATGATTTAAAAATAGTAAAAGATTGTTGTCACTGACCAAAAATTTAAAAGCGGACGTTTCGGTAAAAATTACTGTAACCTTCTTCAGCGTAAGTTCAAACGGCGTCCAGATGTAATTAAATGTTTTTTAGAAAGGCGAGAATCCACTAGGGATTGGCCAGGATTTTGTACATCTCAGAGATGTGCACGTGTTCATTGATCGAGTTCGTTTCACGGATGGAATGCCATGCTTCTAAAACCAGTCTGCGTGACCACTGAGAACAGCGGTCCACTGACAATCTCGACATTGTCGAAATTAAAATCGTGATTAGTTTTCGCACAATGTTGTGCCAACAGGGAATTCTTGTCACCTGTGAAAACAGCTCTTTTGTGTTCTCTTGTTCTGGACTTAAGTGCGCGTGATGTTTGTCCGATATAAACTTTCTCACAGTCTTTGCAGCTGATTTTTATAAACAACTCCTGTCGATAGATCTTGATCAAACTTGTCTTTAGGCTTTTTTAGGATTGAGCCGACAGTCTTTACGGTTTTGTGGGCGGCATTTACGTTGAACTGATTCAAAAGTCTTGCAATTTTTTCCGAAATTCCTTTAATGTACGGCAAAGTGACAACACCTTTGCGTGTTTGAGACTGTGGTTGAACTTTAGGTGTTGGTGTTGGTGTTGTTGTATTTTGGCAGCTTCTTCTGAAGGAGTCGGTGTGGAGTGGTGGAGCTCCGAAGCCACACCTGCCACCTTCTATGGGTACCGCAAATACATAAACCTGATGTTCCGTTGAGACCCATTACCAGTTCCATCAACTGCCCCACCTATCAGGTTTCCAGGTATCTAGCTTCCATCTTGCCTCCGTTACAAAACAACAAGTACACTGTTAAGGTCGGCACACACTAGGGGACTAGTCCCTGCGATTGGTCCCTGCGACTGGACCTCTGTAGTGTGTACACGAAGGAAATAGTTGCGGGGACAAGTCCCTTGAAAAAATAAATTTAGGGCGCTTTAACTGAAATTCGCCGATGTGGAGACGAAAGATAGAGCGATCCTCAACAGTGAAACTGAATTTACTAGATTAACCACAAAACATTAAAATAAAGGCCCAGTAATACGGGCAACATTTTCGCGCAACTTGTCGCGGAACAATGTTGCCGTTGCAAGTTGAGATTGTTTGTTGCGCGTATTACCACCTTCTCGCGCAACAAATTTTCATGTTGCAAAAAGTAGATGTCGCTTTTACTTTCCGGTTCATACCTCGTGCGGTCTATCAGTGTTTGTCATTTGCAATTTCGATAAAAATGTTATCCAGCGTCCTATATTGCTGGTACAGAAGCGTAAAAAGACAACTGTTCGACCAAGACTCCCAATACAGACAAGGTCAACTAGAAAAAAAGTAAAAGATCCGATGAAATATTTTCATTTGGTCGCAGGGACTTGTCCCTCGAACAGTACACACGAAGGGACCAAGCATAGTTTGTGGGACTGGTCGCAGGGACCAAATTTGGTCCCTGCGACTACATTTTTTGACTAAAATGGGTAGTGCACAGAAGAGAATTGGTCCCCGGGACTAGTCGCAGGGACCAGTCGCAGGGACTAGTCCCCTCGTGTGTGCCGACCTTTAAGAACAGCAGCGACTTTGTGGAAAAAATCTCTGCAAACACCATCGATCCACAGGAGATCATGGTTTCTTTTGATGTCGTGTCACTTTTTACATCTATTCCCACAGCTCTGGCACTCCAAGTGACAAAGAACAGGCTTGAATGCGACCTGACCATCTCTGAGAGAACCAATTTGTCTGTTGACAACATCATGAAGTTGCTTGAAATGGTGCTTGACAACAACTACTTTGTCTTCAATGGCGCATTCTACAAACAAATATTTGGCTGCCCCATGGGCTCACCAGGTAGCGCTATCTTAGCAAACTTGGTGATGGAACACGTCGAAGAAAGAGCATTAGATACCACACCCCACTCCCCGAAGTGGTGGTATAGATATGTTGACGACAGTAACGTCTGTCTCTCCCGAGAACACCTTACAGAATTCCACAACCATCTCAATTCCATCAACCCACACATCAAATTTATTGTAGAAGAGGAAAAAGACGGATCTATTGCATTTCTCGACACCAAGACAACCAGGAATCCCGATGGAACAATTAAGACCAGCGTTTACAGGAAAGCCACACATACTGACAAGTACCTTCACTTCAACTCTCACCACCCTTCACAACACAAACGCTAACCCTTCTCGACAGAGCAAGGAAGATCCCGTCAACTGAGGACGACAAACTATCTGAAGTAAAACATGTAGTTGATGCGCTTAAGATCAATGGTTACACAGACCCTTTCATAAGAAGCGCCCTAAATTTATTTTTTCAAGGGACTTGTCCCCGCAACTATTTCCTTCATGTACACACTACAGGGGTCCAGTCGCAGGGACTAGCCCCCCCGTGTGTGCCGACCTTAACAGTGTACTTGTTGTTTTGTAACGGAGGCAAGATGGAAGCTAGATACCTGGAAACCTGATAGGTGGGGCAGTTGATGGAACTGGTAATGGGTCTCAACGGAACATCAGGTTTATGTATTTTCGGTAACCCATAGAAGGTGGCAGGTGTGGCATCGGAGCTCCACCACTCCACACCGACTCTGCCAAAATACAACAACACCAACACCTGAAGTTCAACCACAGTCCCAAACACGCAAAAGTTTTGTCACTTTGCAGTACATTAAAGGAATTTCGGAAAAAATTGCAAGAACTTTGAATCAGTTCAACGTAAATGCCGCCCACAAACCCGTAAGACTGTTTTTAGAAAGCATGGCATTCCATCCGTGAACCGAACTCGATCAATGAACACGTGGACATTCCTGAGATGTACAAAATCCTGGCCAATCCCTAGTGGATTCTCGCCTTTCTAAAAAACATCTAATCTACATCTGGACGCCATTTGAACTTACGCTTAAGAAGGTTACAGTAATTTTTAACCGAAACGTCCGCTTTTAAATTTTTAGTCAGTGACAACAATCTTTCACCACAGTTATTTTCTCCAAATTACTTGTAGGTGCAGGTGTAGCAGGAAATTTAGTAGTTATTGTTGTCTTGTTGTGCAACTTCCAGTAACAAGACCATTACTCCTATTATAGCAGCATGCATGATGTCACCGTCGGTTGCCTGGCGGGGCGGGGGAGGGCTCTCTAGATTTCAACTGACAGGGAGGTACTAATGGGGACATAAATTAAAACCCAAAAAATCCCTTAGGCTTGAAGCACAACCTCAAATAAACCCCTGCAATAAACTTTCCACAACACTAACAGTAACAATCTTTTTTTTTTTTACAGCCAATGTTCCCACTGTTTCCGTCCCCAACAAAATCCTTACTAGAATCAAACTACCCCCCAAAAATTGTCAAAATTTCTTACCCAAAAAAATCCAGAAATCGTGAATTTCCAACCCAAACAAATCCTTCGCACATCCCCATCACTTGAAATCTAGAGTATGCCCCTTTGGGTTAGCTACCTACCAGGGTTTGCCAGAACATCATCATCAGCATATGTTAACACATACCCCATTGCCTTTTATTTTCAGACAGTCTATAATGTAGACTTTTGTCTTTGGGAAGTAAGATGTTTTCCTTTTTAGGCGGTGGACGTGCGTGGGCACGTTCGGCCGACTCATGAAATTTAACTTGCATTCCTGGTTTGTCGTATGTCGGTTCACTGAGTCTTCGCGCGGCCTCTGAACAATCGGCCTCCTTATAATGACGTTGATTTTACCAGACTGAAAGCTTATCTCTCAATTAAATAATAATAATAATAATAATAATAAAAACAATCTTTAACGAGGAAGCGCCCGTCACGTAAGTACGTGGTTTTCAGGGAGGTCCTCCATAAAATAAAAAGTATTAAAATCTAAAATAAGAAATACAAATGTCACAGATCTAAAATATAATTACCGGACATTTTGCTCGTGACATTACCTTTCCTTCATCTATGGCTGGGGTCATTTTCAGATATAAAGGGAGCGTTACTTGGGGGGTCATTTAACCCTTATGAAAGTGGTTTTTTCTTTTCGTTAAAGAGAGCGATGTAGGTTCATTGATTTTCCGGAGAGCTGAGACTACTTAGCCTGGGAGATCGTCAAAGACTCATGGAGACTATTGTTAGTAGTGGTTACACAGTGCTTCCAACTCGACACGTTGCCAAAGCGATCATACTGTAAACTCCATTCTTGAGCCCCCAATGACCCAAAATAGAGGAACTAAAATAGTGTCGGCATTCTAGTCCATGGGCCCGATCAGATTTTCTTACCACTTTGAGGGAGAAATTGTGACAGGTGTCAATGTGAAGAGTATCTCAGGTTGTTTTAAAATTTTGATGATAGCAATTTTGAATGGGCAGCTTTATGATATATTTTTTGATTTAAAAAGTGAAGAATAGGGCCCTAGCATGAAAACGAGGCTAAACAGAAAAAGCTCTAGAAAAGAAACAATAAACATCGAACGCCTCTTTTCAAAGAAATACAAAGATATCTTTTTATTCGCTGTTAGCAGGATGTTACCGATTAAAAGCGAAAGAAACCTTTAAAACGTTGTTTTGGAGCGAATTTATTTTCATCTGCCTTTGTAATACATTATGGGTAATCCAAGATGGCGGACAATCTCTCAGGTAAGTTGTTAGTCGCGTTTCCTACCTTTTTATGGCGAATTTCCTGCATTTTAATACAAAGTATACAAATATACAATGTATATCAGCTATATGAAAGTAATTGGGAGGAAATTAAAAGATATTTAAGGCGATTTTCGGTAAAAATAGATATAAATGTATACAGGCCTGCAAGATGTGAACTCGATTTCAAAACTCTTGTTATAAGTCGAGTGTGTCTTGGCCGGTTTATATCGTTGTAAAGACAGATAAATGACAAAAAATTGGATATATGTTATCGGAGGTGTATTTAAGAGACGTTGACTAGTGCTATGAGAGGATTTATAAGAAATGCTTGAGATTTGTTAAAGTCAAATTTGAAGATGTACAGTACCAGACAGCCGAATATTGAGTGTTTTGTTTTGGTACAAGTTTACTTCTGGGAACGACTTCATGAATGTAGCCGTTTTATCTCCATTGTCTAGGAAATAAACTTAATAGGAATATAAATAAAGAATCGGATGTACCCACCAAGAAACGTCTTTGTGTCAAAATAAGAGATGACTGTCTAATACACTGTACTGAAGCTTCTGGTGATCTATCATCGCTGCAAGATACCCAATCATGGAAAACGCGTTTAAGGGCGGCAGAAATTCAGCAGTACACGCCGATTTTAGATCTCGCCAAAACAGTGAAAGGGGAAGAATGTTCGAACATTATTTATCACCGTAAATGCTGCAGTATTTTTACTATGAAAAGAGATCTTGATAACATATGTAAAGAGAAAAGTCATAGCAATGAGTCTGTCACATCAGGAAGAAGATCGTCTATTCGAGAACCTCCAACCGGAAGCACAACGTACAAACGTGTTTGTATATTTTGCGACAAAGTTAGTAAGTACGTTAAAGGCAACGATGTGCGAGAGAAGCTGATCCAATGCATTGATCTGCGTGCAGACGGAAATATCAGGAAGACTGCATTGGCTAGGAATGATAGCAAGATGTTAGCTATAGTGTCCCTAGATTTGGTAGCAGCTGAGGCCTGCTACCACGGAACTCGCTGCAGGGAATACACGGCCAAAGTGAGAAACAAGCACCACTTCGACGTCATCATTTATACCTTCGGATGACGAATATACTCACATTGAGTCAGCAGCATATGAGAAGCTTTCGATCATATCAGGAACAACATGCTGGAGAAGCCTAGACTAATATGGCTCACTGATCTAACTCTAACGATGACCTCCTACATGAAAGATTTGGGCGTGATGGAAACTAAAGAGTTCACCAAAACACTCCTTCGCAGGAAACTTGAGGCAGAATTTGGGAGTTTATTACTGTTTGAAGACCTGCTTGGTAACAACAGAGTGTTTGTCATCCCTGAGAATTTGTCACGACTTCAGTTAGCTAAAGAGGTGGCGCGATTACAGCAACAGCAGTGCGAATGCCAAGCATCAACGACGGATGACATCCGACGTGTTGCTCTAGAACTTCAGAAAGCCATATTTCGTAATGAAAACGAGATTACTGGAGATGGAATAAATCTCCCCAATGGAGTTAGAGTGTTTCTAGCGACCTTGTTAATCGCAAGTCCAAAGTATCCAGAACAACCGTGCTCATCAAAAGTCCAGCGCCTTGTCAACTCATTTGGGCAGGACATAGTCTTCGGACTGACTGGCGGCCGAAGGAAGCCTCCAAAACACATATTACTTCCCTACGCTGTTAAGACCTTGACCAATAATGTAGAACTAATTCAGATCCTGAATCGATGTGGACATGGGGTAACCTACTCACAAATTGAGGAATTGAACACAGCGCTGTGTCTTCAGAAAATGGCAATGAACCTGGAAAACGCCGTCCCACTGCCTGACAACATCAAGCCTTACATAAGTACATCGCTCGCCTGGGACAACATCAACAGATTAGAGGAAACACTCTCGGGCGGGGGCACGTCACATAGAGTAAATGGCATTGCCACACAGGCTTGACAGTTTGGCCCCAATCTCCCTCCAATCCAGGCGACCCCTGTAACAACAAAGTCCAAACAAAGAAGCCTTGAAGTAGTAAGCGAGTGGAACTTCCCATCTACAGTGCAGGAGAGCGCTGTGGTCCTCCCCCGAGATCCTATGTTGAAGCATCCTCATCAGAGATACAAAGGAATGCTTCGAAGAGGTTTTTGTCGAACCCTCAAAATAAGAAGCAATTGGCTAGAGTTGACTCCGAAGAATGGCAGAAGGAGAGGTTCAGGCAAAGACTAACAGGGAAAACACTTTTCACCACGACCGAGGAAAGGTATGTTGAGATTTCACCAGACCGTGTCAGGCTAAGAGAAGATCTCAGGTCAACTCAAGAGGAAGCGGACACCAGGCTTTTACTTCACGCATCTCTTGCAGCAAAGAATGGCTACAAGGCTGCTGTGATATCATCAGAAGATACCGACGTTTTCGTACTTTGTCTGGCATTCGAGGACTTTGTTCCCGCTACTATATATTGGAAATGTGGTACACAGACTCGTACAAGGTATATAAGCATTACAAATGTTGTCCAACGTCATGGTTCTGGAATATGCAAATGTTTTCCTGGACTGCATGCTTTCACTGGGTGTGATAGTGTCAGCGCTTTTTCAGGAAAAGGAAAACTGACTGCGTTAAAGCTAGCAAAACGAAGTCCTGCATTCCAAGAGTTATTCCAACAGCTTGGGATGGAGTTAGAATTATCACATGAGCTGTTTAAGAGTCTTCAAGAGTTCACGTGCCTGATGTATTCCTCAAACCCAGGAACTAAGGATGTTAATGAATTGTGTTACCATCTCTTCTGTGCCTGAAAAGGAGAGTTAGAATTGAACCAGCTTCCGCCGTGCCAGGACACTCTGCAAAAGCATTGTGAGCGAGCAAACTATCATTCAGCAGTATGGCACAGGAGTCTTGAAAGCTCTCCCCCAATTCCCCTCACCCATTGGTTCTGGATGGTGTCTAGAGGATGGCAAGCTGGCCATTGACTGGACGACGGGGGAACCGGCACCCAAGGCTGTGCTTGAGTCCCCATCCTGCCAGTGCAAGAGAGTCTGCCGGTTGCCGAGCTGTACCTGTTAAAACTCAAACATTGGTTTGCCGGTCTTAGTATTTTTATTTTAAATGGTGATGCGGCTGGAACGTTGATTATATGCCAAAAGTATTGGTCGTAAACTGCATATTGGAACATCTGAACAAGTAGCTGACGAAGTCTTTCAAGGTAGCTTAACGTTTCTGTCGATTATTCCAATGGAACAGAGAGACGGAGGCTAAAAACGTATGGGAAATTAACTACCTCAGTCCATTAGGCTGAAGTACCCTGTGCATATGAAATAAACCATATGAAAGTTGCTGGGAATGCATTGTTTTTGAGTTTGCTTTTTCACAATTTTAACCATTAGTTGCTATGGCAACCAAGCTATATTAATTCCCGTTAATTTGCTTAGTCCAATATTATCATATTGCAGCTTTGCATCATCTTTAAATCGAAAGTAAAGCTCAAAATATGCACCAAACCAGTGCCTTCATCAATCTATCTTGGACATCTGGCTCGTTTCTTGTGACAGTGATTTCATCACTTGATCACGTGATTTAAATATTAAAGCTGCCCATATAGCATTGCTATCATACATCAAATTGAAGTATGGGACCTAAGGTTCAAGAAAATGTATAATAGCACTGCTCCCTTTAAGTGACAAGAAATTTCAAATTTCTGGGTCTTGGCCCATGGACTATTCGAACAATGACCTTGTTGTTATTATGACGTAAATTAAAATGGACCTGCATCGTTGTTATAAAAATAGATTGCAATTAGCCTGCACTCGTGTCGTTAGGATCCGAATGGAGCCCTTGCCTGAAGGCTATCCGCTGCCAGTTATATATATTGTATTATATATTAAAATTATTATATTGTTATTATATATTATTGTATAGTATTATATTTTAAACAATTAGATTATGAGCTCGAGATTTCTATCGTGTGATAGTTGATGACGGCGAAGCCCGAATCAACTAACACGCATAGAAATCGAGAGCTATTCCACTAAAGTGAAAAGTTTTACTTCATAGCAGACTACGCCTGCTGTTCACCTTTTCGCTACTCACTAACCTTTCAATCACCACACAGCCTGTACCATGCTTGGGATTATTTTGTCTTTTAATTACAACACAGTTTTCTTCAAGTTTTCTTGTATATACAATGTCATGCACACTGTACCTTCAACTCCAATCTCAACAACAGGAACAACATTAACGATTTTTCCAAGAGCTTTGTATAGTCCAGTATAGTCCATGCTAGGATACAGCTGCCTATCGAATGCCCTTCTGTCCTCCGTCAACACTGGGCGGGTCTCTTTCACCAAACTGATGAACAATAACAGCATTATTTCAAGCATTACAATGTAACATCAATATCACTGGTATTCTGAATCGTTGCACAATGGAGATAAGCCAACTGGAGGTTGATTTGCCAATTTTAATTCACTGACTGAGATGAAAATATTTTGCAGTCACTCAGCATGCCACAGTTGGACAAAAAGCTGCTTTAGTTATTTCTTACTAATACCACAAATACTTCTTCTCCACCTATCACAAAGTCACCCTAGCAATTTGCACTTTTAATTAATACATGTACTTAAGGGCATTTGGCGTGGGTACATGTACTTTTGTGGTTAATACTGACAACCATCACAATTTTTCAGAAACATTAACACTATCAGAACTTTAGGTACAGTGTGTGACTAAAGCTTGACCCCAGGGGGGTACCCTGGATTTCAAGTGACGGGGAGATGCGAAGGATTTTTGTTGGGTTTGAAATTCACAATTTTCGGATTTTTTTGGGTAAGAAAATTGTGTCACATATTTTTTCGGGTAGTTTGTAAGAATGACTACTAGATCTGGGAAAGTTTATTGCGATAGTATGATAAATAAACAAACAAACATGACCATTCAAAAATTACTGTTGTTCTTTGTTATTGTCACTTAATCCCTTCTGGGTACTTGTAAGGCTCCAAAATTCAGTATGGGATTTTTGGGGGTTTCATTTTGGTCCAGAGGATTTTAATGGGTTTGATTCACTTCAAGCCCAAGGGATTTTTTCGATTTTAATTTATGTCTCCACATGCACCTCTCCGATACTTCACATCCAGAGTATACCCCCTGGGAGCTTGACACATGCAAATGCAAGAGAACACTATTTTTGTGACTTAAGATGACTGCGTACCTTTGCAACGTCTGCTGAAACCATTTCAGGATTAATATTTATATTTATTAATTATTAATTTATTAATATTTATACACGCTGCGCGTTGTCCTCTCGTGCGCTTATAATTCCTTCTCATAATAAAAAATATAATATATATTCGATTATTTCTCTCCATTTTTCGGCCCCAGTGTAATTAAATCCGTAATTAAAAATGCTAAAACGTCAGTCAGTATTTAAAGAATAATGGAAAAGAGTCTCCAGGAAGAAGGTCAGAAGACGAAAATTTTTTATTATTATGAGAAGGAATTATAAATGCAGGAGAGGACACAAGCGCAGCGTGTATAAATATTCATTGCACGTGAATAACCGTGAAATAGACCAGGAAAAACAAAATAAAACTGTTGCTCGTTGAAAGTTAATAAAGACTGAAACTTGACCGAGATTCAGCCTTCTTATCTAATAACAGAAATGTTTATTCAGCCTAAAACTCAAACATCAAAAAGAATTATTATTCTAACGACAATCAGTTTAAGAGAGAAAACTGTAAGGGCAATTTAGAAATATTTCAATTTATGCAAATTACGAACTTTTTGGCTGATTTGTGCTGCATTTTAGCAGTTTTTAAATATGAATATCTTAAAATCGCAACTACCTAGGAAGCTCAACGTACATTAAGAATGTTTTGATATCATAAAAGATCCTTCAACTGAAAAGAGAAAGTGTTAAGTTTTATCTTTCTTGAAATATTGGAGAAAATTGCAGGAATGGCCAAAATCAGTCCGTAAAAAATGAATCATGATTTACTCGAAACGCTCTTACAGATTTTCCCCTAATTTTGCATACAAGTTGTGTAGGTTGAGTAGTTCAAATAGTTCAAGTTTCGTCACAAAGTGTCTGACTAGTTTTTGAGATATTCGACATTATTTAAAATGAGGGGTTGTCCATTACCGTTGCTATGGTGACAGCTGTTGCTAGGAAACCAGCGAGAAAATAAACATTGATCATATGTTGAAAAGGTGGTGTAGTATCAAGGAAATCGAAGTTTACCTTCTATGCGAAATTTTGACTTTAAAAGATACACTCCAAGGCCAAAAAAACTGTTGCGAGCCTTCTTAAGTTAGGTACTTTGAAATATCTTATCTTAAGTCGGGGAACATCTTAAAATAAGATTGTTCGTGATCTTAAATAAATTTTAAGATGATTTGAAAATAGTCAAGAGCAATTCATCTTAACTAAGATGCAGTGCGTGTTAAATTGACAGGAACAGATTTCTTTCAAAGCTTTCAACTGAAAAGGATCGAAAGTTCTGCTGCTCTCCCGTGATTGGTTAGTTTCGATCCAAAATGCGTACTGCAGCGGAAACAGCCGCGTTTTTGTGCTTGATTCAATTCGTTGAACAGACCAACACGGCATGAATTCCATATGACTTCTTCGGTTCAATTTGACATTTTTATGCCCCGGTAGATTGTTGTGACCGTGACATATTTTTCAACTGGTATTGGTGAATTCATACGTTATTTAATGCTGAAGACTTGGGTCGATAAAACGGAAAGAATGTCTGTGAAGTTCAAAGACAGTTTGTCCAAAGCAACTGCATAAAGATAAGTTTACTGAGAAGAAGATGTAATGGCAACTGTTGAGAAAAATATACACAAGCAACGGATCTGTACCATCAAAAGAAAATCTTCAGGAAGACGTAATCAACCAAATTTGACGCTTTTTCTTTTCTTCGTCACTGAAAAGCCCAGCGTGAGTGCATGCAAAGAAGACTGGCAAAGGGCGGCAATAAAAGCAAAGATACGGTGAAAAGCTTGTTGTTCTATCTTTCCTTTTGTGTTTGAGCTGAATTATTTTAATTTAGTGGTGTAATAAAGTGTTTTTGGTTAAAATGTGTTTTGTGGTTATTTGTTCATTCTCGTTTTACTGAGCGGGCAAGCCGCGACGCGAAAAAAGAATACGCGCAATCAATTTTTGAAATGTAACGGTCTCCGGAAAAATAAGAGGAGTTGAAATATTAAATTAAGACGAAAACCCATCTTATCTAGGTACCTCGTGTTTAAGATGTCAGGCAACTAAAATTAAGAGGTTGACATCTTGTTCTAAGACGATTTATCATCTTAAAGTAAGACAACGCATCTTAATTTAAAACAAATACGCATCTTATCTGGGCACCAGTCTCTAAGACGAAAAAACGTCTTAATTTAAGATTTTAGTTTTTAAGGAGTCCACTCTAGTCATACAAACTGATACAGAAATCGCGGCCAAGAAAACAGAAACGCTTTAAAAATAAATAATTTTAAACCATCCCTTCGTCTATTGAGACAACAGTGACATGACCTGTCTTTTTGTTCATTTACAAACAGTCATTTTGACGCGAGGCAAATCGCTGAAATCTTGAAGGAAAATTTACATATTTTCCCAAACAATCACCATTTCGGCTTTGAAGCCACTCTGGCCGCTCGATGAATACTTATGTCATGTACGAAAAGCAAAGAGTCTTCTTAAAATGTGCCTAATCATAGGCTTAACATTGCTTCGACTGTCAATTTTAGATGTGTACACAATTGTTTTTCTGTTGTTTTTTTTTTGTTAGAATTTTTAAAATTTATATTAACTGTACACAAAAAAATCTCCACAAATTTCTGAGTTCAGAGGCCAGTTAGGGAGAGGGACATTTCGTGATGCATATACAGAGAAGACGAGAAGAGAACTGGTAACGAAATATTTGGCGCGAAATGTCAGTGAGTTGGATTTTTTCATGTTTCTGAAATATTTTGTGTAAGCTTACGTGTAAATTTATTCCTGGTTATTGCTATTGTTTTTAACGATGACTGAGACATTGTTTCCCCTGGAAATACACGTAGAAAGCGTGGAAAATGTTCGTGTTGCTTGCAACCTGCCAGCTTTGTGCTTTCGTCTGCTTGACTTTCCAACGATGATAATTCACCATGTTTCTCCTCTGGAAGCCGAAAAATTACGACAAAGACTTCGTTTAGAAGGAAAAGAAACGTTCCTCCACGAGCTCAAGGATCGCTTTGGAAACTTCCAGTTCCGGAAAGGAAAATCCTGTTTATTCAAAGCAAGTATTGATACCTTGTTTATTCAACTACAAACTGTGCCTTTGTACGCCATGTTGATGGATTTGTGGCCACGAAAACCAACTCTTGTAGGAAGTACTTTGATTCCGCTGAAGAAGGCTATTGATAATATTAGTTCAGATGTGTACCGGAACGGTGTCGCAGTGCCTTCTTTTTACAGAGACGAGGGTGTTTTTGATGTTTTTAACCTCATGGGGTCACACATTGCAAAAGTAAAGCTTGGTTTTAGGTTACTGAGTTTAGGCGGCTCGCTTATCCCTCACATTCCCACAGAGGCCTTTGCAAGAAAAATAACAAAAAAAGTTGAAATAGGGGGAAACGTCGAACAAGCAGTCAAAGGTGCTTTGGAAAAGGTACTACCTGAAATTGAATCAAGGAATTTATTGGAAGAAGAAATTGCAGATGGAACTACAGAAAACAAAATGGATGGTGAAAATGTCACAGATCCACAGAGAAAAGACATGAAACACAATGTGGAGGTTCAAACAAACATCCATGCAAGGGATATCAAAAGTTCTGGACAACTTAATCACAAAAGAAGGGAAAGTGAAGAAGATATAGTTGTTACAAATACAGTTTGTCCTCCTCCCCTTTATTATAACTACTTTTCCAACTCTGCACCTTGTTTAAAAGGATCAAATTCTGAGACGGCAGGAGAACGTGTGCACCAAAGTTCTGGAAAAAGTAATGTCGCCGGGAACACAAAAGCTTTTGGCAAGGATGCCAATAGCCATGATGTGGATTTTGTGTATTATGACCCTGGCTTGGTTCAGTCAGACGGAACAGTCAGACTTGAATCAGTTTCAGTACAAACTGATGAAAGATTATCAAAGCCTTCACTAGAGCTGGAGAGCAATGGAGGGCAAGGTGGATTAATTCATGGCTTGTATAACTTGAGAAGTTTAACATCAAATGGTCATTTACCAGTTTTAAATGCTTTGCTCCAAGAATTGTCACGCTTGACTACTGGACAAGAAATCATGGCCACTACACAACCGGCTAGGTCTTCCAGTGGTAGACCTCAAACCACACCAGGGTCTTCACAAAAATTTGATAGTAGAAAACCAGATAGCCAAGCCACAAGAAAACCACTCACTTCTGCAAAAAGTGAAATGCGTAAAAAACAAACTCAACAAGCTCCATCTTCTAAGAGGAATCAAACTTCAGTGATTGGTTTGTCCAGTCGTAGGGTGCGTTTCAAGCAGACAAACCTTACGTATGGAATGACAAAAACACAGAAGATGAGGCTTGAGTTGAATCAAAAGGATAAGTTACCAAACAGAACTAGACCATGTGAAGCCCGGGAAGCCTCAACCCAGAAGGAAAATGTAAAGAAAGATTTAGTGCAAACAACTTTATCGGAGGGTGGTTTAGGGATGACATACAAAGTGGGGTCAACCAGGAGGCCACAGACAGGAAGAAAGATAAAAATGAAACAAACAGCAGACATTCAAATTCAAACTCAGCCATCTCCTACTGAAGAACAACCACTTGAAAGTGCTGTTGCACTAGCCAGCACCACAGATGTGAAAGAGGAAATTGCAAAGCCAGATGGTGACATTGTTCACTCAGTTGTTGAAAGTGCAAGGAGTGCAAAGAGTCCTAATAGCTTGGAGGTTTTTATTCCACGAGTAGAGGGTATGTGTATTATTTTAATTTGACTTCAAGTTTTGTGTTCATTTATTATGTCTAAGAGTGCCTTTTTTCATAAATTAATAAAAACTACATACTGTAAAGAAACAGTAGAGCTGCAGACATTACCATAACAATAAGAGTAACTTCACATTCGGACTCACTACTAAATGAAGTCATACTCACAAATGTCCCCCCCCCCCCCTTCTGCTCCTCCCTTTTGTTGTTGGCTTTCAAGTGGTTTTAATTACACAAGATTGTCAAAGTTTTAAGGTTTCCTAATTACAATCGAGTTGGAAAGTGAAGACTGTACTCCTATCTAACCTTCCGAAGATGTTTGCCGATGATTCTAAACACATGTACTGAAGTGAGGAAGGCCACCGGATTCTTTTCATTTTTGTTTTGCTAAGACAGCCTCATATGATAATTTATTTTCTTATTTTCCACCAGAGTTATGTGCAGGGGTAGATTTAGGAGCCTTAGCCAACCCTACATATAGGGAAACTTAAGATTGTACAATCCCAGGTACAATCCAGTCTGGGCTGGCACTATTTTTTGAAGTAACTGGGAAAATGGAAAAATTAATCAGGAAAAAAAAGTTAAATTATTAGAAGTACCTTACGTGTTTGTCAAAGCATCTGGGGGTAAAAAATGTAATAGCTGGAGAAATACCAATTCCCTAGCTTTAAATGACAGCCCTGTACAGTCCCAGCCCCTGCTTACAGATAAAAACAGCAGATATCCTTGTTTACTAAATTCTCAATTTGGTTGTAAGATCAATAAAATGAATTTCTAGCTTCCCTTTGGTTCACACATTGCCACACAGGTTATCAGTACATAACCCTGCTTTTTGCCTTATGAGGAATTTGGATCACATATCAAGTGCTACAGCATTCAAAGGTTTTGTCCAAAAATATAGCAAAAAATGAGCTGCAATTACCAAAGTTGACATTTTAACATTATTATTCTCTTGCACTTGTTAGATATATACACCTCATTCAGTGTTTTGTTAGATATTTTTATATAGACAAGAGTGTTTTAGTGGAAAATAGACCACTTGAAAGTTCATACGAAACTACATCCGGGACTCGAGTGGCGTATTTTCCATGAGGATATTGATGACGTCATTTCCCGCTTGTCTATATAATAAAAAGAAAATTACACGGTAGCTTGAATATATGAATTTTATTTTCTCGTGGTAAACAACAATATTTGACTCACTCGCTGCACTTGTTTGTAAAATATTGTTTTTACCACTTGAAAATAAAATTCAAATCTTCGCGCCGCCGTGAATATCCTCTATATATGCACGGGTACTTTACAAGTTGAGTTGTGAGGAAAGTGCAAGCAACGAGTAGAATGTCTGACCAAAACAACAAATATTCACAAGACACTGTATTCATTATTCCACTGCATTTTGTTTTTGCTTTGTCCTTTTTCAGTAAAAAAACGGTCAAACAAGGACTGCACAGTGTAATACGCTGGCATATTTTATGCATTCTCTTGCCCTTATACAGTAAAATGACGCAACGATAAGATGTGATAATTATTACAAGTTGTTTGTATTTTGACTCGCCCTATGGGCTCGTCAAAATACAAACAACGAGTTAAAATGTATGGCAATACTTCACACCGAAGCATGTAATAAGAGATTTATTATCCAACTTAACCGTTTTCAACCTTTTTAAGTGACTTGAAGGAAAACCACGAGTGTAACAGGATGGACAGGATGAGCATGCACACTGTACTGTACAATATCATGGGATATTTGTACTTGTTTTGCACGCTTTCTGTACAAGAACTAATACAATTGGATAATAATAGCTCATAGAAACTTACCTTTCAGGGGAGCCAGAGGAGAAAAGTGACCATGAAGGTGAATGGACCACAGATCAGCCCCCTGCGGATGGATTTTATGGGCAAACAGGAGTCATCAGCTCAGAGCACGATGAAAGACAGGGAGGATCTGCAATGACTATGTACACTGAAGACTTTGAGGACTCAGAAATGGAGGGCTCACAGACTTCATTTCATTTATCTTTCACAAGGAGTAACAGTGCGGAGAATGAAAAGATAAAACAAAATGCTAATGATGAATCATCTGTAAGCAGTTACTCCCAAAGTAGTTCTGTGTCAACAGAAAGACCTGTTAAATCATCACGCTCTCCTGTGAAAACTAAATCTAGAAGATTTAAGACCAAGATTGAAGTAACCGAAAATGTAGAGCGAAAGATTACAATATCACAAGAGGACTACAATATTTCTGTTGATCAGGCACCTCATTTGGAAAGGAGTTCGTCTGTTGCATCCAAGCCTGAGGAACTTAAGGAAGAAAGTGAAGGGAGCTACACAGATGACTTTCACTCTGCTGGCTCTGAACTTGAGAACAGTGCATCAGATGCTGCATCTATTGACAGTGTCGATGCTGGTCAGCATGAAATACTTGATCTGCCACCTGCAGCCAATAATCTGGGTTACACCTACTAAAATTGTTTTAGATTGCAACCTGTCTTAGGGCCGATTTAGATGGTACGATTTTTCCTTGCGACTGTATTATGCAACTTGCTCACGTCACTTGTACAACAGGAATTGTGTCATCTAAATCAGACGTACAACATCTTGACGACAGTTGCACACAATACGAAAAATGTCGTAGGATTTTGAAACATGTTTTAAAACCCTACGGCAGTCGTAGCCACAATCATAAGGTTAGAATGACGAGTTGCGTACGATCTTTGTCTGACACGAGCAGCGCGCTACGAAAGTCACATAAGACAGTCGTTCACAAAAGTCGTACCCTCTAAGTCGGCCATTATGTGTTTGGAATCAAACATGAGTAGTCTCTTCATCTCTTAGTCCCTTGTGGAACAGAAGAAACAAACAGCTTCCAGGTCACATTCCGGAACCATTTCCATGTTTGCCCTCTGCAGGTTTTCTTCAAAGCATCTTTTGCACAGGGAAAGCAACCCTATGCTGAAATACAGGACGGTCCAAGTGCAAACACTGATTTGTGGGTTCCACTTTTGTCCCCTGTTATCTCCAAGGTTTGCTCCATTGCCAACTCATCTTTGCTACTTACAGGAGATTTAAAACACATGAACCTGCTCACTGGCTGCTCAAAGACTTAACTGCGGCCATGGCCCATTATCTAATAGAAAAAATCCCCCCCCCCTCCTGAGTTTTTCTCAAATATTCCTAACACGGACATTCTGAAATAGTGTCTAGTCTAATCCTAGCCACTTGCCTTATCACCAATGTTGTTGTTTTTTGTTTGTTTGTTCTAGAGATGTTTCCATTCCCCCCCCACAACTGATAATCCTGTCACAAAGGGTAACTGTATAGGGGAAAAAGGTGGCTTTTGTCATTTTGGACATCCCTCATGGGTATTATTACCTGTAATTCAGTTTTATATAACCAAGGCATAGCCCGAGTTCTCGTTGAGGAATCACGGTTTTGTTTTGTGTTTTGTTTGTTTGTTTTTTTTTTTAATTTTTTTTTTTTTGGGGGGGGGGTCAATTTAGAGCATCGCATTGTTGACGGCTGAATAAGTCTGTTTATTAGAACCATCGCATCAGACGTGCGAATTCACAAAAGTAAAAAATACACAAGCCCAAATATCAAACATAGTAAGCGAGGGTAATTCTGGCTAAGAATTGTATCCATAGTTTGGCCAACGAGGTAGGTCCCTTGGGAGTGTTGTAGTCAGACAGATGTGGGTTGAAGATTAAAGGAAATCCTTTCGATGTTGTGTTCTTGCATGTGTCTTACTAAGGTGATCGAAAGCAAATCATCTATTAATTGCCCAAGTTTGATGACTCCCGGGGCAATCTCGGGGTTGTGCGAAATTAAAGGACTAACTCTCTGGGTTTTAGCGTAGTTGACTTCTTTGGTCACTAGAAGGCGAGTATAGCATAAATAGCCATTAACCAGGGGATGGAGAGGAAAGGGATTGAAAGAAAAACGGTCTTCTTTCGCTAACTGTCATAACCACGCGCCGCGTTTTGTACTCAGGGATGGATTGGCGGGTTTTTAATTCTTTCCAACTGGATCCAAGCCAGCCCAGCTAGAATTCTGGTAACACTTTTTTAAGAGATCTCATTTAAGATATTTTTTCCAGCCAAGCTGGTCGAAATGCTATTTGTCCCAGCCAGGTGGGTAGAAAAGATGTTTCTCTCAGCCTTCTGAGAGGTGCACGTGGAACAGCTCTGATCTGTCAACCTAACTTAAGCGATTCGCTGAGCACGGACTCGATCTCAGGACTAGGTAGGAAAAGGAAAGAAATCTGAAAACAAAGTTTTGCAAAGGGGAGGGAATTGAGACCTTCAGGGTTGATTGATCGTGTCATTTAGGCTGCAATACAGCATCAACTGAGAAAATAAAAGCGGAGAATGGCTGGTATAACAGCGTCTTCATTTAGCTACACTGTAAATTCGAGGGTAAATAAAGTTTATTGATTGATTGATTGAGCTACATAACTGTGAAGGTTCAGTCAAATGAACTATTTTCACACAATGACAGTTCGCTATTTTTCTCTTTCCTTTTTTTATGTTTTACCTTCAGTATACCTTACATTCAGTTTTTAAGAGACGCCTTAACTGGCGAATACACTCTCTTTTTTTATAAGAACGTCTAATTTTGCGGCCAAGGCTGAACTGAAACTGAATGTTTTTTCTCGTGGTTTTAGCCTGAAACGTTCTTAGCATGTTTTTAAGTTACGTTGTATAGAATTTCAGAAAACTTTACAAAGACCATTTTGCGCTGTACCACATCAAATTCCTTTGACATACATACAATTGTTAGTCTCAGCAAATTCACTGTTATGTCTCCTCCACAGTTGAGAATGAGAAGAAAATATAAAGTCAGAATACCGTACAAATGTGCTCAGGTAAACTATAGCCACTAAGTAGGGCACTATGGCCATGTTGGTAGCGAGGCATTACCCATAAATCTACCAGAAAAAATAGTGAGCCCAAGCATTAGCAGCCATGGACAGCTGTTTCGCAGAAATATAGCCTGACCTTTTCCTTTTAGAGTTTCAGTAGTTTTAGAGTTTGTAGTCTCAGCTTGGATACGTTCTTTATATGTTCTTAAAATCTGGGTCAATTCCAGCCTCAACGTTCTTATAAAAAAAGAAGTGTATTGCCTTTATTTTAGGGAGCTGATTACATTTCTCTTAAGCAAAGTTTAAGAAAAGGCTATTTTTTTCCAGCTATCTGTAATTACATATAAGTTAAGTTAAGGTAACAACATTTCGTGCGCACTTCTTGAGAGCTAACTGGTATTCCATTAATATTATGACCAGAGCAAACTAAATTCAGTTTTTCAGTTTTCCAAAATAACGAAATGAAGGAAGGTGAATTGAGTGGACACGTGCTTTTGAGCCGTCGAATAACAAGTTGTGCGTAAAAACGTCAAAGCAAGAAACTGACTAAAAAACTTATTTATTTGCCAATCTGCTTGGTTATCGTATAATTCTTTTCCGGCTGGCAACGTTAACCCTATTCAGACCGGGCTTTTTTTGGTCTTGTGGGACCGAGGGGAGGGGATTCTGCCCCCACCTCTTAACTCCAAGAATATTAAAGCTATGACAACGAAACTTAAAGGACAGATAGTACGTCCAAAAATGTTTCCAGTGAGGTCCGCAACTTCAGGTGATGACGTCACAATATTGTTTTGTTCTCAAACGGCGGGCCATCTTGGTTCCGCCATCTTGGATTTCTTAAATTTTCCAAAAACCTTCAAAAACCGCCCAAATTGATCAAGAAGTGATCAAAATCAATAAATTTACACGAAAATGATCAAAAAATGTAAAATTTACTTCAAAAAAGTAATGATTTTTTATTAAAACTGAGGGAAATTCAAAATTCTGAAAGAAACCCTTGTCATAAAGTTGTTGCCATGGTAATGCCAAACTTAATAGACAAGGACTTACTACACCAAATTGTTGCTAGATAAATTTTAGGAAAAGTCACCAAGTTCGGTGGCTTTAGCTTGCTTATTTAAAAAGTTATAAACGTCCAAAGTCCGTGCGGGCAGAATCCGCCCCCCCCCCCTCCCCCGGTCTTAAAACATCTGTTATAAAATGTGCTTACACGTTAAAATCTGGGGGATTCTTTTCTGTTCAACTTTTTCGTTGCTTTGGAATTATATGTACACCTAGTCTGTTAATTTGGATCGATTTTCACCTGAATGAATATAGTATCATCCACAATGAAATGCCTTTTCTGCTGTCCAACTAAGAGCTCATCGACAAGCCTCTTCTCTTCGTTCTCATATAACACAGGCTTCTGGTTCCACGAGCTATTGTCAGGGTTTGCTGGAATGAACCCAACAATGTTTTCCCTCTTCTTTTGATTTTCTTGTTGATCAATCAACGTACAAGTCACCTTTTCATTGAAGGGCCAGGGTAAAATTACATCGTATTCACCTTTCATCAAAACAAAGTTCACCGAGAGGCAGATCGGAGAACTATTGTGAGGAACGAGCAGTTCAACCAATCTTACATTTAGTTTAAATTTATAGCCATATTTTCTCGTGTAGAATGGAGCACTTTTTGCGCCTCCTTGTCTCAAGACTTTAGTGATGCCACTGATCTTCCACGTGTGTTCTTCTGAACATTGCATTAGTTTATTTTCATGAGCAGTGACCTTCTCTTCAAGTTTTCTTGTGATCTTTTCGAAGTTCTCCAGCTTCTCTTGTGTGTGGTGCAATTCCTCCTGTGTGTTACGCAGCTGCCCTTCTGTTTTATTCAGCTTTACAGAAGTTAAGTCAAGGTGCAACCTCGTGGCAGTTTGAACATGGTGTTCAACATCTCCCCGCTTAATCTGCAGAAAAACGAAAATTATCACCACACAGGAGTAACATGTAGCTCTGTATTCTGCGAATGGATGTTATTTCACACAAGTCACCACCCAACAATCCCAAAATGGTATTGCCATAGTTTTTAATAGTACATACATCTGCTGTATAAATGATGGTAGTCAAGCTTGATTGATTTTAGTGAGTCTGTTCGGCGTGTGAACATGCACAGGCCATGAACGAAAGGCCTCGCTCACGAGAATTTTTGCACCTCAGACTCAGAAATTTTAATAGAAACTGGGACGGTTTCCGGCAATGTACTGCCTTTCAATAGCTATAGTAACCTATTTCGAAAAAGTTTTCCCAGTACAAGTATCTACGATGTGTTCGATACTTCTTATTTCCCTTATTAGAAATTACCTTTTGTGAGCAGCCCATCTGAGCATACGGGCAGGACATTATTGTCAGCGCACAATCCTTCTCAACGTGGGCTGCAATCTGTAACAAGAGGACGTTGTGAAATGGTTAACGTATTTCCAAAGGGCACACAAGGAATTTACTTTAACAAATATCGTCAGTGTCAAATGATTTACCGGTGTGTACATGTAAATGAATTCTCTATGACAAGTTTCATGGTCTATTTAACGGCATTGACTTTGAACAGCAAAGCCATCAAGCGCCCGATGAAAAAAGAATTATGGAAATCTGCATAGAAAAAGTGTAAACATTCATAGGAAAACAAAACAATTCCATTTTTCAGGCAAGAAATTGAACATCTAATTATAGCAGTAGCCTTGCAGTAAATTTTCATATTGGGACATAAAAAGAGGGGAACAAAAACAGAATTGGGTTCGCTCGAGTCATTGGGCAATAAATGCTTGTTGTGCTCGTACTGTTGAAAGGCTTCGAAGAGCATACAAACCATCTGAACCGGCTAAGCCACGCGGTCTGGATGTATTCAGCCAATCTTTGACAAATTAGGTTTCTCTGCCGACCTTTCTACAGGAGCAAAATTTCGGATCTGTCAAATTTCTATGAGAGAATCTTTTGGCAAATTTGGTGTATCTTATGTTAGGACTAGATACACCAAAGAAAAGGCCCTACTTTCCATTTTCTAAGTAAATGGCCGCCAGCGTATATGCAACTGGGATGAATACGCATGCAGATGTCTCAACAGCTTCACACTACAGAGAAACACCCTACCTCTTCTCTGGCGATGACAACTCCACAGCCTTGTGGACAATTTGATGGGAACCTCCTACACTCATTCTGATGAGCCTTGAAAACGAATAAGATTGAACAGTGAATTAAACAAATATTGTTCATTAAAAGCATACGGAAGGTCCTTAAAGCTACTTTTAATACTCTTACTCTCAAATTCTACAAATTTTATGAACTTTGTTTGATAAATAATCAAATTAAAGGAAATCCTCACAGCAAGCTGGGGTATAAAAAATAAACTCAGCTCACTCTGACTCGTATATCGCCGAAAAAGATACGTCGTTAAAAATTGCGCCTGTACAAGGAGCCCATCCCCGGGCTCCTGCCTGGGCTCCTATCAAATCACATTGATATTTGCTTATACTTGCAAGATTCTTACCTCAGTTTTACATGCTGGATGTAACAGACTACAATGATTGCAGCAAAGTAACCGCCATTGGCAAGTTGTAGTCACGTGCATTTCGAGATTTCTCCTTGGCAGCGTCACGTGACAGTTTTCGTTCGTACAAGAAGTAACTTTTAGAGGGCAAGATGCCAAATGGTCCTTTTTGGGGCAAGAAAAGCAGAAAATGAGAAAAATCATTTAAAGCAATTTAATTAATTAATGTGGGACTAACATAAACGGGAAGTGGGAAAACTAAACTATTGGGCGCATTTTTGGGGGGAGCCAATCTGAAAAGAGAATACTTGGAAAATGACTTTTTGACGCGCTTTTTTAATACCTGTTCTCACTGCGAAATCTTTAGAATGATAGTTTATGCTATTCCATGACTATTCTGCTATTTTGGGCAGAATGAACAGCATGAGCTGAATGAAAAAGTGGTCAGTCACTTGGCAACAACAAAATGGCTGACCAAAACAAAGTGCATCCGCGGCGAATTTAAATTATCCCGCCGAGCCTGAGGAAGAAAACCTGCGGTCAGTTTTCAGTCCATTTTTGAAACAATCTTGTTTTATCTTGTTTCATATTCCAATAATTCTGATCATTCCCATTCTTTCTATTCTCATTCCAGAAGAGACCAAGGAGACGCGCCCATAGTCCGAGTCCAAATTGTTTTGTTTCCGGCATCAAACACTTTCCGGCAGAACGCAACAAAGGGGGATCCACTGATTCATGGATAACATGGATAACATTAAAGTTTTTAAAATAACTCGGCATGTTTACACTGCAATATTAATCCTTCAAGTTAAATGGGAACTATTTCGTCTAGGAAGTAAGGAAACGGTTAAGAACGAACGAGACCACTGAGAGGTTCCATACTGGGCACCCGCCGATTAGATTAAAAGGGGAGATAAAAAGGCAACAAACAATTCAAGTAGTATGGGGCGTCGGTATGGCACTTTGTATCGAAAAGACCCACCCCCCGAATTTTTTAAACCAATGAGAGACTCGTGCCATTCCTTTTTATCATGTGATCCCGGTCAAGAGAATGGACCAATGAGGGTTGGGGTCAAAGGTCATTCAAGATGGCGTCTGATGGTGGGAGTGTGATTTTGTTGGGGCAACCGCTGACCACCGGTAAAAAAAGGATGGCGGGCTCAGATGGCGTCTGATGGTGGGAGTGTGATTTTTGCGGGAGAACCGCTGCGCGAAGTGGGATGGCGGGCGCAGTTGGACCACAGAAAAAAGAGACTTGAATGATTTGACAAGGCTTTTAATAAGGTTTCTCATCTGACAAGGGATGTTGCCCCTGGTCTATTCAAAGTGGAGTGGCGTGGTGACGGATTTGTCGGTCTCAACAGCAAGACCTAATGTTCCCTTGAAGACAACACGAGGGCAAATTGGATGAGATGACAACCAGTATCAGCAGTGAAGCAAAAAGTTCTTGGTATGTTGATGAATCTTCTTGACCGATCGAAAAGAATGACGGAACCCGTAGTATTTTCAAGATGAGGTGACACTACCCCAATCGGTATCCCAAGGGGTAGGTTTCCAAGTAGTATCGGTATCGACGGGTAAGACTTGTTGACAAATCTTGCAGGGATCTCGAATGTCGTCGCGCTCACACCAATGGAAAGAAGGGAAGTTGGGTTCGTGGTCTTTTTTCTGGGTAACTTCGAGCCCTTGAAACCATCGATCGAGTGTGCGTTGTTTAACTTGAAGGTCTTGATTTTTGTCTTGGTAATCGCCCGGGTAATAACAGCCTGGATGAAAATGTCCTTTGCACCAGGCTTTGACAAAGGCGTGGGTGTCGATGGAGGTTTTAGGTGAATTGTTACAGAGTAGAAGTCCTTCGGTGGTTCGACGTTGTTGAAGGATGGCATCGATGTTCAACGGGACAAAATGTTGGTAGATGGTGCATGGAACGGTGGGATTTTCTTGATGATAACGGGAATGGGCCAAGACAACTTCTCCTTTGTATTTTTTCTTGCCGATGGTTTGCGTGGGATGATAATTCAGTGGCATTTCTTCGAGGAGGAGTTCAATTTTGCTGCCGAGATTAAGATTGCGTATAATGCGTCGGACTTCATTGGCTAGGTCCTCCATGCTGGCTCGGGTAGGAAATGAAGGAAGGTAGAGGGTGACGTTGACTTTTTCTAGAGAGTTGAAGGGTGATGACAGTGTTGCCTGATTTGAAGGGAGCGGGTTGGCCATTGGCTGTTTGAATGTCAATGTGAATAGTGTCAAAGATGTTTTTGCGTAGGGAGTAGTATAGGTTGTCACTTTGGCCAAACCAATGAAAAAGGCCTACCCCCCACATTCCATTCTGATGACGTGACAAAGCGATGGGACTTTGTATGGAAAAGACCCACCCCTCGAGTTTTTTAAACCGCGAAGGATCACCGGCGGGGGTGGCGCGCGCGGGCGGGCGGCCTAGTAGTATAGCCCGTCTGACTAGATCTGAACTCGGCTTGTGATTGGTGGAGAGCCAAATCCAAGATGGCGGCTAGAGGTTTTTTGTATGGAAAAGACCCACCCCTAAACAATCAGAAGTGATGATCAGAAGTGATGACGTCATCAGAATGGAATGTTGTTGGAAATGAAGAGTTCACGTGTTTTTGTTTGGAAAACCGCTGACCGGTCTAGGAAAAGGAGATCGCGGGCTCAGATCAGCAAAGAGAGGACATTTCGTGACGCTTACATGACGTAGGGGAATCACCCTCTGGCTAGGGTGGGAAACCGCTGACCAGTTGGTTAAAAAAAAGGGGATCGCGGGCTCAAAGGGTTGGGGTTCATACAGAGGTTTGATACCGATCGGATTTTTGTCGATACCGAGGTTCGATACCCCTCTCTTTTTTTCCGATCCCGATTCGATGAGATGGTGGTGTTGGTGGGCAGCAGCAGCGGCGGCGGCGGCGGCGGCGGCGGCGGGCGCGCGCGCGCGCGGGGAATCGGCGGCAGCGGTGCGCGCTTGGCGCACGCTGTGGGGGAAACCAAGATCTTTTTAATGTGAGTTCGAATCCCGGTCGGGGGTGGAAAAAAAAATTTTTTTTTGAAAAAAGCATGGAAATTTTTTTTTCGGGTCGCAGCGAGTAGGAGACAATGGATGGAAGAGTGTTTCTTGGGGATTTGGGTGGGAGGGTTTTTTTTGGGTTAGAAGCGATCGATCGATCGATCGATCGAGTTCGGCTCGGTTTGAAAAACAAAAATCCCTTTTTTAAAAAACAAAACAAAAGAGAGTTGATTGATTTTATTTGGATGACACAGGTTTTTTTTATTCATGTCAAGGTAGCCTGTGGACTCTGTCATGATCCTTCTTTTCTTCCCCTGGAGTTCTGTGTTGTTGTGAAGGAAACAAAATGATCACCAAGCTGTCAACAGATTGCTTGCTTGCTTGCTTCACGTTCATTGAAATTGACTGGTGAAGGCTTCTTCTTCTTGTTTGTCATGGGCCAGAATAGTTTTGACGGTTTCGGTAATATCATCCAAATTATGTTGGAGGACACTTTCTCGGAGTTTGTTGACTTTGTGTCGCCGCTCCAATCTCTATCAAGATGAAATTCTGGTATGTTGAAAACTGTGTTTTGGAAGAGGAGAAGAAGAAAAAAGGAGGCGGCAGTAGTGGCACGGATGTCCTTCGTACTTCAACCCATCCCTTAGGGAAAAAGAAATCATCACCAGGCGGTCAACAGAGGATTGCTTGCTGGTTCATGGAGATGAAGAATGTGCTCGTCAATGTGGCGAAGTAGAAGCTATGGTGCGCACGTATTCATTTGAATTGGCTGGTAAAGGCTTCTTCTTCTTGTTTGTCATGGTCAAGAATGGTTTTGACATGTTCTGTAATGTCGTCCAAGTTATGTTGGAGAACACTTTCACGCAGTTTGTTGACTTTGTGTCGTCGTTCGAGTCTCTTTTGTAAAATCTCCTCAAAATACTGGTCTCGTTCATCAGTCTTGTAGGTGCGTCCTGCTAGTTCCAAAGGAAAGACAATGGTGTTGTTTCTGTCAATGACCGCTAGATTGTCCAAATCTCTTTGGATTTGTTTTTTGAGTTCGTTGTGTTCGGTATTTTTCATGATGGCGGTGGCTTCATCTTGAATCAATTCTTTGTAGTGCTCGGTCACGTCTTCGAGATCATAACCAGCTTGTAGACCTTGTCGAACCAGTTCTAATATGTAGTCATGAGTGTTGTTGAAGGTTTTGGGATCTAAATTCTTGCAGTAGTCCATATTAAGATCGTCGTTGCTGTTGTTGCTTGCGTTGTAGATGAATCGAATGAAGTTTAGCTTTAAGGTATTGTCTTTTTATAGTGAAAGGTGTGACGTGATGAGATCGATCATCGATGAGGGGTGACGTTTGTACGAGGGGCGCGGATGGATCGTATTGGTAAGTGTAACGGACCACGTGTTCTTGGAAATGCACCGTTTTTATCGTTTCCATTGTAACTGGGGTTTCCATGTGAGGTGAGGTTTCCATATGTCTTTGAGTTGAGTGCGGAGATATTGTAGTTCGTGTTCCATGTCTTGATGAAGGCGGGTTTGAAAGTCGCGACTGATGCGTTCCATTTCTTTTTTAAAGCATTGACCAATACGTTTCATTTTTTGTTCGAATGACAGATCTTCGTTTTGAGTGATGTCATCCATCATTTGTTCGAAAGTGGTGTTGTGGTCTTCAGTCGCCATGTTCTTGAATGTGACTGTAAAGATCACTGTTTTTATCAACAATGTTTTCTAAAGAACTGGTGGTTTGAAAGAGCCTTTTGACTTCGGCCAAAGTGTCTGGTGGGGGGTGTCTTGTTCCTACTACGGCGCTGTGTTTATGAAGCGTGGGTGATCCTTGCATTGGAATAAATCCACTGTAAGATGTCCATTGATTTTCGTTCCAATAATAATGATCTTGATGGTTTTCGTACCATCGTTTTTCTGGTATGTTGTAAAAATAAATTTGTTTGTGCTGATCGACAGCCAATTGCACCGTCCATCCCGTTCCTCCTTGAATGCTTTGCCTTTTCAAGGTGGTGTCATGGTAAATGTCACGTGCTGCTGTGTAGTTAATGTCATTTGTGTGTTGGAAATAACCAAAAGCGTACACGATGGTGGCAGGTTTGACGATGTGAAAATTGCGTAGTTGAAGATGGCGTGAAAACGTATTTGGAGTAAACAAGTGTTTGCCACTTCTTTCTCCGGCTCGTTTTAAGTGCGGCTCGGCTTCGTTGAGATCTTGTTGACGGAGTGGTATGATAAATTTGCTTCGACTGTGTTGGGGTGGTATGATAATATGCATCTGCATGCCATATTCTTTAGCGCATTGTTCTGCATATTCGTCGATGCCAATGGCTCCTCCGCTGTAGATGTGGTAGTGACTCGTCGGCATGGTTAAATAATTAAGGTGTGTTCAACGTGGGGTTCTTTTTGTATTCGACGTGAACAGCTCGAACAAAGTTCTATATCCTCTTCCGTCTCGAAACGAGTTCGACAGGTGTTACACCATCTGGCATGGTGATGTGCGTCACATCCAACTGCAAACTGTCGTCGACTTCAAAGTTCTCATTTGAGTTCAACATTTTACTAATCTGATCCAATATGCGGCGGGCCCCGGATAAGGGGTCTCGCCAATCGCCGATAGTTACATTGGCTGAGGTGTGGACCGATTGAAGTCGGTTGGAAGATAAATAGATTTGTATTCTGTCATGGTCCGGCATATTACGCGTGAGATCTTCGATTTGATCCGCCAATCCTTCTTCAAACGCGCGCACAATATTGCCATGCCCTTCTGGAAAACTCTCTGGCGGGTTTTCCACGCGTAAGTGATAGCTTGTACGTGTGATTCCATAGCTCTTGGCTTGACGTTCTCGGAATTTAACACGTCGAAATTGATAATGGTTGCGTCGTTGCGGTACAGCACCACCTTGCTGTTCCCATAAATCCATAAAGTCATTAAGATCATCGTCGGACTCGGTGTTACTTGCCATGCTAACAAAAAAATGATGCGTTGAAAAGATAGAAAGGTGATATATAGACTGTTTTGATTGACAGCTTCTTTTTCTTATATATACAGGCACCACTCATCACTTTTTATTTGTTCAATGTATGGAGAGACCAAAAAACAAAACAAGTCCCTAAAATGGAATCTCCTTTTACTGCAAGCGGCAATATCGATTATAACACTCGTTTTTATTAAGAAATGGTCGACTGCCGATGGAAACGATGTTGGATCGTGGCCATTCTCAAACATATTCATCGTCACGTGCACGATCTAGAACCACCCACTCAACCCGTTTACAGTGAAGAAGTATTACTTCATATGCGCCATATTAATGAGGCCATCAAAGAAGGGTTACGCCATCTGTCTTTGGATTTGGTGTATCAATCGTGGCGCAATCTACTGACCCAATATCACATGGACGTCCCGTGTTGGCAACCTAACGACATCGAATTCATCGTGCACATCACGAGCCCCGACATCGTGACAGAACAAATTTTAGAAGAAATCGTGTCTTTTCGACACCAATTTAGTACGTTCACCTATGAACTTTTGGGTTTGACACATGAAGACGTGGATAACATTTTTGGGTGGTCACGTGCAACCTTACGTCAACGTGGATGGGCGGGCATCGACATACCCGATGGACCTGAACGTTGACCCTTATTTTTTTGTCTCCACCAATCCTAGCTAAGATCACGTCAACATCACGTCATCATCGCCTATAAAATAGCGTGTTCTTTTTTTCATTCTTTCTCTCTTCAATTCACCATGGCCACGAAGAGACCTTTGCAACAACTCGAAAAGATGGTCACTGCTTTACCCCCTGCACCCACGGAGAAAAAGTCCAAAAAAGACAAAAAAATCAAAATCAAAAAACCACCCCAAGTGGATCCTTCTTCACCACCACCAGTACCGTCAACACCTACAACGACCACATTGTCACCACCACCAGTACCGCCGCCGCCACCAACACCGCTCATCAATATGGATGACTTATTCAATGGTGACAATATTCTCAATTTGTTAAATCCGCCTGCTGCTAGTTATCAAGTACAACTACCGCCTATGGAACAAGCTTGTCAATCCGTTGTCTGCCCTATGCATCAAACAGACCTAACTTGCTTTCAAGCCCAAACCACAGGAGACACTTACATCAAATGCCAAGAAAAGAAATGTGGCCTCTTTTGTCATCAAGATCAAATCGCCACTTATCTCAAGATCATTAATGAAAAACTCCATCCTGATTATCTCAAAAGAACCCTGGTGTGTGACTGTGAAGAACCCGTGGTCTTACGAATCAGCCGATCCCAAGCCAACCCCAACCGCCCTTATTTCACATGCAAAGAAACACCCGAGGATCGATGTCCTTTCTTTCAATGGGCCGACAAACCCTTGAAACCCAAGAACCGAAAAAAACAAAGACAAGACACGACCAAGTAAAGACACACGAACTGTTTTTAATGAACAATGATTATGATACATGATAAAAACAAATGAAAAAGCAGGTCCGGAAAAAAAGAGCATGATCGGTCGGGGCGCCGGCATTTTCCAAAATACGCACGCTCTTTTGATAACATGACCTCTCTATAAAGGTAGATGTGGTACGAATAAAATTAGTTTGACCATGGAGTCGGTGTGGTTGTGTTATGCATGGGAGGGTCTCTTGTCCCTGGTGCAATGGCAATGCCATCAATCCCTGTGCCAAATGTTATATGACCATCAACCGGGCGCCAAAATCCCTATTCCCCCTTGTCCCGAGGACACGCATCCTCTCCACGTCTTTGAAGAAACCCATGTGGACCGCAACCTGTATCGATGGGTGGTGTTTGTCTTATGGTTAAAAGCCCACCCGAACGCGTGGCGATGGTATCGCATCATTCAAAAGGCACACCCCCACACCATCCCTTCCATACACACCTTGTGGGATGAGTGTCAGAACGTATGGCGCCTCGAAAGACCAAACGAACCAAACTCGATGTCTCGTCATCATGGTTGAGTCGTTACCACGATCCTCGAGCCCCAGGGAGTTTAGGAGGCGTGCAACGGTTTGCCAAAGCCCACCGTCTCCCTTTGAAAAAAGCCCAACGGATCTTGGAACGGGATTTGGCCTACACGTTGCATAAACCGCGACGTCGTCGTTTTCCGACCTTGCCCGTGATCGTAGGAGGCTTAGACGATCAATGGGTGGCGGATTTGGTGGAAGTACAACCCTTGGCCAAGTATAATCGTGGCATTCGGTATTTACTGACGGTGTTGGATGTGTTGTCGAAATACGCGTGGGTGCAACCGTTGAAAGGCAAAACGGGGGTGGCTTTGGTCCAAGCGTTTGACAAGATTTTGAAACAAGGAGGTCGACGTCCCAATCGATTGCAAACGGATCGAGGGAAGGAATTTTACAATCGCACGTTTCAACGTTGGCTCGAGGAGCAAGGAATCCAGCATTTTTCTACCCAAGGGGATGCCAAAGCGAGTGTGGTGGAACGATTTAACCGCACCTTGAAAGAACGTTTGTACCGCTATTTCACTGCTGCCAACACGTTGAAATTTGACAATGTGTTACCCGAGTTGGTCCAAGGCTACAATGCCACACGTCATCGAAGTATTGGTATGGCCCCTCAAGACGTGACGTGGGAAAACGATGACGCCGTGTGGAAACGCCTGTACGAGAAACGTTTGAAAAGAAAACACTCCCAACCCAAATTCAAAGTAGGGGATCGTGTGCGTCTCAACAAGATTCATCGTACGTTTGAAAAAGGGTATTTACCCGGTTGGACCGAAGAAGTGTTTGTCGTGCATCGTGTGGTGCCGGGTCCTGTGCCCACCTACAAGATTCGCGAATGGGATGACACGCCCGTCGATGGCACGTTTTACAAGGAGGATTTACAAAAAGTACACGTGTCCGATGTGTTTCGTATCGAAAAGGTACTTAAGCGTCAAAATGATCGCCTGTTGGTCAAGTGGAAAGGGTGGCCGGACAAGTACAACAGTTGGATTGCTAGGGGAGACGTGACCTCCCTCCGACCGCCCCAGACAAAGAAAGAGACAAGCTCACCCCAGAAAAACAAAAGACGACGACGACGACGCGACTAGACAGGCATGACGTGGGTGCCCAATTCTTCGTTTTACGTGACGTTGATGAGTCATGCGAGTACCAAAGAGTTTCCTGGGAACAAGAGTCATCATTTCAGAAACCGGTTGCCGAAACCCATTCGATTTGTGGGACGAGGATGGATGGTGGGTATGGTGAGTTTATCCTTACCCACCATTCCCGTGGTCGCGGAAGAAGGAGGTGTGGGTGATTCCCATCCTCTGTTGTATGTACGATGGCACGAACGGGTGCATGACACAGACGATCAAGGAGACGATGTCTGGTACCATGAACGTCGCGAACTCACTGTGTACGGACGAGATATGAGAAAGGAATTGGCCTCGTCGACGGGATCGCACTTTTTTCATCAACTGGTGTACCGTTACGAGCAAAGCCGTGCCAAACAAACCCATCCCAAAAACAAATGGGCCGAGGACAATGGCGTCAAATTGGTTCCGACCTTTGAATGGACCTCCGAAGGGGATTTGTTGTTGAATACCACCAATGTGGATTACAAACGACAAGTAGCGCACGTGTCATGGGGCAGAACCTTGGCCCTGAGAATGGGATGGATTGAACAAGTGTCGACGGGCGTGTATCGATTGGGTCCGAATCTCTTGCAAGAATTTCAAGGCATTTCCACCATTCCCACCCCGACGGATGTCCGCGATACCAGCAACAAGCCCCTCTTTTGGAAAGTGGAGGGGGATTATCTGAAATTGAGTCTATCGTGCCCTTGGCGGTTTGTGAATTTGAACAACGCCTTTCGTCCCTCGTTGGAATTTCCCTCGGCGCGTCCTTTGCACGTGTATTGCAATGTAGGGACCAGCAGCATGGTAGGAGGTCGCATCACCGATCTCTTACGAGAAATCAAGTACCAGCCCCAAAACACCACCCACTTTGAACCTCGACATATTCAATATATCCCAGTACGCAACGAAGTGGTGGAAATCGTGGAAACCCAGATGGCCGAAACCAATGGGGATCTCGTCCAATTTGGCGAAGGGCATGCTCTCCTCACCCTGCACTTTAAAAGGGAGGTGGTGGTGTGAAGAAGACAAAGATGTCGTTCTACGTGACGTTACCCAGTCATGCCAACCGACGTGAATTTCCCAACAACCAAGCCAATTCCTTCAAGATTCGTTTACCTCAACCGTTACAGCTCACGGGGGGTGGATGGCAAGTGGGCTTGAGTGCCATTTCTTTACCGGATGCCCGCGTCAATTTGTACGAGTTGGTGATGAAAGGACAACACGTCTTAGGCATCAAATGGCACCTAAAAGCCCCCAGTCAAAGCGGAGGTACCTATAACAAATATGGAGCGGCCGTGACCAAAATTGACGATATTAACGACTGGGATTGGGTGGTGGACGGGGTGAGTTTTATGAAAGCAGCCATTACCCATGTGGAACAGAAACGACGGGAATCGGTGATCCAAGGGGGTACGTTTTTGGACGATCAAGGCAAACACACGTACGTCAAGTTTCGTTGGGAAGGGGAGGATCTGCTCATTGACAACACGAATGTCTCTCATGATGGATCCGTTCGCACGCCCTCGTTTGCCATTCATACCAAGTTAGCTGCCAAGATGGGATGGTTACGTAAAATCACCAGCGGATGGATTTTGGGACCGAACTTACAGCAAGAATTCCTGGGGGATCAAATCCCCGACATGACCAAGAACAGCGATTGGAAGGATATCACCGATAAGGATGGGAACCCGGTGTTTTGGACCACCAGTCGAGTGGAAGACTACATGGAATTGAGTATGAGTTGTGGGTGGCGTTTCACCAATTTGAATGTGGCGTTTCGGGCGGTGGTGGGGGAACCCACGCGATCATTGCACGTGTACTCGGACATCGCCGGCAGCACGGTGGTGGGCAATCGCGTGACCGATTTGTTGCGTGAAATCCAGTACAAGCGACAAGGACGAGGCACCATCTACTTTGAACCGTTGCACATTCAATACATGGCTCTTCGTAACGAGGTGGTGGAAATCGTTCACGTTCAAGTGGCCGAAACGATTGGTAGGGGAGGCGACTTGGTCAAGTTTGGCGACGGCCATACAATTGTCACGTTGCACTTCAAAAAGGCATAAAAAAGAAAGACGAGAAGGGACCCCAAGTCAATCATGCCTCCGAAACGACGACGACGACGACGAAAACAGCGTCCCCAAGCAGGGGAAGGGATCAACGCAGTGATTGCCGGGATTCCTAAAACTGCATGGTCCATCACCAAAGGGATAGAAAAGTTGGCTAAAAAGAATGCCAGAAAAGCGCATTTGAAACGCATGGCAGAGATCAAAAGTGGGAAACGAAAACGCTATGCGGGGGAATCGTTTACGTGCAACCTCATGTGAGTATAAAAAGAAAACAAGGGTTGTGAAAAACAAACAAACAAACATGCCAAAGACAAGAGTGCGTCGAACGAGACGAAGAAGAAGGCAACGAGGGGGTTTATTCCCACTGGCCGCTCTCATTCCTGCCTTGATCGCTGGAGGAAAAGCCGTGGCGTTGGGTGCCGCGGGGGGTGCGGCGAGTTACGGGGCTAAAAAAGGGTTGGAAGCCGCTTTTCGGAAAAAACGACGATGACGGTATAAAAAGAGACGAGTGCTGTGACACCAACCAAACGTGATCCTTGGTAAAGCGTGAAGAGTACAGTACGATGCGTGGGGGAAGTTTGACACGATTTCGGACAGACGAGTGGTATGATCAACATGGTCAAAGTGGAAAAGGGTTGGTGACGGATCTCTTGCGTGGGGGGTTCCAAGGCCTTAAAAGCACGCGAAATCCTTTAAAATTGCCTAGTAATATCAAGAGAGGCTTGGAAACGGGTTTGACACGCGGGATCAAACGCAAAGCCGAAGACGTCCTTAAAAAGGAAATCACCAAACAAGCCAAGAAAGCTTTGAGTCATAAGAGCGTGAAAGACGCCGTGCGGGTGGCCAGTGCTTTGTTTCCCAAACAAACCAAACGTGCACGTGATATTTTTGGAGTGTGAACATGGAACCCGTGCATTCACGACCTCGACGGATTCGTAGTGATCGAGGGTTGTCTCAATGGGGTGGACTGTATCCTTTTTGGAAACTCATCCGACGACAACGTGGAGGCTGGTTGAGTCCCGAGGTGATGAGAGTGCCCGGGTTTGATTTGAGACAACGCTTAGCACGACGCTATAAAAACCCCTCACGACGACGGGGTGCCACCACTCGACGACGACGACGACGTTAAACATGCCTGACGTGAGTACGCAAACCCCACCGGCTCACCCACGTTCCGAAGGGACAATCAACCCGGCGTTACGGATTTTCAATGTGCCGCCGACCGACATTAGCATCAATGCCTATCGCATGGTCACCATTCAACCCACCACCACGGGCATCAATCCCATGGAATTCATTGTGCCAGGCTTGGACGATTTTGTGGATTTGGGACGCAGTTACTTTACTATGGAATTGAGATTGAAAAAGGATGACAACGGGAACTTGGTGGCCAATGAAAAATTGTGGCCCGTCAACAATCTGGCCCATTCTATCATCAAACAAATTGACTTGCAGTTGAATGGCACGTTGATCAGTCCTCAATCCGACACCTATCATTACAAAGCTTACCTGGAAACCTTGCTGAATTATGACCGAGAAGATGGCAAGACCGTGTTGGGACCCCAAGGCTGGTTCAATCAAGTGGATTCCCCACCCCAATGGACCGACAACAATACCAACAGTGCTGGACCGCATGCAGACTACAGGAATCTCAGTGCCAATCACAAAGGAGCCTTGGCCGCCATGGTAGCCGAAACCGCCAAGTATGCTGGAGGTGTCACCCACAGTCTGGTGTTTACCCCGCACTTGGAAGTGTTTCACACCGGCAAACTGTTGGTGCCTGGCATCGAAATCAAGATGAAATTTCATTTCAATGGTCCGAACCTGTTTTTGAATGGCGTGGCTCTAGCCGGCCGATTGATGGAAGGCGATGTCAAACTACGGTTTCATCTCTGTCAACTGCGTTTGAATGACGCCATCTACAAGAGTTTGTCTGAAAAAAGACACAATGAAGGCGAAGTGGCTGCCTACCCCACCGTCCGCAGTGAAATCCGGACCTTCAGCATGCAAGGCAACCTGGTCCGCTTTGATATCCCGAACCTGTTTCAAAACAGAGTGCCTGACCGATTGATTGTGGGGTTAGTGGACAGCCGCGCCTTCAATGGCGATGTGACCCGAGATCCCTTCTGCTTCCAGAAATTTGGGCTGACCTCCATGAAACAGATTGTCAAAGGAGAAGAATACCCTTATGAAACCCTGCAGTTGGTGCATGACAATGGCACCCGAGATAATCTAGGCTACTTCCGTTTTCTGCAAGCCAGTGGAGCTTGGTGTAAAAAGAAAGGCAATATGGTGGAACTAGAAGATTGGGGCCAAGCTAAAAATTGTACCTTGTACATGTATGACAATGTGGCCAATGGATGTGCTGACAGTCAAACCCTCAACCCCAAGCAAACAGGCGATTTACAACTCAGCTTGGAATTTGGAGCCGCGCCCGGTACCAATATAACCGTGCTCGTGTATGGGGAATTTGAGAACTTGCTGGAGATTGACCGCAACGGAGCCGTGTTGTACAACATTTACCAACACTGAAAAAAGAAGATGGAACACTTGGCCTTGAATAATGTGCAGTTGGATTATTTAGCCCGTGACGACCCCCAATTGAAACCGATGTTTTACGGGACAGTGGCCTGTGATCGATTACCCAAGAGTCCTGTCAAGACCACTCCGCAAGGGTACATTGTCAACACCGACCCGCACGATCAACCCGGACAACATTGGTTAGCGGTGTGGACCGAGGGAAACGTGTGTGAAGTCCTCGACAGTTATGCCTTGCCATTGGACACGTACGTGCAAGCTGCCCCGTTACGAGCGTGGATTGTTCAACATTGGAAATATGTGGTGACCAATGGCAAGTCCCTCCAAGCCATCTCAAGCAAGTCCTGTGGCGATTATGCGTTGTTGTACTTGAAAGCCAAAGCCCGTGGCCGGACCTTGCAAGAATTTTTAAATGAGTTTTCCGATCATGATTATGTAAGCAATGACCATCAAGCCGGTCAACGCCTTCAGCAACTCATTGTAGGCCAAGAAGCCAGATGGTATCAACTTTGTTGTCATCCGTATCATCAATGTAATGGTTAAATAAAAAAGTTCGTTGGAAAAAACGGTGTCGGAGTCGTAGCTCAGTTGGTAGAGCCTTTGGATCCCCTAAAAAACAGGTGTGGGGGATTGTGCGTGGGTTCGAGTCCCACCGACTCCAATAAAAAGGTGCCTTTTTTTCCCCCTGGGTAGTATCATCATCATGCAAACGGCGAAACCGTTTCGTTTTCATACCCCCTCCTCTATCTTGGTGGTGGGTCCTTCGGGATGTGGGAAAACCGTGTTTACGGAAAAGTGTTTAAAAGAACGAACCCACTTATTCCCTCAAGCGCCTTCCAGTGTACATTATTGTTATGGCATTTGGCAAGACAAATACCGGGATTTTCAACAACAAGGCATTCATCTTCATCAAGGCATTCCTTCCAGTCAAGATTTAACGCGATGGTATCAACCCTCGGGCGGGGGATTACTCGTGTTGGACGATCTGATGGATGAAGGGAGCAACGATAAACGCGTGTTGGATTTATTTACCAAAGATTCTCATCATCGCAACGTGACGGTCTTGTACCTTTGTCAAGACATGTTTCCGCCTGGAAAATATGCCAAAACCATCTCCAGGAATGCTCATTATATTGTGGCGTTCAAGAACCCCCGGGATCAATTAGGGGTACGCAACGTCATGCTGCAATCGTTTCCGACCACGTGGAAAGACACGTTAGAGACGTTTCATCACGCCACTGCACGGCCTTATGGGTATTTGGTGTTGGATTTGCACCCGGCCTCGTCCGATCAACAACGCTTGTTGAGCCACGTCTTAAAAGACGAGGGATGGACGCGCACGTATCAAAAAACGTCGCAGTGATCAGGATGTCAAGTAAAAGAAAAACCGTGGTATCCTTGCTGAATGGACCGTTGTCCAGAAGCCACGGTGAAAAATTCAAACCGGAACTTTTGCAACGCATGGATTCCTTGTATGCCTTTTACCACAAACAGTGGTGGTGTTATCGGAAAATGCTGAATCATTTCAAGTTCGTCAACGCCTTGTTCAATGGCTTGGCATTACTCCTGATGGCAGCGGGCATGATTGCCGGACCCCTCTTGGAAAACAGTACTTTGGTGGCGTGTTTGGCGGCCGTGGGTACGGTGGTCAAAGGATGGAACGATTTTAAACAATACCGGTTTAAAGTGACCATGAGTCGGTTTGCGTTTACCACGTATGCCAAAGCCTTGACCGAATTGAAAACCTATGTGCGTGGTGTTCCTTTCGAGGACCTGGAAAGGTTTTTGATCAAGATGCAAACGTTGGATGATACCATTGTGGATTTCACCCCTCCGTTACCCAAACGGTGTCTACAAGATTACCGCCGTCATTTTATGTACCAACCCGTGGAAGCCCTATGCTATGTGGACGGATGTCCTCGTCCCTTGAGACCCAAAGACTATTGGATAGATAAAAAGCCGCTCCCTCCCAGTCCCACGCTCTTAGAACCATGGCCGTCCAACGACGACGACGACGCAGAAAAAGGAAACGACGTCAAAGAGGAGGGGGTTTAATCAGACAACAAGGCCGTGGCTGGTGGCAAGATTTCAAACGCAATACCCGTCAAGGCTATAAAGAGACGCGAGATGCCATCAAACAAAACAAAGCCCTTCAACGTGTGTTGTTGCACTCATGGTATCCTTGAGGAGACGACGACGACGTCGTCGTCAACGAGGCGGTTTTTTAAATCTATTGGTCCCCGCCATGGCAGGATTGGGGAAAGCCGTGGCCTTGGAAACGGATAAACGTATAAAACGCACCATTCAAAAAGCCAACCAACGCTATCGTCGTCGCCATCGGTAAAAGATGCAACGTCTTCGACGTCAATTGCCGTTTTTACGGTCCATGTTACAAGAAGCCAATGGCTCCAAACGACAAGAGTTGTTACAACATGCCAATGCCGATCAAATCAATGCTGTGAGTGAACTGGTCTTGAACTTCTTAAAAAACAAGATTCCCGTCACCCCACCCATCCTGGCCAAACTTCAACCCTATAAAAAGGTGCTACGGGATTTGGGACGTCGTAAACATTCCGTCAAAAAACGTCGTCAGTGGTTGGTCCGACAAAAAGGACGCGGGTTATTTCAAGGACTACATCACGTGTTATGTCAATGTGCTCGACCGACCCGTTAACCCTGGCCACATGGATCACCCTGTTACAAGAGGCCAATCGGGCCACCGACAAGTGGAAAGACGACTGTTATTATTGGAAGCATAAATATCACCTGTTGCATCAAGAGTACATGCATATCTTGAACTCTGCTCTTTGTGAGAGCTGTCGTGCAGTGGAAGACGGGGAACTTTGCTCTGACTGTAGTCAACGATGGACGAGGTGTACATGATTCCCCACAAGGACTTGGAACAACTCATTCAATATTACAAAGGAGAACTCACCGAAAATGCCTTGTTGAACAAAGCCGCGACGCTCGCCGCCAAAAAACATGTCTTGTTAGCCAATCCCGAATTACCCCCCGCCGTGGTCAATGCTCAAATCAAACCGATGAGTCAAGAATTAACCAAGTTAACCAAACGCATCCGTCAATTTCCTGGCGGGGTGGGGGTTGGTGCCCAGGGTGCACCGCCAGGCGAGGAAGAAGAAGAAGCCGGGGATTTGGTGACGGGACCCGTGGAACAATGGTTGAAGCGCATGATAAAAGGCAGCCCGTCCACCCCCAAACCACCCATTACCCCTGCCACCAAGAAAGGCAAAGGAGCAGCCACCACTGGTAAAATTGTCAAGAAAGGGAGCCCATCCACCAGTCGAGGGGATCTACAATCGCGTTTAGAAGCCATTCGAGAACAACGCAAGACGTTGGAAAAAAAGTTAGCCGACAGTCGCAAAGGCAAAGGCGTCTCCCGTGAAGTGCAAGCATTAAAACCCTTACCCGGTTGGGAAGATTGGCACCGAGGTAAAAAGTTACGACGTCGATTGGATTACGACAGTGAGTAAAAAGATGCCCACCCAGAGGAGGAGACGGGGCGTCAAACGGAAACGCCGCCAATCCGGTGGGGCGGTGGATGTCCAAAAATGGATCGCCAAAACCGGCAAAGAATTTCATTGGCCTGGCTATCAGTACATGGGCCCTGGGACGCATTTAGCCAAACGTCTGAAACGTGGAGATCCCGGGATCAATCGCTTGGACCAGATTGCTAAACAACACGACATTGATTACAGCCGTGCCAAGAATTTGCAAGACAAATGGAAAGCCGATACCAAGATGATCCAAACCATTGATCGGTTACCTGGCAAGAAAACCAAGACGGAACGCGTGGTCAAAAAAATCATGCAAGCCAAGAAACGTTTAAAATTGTAATTGTCTTAATCACCTCGTGTTACAGCCCATGTTGTGTTCTTTAGGGAGAAAATAAAACAAAATGAAAATGTCTGCACCTGTCTTTTTTTTTTGTTCAAGAAACAGAATCATCCAAATCAAACGGATCGTCCACATCTCAATTGTTCCCATTTGTCATTCATGTGCTTTAAAAAGTCACACACCTCCCCGCTGCTCTCTCTTCTCTAATTGTTCAGCAAGACTCTTGTTTTGGACACGTTCTGCCTTCACCTCTAAATCGTCTTCGAATGTTTCAAACTCTTCCAATAATTTCTCGTGGTCATGATAAGATGCTCCAGCCAGGCGCACCCTCTGTTTTTATGGTTTCGCGTCGTTCCCCGCTAGGCCTGATGGGACCTCAGAGAGGGGGAGGGGGGTCCCCCTCCTGGGGGACCCCATGTCCCTGATAGGGGATTGGTCCATTCCCTCCTCCCCCGGGACCTTTGTTCTCTATAAAAAAAAACAACCACGTCCTGTTTTTTATGTCCGTTGACTTTTTCTGGAGAGTTGAAGAGTGAGGATGGTGTTGCCTTGTTTGAAGGGAGCCGGCTGTCCATTGGCTGTTTGAATGTCAATGGCAATGCTGTCAAAGATCGTTTTACCAAGAGGAAAATACATCCGTTGCGTGGTATCAAACTGATGATCGGTATTGCCGGCATCCATGGTACGTAAAAACCCTTTTTGTTGATTTCCCACAATGCTCTGTGCGACGAGATCGGTGTAAATCATGAGTTGTTGTTGTCCTTCTTGTGGTTTGACCGTGGGCGTACTGGGAAAAGGTTGTCGACTCAGATTCGGCCCCAAGAAGAAGTAATAATCGAAATCGGGGTGGGTAAAGCTGACGGAAACATGACCCAACGGGGGATATTTGTTGGCAGGACCGGTGGTTGGTTCCCATTTATGACGATCGTTGTAATCCACAATATGTTTCACCAGATAATTTTTTTCTTGGACCACGCGTTCCGTACGCGTTCCATCTTTCACCAATCCCATCAGGCCAGCGAATTTCCATTCCATTTCAAATTGCATGTTGGCTGGAATGAGTACATACAAGGAATCTAATTCGGAGGCAATGCCGGCATTGGTGATTTTCACGTAGGGTTGAGCCAGGTTGAGAGCGGCTAGTTGTTGTCGTTTGGCTAGATCGTCCACGTCCATTTTGGCTATATCCATCATGACTTCCATGTGTTGTTTTTCCATTTCGTAACCGATGGCGATCCATGCTTCTTTCAAATTGTGGTAATACCCTGGCGGTAAATGGATTTGTTTGGTGACTTGAATGGGAGCCGTTCCATCGCCGCGTTTTGGTATGTATCTGATATCTGTTTTCATCCAATGTTTTTGACTATCTTCTTGCGTCCAATTCTGCTTGGTTTGATCTCCCAATTGTTGATTAAAACCAGGGTGTGAGATATGCACCAAGGCCGCTTCCCAATCATCTTCTACCAGATAATGTGAATGAGGAAGTCTGGCAGTAAATTTTTGACCCGTGCCTTGCGCTTGATCACTGAGGAGGGTGATGTAGAAACTCATGGTGACAACAAAATAGCCCATGGTTGCCTTTTTTATACCTATGTAAGGACCTTGACCTCCCAAGGCTCCTTAAAAACAAGGAAACGCGCTCGGACAGGTTTCCAACCAGATCATAAACACGATCCAACGCCCGATATTCCCTTGACAGAGTTCAATCGCCTGTAATGGATCGTCTGTCGGTTCCGGTAAGTCAGTAGGTTCATACAACTGCTTACACAGGTACAAGTGTGTCTTGTAAAGAAACCAATCCTTAAAACTTGACGAGAGATAGAGAAAACAACCGGCCATCTTTGATCGTTCCCTTTAGAAAAGGCGCGCAATAAAATTTCTATATACAAAACAAGGTGGGTGTGGATTGTGACGTCAACGGGTATGTTTCGACATGTTCCGACAAGCAATCTACCGACAAAGACGGTTATGACGTCATGGGGCAAGTCTGTACCTATTTAGGGTGACAGTTAAACCAAATCAATTCTGTTTTAGACAGAAGACAACATGGAACAAATCTGTATGATTGTCGATTTGGATGGGTATCAAGTGAACCATCAACCGTTTATTGTAAGGGAAATGGGTGTTTACAGTTTACAGCACGGGAGTTTCAGCTGGTTCTTGGAAAACAAGTTGCCTTACCTCTCGTTGGAAAAGCGAGATCGTAAAACGGTCAACTATATCTACCATCATATTCACGGCTTACGCTTTGAATCGAGCAAGCAAGAAAAAGCCTTACCTCA
Source organism: Siderastrea radians (assembly GCA_964017195.1). Lineage (NCBI taxonomy): Eukaryota > Metazoa > Cnidaria > Anthozoa > Scleractinia > Rhizangiidae > Siderastrea > Siderastrea radians. The sequence continues at coordinate 48,119,059 of OZ024892.1, read as the reverse complement.
ACATCTGGTCAAAACCATGATCGAGTCAGCCTATCATCGTTGCAGAACGCAACACCAATACATGGTAGCTTACAAGGGAGGATATTTGGAAAAGAATCTACTAAACGAGCTACAGATTCCTTGCATTAACTTGGAAGACTTTGGATGTCCTAAAGTCGAGAAACTCATCGCTATGGGGTTTGATGTAGGATTAACCTGCGGTCGTCACGCGAAACCCACCCACCATTGTCCCAAACAAGAAACCTATTTGTTTTACCAATGGATCCAGTCTCAAGCTTGAAACCATCTTTATCAGCACTAGAACTGGTGGGACGATATTACCGAAACCGTCAAAACTATTCTGGCCCATGACAAACAAGAAGAAGAAGCCTTCACCAGTCAATTTCAATGAACGTGAAGCAAGCAAGCAAGCAATCTGTTGACAGCTTGGTGATCATTTTGTTTCCTTCACAACAACACAGAACTCCAGGGGAAGAAAAGAAGGATCATGACAGAGTCCACAGGCTACCTTGACATGAATAAAAAAAACCTGTGTCATCCAAATAAAATCAATCAACTCTCTTTTGTTTTGTTTTTTAAAAAAGGGATTTTTGTTTTTCAAACCGAGCCGAACTCGATCGATCGATCGATCGATCGCTTCTAACCCAAAAAAAACCCTCCCACCCAAATCCCCAAGAAACACTCTTCCATCCATTGTCTCCTACTCGCTGCGACCCGAAAAAAAAATTTCCATGCTTTTTTCAAAAAAAAATTTTTTTTTCCACCCCCGACCGGGATTCGAACTCACATTAAAAAGATCTTGGTTTCCCCCACAGCGTGCGCCAAGCGCGCTCCGCTGCCGCCGATTCCCCGCGCGCGCGCGCGCCCGCCGCCGCCGCCGCCGCCGCTGCTGCTGCCCACCAACACCACCATCTCATCGAATCGGGATCGGAAAAAAGAGAGGGGTATCGAACCTCGGTATCGACAAAAATCCGATCGGTATCAAACCTCTGTATGAACCCCAACCCTTTGAGCCCGCGATCCCTTTTTTTTAACCAACTGGTCAGCGGTTTCCCACCCTAGCCAGAGGGTGATTCCCCTACGTCATGTAAGCGTCACGAAATGTCCTCTCTTTGCTGCTCTGAGCCCGCGATCTCCTTTTCCTAGACCGGTCAGCGGTTTTCCAAACAAAAACACGTGAACTCTTCATTTCCAACAACATTCCATTCTGATGACGTCATCACTTCTGATCATCACTTCTGATTGTTTAGGGGTGGGTATTTTCCATACAAAAAACCTCTAGCCGCCATCTTGGATTTGGCTCTCCACCAATCACAAGCCGAGTTCAGATCTAGTCAGACGGGCTATACTACTAGGCCGCCCGCCCGCGCGCGCCACCCCCGCCGGTGATCCTTCGCGGTTTAAAAAACTCGAGGGGTGGGTCTTTTCCATACAAAGTCCCATCGCTTTGTGACGTCATCAGAATGGAATGTGGGGGGGTAGGCCTTTTTCATTGGTTTGGCCAAAGTGACAACCTATACTACTCCCTACGCAAAAACATCTTTGACACTATTCACATTGACATTCAAACAGCCAATGGCCAACCCGCTCCCTTCAAATCAGGCAACACTGTCATCACCCTTCAACTCTCTAGAAAAAGTCAACGTCACCCTCTACCTTCCTTCATTTCGTACCCGAGCCAGCATGGAGGACCTAGCCAATGAAGTCCGCCGCATTATACGGAATCTTAATCTCGGTAGCAAAATCGATCTCCTCCTCGAAGAAATGCCACTGAATTATCATCCCACGCAAACCATCGGCAAGAAAAAATACAAAGGAGAAGTTGTCTTGGCCCATTCCCGTTATTATCAAGAAAATCCCACCGTTCCATGCACCATCTACCAACATTTTGTCCCGTTGAACATCGATGCCATCCTTCAACAACGTCGAACCACCGAAGGACTTCTACTCTGTAACAATTCACCTAAAACCTCCATCGACACCCACGCCTTTGTCAAAGCCTGGTGCAAAGGACATTTTCATCCAGGCTGTTATTACCCGGGCGATTACCAAGACAAAAATCAAGACCTTCAAGTTAAACAACGCACACTCGATCGATGGTTTCAAGGGCTCGAAGTTACCCAGAAAAAAGACCACGAACCCAACTTCCCTTCTTTCCATTGGTGTGAGCGCGACGACATTCGAGATCCCTGCAAGATTTGTCAACAAGTCTTACCCGTCGATACCGATACTACTTGGAAACCTACCCCTTGGGATACCGATTGGGGTAGTGTCACCTCATCTTGAAAATACTACGGGTTCCGTCATTCTTTTCGATCGGTCAAGAAGATTCATCAACATACCAAGAACTTTTTGCTTCACTGCTGATACTGGTTGTCATCTCATCCAATTTGCCCTCGTGTTGTCTTCAAGGGAACATTAGGTCTTGCTGTTGAGACCGACAAATCCGTCACCACGCCACTCCACTTTGAATAGACCAGGGGCAACATCCCTTGTCAGATGAGAAACCTTATTAAAAGCCTTGTCAAATCATTCAAGTCTCTTTTTTCTGTGGTCCAACTGCGCCCGCCATCCCACTTCGCGCAGCGGTTCTCCCGCAAAAATCACACTCCCACCATCAGACGCCATCTGAGCCCGCCATCCTTTTTTTACCGGTGGTCAGCGGTTGCCCCAACAAAATCACACTCCCACCATCAGACGCCATCTTGAATGACCTTTGACCCCAACCCTCATTGGTCCATTCTCTTGACCGGGATCACATGATAAAAAGGAATGGCACGAGTCTCTCATTGGTTTAAAAAATTCGGGGGGTGGGTCTTTTCGATACAAAGTGCCATACCGACGCCCCATACTACTAATTCATCATGGCAAAGTAAGTTAAAGTTACAAGTAAGGCAAGGACAAACAGGAACGAGGGAACAGGGCAAGACATTGTCCAAAGGATTTGTTTAAAGGACATGCCGCGGGATAAACTAGGAAGGCTCCCTTGAGGAACTATTTTGGAAGTAATATATCAAACACGAGAAAGAGTGTTTCATCAGGATATCCAAACACCGAGAAGTGGGTTGAAAAAACGAGGTGCAGCCGAGTTTTTTTTACCGACTTCGAGGTGTTTGGATACCTGATGAAACACTCTTTCGAGTTTTTGATATGGCTTCTCAAACCATTCATAATTCTTGGAGAAATTCAAGGCAAAAGTTCGCAAAATTTTAAGCTAATTAGGATCCGGTATCCAAACCACCGTCACGGTAGTGATTTCCTTTGTTTTCTCTTTATGAATTATTAATGAGTTTGAGAAGTGGAGATCCACACTGTTGCAAAAGGAGGCGTGTACAAGTAGCAAGTCTTTCAAAACGTTAACAAAGCGGGTAAGGTTATATGAAGTAATCGGGCCAAATGACTATTACAAAGGACGAACAGTAAGGTCTTACCTCTTTTGATCTCAGTTCACCAGTCCACTGACAGCCTTCACTTGGACATTTGATAATGAGGGAGAGAATATTTCTTTGCGTTGCTTTGTCTGGGAAGATATCCTGCAATAACAACACCAAACCTTAGTAGTCCGTATAGTGAGATCGGCCGCGTGAGAGAAGTCCTGACTGTCCTGAGAAGAAATGTTGTTGTCAGCGGATGTCATCTTAAGATTTAGTAACTGAGTGTATCGTCAGTTGATGGGATTCATGTCTCTGGTTACAGTAGACCAATAAAACCATGATGTTATCATAAAACATAAACAAGCTAATTGTTATTTTTTTTGTTGTTGTTGTTGATTTTTTTTTTTGCTTTCATTTTTGCTTTTTCATTCGTTGGCCAGTTTGTAAAGTTCTTGGTTTTGGTTTAGCAACAGGAAAAAAAATAAGTACGTTTCAGTTTGCTTGCTTGCAAAAAAGAAATATATTAGAAGCAGGGGCGTTCCCAGGCAATTTTTGGCAGTACGCATATAGCCAGTCCAGGAGACAGTCCAACACTTAGCCAAAGGGAGAGAAACAGAATTACTCTCATCATAACAACTACAGTTAGACAGCCATGATTTTATTATTTCTATGGTATTCTTGTTCTTACATATCAACTTAGGTTTAATGCAATTTCCAGCGGTATTTGGATTTTCTGTGTAAGACAACTGCACGCAGTCGGTTTTCCAAAGTACACGAGCAAACTTAAAGGACGTTTAAATAGTGTTTCTGATGGGACAATAAAATAAGTTCTCTTTTTTTCTTGTGTTGGCAACCGAAAACTTAATCGAGACAATTACTCTTGACACGAAGTAGCTACAATTAAAAAGAAAAAGCTGCTGTTTTTTCTCAGCGCAAAATTTTCGCACTACACTTTTGGTGTCCATCAGAGTGTCAGCCAGAGAAGAGACCCGCTCAGTTCTTATGGTTCAGCGCTTGTAGGTCTGGATTTTGTAAGAAGAATATTATAGCGAGAACTGTTGGTGGTTTCCATGGTCTCCACTAGTCCATTTTTTCGGCAGCACGCACCCTCTTTGCCTTCCATCTTAGAACTTCTTCTTTGTCGTAGGTCACTTTATCGGAAAGACCGCTCTCGTAAGTGTTGTAGATCTTATCAAGTACTACTTTTCTGGTGGAGATATATGTGAGCAACAGATATTGACCTAGAAATTGGTCTTTGTGGAACGGAAACAAGCAAACAGCTCTGCAACCTTGCGAACAGGCTCAATTATTGAGTTATACGCGCGAGTAATTTGACGGCGGAGCCGTGATTCACGACCCAGCTAGAAAAATCGAGCTAATCAGCGCTAATATTGCTTGCAGTTACGTATCTGCTGTACATTGAGGCCGTGTCGTTACGCTACACACTGATAAACCTGGCATGCTGGGTTCCATGCCACAATCGGCTGCCATATCCTCTGCACCCAGCTAAAATTTGTCCCAAACCATAGGGTGGTTTCGTTTATTCTGTCATCACAGTTACCACTACTCCCACTTCCTTTGTTACTTGTATGAGGTTGGTGTTATCTTGTCGGAGTATATTGGATAGGGCAACTGTTTTGGAGAAGACATTGTCTTGCGCTGGAAAGAGAAATAATGAAATCAAACTGCTTGATAGACACTAAACTAACATTGCGTGTGACCACAGCCAATAAGTCGCGCTATACATGGATTCCTGGACTGAAAGCGATAAGGGAAGGTACGTTTTTTCTTGGGGGGGGGAGGGCTGGGGCCTCAGAGGGGAGGGTCATCAGTGAAAGTGAGCAGCAAAAGGGGAGGGCCATACCTCATGTGAGCTATTCAAGGGAGGGTCACACATCTTTTCCAGAATTTTTTGATGAGAAGTTTTGTGATGTTGCTTTCCATTTTTCTTACAGATTAAGTTTTTCTTTTCACCTACATTGATTTAATTTGGTGTTTTATTATAGGTACTAGGTTACATTTTTACATGTATATTATGCCATGGCACATAGTTTTTCTCGGAGGATTCGTGTCCTTTTCTGTCCCTATCGAGAAGCACTTGACTCAGGTATCGTTTCTTCAGCTTCTTGCTGTTGGCTATCCGCTGCCTGATCTCCTGAGTCGTTTAGTTCTGAAGAGTTACTAGTAGATCCAACAATGCGCTCTACCCTGTCGGAAATGTCGGAAATGTTTGTTTTTGAGAGGCAGATTTCACATGCTAAACAGCTAAACCTTTCTGTTAAAATAACCAACAGCAATGCTGGCTAGTCGAAGAAAGAAGCGCATGTATTTTCCCTTAGATATTTTATGTTCAAAGGTTTTATAATACTCAAATACTTCCATATTCAAACTTTAGCTATAAGCTCTTTAGTTTTCGCTCGCGCTCCACTATCTGAACGCCTTGTTTCAGCACGCACACATTCAATATCGAGATATATTCATATTCAAACACCTTGCGTTCACAAGCGAAACGTTCTGAGGTTTGTACAGCATGGAACATACCATGTTGTAGTGAGGGGAGGGTCGCGCTTTTGTCAGTCACCTAAAGGTGGGGGGTCAGGAGTTTTTTCATTAAAACACAAGGGAGGGCCAACACTTTTTTGGGAAAAAATACCAAAATTCCCCAGCCCTCCCCCCCAAGAAAAAACGTACCTTCCCTTATACTTGTTCAGTTTTTGTTTCCATCAAGTCCTCAATTTCAGGTTAACCTGAGTGAATAAAGAACTGTCATGAGTGTTGCCTTTCGGATACAACAGCAATTGAAAAATAACCTTGGAAAATAACTAACACAGGCGATAGAAATAGCCATTTATAGTTTCACCACTCTATTTCTCGGCGCCCTCTCGCGCCAGGAAGACTGGGTGGTCGTCCCAGGGTCCTAGGTCACAATGAGGTAGAAAAAATCTCTGGCATTGGATGAAATCCGGGCATGAAATAATGTTCAACTTTCAATCCGGGCATCAAATAATGTTCAATTTTCTTTCGCTTTGAAGCCCTCGAAAATAACTGAAAACGCTTAATATTTAATGGAAGCGAGATAGCAAGTAATTTTTATATACCATTTTCTTAGGCTTTTGTGTTCAGTTCGCTAAACAGTTTCCGATTGCCCGGCGCAGCGATTGCACCATCTCGGGTGCAACTTCCATCAAATAAGTCGCTCTACATCTCCGTTATAGCATTGGAAAAGCCTTAGCTAATCTACCTGTAGTCCTGAGAATCTATTTTAGTGAAACAATTCAAATTCTGACCTAAATGTCAGGCCGGGAGGTCAAGACGGGACAAGACATGGTCCACGTGGTAATTATTTATATGCGATCATTTCTCATTATATGGTTTATAGGGGAGTTATATATATATATAAACACTTACCTTCTTTCTCCTAATCACAACGGTGTAAAATGTTGACAATCCCGTTTCACGATGCAGTCCTCAACAGAACGTTGTTGGAATACCAAAGGCAAAATCAAGGCAAAAGCGTCTAAAGACCCAGGTTGGCTATTCGACTCCGTATTAACTTCGCCAGTCACACGCTGAGTTGTCTCGAGCACGCACGTACGCATTACGAAGAACAATCAACTGTTTATTTTTAGCTATTGTTAAAAACCACCGATTTCCGTCTAAATCCGGAATGTTGACAGTCTAGGATATCCAGCAGTGTTTTCAGTGATAACCTATCCTGGGTATTAAACCCATCTCTATTAACGCTTTCTTTGCTAGTTGCCGGTAAATCTGCCAAATTGATTTCTTTTTAGTGTCAATTGCCGGGAAACCTAGTCTAGACTAAATTCTCCAACCAACTGATTAGTTTCCTTGAAAATGATACCCTATTCTAGACCAAAACTCTCTGATTTCCTTACCCTATCTCAGACTAAACAGCTTGAAAACCATACCCTTCACAGCGGCACATACCCATATAGCGTGTATATGGGAGTACCCCCCCCCCGGGGGGTACATCGCAAGCGCTCTCCTCCAATCGCATCAGAATCCCATTCAAATCGTATCGTATCGTACTTAACGTCGCCGCCCGCAAAGATCGTTTACTAGTAGTCACTTCCTAGACTAACCACAACCAAGCACAGCTATGGCAAGCCAATTGTAGCAATATTGAATTCGAAATTCAATTTCAGTTCAATAAAATTCAATTTCAATTCAATGTCAATGAAATAAAATTCAATGCCAATTCGATTTCAGTTTCAGAAAACCTTTATTGAATAAAGCTTCCGGTTACTGACAGGAAGTGACAGCTAACATCACAGGGTCCAGAGGAGCGAAGTTCGAGCAGAACGTTTAGTTTTCCTTGCGAAAGACAACCGACATAATTTGCTGCGAACTTGCGTTACTCGCGTTACCTATATTTTTACCGCAGGTCAAATTACTGTGGGCTCTTAGGATCACTGAGACGACGTGCACTTCGTGCCTCGTTCGGAAAGCTTCGCTTTCCGACAAAAAGCCGTTGCCCTTCGGGCAACGTGTTAGACAATAACAAATTGCAATATGGCGAACGATGGCGTACTAAGCGGGCGCAAAGATCGAGATCGAGAAATACAGCGCATGGAACGAGAAGAAAACTCGGTTCAAATTGGATTCTCAAAGGTTGCATTGGGCAAATTTATCGATCAAAATGACGAGGTTATGTATTTTACAAGATAACATGTACGAAGGATAATTCTTGAGTACAAATGTAACTCCTCTGGACCCTGTGCTAACATACGGGAACATTCAGAATGCGAGCATGAGCTCCACGAGTGAAAACCTGGAAGAGAAATGACAGAAATGGTCGAGAAACGGCCAACATCAAAAAGTCACCATTTGACATAGAGAAAGACTAATCTGACTTTTGTTCAGTGCTTGAAAAGATACAGGAATGCGTAGAAAGTAGAAAACACTGGAACAGATCAGTAGCGAGACTCAAGCACAATTTGTGGTTGCCGATCGAACTGTTAACCTTTTGAGGTCTATTGTCGAGACAACTGACAGTTCGTATTAGTTTAACAACTGGGCGAACGTTCATAGATGGGTACTTTAATACGTAAACTATGACGAACTGTCAGTTGCCTCGGTAATAGACCTTAAACTGCCTCGTCCCCAGTCGCTCGCGATCGCTCATCTGGGGGATATTTTAGTTAATTATTGAGGAAAGCGGGGGCGAGGGGAGCGCTCGCGCTCCGCGCTCGCTCCCGATCCCCCCTCTCGCGTCAAAATCCGCGCGCGCTTGGCCTTGGAAAAGCCTGTGGAGGAGGCAGTACCTTAAAAGGTTAACAGTTCGATCGACAACCACAAATTGTGCTTGAATGTCGCTAATAACTCTTCCAGTGGTTTCTACGCATTCCTCTATCTTAACAAGCACTGAAAAAAAAGTCAGGTAATTGAAATTGAATTTTATTGAATTGACAATGAATTGATATTGAATTGAAATTAAATTTTATTGAATTGAATTGAATTTGGAATTGAATATTGCTACAATTGGCTTGCCTTACACAGCCAACAGTGACCACAAGTCAATAATCAGAGACTCAATAGCAATCGCTCAGGGCAATTCAGTTTTCGCGCACTTCCAGATGGGGACCATTAACTTGGTTGTAGTCAGCACTTACCAGTTTCTGTTCAAGCTTGTCTACAAGTTTCAAAAGAAGATCGTTGTCAGGGTCTGTAGTCCAGTTTTCACTATTATCTTCATCCAGTTATTACGAAGGAAAAAATCTCGTATTATAGACTAGGCGTTTACTAAAGTATTAAAAACACCATGTACAAGCGAGTCCCTTTTATCGCTACAGTAGCCGAAAACGACCAGAACAAACGGCTGACATTCTGACTATCTCTACAGGAAAACACGCAAGGAAGTGGGTGCAAAATCGCGCTCGTGATGAGCCACTGGTGTAAAGAGCCGGCTCATTGCACACGCGCGTCAATTTCGCGCTCGCTCGCCTGTTCTTTTTGCTCGACTATACTTTTGGGGAAATTGCTAGTCCAGTGAATTTCGATTCTCGCGGACAAATCTTGAAAAAGAGAGGGACTTTTCGTAGTCTGCACAAAACACAATTAGAGCCAGCAGTCTTTTAATAGCAATAGTACATCTTCCTCTGATTGTTTGCCAGCGCATCGGAGGTGAAACTCCAGCATTTTGCCAGGTTTACCCACATTTCGCCGGTGGCTGATTTATGTCCCGGACGAGGAAGAAAAGATTATTGTCTAATGAAATCACAGGACGCATGAGTCCTGTATAATCCTAATAGGAATTGTCGGCTCCTTATAGGCTCCTTACGTGTTAGTTTTTGATCAGTTTTCATTTCAAAACTAAGTTATAGACTGGAGTTGGAAGGCCTGCACGACCCCTACTTCACGTAGGCCTTCACGTTCTACCCCGCACCTTATAGATCTCGGTCTTTCGACCAATTTTGCTTCTTGTATCTTTGTAATGGGCTGGTCTGGAGGATTTTTAAATGGTGACTGAATTGAGCCGTTACAACTTAGGGGTCGCATTTTTAAGACTTCGATCTCGAGGTCATATTGATTTTAACAATAACCGTATGATGGACTCCTGTGGCTTACGCTGTTTGCTATTCTCAGTTAAATTTGACCTCTGATCGTCTGTTAAGCGACTTAATGTGGTTTCAATGCCGCTCTTGGCATATTTAGGTACCTTGAATTTGGCTCGCTTAGAAACTTGATAGGTTTTTCAGCCTCTCATGTTTAAATTTGTGACAATAGTTATTAAAGGATGTGAATTATCTGCAACGTGATGAGTTTGCTTGCTGATGTTTGTACCGCCGGGCCCGGCTTATTGTGTTTCATCACTGTTGCAGGATGTGTTTCTCATCACGGAAGTATTATTCCTCTGGTGTTTGTTGGATATGAGGTGATTATAACCGACTTGGCGCTATGCACCTTGGCAGTTATTTATCTCCTCGAGTATAATGCTAGCTCGTGGAAAATTCTATTTCAGGAGAGCCAGAGGAGAATAGTGACCATGAGGGTGAATGGACCACAGATCAGCCCCTTGTGGGTGAATTTTATGGGCAAACAGGGATCATCAGTTCAGAGCAAGATGAAAGACGGGGAGGATCTGCTATGACCATGTACACTGAAGACTTTGAGGACTCAGAAACAGAGGGTTCACAGACATATTTTCATTTATCTTTCACAAGGTCGAAGGAGTAACAGCGCAGAAAATGAAAATATGAAACAAGAATCTAATGATGAATCATCTGTAAGCATTAGCACACACTCCCAAGGAAGTTCTATGTCAAAAAAAGACTTGTTAAATCGTCACGCTCTCCTGTGTGATAACAAGTTTTCTGGTTAAAGGGACAATTACTGAAAAGCTATGAAACACCTTCTTGAACTTGGGGAGTCTCTCGCTGGCTGAAGTACGGGAATCTATACAGTAGAAACCACTGAGACTCAGAGAGTAGACAGTACTTGGCTCCAACAGTAGACTTTAATACTGCGATATCTCCAAGATATCACCAGAATTTTTACCAAGAATGCAACCGATACAATGCGAACAGGACTGGATCGTTGTTACCGGCGTCCCCACCGGAAGTGTAACCCACCGGGGTAACTGCACGGGCGTAACCTCAGCAAGTATAGCCCGGTCGGGCGTAACCGAAGAACTACTTACTAAGCACATGTATTTATGCCAACCTCTACATAGATGACATAATCCTTCAATGAGTAATCCTAAACTGCTATTGGTTATCAATGATCTAATTATTGTCCTAGGCCGTTCCGTCATTGGCAAGACAGTTACCCTGTTAAAGATTAACTACTTACAACTTCAGGCAGTTCACACACTAAGGTGTTACACTACAATACAGATGAACGGGTGGTTAACATGTTAAGTTGCCCTCCTACGAACTTACTGCTGTCGGCTTTTCTATGTTTTTAAACTATTGAAGAAACATCAGCAAATTCTCTTATCACACCTACAAGAACAAAGACAAAGATTGAAGTAACTGAAAGTGTGGAACAAAAGATCACAATAACACAAGGGGGCTACAATATTTCTGCTGATCAGGTGCCTCGTTTGGAAAGGAGTTCTTCTGCTGCATCCAAGGAGCTTAAGGAAGAAAGTGAAGGGAGCTACACAGATGACTTTCACTCTGCTGGCTCAGAACTTGAGAACAATTCATCACATGCTGCATCTGTTGACAGCTGATTAATGCTGGTCAGTATAGAATGCTTGATCTGCCACCTGCAGTCGGTTATCTGGGATACACCTACTAACATTTTTGTAGATTACAACCTCTCTTACATCTTTGGAATCTCACATGAGCAGTCTCGTTAACTACCATTTCCTTGCAAACCATAAGTCCAAAACATTAGCGCTGTTGACTGCAGCCCGTGATACGGAGACCACCTCCATGTTTGCTCTCTGTGGGTTTCATTTAAGAGCAGCTTTTGCACAGGGAAGCCAACCCCATGTTTAAATACATGAGCAGTCAAAGTGCAGAAACTGATAAAGTGGGTTCCACCCTTACCCCACTCATCATCCAAGGTTTGCTCCACTGCTAACTTATTTTTGCTGCTTACATGAGATTCCAATCACACAGACCTGCTCACACGCTGTTATACTATTTATTATATAAATATCACTCTTCTGACAATAAATAATTATAAGTTTATTATCCAATTGAGCTTCCTTTAGATCCTCATTCTGATACAAATGTTATACTTGTGTACAAAGTCCATTAATTTTTTTTTATTTCACTTGAACTCACAAAATTAAAAGATTCATATTTTAATAGTAAACTGATCATTTTCTACGTCTTTTAAGTCTTAACCGACACACTTACAAACAACGGAAAATAAGATTTTCGTGATAAAAAGGTTTTAAAATGGAGAATAGAAAACTCGGCTTGCAAATTTTTAAATGTTTTTTTTTCCTCTTTTGTTCTTTAAAAGTGTCTTCTCTCCCAGTTGACAAAATATGAAGCAGAATACTATAACTTATAGATCATAAACTGGAACCACCTTGTCTTGTCTTTCTTTGTTGTTCTTGTAAGCAAACCAGTAAAGTTCAGTCATTATCTCAGTCTTTGTTGTAAGGTTTCCCAAGACCCGAGTGAAGCTTTAAAAAATCAAATCATATTTAACGTCATAGTGTGGAGAGTAGTTTGCCTAATCTCCCGAGCCAGGGGCTCATGAGTGAACACTTGACGTCCAGGTCGAATTGGAATTTGGAAATGTTGGTTTTTATGGAGGAAGGAAAACCGGAGTGCCCGGAGAAAAACCCTCGGAGCAAGGTGGAGAACCAACAACAAACTCAACCCACATACGACACCGGGACCGGGAATCGAACCCGGGCCACATTGGTGGAAGGCGAGTGCTCTCACCACTAGGCCATCCCTGCTCCCAAGCTGATCAAAGAAGAACCAACGGTCCATTATCGACTCGTCAAACGCTTTAACGTCACTGTTATCCGACGTTACCGCTATCCACTGAGATCATTCTGTGAACTTTCAAGCGAATCCAGTCTTTCAACCACGTTTACTGACTGATGATTGGCCTGCAAAGGTCCAACATTGAGAGGGGGAGGGGAGGGAGCATCAAAATATTCATGTCAGCTATTTGAAAATGTTTTTGAACATGAACATCTGAAATCACCTATCTTTTTATAGCCATCCCAACTACTTCTGGCAAATATGAAGATATGGACGGTATCATTGATGTTTCATAATTGCGATATGGATAAACAAAACAAAGCATATTGCTGTGTCCAGAATCGACAACACTGTCCAAAAAAAGAGCAACGTGCTACCTCTCCGCCAATCATGCTATAATGGAGCTTCAATCGCGGAGCCGCTTTGCGAGAGCTACGCGAGCACAAACCTGCTATATACTTCTGGTGATTCCAACAGCCAATCAGGTTACGAGATTATGGTGGCACATTTTGGCCACAAGTACGGGTGCTGTGAAAGATTGCATCAGGCCCAATTTCAGCAAGCGACCCACGCAAAAGAATATGAGAACGATGCTAAAGTTCGACCTGATCGTAGGTTAAGTTGACGCGGAAGTTAGTCAAACTTCGTCTCGGTAAAACTGTTATCGCAAGGCTTAAATCTGTGAAGGTGAAGCAACCACAACTGGACAAATGTCATTTGAAGAAAGGTTTGAAACGCGACGTTTACAACTTTGTGAGCTTGTTATGATCATACAACGTCTCCTAAGTCGTTTAGGGTAGATGAATACACTTTTGCGTCCCCTTTCTATTTACTGCATACGAAGATTTCTTTCTCTTCTTTAGAGGGAATTATCTATTCCTAATTACACTACCGCGAGACATTCCATGCGAAATAGGTTACGTAGGATAAGCCAGTCAATCATTTGACAACAGTGAGTCGACACAGTTTATACAAAAGCTAGATTCTGGTAGAGTGCTAATTACGCGTAGGATGTGTACCACTAAAACTAAGCATCGAAAAGCTTCAAAGTAATGCCACTGCAGACACGAAAAACTACAAACAAAAACACTCTTTTGGTTTAGATGTGGAAGGGAAACAAAAAACATGACTTACTCTATCAGAATGGAAGAAAGGCATTGCAAAAGTAGTCTCCTACGCAGCCGTTTTTAGTGGCGTCACACAACGCTCCCCCCACAAACGGCTGCTGAAAACTGAACCGCATTCCTTTCCCTTTGTGTTTGCGGTAAATCGAAACAACCAATCTCGTCTCGGCAAGTTGACCATGACCTAAAAAGCGGCCGGGGTTTACCAGTGATGTGCCAGACATCTTAACTAGTGATTCCGTTTCGGATGGCTGAAACACCGAAGAAATTTGTAGAAAGCGGTTCAAAGTGTTTTACGTGTTCGTCACTTTGTACGGTGAATGAAAAAATCTTCGGAAAAAGTGCTGCAAATTTTGCAGAAGTTATCCAGTCCGCGTTAAATACTAAACAATTATTGGACGAGGTTGACAAAATATCGTGATTTGTCAGTGGCGAGCAGATCAATTATTTGCCGATGCCGAAGGCAGAGGCAAATAATTGATCTGCGAGACACTGACAAATCACGATATGTTGCGAAATCTAGTTCAATAATTGTTTTATCATTCAACAAGACAATGTGTTTTCACGCTTGTTTCACAATTATTTATTCCTGCACCAAGTGCGCGCTTTCATTTCGTTCAAAACTGAAATATTCTGCACAAAAAAAAATACAAAATTAGTAAATTCCGCTTTCGCCAGTAATAAATTGCTTTAAAACGAATACATCAACTGATTTGCCAAAACGTTAAACGTTCAAAAGGAAGATTAACACTTTTTTCTTCAAATTTTTTAGTCAAAAATCGCAGAAGTTCCGCACTTTAATGGCTTACTTGCCCGCGTTTGAGTTTGAGCTCTGAACAGGTGACTCAACTGCGCACGAACAGAATTATTCGCAGCAAAACAACTTCGCACCGTAATGCGCATGAGCAGACAATTATTCGTAGCCAGTTATTTGCAGTGACGTAATGGTCTCTCGGCCAATTAAAACGCCGGATAAAATACCGTGAATGATAACAATATTTAACTGCTCCGATAACTCTGATTTGTTTATTTACAAGCGTGTTTGCTATAAGCGCTTGTTAAGGTTTCAATTCAGCGGGCTGCTGATAATTTACAAGAAGTCAAAAAAGAAATCGAGGAGGCCTTCAAAGCCATAGAGAAACCGAGAGCTAAACGGCTGTTGCGATCTAAAGGTGGAAAGCCCGATGAAGCCCCGCTTCTTGTCAGCCCTGGAAACCCTCGGCCGAAAGCTTCGAAATCGTTGCGATTCAGAACAGAAGCTAGCGATTCTACCACTTGTACTTCTCGGGCTCCTGCCTGATTCTAACAGTCAGCCTTTGTCTGATGATAAGAGGCCTCTTGTGTACTTTCCTGGTCTGTTATCACCAATATTGGAAATCATCCGTATCGTCAGTTGAACGCCTTCCCAAATCAACGTCTTGATTTGCGTTTGTCACGTACACGTGAGTCACCGATAAAACAAAAGATATGATTGGGCTAGTGTCCCAACAGAGCATTTGGTGCGCGACGGTTCTGAATTCTAGAACCAGAGCTGTGATTGGCTAAAGGTCGGAAAAGGAATGCGGTTCAGTTTTCAGCAGCCGTTTGGGAGGGGGGGGGGAGCGTTGCGTGACGCCACTAAAAACAGCTGCGTAGGAGACTATTGCAAAAGACGTATGAGAATGAACAAAATATATAGTGGGACAAATCTGACTCCCCGCTATCGTGCCAGCTATCGTGCCACCAGAATATTTTAAAATTTCTGATTAGAAACTAGTTCGTTGGTGTGTCACTCTATCGTCAGAAATTACATTTCACAAGTTTCCTTTCGTCAGGTTGTTCTTCTATAATATTCACGACAATTGAATCGCAAACTAAAAAGTCAATAAACGTTAAACCTGAAAGATGGGATTACATCTTTCTATAAGGTGCAACGATTTTCACCTGAATGATGAGGTATCATCCACAATGAAACGCCCTTTTTTTAGTTTTTCTTGTGACACAAACGTAGCGACGCCCTTCCCAATATTATTTCTTGTCAAAGGCTTCTGCCACACAATATCTTTAGGACTTTCAGTAGGGTCTGCTGTAACAGACACAACTTCTTGTTGATCAAACAAATAAACGTTACCTTTTTCTGGAAGGGCCAGGGTAAAATTTCATCGTAATCGCCTTTCATCAGAATAAAGAAAACAAAGAGGTGAGTGTTTTTCCCGTACCAACGCCATTTGGATACAAGCGAATTTTACATTTATAGCCATATTCTCCTGTGTGGAATTGAGCACTCTCTATACTAGTTTTTCCTTCGCTTTTGGCTTGTCTCAACTTTTCACTGAAGCCACTAATCTTCCAGGTGTGTTCTTCAGAACAGTGCATTAGGATATTCCACAGCGCCTTAGTTTATTCTCAAGAGCAATGACCTTTGCTGTGGTCTCTTCAAACTTTTCGTGAAGATTTCTTAACCTCTCTTCAAGTTTTCTTGTGGTCTCTTCGAACTTCTCCTGTGTGTTACGCAACTGATCTTCTGTTTTATTCAACTTTACACAAGCTAAGTCAAGGTGCAACCTCATGTCAGTTTGAAGATGGGATTCGACATCTCCTCGCTGAATCTGCAAAAAAATACTTTAGTTATTAGGATAAGTAACATATGTCACTCTTTTCTCTGAATGGTTGTTTCTACTGGTTGCCTCCTCATTACAGTTTCCTCCTCATTACAGTCTCCGGTTTTCCTCATTTTCCAGTACTGACGGCATTTGATTCAATCGACACGTGGCTCTAGAACAAAAGGTCTCGCCGGAGAGAGTCCGCGCTTTTGGTGCTTCGCACCACCGGTCCCTGCGAAATTTAAGAACAAAAAAGACTGTCTTTCAGTCTACTGCCTTTCAACAGTACCAACTCTCGAAACTTCATTTTTTCCGGTATCAATGGCTTCGATATGTTCGCAACCATTTATTCCTAAGATTTTGAGTTACCTTTTCTGTGCATCCCATCTGCGCATACGGGCAGGAAATTATTGTTAACACACAATCCTTCTCAATGTGGGCAATAATCTGCAACAAGAGGACGTTGTGGAATGGTTAATATGCTTGTGACAAGCATACAAGAAAAATTTTATTTGACAAATTCTTTCAGTGACAAATGACTTGCCCGTGTTGGCCAAGTTTCCTTGCGCATGCTTATGCGCCGACAACATATGACTTATGTCTTCCCAAGAGTCATGCCAGCAATCGCCCAAAAAGAGAAATCCAAACAGCTACACAAAGAAAGAGTAAAAATTCATGGCAAAGCAAACGCCTTTTTTCAAGAGAGACATGCAAATTTTGGTAAATTTTCTCATCAACGCGAGCTTAAATTATAAGTTCTGTCGACAACAGTACAATGAAAACGCAGCTCTACATTTTGCATCAAGACAGAGCCCTTTCTTCTAAATGTGACACGCGCATGCCTTCTGAACTGCTGTATCGCCCCATGTAAGAGAATCCGGAATCCAACATTTTTTTGCCTTTGGAATCCGGAATCCAGGGCTTTGGAATCCGGAATCCAGTCCCTGGAATCCGGAATCCAACCCGTGGAATCCGGAATCCAGCCTCATCCATAACTCTGGAATCCCGGTCTGGAATGTACTGTACTGTTAGTAGTAATTTCATAACAAATCGCCACCTATCCCTCCTCTCGGCGTCCCCTACCACCACCATCACCAAAAAGTGATTGGTCACCTAACATGTACTTCATATATCAACATTGCGGTTGGGTGTTTTTGATTCCTTATAGGGCACATGTTTCCTATGTTTAAGATCATTTTTTAATTATTTTTCAGACATGCTCTCTTTTTGAACTTTTCCGACCTTGACCCGAACTGTTTCATAAATGGTGAACACCGATCACAGTTGTTTTCTTTCATGCTGGGTTTCACATCGAGCTACATGTAGTGGTATCCAACGTTGACCGTTTTATTCTGCTGTTTTGTTAATCTGTTAATCAAAGACGGAAACGCCGAAAGAAGTACACTGAAGCTGGGAAAGATAATTGATAAATCCATAGCTATTTGGTAGTCATACATATCGGTCTAGTGTTTTATTGAGACAATGTTCATGTGTCAGATCTGGACATCATGAAATCAAAAAATCTTCGCGCAGCATTACTCAGTTTGGAATTATTTTGCTCCGAACTGGTACGTGAAACTTGAATTTTTACGAAGTACTGTCTGTATCACCGCTGGTAGGCGCAAGACTGTCATGGATGGCCATTGGCTCATAGAGAGCTGATCCGCTAACTAGCCTCTGATCCTACGCAAAGATAAGGTTCTTTTGGTTGGTCACGAAACGATCCTCCCCAACAAACGATAGGATGAAGGGTGAGTGGACGCTCAGCGAGAATAAAAACAAGACCCGTTAGGGGCGGACCATTAGGAAAAGTATGGAGGGGGCTGGGGAGCGAATCAAGGAGAATGACAAAAAAATTATGAAAGGGAAATTTTGCAGAAAATTAAAATCGCTCACCCCGAGCAGCCTAGAAAAAATTCTTGCATCGAAATTCCGAAGTATTTTACAGAAATCTTAGCGATGCGCACCAGAGTTAAAAACATGCCTTCTTTCCTGGCTTCTGTTCAGAGCGGATCTTCATTCAAAACGGCATTTCAACCAGTAAATTTTTTATTTATTTAATTCTTTCGCCAAGGTGAATCACCACAGTGAGAGGATAAAACAGGGCTGCGTCCTAATTGACATCAACCCCTTAATTACCCACCCAATTCATCAAAGGCTCATCACACCAGCGGGATTTACGTCCCCTACCCTTTTCGAACAGCATTCAGTAGGTCCTTATACGTCTCACACTGACAGTCAGATCAGTGAAGACAGTGAACGCGCTTTGAGACGGGGCATACGGTTGTTCGTCCTTATCCGAGAAGACTAGAAAGTCTAGCCATTTGCAGATGCGAAACAAAGGCAGCACATTCTACTCAGTTATTTTAAGACCCTGAGTGTTGGCGCGGCTGGTAATCGAACCCGGGCCTAACGCTCCGACGTCTGGTACCCAGCCAATTGAGCCAACCAGCCGGCAGCTAATTTTGGAAGACCCTGCCTCTTTAGTAGTGGTGTCTGGTGTCTGCCTTTTACCGGAGGTGCACCGCCATCCATAGGGCTTAATAAGTACCTCTTTCTATTTTAATAAAATTCTTTGTGTTAATGCTTTCGCGAGGGTTCCTTCTGAGAGTTTATTGGGAGAAGAAAACAACAACAACAGCGACTGTACGTCGCTTAAACTCTGTTCTTCACAGAAAATAGCTGCCATATCGCAATGAAAATTTTCATGAACGCAACTCTATTTGATGTCCAGAATGTTGGAAATTGCATTTCTGAGGATCTAGATTTCACAGTTTTCTGGGGGATCATGCCCCCAGCACCCCTATACATTATACGGACTCTTTCGTCGCCTTTTTTCCTAAACAAGCCGCCGCTTATGTCGCTTATTGGAAATTTTCTGAAATCCCTGTGTCTCAACATTTAAAATCACAAGTATTTGTATGTAAAAAAACTAAAACAGTTTGTAAACTGTGACGTTTAACATTTTGAAAAATTTAGTGAAGGGGCTACATCAAAAAATTCTTGGAGGTGTCCACTATCATGACCGGTATTAAACAAACAAATAGTGGTCGTCAAAAAGTCGTATAATTAGATTAGAAAATTATCGATTATAGAGATGCATCAGCATTTACACATGCTTTAGAAATTACAATAAATTTTGATCTTTTGGAGATTGAAATGAACTTTCCTATTTAGATAGGCGACTTCAGTTACAGTTTAAAAAGTATTGGCCTTTGAAATGCGAATGAAAACCAGAGTTAAGAACTTTGGAATCCGGAATTACAGAAAGTTTGTAATCTGGAATCCATCAGTAGGCATGGAATCCGGAATCCAACCGTCGGAATCCGGAATCCACGGTGTGGAATCCGGAATCCACGACTCCCTTGGATTCCCTTACATGGGGCGAGGCTGACTAACAGTTTTTCTTATTGCAGCAAATGCGTAGCGGTCGTGCGGATTATTTTCTTTGTGAATTGTGTCAAGCTATTCGTTTAGTCTAGGATTCCACAGCTCTTTATAACCGTGGAAACCGCGTAGTCCACATGGGAATGCGAAATTTAATACGAGCGAAGAATCCATTTCAGTTGTGAAGCTGAAATGACTGAAATGTATACACGTAGACAGCCGATACACGTCTAGTCCAGTTCTGGCCTCTCTCTCTGTCACGCAACGCTCCGCTCTCGCAGAGAGAGGGTCCAGGGACAATTGTCTGCGCATGCTCCCGCTAAACCAATCAGAGCGGATCAGAGCGCAGGACGTTGATTTGACCCGACCGAAAATATATTTGTGGCCAGTGAGGTTGGCAACACTCGGAAAACTTTTCAAGTTTAGTTCAAGATTAACTTGGCGGATTGGAATGTCTGTGGCATGTCTGCACTTTCATTAGTTTTATTTCTTCGAGAGAGAAAAGGAATAGAGTTTTGAAACGAATTTAGGCAAGTATCGAGTATAGAATGAAGAAGGCGAGAAAGCTCATTAAATATGCCCGATGCAAATGAGATTGTTTCACAACACCCGGGCACAACATCTGCCACTTCGCTCAAGGTTCCCCGGAAGTTTTCGACAATATTTTGGCGCATTTAAATTTTCTTTACCTTACTTTTGGTTCTGGAAACAACATAGTATGGATGCGAATTTTGCGAGTTTCGAGAGGTGAGCGAATAAACTATAGAGAGCTCATTAAATATGCGCGTTCGTCTCCAACGCCGATGGAAAACAGTCTGAAGCCTGTGTTCGATAGCCCTTAACCAGGCCCTTCATTACTGATGCAAAGGCACAACAATTACAACTGTATAACGTTCTGAAAGTTTCATATTTATTCTTCTTTAACTAACCTATAAAGAAGCAGTTGGAAGCCTGCCAGTTGGTTACAGCGTTACAAAAAAGATTGAGAAAAATGTTTTGATCAACAGCAAATACCACAAAATTGGCAGTTAGTCCTCGTAATTACTCAAGCTTTAGCCTTCTCTCGGCTCCCGTATCCAGTGTTTTTGAATTGACCACAACTCCTCTGTTTCTCAGTACTTCAAGAATTCATGTAACGCTCGCAGCAACCGTGTCTTCTGAAAAAATAATCTGAACTGCAGGAGGAAATCGCTCAGTGCAACTAACCAAACATGGAGCAAACACGATCGGATTCGGGAAAATATTATTTTCTTTTTGCCGACCGCACAAAAAAATCGTCCGCCAGCGTTTCCCTTCCCTTCTCTGTTTTTTTGTTCGTCTTATCTCGTTGTACATGCGCAGTAGCGATTAGCTAGGAAACTAGCTAAAATTACGAGCATGCGCAGACAATTGTCCCTGGACCCTCTCTCTGCGAGAGCGGAGCGTTGCGTGACAGAGAGAGGGGCCAGAACTGAACTGGGGAGGAGGGTAATACGGACTCCCCTAAAAACGACTGCGTGGGAGGCTAAGTCGACCGTAATAGCGTGATAGTGTGAAACGGACCAGATGGCGGAATTTCATATTGTACTCACTTTAATTTAGCGATGATTTAAATTTAGCGACACTTAATTTTGGTACATTTTAATTTAGCGATTTTTTGAAAAATCGCTAAAATCGCTAAATTCGCTAAATTAAAGTGTCGCCAAAATTTCATGTAATAATTGAACTACCTTGAGTGACTGATTTCGGAAACGCTGGTCCCCTCCCCCATTGCAAGAAGGCTGGGTACGCCCCTGCTGGACAATTTGGAATAGCCTGAGTGACTAGCGCCATAAGGGAACTAAGGGAAACGGGCAATCGTGTTCCGCACTCGCGTCTTGCACTTCCTTATCCCCCCTCTCCCTCCTCTTTTAGCGCCTGCCACGGGGGCTGAAGTTGGAATAATAACGAAGTCTTGAAGTGACGCTCTCGTTCCCGTCGTCGTCATGACTCAGAGACACGCGTATCTTTCGTTTTTCAAAAAAATTAAAGGCCACTAAATGCTGCCAGCATCAGTACAACTGGAATCAGCATGTTACCTCTTCTCTTGCGACGACAGCTCCACAGCCCTCTGAACAGCTTAGTGGGAACCTCCTACACTCATTCTGGTGAGTCTTAAAAACAAATAAAATTAAACAGTGTGTATTTAAATATACGATCAAAATCATCTTGCATGGTCTTTGGATTCTTATTTTATGAATTTCCTCGATGCCTAATTGAACTGAAGAAAATCATCAGCCGAATGCGACTCGAGAATAAACAACAAACACAACTCATGTTCGCACGCCCCCAAATCAGCACATCGATACACTCCTCCAAACGTTTCCTTCCCATCCCCTTCTCCCTCTTCCGCCCCAAAATTAAATCGTATTCGTATTTGTATTTGTTTGAAAACAACAAATAGAGATTCCTACCTCAGTTTTACACGCTGGATGTAACATATAACAATGATTGCAGCAAATCAACCTCCATTGGCAAGTGGTGATCTTGTGCAATTCCAGGTATTTCCTTGCCAGTGTCACGGGGCAGTTTTCATTCGAGCAGGAAACAACTAGGAGAGGGCAGCGTGCCAAATGTTCCTTTTTTAAGCAAGAAAAGCAGAGAATAGGAAATGTCATTTTAAAATTACCGCGGTAAAGACAGAAAGTAGGGAAACTAAAATACATATTTTCGTTTTGACAATGAGCAATAGCCGGAAGAAACTGTTTGATCAAACACTTCTCAGAGCACAACAAAGGAGAATCCATTCTAATGATTTGTACAAACTTAAAAGAGTTTCTTGAACAACTTGGCGTGTTCACACTACAATAATATTCCTTTAAGGCCACGTCGAATATAATCAGGGCAATTGACTATTACAAAGGACGCACAGGAAGGTCTTACATCTTTTGATCTCAGTTCACCAGTCCACTGACATCCTTCACTTGGACACTTGATAAGGAGGGAGAGAATCTTTCTTTGCGTTGCTTTGTCTGGAAAAATATCCTACAATAACAACAGCAAACCTTAGTAGTCCGTTTAGTGAGATCGGCCGGGTGAGAGAAGTCCTGACTGTCCTAGGAAGAAATATTGTTGTCAGCGGATGTCATCTTAAGATTTAAGTAACCGTGAGTGTATGGTCAGTTGATGGCATTCTCGCCTGTGGTTGCAGCAGACCAAGTGATTGGTCAATAAAACCATGATGTTATCATAAAACATCAAGCAATTTTTTTTTCATTTTTGCGTTTCCATTCGTTGGCCAGTTTGTACAGTTCCTGGTTTTGGTTTGTCAACAGGAAAAACACATTTATACG
Source organism: Siderastrea radians (assembly GCA_964017195.1). Lineage (NCBI taxonomy): Eukaryota > Metazoa > Cnidaria > Anthozoa > Scleractinia > Rhizangiidae > Siderastrea > Siderastrea radians. The sequence goes on along the minus strand of OZ024892.1, from coordinate 48,095,859 downwards.
TTTCAGTTTGCTTGCTTGCAAAAAAGAAATATCTTAGAAGGATGCGATTCTTGATAAAATCTTTTACGGTTTTGTGGCAAAGGACAAAACAATCAAAGACAACCAGATTTTTACAGAAAAACCATCGAGAAAGCAGGCAAAGAGCTATTAAAAAACTAGAAAAGGATTATCCATTGTGAGCATGCGTAGCGATCTTAAAGCACCTTGATGGATAAAGTGTTGGGACTGCAATTGAGAGAGAGGTCAATAGGTCAATCCCACAAACGGGAAATTCGAAACCGCTAACAACGGTGCTCGCATGACGAAGACACAGGCAAATTCCGTCGCTACAAACGTACCATGGTTTCAGAAGTTTTCCTTTCTTTTTCTCGAGAAAAAACCTCCGGGATCAGGGTACTACAAATGATGAGCGGTGTACAGTTTACGTTCAAATTTAGATACAACACAAAACCAGTTTTAGTAGTTTCATCATCTCAGATATCACTGAGTTAGCACAGGTCACTTACTTTGTCTCGAATCAGGTTGTTCCGGTCCACAGGACAACTTAGCGGTCTCCTATCTCGTTCCAGCCTGTTTATAAATATGTCAAAATTATATGCATCAGTTTATGGGGAAAAAAACCTGATCAAACCTACACACAGTCTTCATTTGGGCCACTCACATACCCAAGTAAAACAACAATCAAAATCTTTTTGCATCTTGGACTGATCCTCTCTTGTCAAAATACAGAAAAGTCTCATTCTTCTATACTGCGAGTAGTCTCTAATTTTGGCAATGGCGATTGTTGGGCGGGCGCTAATCTTCGGCGCTCCCTTCGCGTCGCGTCGCGTCGCCTCGAAATTTCTCGTGCGCGCGCGTGCGTGTATTTCGCCCGCCCCACAATCGCCATCGCCAAAATTAGAGACTTTTTGACTCAGGCTCGCAGTCTACATTCTTCAAGCCCGTCTACAAGCCGATAAGCAATTACAGTTAGAAACGGTTTGTTGTTATTTTAACCTTTTCTTTCAGTCAGTTCTCATGAAATGAAGATGTGACCATCGCAGTTGTAATCGCAAGTTAAACAATTACGAATGAAGCCCGAAAAGAAAAGAATTTTTTTGGCCTGCTACAGCACTGCAGCGCAAAAGCAAGGGCCATGGGTTGGAATCCCATTGACTGGTCTGAAAATTTTAAATTGTGATTACAACTGCGATGGTGGCATCTGCATTTCATTTGTATTTCCGTATTTTACACCATTTTATTCTAAGTCAGTTCTAAGTAAGCTATTTAATAGGTCGGACTTTCTGGCAGTTTCTCTGCCGTATGCTATACTTGTTTATATTTTAAAAACCATGGGAATGCTTCTTCTTTCCAAGACTCGAAAGTAGCTGGCTGCATAGTTCTAGCGAAGGAAACTTCGTCAGTGTGTGATCTTGCGGTAGAAGAAGGCTGGAAAATCAAACCTTTCCGGTACTACCGCAGCTGCAGTAGCATAAATGCTGGATTTTTTTGCCTCACAATTATGCTTAAAATTATGCAAGAATGATTTGTCATTGGCGGACAACTCTACTTGTGAACGGGTTTTTCCGAATTAATTCGTTAATGGAGTTTACCAAAAAGTACCGTTTTCGATTTTGTTCGATTGCTGGACGCAATGGGGATTTGACTGAACCCTATTTTCTTCGATTGTAGCTCTGCTTCACTTAGTTCAAACAAACATGGCGGAAGCCATTTTACGAGAAAACCATGGCTCACTTATGTCTTGAGTTAAAGAATGGCCAATACTTTGCTTTGTCTGCGATAGGGTTGCACTGTATTTTAAAACCTACTAAAACAGACCTCAAATAAGAGAAAATTTTGTGGAACAGCCTCCTTCATACAACGATCAAGACAAACAGAATCCTAAAACTCTCGAGATGTAAACGACATGCTAACCTCACGAAGTGTCCGTCATGACACTGTCTGCAAAATCGGTGGCCACATACGCTCGTTTGAATTGCTTCCTTCAACGGTAACTGGCAGATTGGACAAAGAAAATCTTCAGGGGCACCCAACGAGAAAATTTTAGCAAAACACTTACAATATCATTTTCTGCTTTCTTAGATTGTTTCAGAGTTTTTAAAGGCATATTTGTGTAAGCTAATACAGATTGATCTGTTCGGACTTTTTAGCTGAAAATTTAGGCCGCAGAAAATTTTAGGAAACAAAATCCTAGCCGCCGAATTTCCGAGCTGCTGATGGCTCTCCGAAAATGTTAGCTGACCTTACTTTGGACTCTAAACGACATATTTGTCCCTCCGAAAACAATAGGAACTAACAAGTCATCTTGTTGCGAAAGTCGGACATGGTGTTTCGCCACAGAAATCTGTAGCTTTCACTGCAATTAAATCAGAAAATCTCAGGCGATTTTAGGCCTTCCGAACAGATATTCCCCGAAGCGAACCGTTGGGTGCCCCTGAATCTTCCGCGACAGTGTTCACAAAATCCTCATCGTATCCACCAAGCGACGGAATTGCTGCAGTTTCCGCCATACTTTGATCGAGCCCCGCTGCTCGCAGGGTGGATGAGAATGGCTTCGGTTCAGTCATGGATGACCTTGAATTTTTCATTTGTTGATTCTTATTGACAGCTAAAAATGGAAATTTGAATCATTGGCCTGTCACGCATAACATGCGTTGCAATTGTTTCCTTTTCTTGGAGCGTGAGAAAGACGAAACCGGGGACCTTAGGGGCCGACCATTTAACTCTTGAGGGGAGGGGGGGGGGGTGGATGTTTTCTGGTCAGCAAGCTTTTTTTTTTCTAGCAACCTGGTGGGCAGGATATTTTTTTTCCTTCTAAATGCTCTGCAGAATATTTTTTTCCTCTTCATTTCTCTGCAGGATTTTTTTTTCCTCAAAAAAGTGTCATGTGTTTACATTTACAGAATGTATTTACATTTACATTGTGGTTATTGTTGTAATAGTTCAATATGGAGCTGCAAAGCCTTAAAATGTTGTAGGCTATACAAAATGATGCTATACAAAAACATGTTTTCGGAAAGTCATTCTTTACACTCATTTAATATTACGTCATAATATTAGTGATGCTCCACAGGTGGACGTGAAAATGTTTAGTTTCTTAGTTAAAAAAAAAGCAAAAAGCAGTTCAGAAATGCTCATAGCATGGTAATTACTGCTAGAATCATAAGTTAAAATTTAAAAGTGGACTGAAATCTCAAAAACAAATGTGAAAGGAGAATTGAAGTTAGTTGATCATGGTCTTATTTGAAAAATAGCACTTATAATTTTTGCTCAGCCTTTTTCAGTCCACTTCTAAACATGGTTAATGCTGCTATTCACTAGTTACAATTTAAAAGTGGACTGAAATCTCCAAAACAAGTGTGAAAGCAGAATTGAAGTTAGTTGATCATGGTCTAATTTGAAAAATAGCTTTAGGCTAACTGGAGTGGCTCGCTGGCTCACAGATTGTCGGACCCTATAAAGCTAAGAATGCATTGCACATTCTGAAGCATAACCAACTCCAGAGTTTAAAGGGAGCAAGGGAAGAATGGTTGCAGTTTTGCTGGGATTTTGTAAAGTCCCCCTGGAATGATGAAATAGCTTTGCAACATTTTTTTTTCTTGCTTGCAGCAGTGCAAGAATTTTTTTTCTATTTCATTTGTGCTGCATGCAATTTTTTTCTTCCGACAAGGGCTTGCAGGAAATTTTTTTTCGAAATCATCCACACCCCCCCTCAAGAGTTAAATGGTCGGCCCCTTAGCTTCCTATCCGGGGATGAAAAGAAAGGTTGGAAAGAAAAGAAAAGAAACGAATGAAATTTCGTATCCCAAAACCTTTTTTTCAGGTGAACGACATATAACTAGTAATGTACATATTTGTTAAACATGAACATTTAAAAGTGATCATTTTCAACTTCTGGGATTTAATTTATCTTTTTCCACATTATGCATTCCAGCTGGACATGTTTTGAGCCTTTCTCTAAGAGTACTTATTCATTTTCCATAACCTCCGGAAAACATTGATAAAACATGCTTTTATTCGCAAGCAATACTGTAAATACCCTATACACGTCATATTGAATGGTCTTAAATTCTTTACAAAAATTAAGTACAATGTACATGCAAACTTTAGTCTCTTTTAGTTTAGTGCAAAACGTCTTGTTATCAACGTGTTGAATTTGCGTGAATGGAAAGGGTCTAGGAGTGTTAAACGCAGGTAAATGTCATCTTTTCTGACGAAACCAAAGAACGAAATAAATCCCCGAGCTCCTTACAGCGCTTTTCAATCGAGTGTCGTAAAATTAAGACCAAAGTTACTATCCTAGCCACTCATAACCGGAACACAAATTACCAAATGAACCAATCAGGAACTCGAAGGAAATACACATAACAGGCGCCAAGGGCGGGAAAATGCGTGCTACAAAGACAGAATGGGTTTTGGTTTTACTTCTGATTGGTTGAGAGAAAGTGGCGCGAGATTTTGAAACCAATGATAGATCGAAATAAAGCAAAGCCAAAGCAAACGACACCACTTTCGACACTCAATAGAAAACCGCTCTACATTGTCAAATTCTAATGGGAAGAAGAAGGAAAGAAAATATAGTTCACGCTTGAAAACGTCTTTCAAACGTACTACACGCGGAACGCGACGGAAAGGCAATTGGTGTGGCGGCTATTTTAACTGCCGGATTCGTACCCAGTCGCTATTTAGTTCTTTTGGGGCGGAAGAAGGTTGGATACGAGAATGAATTAGCGCGCGGGTTAAGACGATTTCCGCTCAACGTTCGAGCAGTAAGTGCAAAAATTAAGTTACCAAAAAAATACTTGCAGCACTGTCACATTTTGAGAACAGATAAGAAGAACTTATCGTTAGTTTTGCTCCCAAGCTGACCCCGCGAGAGAAAATTGGATTTGAGGTTATCCATATTTCAATTGAAAAGACGCTTCATGTCACTTCAAAACAAAATGACGCCCGTTTTAGCATACTTTTACGAGATTTGAAATTAATTTTCTTGAGAATGCTTGAGAATTTCATCGCGGGGTCACTTGGGCAAGTGAACTAGAGTGAGATGTTTCAAATAGCATTTAAAATGTTACCGTGCCATGAGTAGTTTTTTAGTAAATATTTTTTGCACTTATTGCTCGAACGTTGAGCGGAATCCGTCTTTAAAAACGCTCAGGGAGTCTTCGGAAGGGATGCAAATTTGTGTGTTCCAGACCTCCTCCGTCTTTTTCTCTAGTTCAATTTCTGAATTTTTAATAGCGACTGGGTACGAGTCAGCTAAAGGGCCGTTTACACAGGAAAGTTTGATGCAATTCTTGCGGCGGTTTTGCATGCGGTTCTAAATCACCATTAAACTACCAGCGATTTATGTTTTCTCTGCGAGTTAACGGCGATTTGATTCCAATTAAGATGCTGTGTAGTGGTGGGGGTTGAACGTACGCAATGTGAGCATAAACAACTTTTTTAGTACATCGCAAGAGCTCTCCTCCAATTGCATCAGAATCCCATTCAAATCGTATCGTATCCTACTTAACGTCGTCGCCCGCAAACTCGTTTACTAGTAGTCACTTCCTATAGACTAACCACAACCAAGAACAGCTATGGCAAGCCAATTGTAGCAATATTGCATTCGAAATTCAATTTCAATTCAATAAAATTCAATTTCAATTCAATGTCAATTAAATAACATTCAATTTCAATTCAATAAAATGCAACGCCAATTCAATTTCAGTTTCAATAAAGCTTCCGCTTACTGACAGGAAGTGACAGCTAACATACGGGAACATTCAGAATGCGAGCATGAGCTCCACGAGTGAAAACCTGGAAGAGAAATGGTCGAGAAATGGCCAACATCAAGGAGTCACCATTTGACATAGAGAAAGACTAATCTGACTTTTGTTCAGTGCTTGAAAAGATACAGGAATGCGTAGAAAACACTATAGCATATATTAGCGACATCCAAGCACAATTTGTGGTTGCCGATCGAACTGTTAACCTTTTGAGGTCTATTGCCGAGACAACTGACAGTTCGTCATAGTTCAACAACTGGGCGAGCGTTCTTAGATGGGTACCTTAATACGTAAACTATGACGAACTGTCAGTTGTCTCGGTAATAGACCTTAAAAGGTTAGCAGTTCGATCGGCAACCACAAATGACAAATTGTGCTTGGGTGTCGCTAATATCTGTTCCAGTGGTTTCTACGCATTCCTCTATCTTAACAAGCACTGAAAAAAGATAGTTAATTCAAATTGAATTTTATTGAATTTTATTGAATTGATATTAAACTGAAATTGAATTTTATTGAATTGAAATTGAATTTCGAAGTGAATATTGCTACAATTGGCTTGCCTTACACAGCCAACACTGACCACAAGTCAATAGCCAGAGTCTCAACAAAAATCGCTCAGGGCAATTTTCTTTACGCCCAGTTCTGTATGGGGACCATTAACTTGGTTGCAGTCAGCACTTACCAGTTTTTGTTTAAGCTTGTCTACAAGTTTCAAAAGCCGGAAGATCGTCGTCAGGGTCTGTAGTGCATTTTTCACTATTATCTTCATCCAATTGTTACGAAAGAAAAAATCTAGTATTATAGAATAAACGTTCATTAAAGTATTGCAAACATCATGTGGCTAGAGAGAGACTACAAGAAGTCCCTTTTTTCTCTACAGAAGCCGAAAACGACCAGAACAGACGGCTGATGTCCTGGCTATCTCTACAGGAAAACACACAAGGAAGTGGATGCAAAACTCGCGCTCGTGATGAGCCACTGGTGTAAAGAACCGGCTCATTGCATACGCGCGTCAATTTCGCGCTCGCTCGTGTGTTCTTTTTGCTCGACTATACTTGAGCGGAAACTGCTAGTCTAGTGGATTTCGATTCTCGCGCACAATTAAAGCCAGCAGACTTTTAATAGCAATAGTACTTCTTGACCACTTCTTCCTTTGATTCTTTGCCAGCGCATCGGAGGTGAAACTCCAGCATTTTGCCAGGTTTTCCCACATTTCGCCGGTGGCTGATTTAAGTCCCGGACGAGGAAGAAAAGATTCTTGTCTAATGAAATCACAGGACGCATGAGTCCTGTCTAATCCTAATAGGAATTGTCAGCTCCTTATAGGCTCCTTACGTGTTAGTTTTTGATCAGTTTTCATTTCAAAACTAAGTTATAAACTGGGGTTGGAAGGCCTGCACGACCCCTACTTCACGTAGGCCTTCACGTTGTACACCGCACCTTATAGATCTCGGTCTTTCGACCAATTTTGCTTCTTGTGTCTTTGTAATGGGCTGGTCTGGAGAATTTTTAAATGGTGACTGAATTGAGCCGTTACAACTTAGGTGTCGCATTTTTGAGACTTTGATCTCGAGGTCATACTGATTTTTTTCTAATAACAATAACCGTATGATGGACTCCTGTGGCTTACGCTGTTTGTTATTCTCAGTTAAATTTGACCTCTGATCGTCTGTTAAGCGACTTAATGTGGTTTCAATGCCGCTCTTGGCATATTAGGTACGTTGTATTTGGATCGCCTTAGGAACTTGATAGGTTTTTCAGCCTCTCATGTTTAAATTTGTGACAATAATTATTAAAGGATGTGAATTATCACAGGCAGCCCAGACGCGTTATAAGTGGAGTTCATTTAAAAATAGAAAAGGGTGAAAATATATGTAATAGCACGAAATAAATCTTTAATTCACGAAATAAATCTTGTTTACTTCTGCTTATTTTGTCCTGTTTAATTAATTTCCGGTTAATCTTGCACCGCTCTCTTAAATTACGCAATCGCTTGTTAGCGTCGCTGCTTATATAACCCGTTAAGCCTAAGGTTTGCAGAGATTTATTACAGACTAACCGGTGATAAGATGATCGAGATATCTTGAAATAAATCGTGCCTACCTTCAGCTCAATGTTCCCCTGTTCGTCCTGGCTGGTTTAAATGACATTTTGTGGCATTTTTCAATTAGTGGAAGCTCGCTCCGATTGAAAAAAGCTAACAAGCGATTGCGTAATTTAAGAGAGCGGTGCAAGATTAACCGGAAATTAATTAAACAGGACACAATAAGCAGAAGTAAATAAGATTTATTTCGTGAATTAAAGATTTATTTCGTGCTATTACATATATTTTCACCCTTTTCTGTTTTTAAATGAACTCCACTTACAATGCGTCTGGGCTGCCTGTGGAATTATCTGCAACGTGATGAGTTTGCTTGCTGATGTTTGTACCGCCGGGCCCGGCTTATTGTGTTTCATTCTGTTGCAGGATGTGTTTCGCATCACGGAAGTATTATTCCTCTGGTGTTTGTTGGATATGAGGTGATTATAACCGACTTGGCGCTATGCACCTTGGCAGTTATTTATCTCCTCATGTATAATGCTAACTCATGGAAAATTCTATTTCAGGAGAGCCAGAGGAGAAAAGTGACCATGAGGGTGAATGGACCACAGATCAGCCCCCTACGGGTGAATTTTATGGGCAAACAGGAAACATCAGCTCAGAGCACGTTGAAAGACGGGGAGGATCAGCTATGACCATGTACACTGAAGACTTTGAGAACTCAGAAACGGAGGGTTCACAGACATCTTTTCATTTATCTTTCACAAGGTCGAAGGAGTAGCAGCGCAGAGAATGAAAATATGAAACAAGAATCTAATGATGAATCATCTGTAAGCATTAGCACACACTCCCAAGGAAGTTCTATGTCAGAAAAAGACCTGCTAAATCGTCACGCTCTCCTGTGTGATAACAAGTTTTCTGGTTAAGGGGACAATTACTGAAAAGCTATGAAACACCTTCTTGAACTTGGGGGAGTCTCTCGCTGGCTGCGGGAAGTACGGGAATCTATACAGTAGAAACCACTGGGGCTCAGAGAGTAGACAGTACTTGGCTCCAACAGTAGACTTTAATACTACGATATCTCCAAGATATCACCAGAATTTTTACCAAGAATGCAACCGTTACAATGCGAACAGGACTGGATCGTTGTTACCGGCGTCCCCACCGGGGGTGTAACCCACCGGGGTAACTGCACGGGCGTAACCTCAGCAAGTATAGCCCGGTCGGGCGTAGCCGAAGAACTACTTACTAAGCACATGTATTTATGCCAACCTCTACATAGATGACATAATCCTTCGATGAGTAATCCTAAACTGCTATTGGTTATCAATGATCTAATTATTGTCCTAGGCCGTTCCGTCATTGGCAAGACAGTTACCCTGTTAACGATTAACTACCTACAACTTCAGGCAGTTCACGCACTAAGGTGTCACACTACAGTTCAGATGAATGGGTGGTTAACATGTTAAGTTGCCCTCCTACAAACTTACTGCTGCCGGCTTTTCTATGTTTTTAAACTATTGAAGAAACATCAGCAAATTCTCTTATCACACCTGTGAAAACTAAGTCTACAAGAACAAAGACAAAGATTGAAGTAACTGAAAGTGTGGAACAAAAGATCACAATAACACAAGAGGGCTACAATATTTCTGCCGATCAGATGCCTCGTTTGGAAAGGAGTTCTTCTCCTGCATCCAAGGAGCTTAAGGAAGAAAGTGAAGGGAGCTACACAGATGACTTTCACTCTGCTGGCTCAGAACTTGAGAACAGTGCATCACACGCTGCATCTATTGACAGCATTAATGCTGGTCAGCATGGAATGCTTGATCTGCCACCTGCAGTCGGTTATCTGGGATACACCTACTAACATTTTTGTAGATTACAACCTCTCTTACATCTTTGGAATCTCACATGAGCAGTCTCGTTAACTACCAGTTCCTTGCAAACCATAAGTCCAAAACATTAGCGCTGTTGACTGCAGCCCATGATACGGAGACCACCTCCATGTTTGCTCTCTGCTTTTGCACATGGAAACCAACCTCATGTTAAAATACATGAGCAGTCAAAGTGCAGAAACTGATAAAGTAGGTTCCACCCTTACCCCACTCATCATCCAAGGTTTGCTCCACTGCTAACTTATTTTTGCTGCTTACATGAGATTCCAAACACACAAACCTGCTCACAGGCTGTTATACTATTTATTGTATAAATATCACTCTTCTGACAATGAATAATTGTAAGTTTATTATCCAATTGAGCTTCCTTTAGATCCTCATTCTGATGCAAATGTTATACTTGTGTACAAAGTTCATTAATTTTTTATCTCACTTGAACTCACAAAAGTAAAAGATTCATATTTTAATAGTAAACTAATCATTTTCTACGTATTTTAAGTCTTAACCGACACACTTACAAATAACGGAATATAAGAGTGTCGTGATAAAAAGGTTTTAAAATGGAGAATAGAAAACCTTGCAACTTTTCAAATGTTTTTTTTCTCTCTTTTGTTCATTAAAAGTGACTTCTGTCACAGTTGACAAAATATGAAGTAGAATACTATAACTTATAGATCATAAACTGGAACCACCTTGTCTTGTCTTTCTTTGTTGTTCTTGTAAGCAAACCAGTAAAGTTCAGTCATTATCTCAGTCTTTGTTGTAAGGCCTCACAAGACTCGAATGCAGCTTTAAAAAATCAAATCATATTTAACGTCATAGTGTGGAGAGTAGTTGCCTAATCTCCCGAGCCAGGGGCTCATGAGTGAACACTTGACGTCCAGGTCGAATTGGAATTTGGAAATGTTGGTTTTTATGGAGGAAGGAAAACCGGAGTGCCCGGAGAAAAACCCTCGGAGCAAGGTGGAGAACCAACAACAAACTCAACCCACATACGACACCGGGACCGGGAATCGAACCCGGGCCACATTGGTGGAAGGCCAATGCTCTCACCACTGCGCCATCCCTGCTCCCAAGCTGATCAAGGAAGAACCAACGGTCCCGGCATTATCGACTCGTCAAACGCTTTAACGTCACTGTTATCCGACGTTACCGCTATCCACTGAGATCATTCTGTGAACTTTCAAGCGAATCCAGTCTTTCAACCAAGTTTACTGACTGAAGATTGCCCTGCAAAGGTCCAACATTGAGAGGGGGAGGGGAGGAAGCATCAAAATGTTCATGTCAGCTATTTGAAAATGTTTTTGAACATGAACATCTGAAATCACCTATCTTTTTATAGCCATCCCAACTACTTCTGGCAAATATGTAGATATGGACGGTATCTTTGATGTTTCATAATTGCGATATGGGTAAACAAAACAAAGCATATTGCTGTGTCCAGAATCGACAAAACTGTCCAAAAAAACCAACGTGCTCCCTTCCGCCAATCATGCTATAATGGAGCTTCAATCGCGGAGCCGCTTTGCGAGAGCCTGCTATATACTTCTGGTGATTCCAATAGCCAATCAGGTTACGAGATTATGGTGGCCAAATTTTGGCCACAAGTACGGGTGCTGTGAGAGACTGCATCAAGCCCAATTTCAGCAAGCGACCCACGTAAAAGAATATGAGAAAGATACTAAAATTCGACCTAATCGCAGGTTAAGTTGACTTGGAAGTTAGTCAAACTTCGTCTCGGTAAAACTGTTCTCGCAAGGCTTAAATCCGTGAAGCAACCACAACTGGACAAATGTCATTTGAAGAAAGGCGTGAAATGCGACGTTTACAGCTTTGTGAGCTTATAATGATCATACAACGTCTTCAAAGTCATTTAGGGTAGATGAGTACACTTTTGCGCCCCCTTTCTGTTCTAATCCTTCAGAAACGAATTCTAATCCTTCAGAAACGAGCTCTGCGTTGACAGCATGCCATTCCATTTTTCGTACGTGCTAATATTCTTCCTGTGGATATGCTTTACTACAAATCTATGTCTATCTTAATGCATGACATAAACTGTAAAACTACTCCTTCGAAATTGTTAGATCTTTTTACTCGCGCAGACTCTGTTCATGCCTATGATACTAGATCTGCATCAGCTGGTAGATTCTACGTAAAACATTCAAGACTAAAACAACAGAGCCACTCGTTTTCACGCATCGGATGTAAAATATGGAACGGACTCCCAGAACATCTCCGAACGAAAAACAAAACCTCCTTCAAAAAATGTCCTCAGCAAACTTTACTGCAGCTTTTAGAACACGAGGAGAATTATGTTGATGTTCACACCTTAATTAAAAAAAACACCAAGCTTTCGTTCGATCACTACTAACAGTAATTAAAATATATTAAGAATTTATAGACTTTTCCATGCATCCTTATTTATTTATTTATTTATTTATTTGTAATTTCTTTCTTTTTTCACAGATGTATATATTTTTTTATGTTAATTACTTGACTTGCTTTCTGTAATTTCTTTATTTATATACACCTGGTGGCAATAACGTTGTCTTACAAAAATGAAAAAAGAATAAAGAAAAAAGCCAATTAGGAATTAATTAGCCATGCAAATTACATTGTCAGATTTTAATAAGTCTCAAAGCATTTATGCACTACAGCATAATACTTTAATTTTTATCAACTAAGTTGATAAAAGTAAATTGGTCACCGAAAAGACCTTTCGAGCTTTAGCCGTTCGTCAGAGCAGTTCCCTGGATGTAGTTAGCCATCCTAATTTATTCCTATTTGGCTTTTTTCTTTTCTCTTTTTCCATTTTTATATGACAACGATATTGCAATTAGGTGTAGGTGTATTTGTCACTTGACTTCTTTTCTTCTATACTAATGTAAACACTACCCGCCCAGACTAGCTACTGCTATTTGCGGAATAGTGTAGTTCTTTTTATTTTACTTATAGAAGTGAATAATAATAAACTTTGAAATAATAAACTTTGATAAAACTTAAACTTCTATTTACTGCATACGAAGATTTCTTTCTCTTCTTTAGAGGGAATTATCTATTCCTAATTACACTACCGCGAGACATTTAATACATGTGAAATAGGTTACGTAGGATAAGCCAGTCAATCATTTGATAACAATGAGTCGACACAGTGTATACAAAAGCTAGATTCTGGTAGAGTGCTTATTACGCGTAGGATGTGTGCCACTAAAACTAAGCATCGAAAAGCTTCAAAGTAATGCCACTGTAGACACGAAAAACTACAAACAAAAACACTCTTTTAGTTTAGATTTGGAAGAGAAACAAAAAACATGACTAACCCTATCAGAATGGAAGAAAGGCATTGCAAAAGAAGTCTGAGAATGAAAAAAATATATATAGTGGGACAAATCTGACTCCCCGCTATCGCGCCCGCTATCGTGCCGCGAGAATATTTTAAAATTTCTGACTCGAAAAGACTAGTCAATCGTCAGAAATTACATTTCACAAGTTACCTTTCGTCAAGTTGTTTTCTAGAGACCTTCGCTAATAAAAAATATATTTGGAATCACATGGTATAATATTCACAACAATGGAATCGCAAACTAAAAAGTCAAACGTTAAACCTGAAAGATGGGATTACATCTTTCTAGGTGCAACGATTTTCACCTGAATGAATATAGTATCATCCACAATGAAACGCCCTTCTTTTAGTTTTTCTTGTAACACAAACTTAGTGACGCCCTTCCCAATATTATTTCTTGTCAAAGGCTTCTGCCACGTAATATCTTTAGGACTTTTAGTAGGTTCTTCTGTAGCAGACACAACTTCTTGTTGATCAAACAAAATAAACGTTACCTTTTTCTGGAAAGGCCAGGGTAAAATGTCATCGTAATCGCCTTTCATCAGAATAAAGAAAACCGAGAGGTGAGTGTTTTTTCCCATACCAATGCCATTTGGATACAAGCGAATTTTAAATTTATAGCCATATTCTCCTGTGTAGAATGGAGTACTGTCTATAATAGTTCTTTCTCCACTTTTGGCTTGCCTCAAGATTTCACTGAAGTCACTGATCTTCCAGGTGTGTTCTTCAGAATATTGCATTAGTGTATTCTCAAGAGCAATGACCTTCTCTTTAAGTTTTGCTGTGGTCTCTTCAAACTTTTCGTCAAGATTTCTTGTGGTCTTTTCAAACCTCTCTTCAAGTTTTCTTGTGGTCTCTTCGAACTTCTTCTGTGTGTTACGCAACTGATCTTCTGTTTTATTCAACTTTACACAAGCTAAGTCAAGGTGCAACCTCATGTCAGTTTGAAGATGGGATTCGACATCTCCTCGCTGAATCTGCAAAAAATACTTTAGTTATTAGGATAAGTAACATATGACACTCTTTTCTGTGAGTGGTTGTTTCTACTGGTTGCCTCCTCATTACAGTTTCCTCCTCGTTACAGTCTCCGGTTTTCCTCATTTTCCAGTACTATGAATGACGGCATTTGATTCAATCGACACTCGTGGCTCTAGAACAAAAGGTCCTCGCCCGAGAGAGTCCGCGCTTTTGGTGCTTCGCACCACCGGTCCCTGCGAAATTTAAGAACAAAAAAGACTGTTTTTCAGTCTACTGCCTTTCAACAGTACCAACTCTCGAAACTTCATTTTTTCCAGTATCAATGGCTTCGATATGTTCGCAACCATTTATTCCTAAGATTTTGAGTTACCTTTTCTGTGCATCCCATCTGCGCATACGGGCAATAAATTATTGTTAACACACAATCCTTCTCAATGTGGGCAATAATCTGCAACAAGAGGACGTTGTGGAATGGTTAATATGCTTGTGATAAGCATACGAGAAAAAATTTATTTGACAAATTCTTTCAGTGACAAATGACTTGTCCGTGTTGGCCAAGTTTCCTTGCGCATGCTTATGCGCCGACAACATATGACTTATGTCTTCCCAAGAGACAAGCCAGCAAGCGCGCAAAAAGAGAAATCCAAAAAGCTGCACAAAGAAAGAGTAAAAATTCATGGCAAAGCAAACTCCTTTTTTCAAGAAAGGCAGTACCTTTGCAGCGGTACTAATTAATTTTCAATGAGACATGCAAATTTTGGTAAATTTTCTCATCAACACGAGCTTAAATTACAAGTTCTGTAGACAACAGTACAATGAAAACACAGCTCTACATTTTGCATCAAGACAGAGCCCGTTCTTCTAAATGTGACACGCGCATGTCTTCTGAATGGCTGTATAACTGAACTACCTTGAGTGACTTATTTCGGACGAGTTGGACCCCTCCCCCCTTGCAAGAAGGCTGGGTACGCCCCTGCTGGAAAATTTGGAATAGTCTGAGTGACTGCCGCCAAAAGGGAATTAAGGGAAACGGGCAATCGTGTTCTGCACTCGCGTCTTGCACTTCCTTATTCCCCCTCTTCCTCCTCTTTTAGCATCTGCCACGCTGGCTTAAGTTGTCTTGAAGTGACGCTCTCGTTCCCGTCGTCGTCGTGACTCAGAGACAGGCGTATCTTTCGTTTTTCAAAAAAATTAAAGGCCACTAAATGCTGCCAGGATCAGCACAACTGGAATCAGTATGTTACCTCTTCTCTTGCGACGACAGCTCCACAGCCCTCTGAACAGTTTAATGGGAATCTCTTACACTCATTCTGGTGAGACTTAAAAACAAATAAAATTAAACAGTGTGTATTTAAATGTACGATCAAAGCCATCTTACAGGGTCTTTGGATTCTTGTTTTCATACTGTTACTCACAAATTCTACAAACTTTATAAATTTCCCCGAAGAAAATCATCAGCCAAATGCGACTCGAGAATAAACAACAAACACAACTCATGTTCGCACGCCCCCAAATCAGCACATCGATACACTCCTCCAAACGTTTCCTTCCCATCGCCCTCCCCATCTTCCGGCCCAAAATCGTATTCGTATTTGTATTTGTTTTAGAACAACAAATAGAGATACCTACCTCAGTTTTACACGCTGGATGTAACAGATTACAATGATTGCAGCAAAGTAACCTCCATTGGCATGTGGTGGTTGCATGCAATTCCAGGTTTTTCCTTGCCAGTGTCACCTGACAGTTTTCATTCGTGCAGGAAACAACTAAGAGAGGGCAGCATGCCAAATGTTCCTTTTTTAAGCAAGGAAAGTAGAAAATAAGAATGTCATTTTAACATTACTGCAGTAAAGACACAGAAAGTAGGGAAACTAAAATGTACATTTTCGTTTCGACAACGAGCAATAGCTGGAAGAAACTGTTTGATCGAACACTCCTCAGAGCGCAACAACCGATAATCCAATGATTCAAACTAACTTAAAAGAGTTTCCTAAACAATTCGGCGTGTTCAAACTACAATACTCCTTCAATATACGTGGGAACTATTTCATCTAGGAAGTAAACAAACGGCTAAGAACGAATGAGTCACGAAGTCTAGGCACACTAGATTAAAAGGGAAGATAAGAAAAGCAAAGAAACAATACAGACATGGCATAAATTTTGTTATAGAGCGGTTTTCAAATGAGTGTCGTAAAACCAAAACCAAAGTTATTACCCCAGCCAATCACAACAAACACAAATTACCCAATGAACCAATCAGAACTCGAAGCAAATACATGTAACCGGCTCCAAGCGCGGGAAAACGCGTGCGAGCAAGTGGTGATTGGTTTGAGTTTTACTTCTGATTGGTCGTGAAAGTGGCGCGAGATTTTTTAACCAATCACAGAGCGAAGTAAAGCAAAACCAAAGCAAACCGTGAATTGCTTTCGACACTCAATTGAAAACCGCTCTATACCAAACCAGTGGATCGCGTTTTTCAAGCGTTCTGATTGGCTACTCAAACTCGGGATAGTATCTGCCACTCACCTCAAGGCATTTTTCTGGATTTTCGCGCGCGAGTTATTCCTAATTTCTCAGAAAAAAGAAACTGTTTGGTGCTGGCTATCCACTGGTTTGGTATGTACTGAAACAATTATTCACCTCGGTGTCGGTGAATAGTGGTAAATATTTACCTCGCACTCCGCAGCTCGGCAAATATCCACCACTAGTCACCTCCACTTCGGTGAATAATTGTTAAATATGTTAAAATTACAAGCATGGCAAGGTGAATAATTGTTAAATATGTTAAAATTACGAGTATGGCAAGGTGAATAATTGTTAAATATGTTAAAATTACGAGTATGGCAAGAACAAATGGGAGCAAGGGACCAAGAACGGGACAAGACCTTGTCCAGAAGTTCAGTTAAAGGACATGATGAACCAGCCAAACTGCCTTGAGGAGCTATTTTAGAAATGGAGCTCCATATTGCTGCAATTCTTAAGGTCATTCCCCCGAAATTTAATTCAACATACGATTTTTGTCAAACTTTCACAAGTTGTTATCTATCGTGCAATGCTTTGAGATATAAAATAAAAAGAGTAGGTCCCCGTGTCCGTTTATGAGATATCATCGTCTCAAGTTACCCTATAATTCCTTGCAATTTCGCCTAACGAACACATCTTTATTTGAACAGTTTACGTTACTTTCCGTAGGAAGAGGAAGCACATGATTAAAGCAAATCTTGAAACAATATATGTACTAGATGTAAAATATCGAAGAAAAGGAGCAATTTGCTAGAAGTTTTATGCCAGTTGCTCGAACCATCAGACAAAATTGACTTAAAACCTCCCTTACGTGCGTGTTCTCGAGGTCGTGATTTCATCTCCGTGAGTAACTCTTTGAACAAAAAGAGGATGAATGGTAGGTAAAAAATATTTGGAAAAAAAGATAGGTCCCCATGCTTGTTTCAGAGTAAATAACTATAATTCTTTTCTCTAGTGAGCTTAGCTTCATAGGAAACCTATTACTCCCTGGACGAGCGCGCGCTGTGAGCGTGCGCAAAAAATCGTGCACAGTAAGGATGAGTAATGCAATACAGGGGAATGACCTTAAAAGTTGTCGCTTACAAAAGGGGGCCTGAAACAAGTCTTTTGAAACGCTACCAAAGCAGGTAAGGTCACGTCGAATATAATCAGGGCAAATGACTGTTAAAAAGGACGTAGAATAAGGTCTTACATCTTTTGATCTCAGTTCGCCAGTCCACTGACATCCTTCACTCGGACATTTGATAACGAGGGAGAGAATCCTTCTTTGCGTTGCTTTGTCTGGGAAGATATCCTACAATAACAACAGCAAACCTTAGTAGTCCGCATAGTGAGATCAGCCGGGTGAGAGAAGTCCTGACTCTCCTGAGAAGAAGTGTTGTTGTCAGCGGATGTCTTCACGGCTTTAGTATATCGTCAGTTGATGAGATTCATGTCTCTGGTTGCAGCAGACCGAGTGATTGGTCAATAAAGCCATGATGTTTTCATTTTAACTTT
The DNA here is from genome assembly GCA_964017195.1 of Siderastrea radians. Lineage (NCBI taxonomy): Eukaryota > Metazoa > Cnidaria > Anthozoa > Scleractinia > Rhizangiidae > Siderastrea > Siderastrea radians. The sequence goes on along the minus strand of OZ024892.1, from coordinate 48,077,811 downwards.
TTCATTCGTCCGCTAGATTGTAAAGTTCTTGGTTCTGGTTTGTCAACAGTGAAAAAATTAAGTACGTACGTTTTTTTACTTGCTCGCAAAAAAGAAATATATTAGAAGTATATGATTCTTGATAAAATCTTATGTGGTTTTGTGTGCAAAGCTCAAAACAATGAAAGACCACCAGATTTTCACACAAAAACCGTCGAGAAAACAGGCAAAGAGCTATTTAAAAAACGAGAAAAGGATTATCCATTGTGAACATGCATAGTGATTTTGAAGCACCTCGGCGGATAAATTGTTGGGACTGCAATTGAGGGAGAAATCAATAGGTCAATCACACAAATGGGAAATTCAAAACGGCGAGCAATGGTGCTCGCATAATGAAGACAAAGGAGGCCCCCTTAGGGATTATGGGGATACGGGATATGGGATACGGGATATGGGATACGGGATACGGGATACGGGATATTTAGGGAAAAATTATAGGGATACTGGATTATAGGGATACTGGATAGTGAAGGAAAAAATTATGGGGATACGGGATATTTGAACAAGAAATATGGGGATATTCACTGAACGCGAAGTTTAGGAATACGGGACTGCACAATTAAGGGGGTAAGGGATATTTCACGACAACGTTAAAGGGATATGGGATATACCCAGAACCCCCTAATGGGGCCTCACACAGGCATGCAAGTTCCGTCACTACAAACGTACCCTGGTCCCAGACATTTTTCTCTCGTTTTCCTCTCGAGAAAAAGAAAGAATGATGGGCGGTGTACAGTTCACGATCAAATTTAGGGGCCGATTACATGAGCCAGGCTGGCCCGGTTAGCAGGGCTGGCTCGGTTTTCCGAGATGACATCTCAGCCCGGTATTACCTGAGGCGAGCCAGCCCGCCTGCCGCTAAATTTAGAAGCTGTCGTGTGAAAAGATGGCTACATCAAAGAGCATGAACCAAGTGTTTTCATTTTCGCCAATTCATTATTTTGGCGTATTATTTTCAGTTTTACGTAGCTTTATGGTCTGATAAACCTTTATGTGTTATATAGGAAGAGAAATGTCGATCTTCTAGTGAGCCATTTTGCTCTGAAGCGAAATTTAGTGACGAGAAAGTGTTGTCCCGGCTAGCCGGGCTGGCCCGGCAATCGCGATTACATGGTAAATTTTCAGCCCGGTTAGCTGAGATCCTGGCATCGCGATGCCGGGATCCCAGCTAGCCGGGCTGAGATTTTTCCATGTAATCGCAAAGTTGATTTTTAGTATGTTTCACAGACGTGCCGAGATCCCGGCAAACCGAGCAAGCTCGGCTAACCGGGCCAGCCCACCTCATGTAATCGGCCCCTTAGATACAAAGCAAAACCAGTTTTAGTAGTTTCTTTATCTCAGATATCACTGAAGTAGCACAGGTCACTTACTTTGTCTCGAATCAGGTTGTTCCGGTCCACAGGACAACTTAACGGATTCCCATCTCGTTCCAGCCTGTTTAAAAATAAGTCAAACAAAATTATTTGCATCATTAATCCTTGAGAAAATAACCTGATCAAACCTATATACACAGTCTTTATTTGGCCCCCTCACATACCCAAGTAAAACAACGAATAAATTATTTTTGCATTTTGGACCAATCAAAATACAGAAGCGTCATTCTTCAAGCCCGTCTACAAGCCGATAAGATTTTACAATTAGAAAGGGTTTGTTGTTATTAACCTTTCTCATGAAATGAAGATGTGACCATCGCAGTTGTAATCGCAATTTAAGCAACTGCGAATTAAGTCCGAAAAAAAGATTTTATTTGGCCAGCTCTCAATGAATGGGTCTTCAGAGATTAATTGGTAGAGCACTGCAGCGCGAACGCAGAGGGCCATGGGTTCGAATCCCGTTGAAGCATCGAGAATAAACTGCGATTACAACTGCGAAGGTCACATCTTCATTTCATTTGTATTTCCTCAGTTGACGCCATTTCATTCTAAGTCAGTTCTGAGTAAGCTATTTTAATAGGTCGGGCTTTCTGGCAGTTTCTATAATAGTTTATTAAAAAAAAAAAACTTGGGAATGTGTGTTCTCAGTGCCGAAGACTCGAAAGTAGCTGACTCCATAGTTCTAGCGAAGAAACCTTGTCAGTGTGATCTCGCGGTAGAAGAAGTCTGGAAAACTTTCCCCGTAATACCGCCGTAGCATAAATGCTTCTGGATTCCTTTGTCTCACAATCATACTTATAATTATGCAAGAAGGATCTGCGTGGACAACTCTGCTTGTGAAAGGGCTTTTCCGAATGACTTCGTTAATGGAGTTCACCGAACAGTTCCGTTTTCGCTTTTGTTCGATTGCTGGGCAAAACGATGATTTGACTTAACCCTAGTTTCTTCGATTAAAGTTCTGCTTCACTATAAAGTTCAAACAGACATGGCGGAAGTCAGTTCACGAGAAAACCACGGCTCGAATGGCCAATACTTTGCTTTGCCTGAGTGTAACTTTAATAGGGTTGCAATGTATTTTAAAACCTATTTTAAAAAACATATCTCCAATGAGAGAAAACGTTGTGGAATAACCTCCTTCATACAACGATAAAGACAGACAGAATCCTAAAACGAGGTGTAAACGATATGCTAACCTCATGAAGTGTCCGTCAAGACACTGTCTGCAAAATCGGTGGCCACATACGCTCGTTTGGACCGCTTCCTTCAAAGGTAACTGGCAGATTGGACAAAGGAAATCTTCCTCGACAGCATTCACAAACTCCACATCGTATCCACCAAGCGACGGAATTGCTACAGCTTCCGCCATACTCTGATCGAGCGCCGCTGCTCGTAGGGTGGATGAGCGAATTAGAAAGTCTCAGCTTGGTCGGTGGGTTCAGTTATGGATGACCTTGAATTTTCCTTTTGTTAATTCTTATTGGAAATTTAAATATCCTGTCACGCCAACATAAATGACAATTGTTTCTTTTTCTTAGGGTGTGTGAGAGAGGTGGACCCAATCTGACAACATAATTTCAAACGATTTTTAAAAAATATCTCTAAAGAATCGGCCAACAATTTACACGACCGTCGTTTTTATGTAAGCGTGCCATGTAACAAACGTTTAATACATGTTTTGTCATCATGACACATGTTGAAGCCTGTCAGGCCGTTACTTAACCTTTTGGCACTCAAAGGAATAGTGTAAAACTCACACTGCCATAAAAACGAAGGCCGATGCAAACGTCAACTGTCCAATGACAATACCTACCACGTTTGATACCAAAATAGGTCATGTCTTTTCGTGACGCGGCCACGCTTCGATGAAAACGACGGTATGCAGTAGAAATAACTCCAAATTAAATTTTTTATGATCCTACCAAGATTCCTTCTTACTTAAGCACGCGTTAAAATTTTTCAGAAATGACAGAAAAAAACTCAGCGGATTTTTTTTTAATTGAATAGGAAACCACAAGCAAGGCCCCATTAGAAAAGCACTTAGTTCCTTAGTGGCGCTGCGATCCTGGCGTGCGTTTTTTAAAAGTTCCGAAACTTTTCGGGTCGATTTCGGGCACGATAATTCACACTGTGTCTTGTAAAGAAAGAAATTTCTAAGCACGAAACTTTGCTAATAGTTAAACATTTTTTATCTTAAAAGACAAGCTAAAATAACAGCTTTGTAGAGTGAGTGGTTCATATAGTATTTACGAATGGCTTTTCGGGGCGCCCCAGGTTCTCTCTAAGCACTCTCGGGAGGGAAAAGACGTGCTGCGATCTTGCCCAGAGTATAGAAAGACACAGAATAAATCGCCATAGAAGACAGACGAAGACAGAAAGACTTAGGCAACAGAAACCAAGTTTTATTTGTTAAACAAACGTCACTCTTCTTTATAACAAGTGGTTATTTTTCTACTTCTGGGATTTTAACTTATTTTTTTCTACACTATCCATTCCAGCCGTCTATTTACTTAGAGTATATAAGAGTACTTATTCGTTTTCCGTAATCTTCGGTTAATATTGATGAAACATGCACTTATTCACAAGCAATATTGTAAATACCCTGTACATGTTAATTCTTTATAAAAATTAAGTACAATGTACATGCAAGCTGTAGTCTCTTTTTGTTCAGTGCAAAAAGTCTTGTTATCAACGCATTGAATTTACGCGAATGCATGGAAAAACGTCTTGGAGTGTTAAATTTTAGGTCCAGTTAGTCCAGATACCTTGTCATTGAACAATTAAGTGACATAAACACACACAACTGGTAAACGTCATCTTTTCTTACGAACCAAAGAACTTAATTCCTTACAGCGGTTTTCAATCGTGTCGGAAAACCAAAACCAGAGTAATTACCCTAGCCAATCACAACGAATACAAATTACTAAGTGAACCAATCACCGAAGGAAATACATGTAACAGGCACCAAGCGCGGGAAAATGCGTGCTGCAAAGACACAATTGGTTTTGGTTTTACTTCTGATTGGTTGAGAGAAAGTGTCGCGAGATATTCAAGCCAATCACAGATCAAAGTAAAGCAAAGCCAAAGCAAACGCAAACTCCTTTCGACACTCAATTGAAAACCGGTCTACAAATTTCAATCACCCACTGAAAGGTGACCAGGAAGTATAAAGAGGTGACTACCTTATCACAGGAAATTTTCACGGAATTTTTTTAATCTGGTGTTGCGAAAAGAGAGGGTCGCTTACAAAAATTTTATACACATTCTTAAATTCTCGAAAATAACCAAAAAAAATCACGAAAAAATTTCCAAAAAAAAAAAAAAAACTCGCGAAATTAAGTTGTCACAAAAACTTCCAGTAATAAGGTAGCAATAAGTGCTTCAACCGCGTCCAAGAATGGCTGTGATTCCAAAAACACACACGAATCTGTATGGGTCACGATCTGATGCGATTCTTAAAAACCTTTAAGTAGTTCCAGTATTTTTCAATTCTATAAAGCACTTGGCTTGTCGTTTGCTCCTCCCTAAGTTAAATTAGAAAATATTTGAGACTAAGCTCTGAGATTAACTTGATCTAAATTTTAATTGAGATTTAAATTGAGATTAATATAAAATTCAATTTCGTAGACTTAAACGTCTGCTAATCCCGGTTCTCTTTGCTGGTCAGCTCAAAAACCTCTTTGGAGCTTTAAATGTACTTCCCTCTCAAAGGATTTGTCCAGCAATTCATGAACGTACTTTGCAAAATTTTCTGGAAATAAAGGAGCACCATCGTAGCCTACGGATTAAAAAAGATATATAACGAGTAACCACGACAGTTGGTGATTAACTTAAGACTACAAAAAAATTTCTAAGTCTCTAAAGAGAGTGACACTCATGACCCTCTGCAGTTGCACGTGTAAAACCAGAAACGACGTCTACTCAAACCGCAACAAAGTCGTCATAGAAACAGCCGTATCTCACTGAAAGGATGTCAAAATTAATTCACTAGCTATAAAAATTTACACTTACCAGGAAAATAATTGATGTCTACTACAACATGGTGCCCTGTTCCTTTCTCGACGATGACGTCAATGCCAAACATTGTCAAATTCTAATGGGAAGAAGAAGGAAAGAAAATAAAGTTAATGCTTGAAAACGTCTTCAAAAGTACACTCAGAATGCGACAGAAAGGCAATTGGCTCTATTTAAATCCAAGCACCGGGTTTGTTTATCAGAAGGTAAGGGGAGGACTCAATAAGGCTTTTGTTGGTGGCACTGACTGTAATACAGTCAACTCTCGTTGTAACGGACACCATCAGGACCAAGATTGGGTGTCCGTAATAGAGAAAGTCCGTAATAGCGGGAGTTGTTTTCAGTAATTTCTTATTCTTGGGGACTTCAGCTGCTGTCCGTAATAACGGGGTGTCCGTAATAGCGAGGTGTCCGCAAGGCGAGAGTTGACTGTACTGACTGACATCAAAGAGCCGGACTCGTACCCAGCCTCTATTTAGTTTTTTGGGGGGCGGGAGAAGATTGGATACGAGAATGAATTAGCGCGCGGGGTTAACGCTTAAGGTTAACGCGCAGGGAGTCTTAGGACTGGATACAAATTCGCCTGTTTCAGACCTCCTCTGTCCGTTTCTCTCGTTCAATTCAGTTCTGAGTTTTTAATAGCGACTGGGTCAGCTAAAGGGCCGTTCACACAGGGAAGTTTGCAATTCTTGCGGCGGTTTTGCATGCGGTTCCAAATCGCCATAAACTACCGGGGATTTATTTTTTTGCTGCAAGTTAATAGCGATTTGATTCCAATTTTGAGATGTTGCGCTGTGGTGAAAACTAAACGCACGCGATGTAAACATAAAAAATGTTTTAAGTAAACTGCAAGCACTCTCCTCCAGTCGCATCAGAATCCCATTTAAATCGCATTGTACTTTACGTCGCCACTAAAGATCGCTTTCTGTTAGTCACTTCTTAGTCTAGCTACAACCAAGAACATCGAACACTGAAAAATAATCAGAGACTCAATAGCAATCGCTCAGTGCAGTTTTTTTCGCTCACTTCCAGATGGGGACCATTAACTTGGTTGTAGTCAGCACTTACCAGTTTTTGTTCAAGCTTGCCTACAAGTTTCAAAAGAAGTTTGTCGTCACGGTCTGTAGTGCATTTTTCACTATTATCTTCATCCAACTGTTACAAAAGAAAAAAACTCCGCATTACAGACTGAACGTTTACAATCAAGTTATTTTCCTCATTAAAATATCACAAACACCACATACTAAAGATAGTCTACGAGTACTCCCTTCTGTCTCTGCGGTAGCCGAATGCGATCAGAAAAGACGGCTGAAATTCTGGCTATCGCTACAGGAAAACGCCAAGGAATAGTTTCTAAAACCTCATTAGATTTCAATTGGCATGTTTGATTACAATTTAAGTCAGCACACCGTAAATCCTCTATTAAGCCCGGGGGGGAGGGCTTATTTATTTCAAGCACGTTTGAGGGGGGGGGGCTTATTTAATTTAGCGAAACGCATTACCGGTAGAAGTTGGACATCTGCCTATAGAACTGTCGTTTCTGTTGTGTAAATTTTCATCTCATGAAGGTTGTAGCTTAGAATTTTCACCGACGGGAGCGAGGTTTCTCGAGGGCGGACTTGTGGTTCCGGGGCGCTATACTGCTTTTTCAAATATTAGAAGATGGTATCAATTCTCCATAAAGAACTAGAAAGCAAAGTGGAAAAGCTCAAGCACATGAAGCTGGAGGTCACACAGCCGAAGATCAAAAACAAATCCGAACTTCCAGCACGTGAATAAATCATACCGGATCAGTCCACATGAAGTGTTACAGTCGTGATTTATTAATACCGTCTATCATTTATTAATTTGGTTGTGAAGAAAAAGGGGGGAGGGGGGGCTTAAAAGAGAGGGGGGCTTAACAACTTTCTTGCTCTGAAAAGGGGGGGGGCTAATTAGAGAGGGGGGCTTAATAGAGGATTTACGGTAGCTCTCAGTCTTTTAATAATAATATAGAGCAGCTTTCAAGTGAGTGTCGTAAAACCAAAACCAAAGTAATTAAACCAGCCAATCACAACAAACACAAATTACTCAATGAACCAATCAGAACTCGAAGGAAATACATGTAACCGGCGCCAAGCGCGGGAAAACGCGTGCAAGCAAGTCGTGATTGGTTTGAGTTTTACTTCTGATTGGTCGAGAAAGTGGCGCGAGATTTTTTCACCGATCACAAAGCGAAGTAAAGCAAAACCAAAGCAAAACGCGAATTACTTTCGACATTCAATTGAAAACTGCTCTAGTACTTCTTCTTTGATTGTTTGCCAGCCCATCGGAGGTGAAATTCCAGCATTTTGCCAGGTTTTACTAAAACTCGCCCGTGTCCATTTAGGCACGCGGAAAAGGAAGCAGAGATTCTTGTCTAATGATATCAGACGAGGAGTCCAGTGTAATCCTAATTGGCGTTGTCAGCTCCTTTTATGCTCATTAAGTATTAGTTTTACGATTACTTTTAGTTGAAAACAAAGATTTTCTTATGCTGTTGGGCCTTCCGTCCACACGAAAAAGATAAAACACGCACCGAAAAGTCAAAATAATGAAAGATTATTTCACATGGTTTCCTGCTGAAAAAAAAAAGAGATCATCGAACACGATGATGTAATAACATAGGAACACTGATAAGTCCCCACAACAAAGAAGCGTTTCCAAATGTTCCATTTTTATCCGTTTATGTAAGAATAGAGAAGGCAAATGAAACTCACATGTTTGGACGGAAAATTCTTTGAGAACATGTTTTTCAAAATCTCTGTTTTGAAACAATAAAGAGCAAAGGCCTTGAACAGTGTCGTCACTAACGCCCTCGCACACGCTTACGGTTGCATTGACTATTTGACTATTTGCGTTTGGCGTGTTACAGCGAAATGTACTCACGTCTCTCACCTCGTGAAGGTAGGATGCTGAGTCAGTCTTTGACATTTCGTTCGATAAAAAGAATATCGTTTTTCTATCTTTGGCTGTGAAATGGAGGTAAAAGAGGAAAAAGAAAAAGTAAGAGTAAATCCAAGTACGAACAACAACCTGGCATGGATTGAAACTTTATTAAATATAAATATATGACTTTCTTTTCCTCGACGCTAACGAACTAACGATTCATATAAATGGTATTCATGTTCTAAATTCTAACGATTGTGTACACGGGGACAAGGGCCCGAACCAGGAAACCAGGGAGAAAAGAGGGAAGCCCGGAGAAATAGTGGAGGGAACTAAGAGAAAATCAACATTTTTGAGACTCCGAGTTGTGGACGAACCGGGATGAAGTATTGAACCGAAAGCAAAATAGAAAGTGGTGGAGGCTGTGAAGAAAGGGCTGGGGGACCGTGAGAAGAAGGTGCGTGAAGCGGGGAGTTGAGATCCCCCTGTTCCACCCCGGGGGGATGTTGGATGGTGGCACGTTTACTAGGGAGCTGTTATTGATTTTTATAATTCCCATATACATTTAAAAACATTAACCAAAAACTTTTTATTTAGAGCTTACTTTTATGAAGCATTACTTACCACCCGTATTATAGAAGTTTTTAATTGACAGCCGTTGAACAAGGTAACGATTAATTCCTGCCACATAAACCTGTAACAAAATCACAAAATTTGCACCCTTATTGCACGTTGGAATTATAGGAACACTTGTATACAGTGAAACCACAGCTTTGGCAGGTATTACCCAAAGAAATAGTACCATCTGGGGGAACAAACTGTTTGTATTCATGAGTATTCAGCTCACATTTCATAAATATCTTCAGACTTAGTGGTCTTGTCCCTTTGAATGGTATTACCTAAGGAAATAGTACCACCTAGAAGGACACACGACTATTCAGCTTGCATGTTGTAGATATTCTCATGCTTAGTAGTCTTGTCCCTTTGGCTGGTATTACCTAAGAAAATAGTACCGCCTAAAAGGACACACGAGTATTCAGCTTGCATGTCATAAATAATCTCATGTTTTTAAGGTTTGGAGAAGCTGGATTGTAGGTGACTACGAACGGGATGCCTTGGTTGCATTTGTTTTTTGGAACGCTTGGGTTTAGTGCTTGATCTCGCGGGACCTGTTTAGCTTTGTTGATCTCACGCAGGATTAGTTTTTCCTTGTAACCTCTTTTCTTTAAGTGTTTTTGCATTTTCTAAACACTTTCCCATACTTCACTCTTCAAACCGTTGCAAAGAAGTTTTTTTCTGAAAAACCGTTCATCGCATGCAGACGCCTACGCAACCTCCGCGATTTCCTCGTAAAAGCAAGAGTAAAAAATACACAGACACAAACAAGCCCGCCAAGAATCAAGAAATGTAACTCAAAGAAATGCAAAACCTGCTCCTTCATTCAAGACGGTCTGTCATCATGTACATTCAAAAACATAGGCCAAGTACATCATATCAAGCAAACAATCACTTGTGCATCCAAGAACCTCATCTACATGATCCAAAATGCGGAATTCAAAATGCAAAAACACTTCAAATGCTCCAGCAGAACTCCTGGCAGAATACATCGGACAAACAAAACGCGCACTACGTGATAGATTTGGAGAGCATCGTAGAGCCATACAAAAGAAGACCACCGATGCAGTACCGCAGCACTTTAATCAAAAAGGGAGCAAACTCACGGACATCGAACTTATTCCACTCGAACTCATTAATTCTAAAAGAGAATCCATACGTAGAGCTCGCGAATCATTTTATATAGATAAGGCCAAAACTATGCAACCACATGGTATAAACAGAGATAACTATTAATCCTCTTTTTTTAATTTCTTTATTATTATTTTTATTTCTTTATTTATTTTTACACTTCTCTTTGTTTATTCATGGTAATTTTATATCGTCCTTATTGGCTTGTTTTAATTTTAAATTCCAAACAATCTTATCATATATCTACTGTAACCGTTTTCCTACATATTGTAACGACTATCCGTATTTTCATTAAATCCCCCGAAGAAGGACGGCTTGACTGTACGAAATATCGGCAAAACCAACTCGCTCGTCGTTTTTTCTTTGCTGTTTTTTCATTATAGTTTATTTTAGTAACTTTACAAACAGCAAGATCTTGATTGTGGTCACATCTTATAGAAGTTTCAAAATTCTAAAACCTATTTCAGACCTGCAAGGAACTGCTTCGATTTGCGTATACATTCGGAGAAGGGCTTTAAGATTCCGATATTATTCAAAACACACTTCTCATGAGAAGAAAATAATTTTAAAAGTATCTTTTTGTAAAAACCAATCCCAATTCCCGACCACATTGCAAAAACCTAACCCTATTTCAGACCAAGATGGCCAAAGCCTATACCCTATTTCAGACTAAAACGGCTCGAAAACTATACCCTTTGGCACCGCACATACCTATGTAGCTTATATAATGGAGTACCCCCCGGGCTAATATGCCAACATCGGCATAAAAACCCCACTATCAGTACAGTCGCTTAATAGACGATCAGAGGTCAAATTTAACCGATGATAACAATCAGGCGTAATGATCATACACAGGATCATACACCTGGATCATGCAGATATGAGAAAACGATCAGATATGGCCCCGCTTGAGATCCAAGTCTTTAAAATGCGACGTCTAAGCTCTAACGGCTCAATTCAGTCACCATCTAAAAATCCTCCAAATTAAACCCTCTACAAACGTCTTAGAAGCAAAATTGGTAGAAAGACCGAGTTAAATAACGCTGTGAAGTAGGAGTCGTGCGGGCCTTCCAACTCCATTCTATAACTCTGATGGAGCCACAATTTCTTCAGATTGCTCACCGCCAGAACTACCATCAAATGCTCGCTGTATTTCCAAATACAACATAACAGTTCACTATTTTGAGGCCCTGTTGGGGTAAATTTCGACAAACGACATGGCCTTGAAAGGATGAAATGGCGACAAACGACACAAAGATGGATTGAAACTGCGACAGCGACGAAGACAAGCGCAAACTCAATAGTAAAATACCGACAGGGACATCGCTTCCTCCTCAATACATGAAACGAAGGGTTTTGAAATTCAGACTATCGACGTTCGTAGCCCCCCTTAACGGGGCTCTAATTTCCTCGCGCAACGGTTGCCTTTCTTTGTCAAGACATCTAGGAACAATTTTGCGACTGTTACTGGCTTCCCGCTTAAAGCGCTTGGAAATTCTTTGTCGTTGGTTTCGCAGAAAAGTGGAAGGGTGTAAAGACTCACCAAAACGGACTTTCCAGGCAAATATCACAATTCTTCTCAGCGGCCATCACATCGCTAGTCGATGGCTGGCAGTGCGTTGACGTTTGGATAACCAGAAGTGATTTTAATTGGCTACCGTACTGTTTTTGAAGACGCGTCATGGGAAACGAGTGGGCGGCACACTCCTCTAAAAGCTTTCGTGTCAGCCTCCCCAACGCTCGAAAAGCCTAATACTCAAGTTAAGTGCATGTATAAGCTCGCAGAGACACACAAAAATCATAACGCTCTACGTTCTCGAGTAAACACTCGTAAGAGTTAAGCAATGGAAATAGAGGGAAAGCATGGTCCATCCCCGGATTCAGGGGAGAAGATCACCGAGGATGAGAAGAATCAAGAAATTGCTGCGAAAGAGAGGCTAAACGCTTGTAGGACAAACATCAAAGGGAAGAAACCTAAGATCGCTGAGGTTGGAAATTCTGTGGCCGGTTGTTTAGTTGCGTCAGATCAAACCGACTGGAAGAGGATAAGATATTATAAAGGAAACGTAAGTAGTACAAGGAACACAAATCTTTTAAATCTGTAATAAGTATATGTTGGCTATGCATGTTAAACAGTGAAGTAATTCCGTCTGTATAAAGGAGAACACCAAAACTCGCCGATGTTCATCGGCGAGGCAGTTCTGTCTCCATAAAGGAGAACACCAAAACTCGCTGATCTGATGTTCATCGGCGAGGTAGTTCTGTCTGTATAAAGATGAACACCAAAACTCACTGATGATCATTGGCGAGTTCTGTTAATTACTTCGGCGGACGCGGAAGTTAAAAAAATCGGTGAGGTTTGTGGTTCTTCTTTATTTAAAAGACAGAACTACCTCGCCGATGATGATCGGCGAGTTTCGGATTTCTTTTTTATATGGACACAACTACCTCGACGCTGAGCATCGGCGGGTTTCTTGGGTTCTTCTTTATACAGACGGAGTTACTTCGCCGGAGGCGGAAGTACATCGGCGAGGTTTGTGGTTCTTCTCTATCAGTTAAGGACAAAACTACCTCGCTGATGATTATCGCGAGTTTTGGGGTTTTCCTAAAATACAGACAGAATTACTTCGCCAATGATCATCGGCGAGTTTTGGTGTTCTTATTTGAGGATTGTTGGAGACTGGAGCTTATTGTAGATTGCGTGAGATAATGATGATTAGCATTCGATTTATTTGTTGTTTATCGTGGCATACGTTCACTTGTGGTCTGATTCGAAGGAACCAATCATTAGAAGCCTTTTGACAGATACCGGAAATTGCTACGTGATCCAGGATCTAGGACGCTTCCATACCATACAAATATCTACATATATAGTAGTGTCAGATTATTACTTTGTGAGTGCGTGTGAGTTGACGAACTGTGACTCGAGACCAAAATTGATTGAATAAACCCCATTAAGACCTTTAAAAAACGGTGACTTGTGGAGAACATTGTTCTAACTAACGTGGAGATGAACATTCTCCCCAGGATGTTCAACGGCAAGTTTTGGACTTCTTTTTTTACACAGACAGAACTACTTCGCCGATGAACATCGATCAGCGAATTTTGGTGTTGATCTTTATACAGACAGAACTACCTCGCCGATGATCATTGGCGAGTTTTTTTTTTGTTCGTCTGTCTACAAACAGAATTACTTCGCCAATGTTCGTCGGAGAGTGTTGATGTTCTCCTTTATACAGACAGAACTCGCCCGCCGATAAGGCAGTCCTGTATAAGGTGTCTACGATAATGTTAACACATTGAAAACTTAGCGTTTTTGTTTTTCTTTCTGTATAAGTGAAACAGTTACATAATACGTGTTTATCTGATCACCGATTACAAGAGGGTTGTTTTATCGTTCTAGATGAAAAAAGTGAACAGAGAAATTTGACAGCTTAAAGCGAGACGAAGGGCTACTAGAATTGCGAGCAGAAGGATCTGAGAAAACGTATGGCCCTCCATATGACAATACACTTGGTATCTATTGGCACAAACTTCTTAGCAGTAGACTGGCGGAGAAAAAGATTGAAGAAAAGGCAGATAAAAAGTTGGCCGACGAATTGTTTAAGACTATCAAGGAAAAGTTTGACATAAAGCTTTTCGAATGCGATTTTCCTCTGTATGGCTACGTTTATGACAAAGAGGAGGCAGCGCCCAAAGTCTACCTGTGACAGGATGCTGAAGCTGATGCAATAGGCTGGTATTACGACAAAGAAAAAAAATGTGACAAGTACGTCATTGTGGATTGGAAAGTTGTGGACCTGTTGAAGTTTTGGAAGAAATCCACTACACATGGATGGTACCTTCACCAGAGCTTGGTCTACGCACGGCTTCTTCAGCTACACATGGAACTTGATTACCTGCCGCCCATCCTGCTTGTACCAATTTCAAATAACGACGGGAGAACCATCCACCCTGGCCTTTTTTACGACTACCCAGACGAGTGTAAAGAGGCCATAAATGTCCATTGTTGGTCTACAACGCTGCCAGAGCCTCTAAGGAAAATTCAGCGGCAATGGCCATTCAATGCTGATAAGTTGGAAGCGGGTCTGGTTGATCCAGAAATGCTATTAACAGAATTCTTTGCCGATGGTGCTAAGGTGAAGGACTTGCTCAAGGCTTTCGAATGGAACTCGCTCCAAGCCGTTAGAGCCAGAAGACAACGAGATGATAATTGAAGAGGAAAAATGACTCTTTCAATAGCATTTTGATAGATCCGCCTACTACGTATCCTTATCGTGGCATTTATTTCAAGATTTATCTACATCTTTGTTACTGAATCGTCTTCAGATAACGAATGCTCAGAAGACAGACAAAACTCAGACCGTGTTTGAACGAACTACACTGAAATTATCATTTTTTTTTCCTTCTAGAAAGGCTCAATGGTTTTGCATATTCTCTGTAAACAGGAAGTTCTAGAGGTTTCGAATTCAAGAGTACTTTTAATTTATACAGCTGTTTCTACTTCACGGTTGATTTGAGTTTTACGCTTTTCAGGGACATTTCCCGATCGTTTATTTCCAAAGAGTTATATACCAGCTCTTTCCGGCTTTAAAATGTAACGAGCGTTCAGTCAGCGGCGGTTTGCAAACAGATTCTCGGCTTCAGCATTGAAACAATGGCCAACTGCTTTAGCTTTGAGCTCGTGTCATTTTTTAACATCAAGATGTAGGTGCCTTTTATATACTTTCTGGCATTTCTTGAAACATTTACTTGACATTACTCACTTGGACTTGATTTCACGTAGCGAGGAGAAGCTAATCTCCAGAACAAAAAACTTTAAATGTTTTTTTGAAATTCATTAGTTGGGCATGATTAGTTGCATTAAGGAGCCATATTTACTCACTCGTTGATATTTTCTCTCAAATAGTATCTGAAATATTTAGCCAAAGTTCCTGTAGCTTTCCTTCGTTGAAATGTAGAAAGGGCAGCAAAAGCTTGCCCAAACAATCCCTAGGGGAAAAGAAATTCAAACAAATACAAAGAAATTAGCTCTTTGAAAATTTTAATTATTCATGAGCAATTATTTAACTCTCTTTCCTTTATTAACGAGTTGCCCTGAGCTAAAGTTTCCCTAGATTTGTTGTATGGCGTTGAGTTCCTAACACACAATCCACGTGATGCGTATCCCCGTTTTGCCCTTCGCATACATAGTGACAATAAGTACCGTTTGTTATACAGTTAGACTGAGAGAGGGATCAGGAAATAACGAATAGTCAAGAAAAGCTCTTAATACTGAAGAAAGTCGAAGCGAACTGTATTTCGGGCGATAAACTCCTTTAAACAGAATAAATTAGTCATTGTTACATTGGCAAATGAGGAATTTATAGATCACAACTCAACTTGCACATACCCAGAATAAAGTTTTATACAACAGTTTGCGATTTGTTAAATGATAAAAATACGAAATTTTTCAGGATAAGCGTTGCACAGAAAATTCATAAGTTTCATATTTTATTTACGCTTTATAGCTAAGTAATGAAACAGGATTTTTAAAAAAAAAATGAGTGCAGTTATCGTATGCATTGTGGTTTAAAGAATATTTGTGTCATGTATTTTGTGGTTCTTTAGAATACTGGGAATAGTGAGTGTGTTAGTTTGAAATGATGATGATCGCAACGTTTTCGATTGTTCGTTCTTAGTAGTACGTTGATAAGGTTTTAATATTTATTCCTTGGTGCGATTTTCATTTTGGCATGAAACCGAGGTTGTAAGATGTTCGATTCGTTCATCCGTTGCTAATCGTTCATCCGGAGTTAATCCTCATAAAGAAATGTACAGTCCATCTATTTGCTTGTTTTGGTTTTTGATCTTAAGTTTTGACATCCGTTAGCGTTTTCCTGAAAATGACTTTTTTTACCTTGCTTTGATCATTTTTGAGTGTAATTTCTTCGTGTTTCCTGCTGAATTCGTACCACTTGTAATATTAATATTGAATATCTCTTGCTTTTTAGTCGGTTTGTTTTTAGAGGGAAACGTTTAAATCACAAGTGTTGGACAAGATATTTGATTGTTAATAGTGTTCGTGACGTGTACGAAGACTAGAAGCACGTCGTACTCGGACTCGAATGGGGAACCTTGAATAAGTCGAGAATAGACAAGAAAGTGGTGTTCTAAAATTAACGTAACTTTCGTCTAGAAACACTGTTATGTAACAATCTTCAATCTGTATTTTAACTTATGTTTAGGTAAGAAATGACATAACTTTTAATTGATAAAATGTTCCTTGTAATTTTTGTGTTGCTCTCTTTACTTTGTTTCGGCCAGATACTTAGGGAACGATGTCGAAAATTTAGCGTGAAAAAGATTTCGACACTGTTTGCCTGGAAGAGAAATATGTTAATCTTATGTTAGTCTTTCTTGTGTGCATTCTTACTTTTGCATACGACCTACTACGCAAGGAATTACGTTAGCTTACGTTTTAGATTGACCTGCATTGACAGTTGATTAGCCTGGTCGAAGTAAAGAGCAATAGCAAAACTTTAATCGTCATTCGAGTCTGGCATCAGTTGTAAACAGAGCTCAGAAGCTATTAAACAGTTTTGGTCTTGGTTAACTTTTGTCGTGGTATTCGTTGTCTTCTGCTTATCCCAATTTCGAGGACCATTTGACAAATCATACAGGGTAAACGAAATTCCCAACTGCCTTGTTAACTCAAAAAAAAAAAGGTTTGAGCCTAAGAGGGTGTTTGTATGTCACCGGGTACGAATATACAAGGTCCTTCCGGTTCCCTATTGAGGCTCTGTACTCGTTTACACGGAGTCCAAAATCTAATAATGTTACGGGTCAATACCGGTGCGAGGTGACCCCGGTACCTGCCACGCGCAGATTCAGGAAAGGCAATCTCAATTCGGTACGAACTCTCACGAGTAGTTACAAAATAATATATACTATGTACAACAACTAGTACGAAATGGCTTTCTTTTCAGTGAATTATATTACTTTTTGAGTTTCTTGGCTAAAAGTTGGAATTTTCCCAGCAAATCGAAAGACACATTTCTCTCAGCCAGCAAATATACCCTTGCTTGGCCCCCATCATCCTTTGGGTGCTCCTGAAAATTGGCAGGTAGCTCACACATATACTCTATGGAAATGTAACTGAATTTATCAAACGTTCTTTTTTGTTAATTCTTCTAACCTTTCCCAAAGTTATATACTGTCGATAAAACTTTAAAGACCAGAGGATACGTACCGGGACTCGCCATATTCCCAAGAAACGGTTAAAAAAAAAAATAAAATAAACCCCATGCCCCTTTACTGTCCAACATGGACGCGGGCGTACACCGCTGTGAGTTACGATTCGTCACCTCTTGGCGACTTAACTTCGATTAAAAACGTCAGTCTCAAGTTTTTAGGTTGTAAGTTTGATAAAGCCGCGTAGAGCCTTTAAAGCCGCTAATTATCGAACTCAGTGATCGAAGTACAGTAGGATATAACAGTTTGACTCTGATGAGGATCCCGCTTAGATACACAGCTCTCTCTATTACCCAGGCGTTCCGATCCCTTCCCGCTTACTTGACTTCGCGCAAAATTTTATGACCAACCATTTTGCTCAGGGCCTTTAATACACTACCGCCTTTGATATCGTATTTAGATTTCTCATGAGAAACCACCGCCATCTCCTGTAAACCATGGACACCGTACAGGATCAGGAGAGGAGGCCTTTCCTGATCGCAAAGCTGGTCGCTTCGGCTGTAGAAGGGGCAGTGTTCGGAAACGCTCAAAATTGGTTACGCTTCAAAATGGCCGCCATTTCTTTTGGAAACAGAGCTATAGGTTAAGGTCGGCGTTTGATGGTTAAGATTTTTCTTTACGTTTTCAGATGGCTGGATTTATTTTCTTTCTAAATTGTTTTGAGGACTGATTTTCGTTTGCATTGGAACTGGGAGGAAGATTGCTTTCAACTCAAGTGCAAAGGACCCCGGTACTTGAGCGAGATTAATTTACAATGACGAAAGGAACACTGATTCGCATTGCGTTATTCATTACTGCCCTCTAAAATGTACTTGAATGAGGTTCTTCTTATTAATGGATAGACTAGCTTTTAGTCCAAACGATTTCACTCTTCAAATAAGTTAAAATATGCGTTTAATAAGCGTCAAAAATTTGGCATGTTGTCTATTACATAGTGTTCATTTCGCGTGCTACTGATTTCCCGACCCAGCCAGCACCGACCACCTCGTTGATATGATCAACTGGTTACTGCCATCACTTTTTTGGCCCAGACGAAAGCTCTGAGATATTTTCTTATCTGAAAGCCTTGTTAATTTGACCCAGACTGGTTCCCCGACGCTCTTTTCCTTCGTCCTTCCCAGAATGGGAAGTAAGTAGGGACTGGGAACGAGTCTGAATCTGACTTTCTCGTTAACTGCGACCGACGACCACCTTTTGCAATCCCAAGCTATCATTGGCAATTCTGATATAGAATACTAGCGTCAATTTCTTGATTGTGCCGAACTGTAGTCAATTTGAGTGATTCCAATTTTCTAATTAAAGCTCTTCGTTTGCGTAAGACTGTAATCGCAGAATAGGAGCAATCCATTTTTGCGAACAGACATGATTTGTTTATACAACGTTATTAATGGAAGTATCGTTAACTATTGAAGGAAACGTTTAAAGGGTTTCGTCCTTTTACCTTAAGGGGCGCTTTCACTTGAATGCTGTTTTTCTCAAGCCTCAGCTGTTTGTCTTAGTCACCTCTTGGAGGTTTTAAGTAATCCAGAAAAACCAAGATGGCAGAGTGGTGCAAGAACACACAAACTTTCCTGACTATTTTCGTGTTTTAAATTTTTTTTATTACCATCTTTTTTTCAATAATTCACATGTAAGCATCCCCTTCATTTTGAAATGATAGGTAAATTTTGTATTCATTTTACTTGTCATATTTGCTTCTTTATAGGACAAATCTGTATTTACAAAATGTTCTTTCGAGAATGATTCGACTTCAGACTTGAAGCAGTATCCTTTTGCTTCAAAACGATGCCCCGACTCTAAAGTGTACATTTACCATGCCACCTGTTTTAAGCAATTTTAAAAAGTTTACAATCAATGAGTCGTACATTTGCATTTCACATGAATCGTGAAGTGAATATGAGGTACTATAGTTTTTACAGCGCATTTTCCACCAATGCTTGTTTTGGACGTGGGCAGTAAGTACGATATCGAGGTTGCCATGGATACGTCTTTATATAAACAAGGAGCCATCTGGCGACTGTTCGGCGAGCGCCATCTTGAACTGCAGTTGTTTGAGCCATTTGGCCAGCGCTGATTTGGTGTCTTTGTTGATCCGCCTCCGAGACTGGGCTTTGCGCAATCGCGCATGCGCTGCTTCCGAGAGCTGTAATGAGAGGATCACGAGTTTGAGAAAGAAAATCCATGAAATAACATAGGGCGTGGCAAAATTTTGTCCGCGAACTGTAACATCAAGTCAAACTGGTATGAAGGGAGGGCAAATGTCGAGGTTGCAAAATAAACCAAAAAACCGATAATCCAGAAATGCTAAGGCAGCATGGCATCTATAAATGTACCCTTCTACAGCTACAGGACAGAGCTAGGGAGATTTGAGAACGTATATAAAAGTAAAAGGATCGGTATCCAAGTCAAAAGAGACATCACCGTTGTAGGGAAGTGGCCGTTGGTTTCACAGCAGTTGAACGTAAAACCGTTGGTGACAACTTAAACGTTTTGACGTTGAGAGTCCATTCCAAAGAAAGTAACTGTCAATCACCACATTTACCTGGTTTGTGCTTATGGATACTGTCGATAATGACAGTGGAAACAAATATTGGCGCTTAGGTTTTGCGTTTGACTGCTTTGAGTAGTACACCTGTCTCCTCGACTCCACGCTGGGGTTGGGGAAAATTCGCTGAACGAAGTAAGTGCAGCCTCAATAGACGTAAAGCATACCCTCACAGTGTTTGTCTGCACCTGGGGTAAATTTAATAAAACATTTACAAGAGTAATGTGCAAGCGTAGCTATTGAAATGTTCTATTAAATTCACCCCTGCATACCTCGCTCAGTGAAGTTTACAGTCCTCAAAAATTCCTTTTGAGTCTTGACGGAGTGGAGAAAGCTAGAGTAAGTAAAGAAAGTTATCCATGTTGAGGGTCGGTCATGATGAATCACTACAGGTTCAGTTCAACACAAGCCAAAATGACAAATTATTCTTACCCCTTGAGAGAAGCAGTAAGTTAGAATTGGATACCACATCGGGTACAGCTGAAAGAAATAAAAAAGATCTAACTTGAGCCGTGTTCACTTTAAGGTTTTATTACAATTAAATATGTAATCAAATTATAATAGTCCATTAATAATAATGGGTTTCACCTGTATTACATATTTTACAGTCGTGTTCTCAGTGCCTTGTCTTTTGAGTGAAAGTAATGCTTGAGTTGACTTAGTTTTGTCTCTAAGATGTTAAAAAGTGATTTAACTGAAATAGAAACCGTTAAAAATATTGAAGGGGTAATGCCATTAAGTTTTTCTTGGTTGTCCAGTCAAAAATGTGCCTGATTCATCTTTGAATTGATTTTTCACCACCAAAGGCACGATATCAAGGGATTTTCAAAGAACGAATGAGCCACAATCGGTTTTAATTCACTTCAAAGAAGACAAAAGGAATGAACTTGAAAAATATCCTGACTATCCAAAGCAAAACACACTCATTAATGACTTTTGTGCAGTACGATAGCCATTTTTAACAGAACTGAACAATTATTTCCCGTATTTCATTGACGCAAATGTGTGTTTTGTGGCAAATGTGTTCTGGTTTTTGTTCTGTAATTTGACGCTTGCGACGGGGCGAGATTTAAAAACCTAACATTATTTTTTAAAGGCAAAAACCGACAAGGCTATATAAGAGCACAGTACACCACATAGAAGATGGCAGGCCTGTGGTCTCTTGCACTGCACGTGCGGCTCACCTTGGGCAATGGCGTCGAGTTACACTCTTGCAGCCCCTCGATTAAATTCAAGAAGTGATGACTGACACTCATTGTTAGCTGAAACAAATATTACAGGACATCAGTCTGTAGTATTAAAATGTAAGAGAGAATAATGTGTCCTTTGACGCAAATGACATTGGCCTGTGAGCAGACTCCTCAGTCCCGCCCTCGAAGAGTGAGTGAGCCAGCGGAGTAAGCTGAGCGCGGATTGAGAAGGGAATGTTCACTCAAAAAGATCCAAGAGTGGCCCGACGCACGCGGCTATGGAATTTTGCCACTGAAGAGCCTGTTTACATGCTACATTGACGCAAACCTTTTTCATAAGAATATTAATTTTCGTTCACATGTATACAGCTGTTCCAAGAAAAACTCCTTCATAGATGGGAGCACAGGTTATCTTTTCTTTTTAGTTTGAGAGTGAGTAATCACAAGCTAGTTTAAAGGGGCTATGGCACGGAGATTTTGTGTTATGCCAAAGCTGTGACAAGATTATGACTGGGTAACTTCGCTCGCACACAAAGTGCTCCTAGAATACCAGGAGTAAGACATCAAGTGATGCCTCAGTCTAGTACCCAGGCGTTCTTTTCGCGCCCACTCGACTTGGCGCGAGATGTGACGTCACCGAATAGCATAGCTGACTAAGGCCCTTAAAAAACTTACATTTGTAGCAGAAGTTTCTGAAAACCTAAATGTCACTAGTAAAAACACTACAAAAAAACACTGTCCAAATGCAAAACAAAGACTGGTTCACTTCTTTTTCATCGGTCAGACAAAGACCCGTTTTATAAGTGTTTACCTCTTTCGCTTGTGTTAGTAAGTGCAGTATTCCAGGCGTCACCTTTCCCCAGAATTCCATGACAATGGAGGTCGCCTGTGTTGAAGGTTCACCAGGACTCTTTGTATGATCACAGTAGAGAGTCCACAACTGAAATGATAACAGATGAAACATAAATGTCAACAACAAACCATTGGACGAAGTCAAAAGTGGACATAAACTAAGAAGTAAAAAGCAAAGGTCGGGCTTGGTAATATACACTGTATAAATAAATAATTTGGAACCCATTAAACGTGTTTGTTGAGACGCTTTTGCAAGATAAACTAAACATTACAAAGTCGTTCTGAGAAACTCGTGATTCGCGAGTCTACCAACTGTTGTTGCAACGTTCATGGATTTCAAATTGTATCACCATCTCTTTTTATCGTCACAGTGATTGTTTTCGACTGATCTTAAGTTGTACTATGTAGGACGCGTGTCATAATGACCCTTGTGAATATGATCAAACTCGCCATGAGTTTTCCAGTACCTCGTTTGTTAGACCATCGCAAACGGTGTACGAAAGATCACAGGTACGATTCCCGTCGGGAACTCTGATTTCCTTTCTTGGTTCAACGTGTGCAACATATTGAATATCACATATTACTTTTACTATTCAACAAATTGTTACTATGCCCATATATGGTAAGGAAGCCCTCAATATCTGTGATCCGTACATGACATATATCCTGCGATATACGTAAGTGACCATATTTGGAAGTGCACTGCAGATTTTCTTTCATTGCTTGTCTGGCGGCCATTTTGAAAAGCGAGGCAGTTTGAGCAGTGTTCTCCGGAAATTTTAACTCCCTGGAAGAAACTTTCTACGATTAAATGCTCTTAAAAAGTCAACAAGTATTTGCTTCAGCTTACAGAGATATCCAGCGGTGGATCTGGAATTTCCCTAGTGAGAACTCAACCAAGAAAATGCTATTGCGAACGAAGCAGCTCACTTGCTCACGGAAAGTTGCAAAGTTAAAAAGATTTTAAGCTTAATTTACAGGAAGAGGACTTATACTCAGTAATGTAGCAATATTTTTTGACTTTGTCTTGTCAGTTCCAAACATGAGTCTTTTTAAGTGAACGGTTACGTAGTGAACTTCGATTTCTTGAAGTTTTGTTTTGATGTTCATTATATTATGTGTTGCTAGCTTTTAACGTTTTCATCATAGAACCATAGTTTTTCTGGTAGTCGATGAGAATTTGTTGAATAATAAAACAATTATCCTGCTCAATCTTGCGGAATATCCCCTGATTTAGCCAACTCGGCCTACGGCCTCGTCGGCTAAGTATCAGGTGATATTCCGCAAGATTGAGCAGGATAATTGTTAATTATTCACCTCCATAACAGAAAATCAAGAATGAACACATTCAAGTCCAACAATAGAGTTAAATTATTGGTAAATAACACCTTACTGTAACCATTCAATTGTAGCCTATGACAGAATATTACAACTACCACACTAACTAGGGCAAATTAGACAGAGAAAGTCAAACCAGCTCAACTTCAGTTGTTCAAGCTAACCCGCTTATTTCAACTTGGAATTAAGGTAACATTCTGTATTCTAATTTGCAATATGTGATTGTTTTTATTGGGCAGGTGCCACCAAGCACGCCATTAACTATGTTTAAATTAGAGATGAATCTTTCCCTATAGGCAACTTAACTATTATGCTCACCTTCCTACAGGTATAAAGTAAGAAAAGTTCATTTGGTCCCAGAGAACTTCACCTCCATAATATGTACAACATATCACTTACCCAGCAAAACTGGAAGAATATAACCAGCAAGGAGTTTGATCACACTGTTGTGAATTTGCTGTGGCCATATGGACAGCGTCATTGCTAAACCCATTGGCATGGCATTGAGATCCTCTTTCTTCAAGAATGGAACCAATGATGCCATAATTGACAAAACATGTACACTGTCTGCAAATGCTGATGAAAAAAACCACCACAAAGTTTAAAAATACCATAATCATAGTCAGGCATGATTTAAAAATAGTAAAAGATTGTTGTCACTGACTAAAAATTTAAAAGCGGACGTTTCGGTTAAAAATTACTGTAACCTTCTTCAGCGTAAGTTCAAACGGCGTGCAGATGTAAATTAAATGTTTTTTAGAAAGGCGAGAATCCACTAGGGATTGGCCAGGATTTTGTACATCTCAGGAATGTGCACGTGTTCATTGATCGAGTTCGTTTCACGGATGGAATGTCATGCTTCTAAAAACAGTCTGCGTGACCACTGAGAACAGCGGTTCACAATCTCGACATCGTCAAAATTAAA
The DNA here is from genome assembly GCA_964017195.1 of Siderastrea radians. Lineage (NCBI taxonomy): Eukaryota > Metazoa > Cnidaria > Anthozoa > Scleractinia > Rhizangiidae > Siderastrea > Siderastrea radians. The sequence goes on along the minus strand of OZ024892.1, from coordinate 48,053,652 downwards.
ATCGTGATTAGTTTGCGCGCAATGTTGTGCCAACAGGGAGTTCTTGTCACCTGTGAAAACAGCTCTTTTGTGTTCTCTTGTTCTGGACTTTAGTGCGCGTGATGTTTGTCCGATATAAACTTTCTCACAGTCTTTGCAGCTGATTTTTATAAACAACTCCTGTCGATAGATCTTGATCAAACTTGTCTTTAGGCTTTTTTAGGATTGAGCCGACAGTCTTTACGGGTTTGTGGGCGGCATTTACGTTGAACTGATTCAAAAGTCTTGCAATTTTTTCCGAAATTCCTTTAATGTACGGCAAAGTGACAAAACCTTTGCGTGTTTGAGACTGTGGTTGAACTTCAGGTGTTGGTGTTGTTGTATTTTGGCAGCTTCTTATGAAGGAGTCGGTGTGGAGTGGTGGAGCTCCGATGCCACACCTGCCACCTTCTATGGGTTACCGAAAATACATAAACCTGATGTTCCGTTGAGACCCATTACCAGTTCCATCAACTGCCCCACCTATCAGGTTTCCAGGTATCTAGCTTCCATCTTGCCTCCGTTACAAAACAACAAGTACACTGTTAAGGTCGGCACACACGAGGGGACTAGTCCCTGCGACTGGTCCCTGCGACTGGTCCCTGCGACTGGTCCCTGCGACTGGTCCCTGCGACTGGACCCCTGTAGTGTGTACACGAAGGAAATAGTTGCGGGGACAAGTCCCTTGAAAGAATAAATTTAGGGCGCTTTAACTGAAATTAGCCGATGTGGAAACGAAAGATAAAGCGATCCTCAACAGTGAAACTGAATTTACTAGATTAACCACAAAACATTAAAATAAAGGCCCAGTAATACGGGCAACATTTTCGTGCAACTTGTCGCGGAACAATGCTGCCGTTGCAAGTTGAGATTGTTTGTTGCGCGTATTACCACCTTCTCGCGCAACAGATTTTCATGTTGCAAAAAGTAGATGTCGCTTTTACTTTCCGGTTCATACCTCGTGCGGTCTATCAGTGTTTGTCATTTGCAATTTCGATAAAAATTTTATCCAGCGTCCTATATTGCTGGTACAGAAGCGTAAAAAGACAACTGTTCGACCAAGACTCCCAATACAGACAAGGTCAACGAGAAAAAAAGTAAAAGATCCGATGAAATATTTGGTCGCAGGGACTAGTCCCCTCGTGTGTGCCGACCTTTAAGAACAGCAGCGACTTTGTGGAAAAAATCTCTGCAAACACCATCGATCCACAGGAGATCATGGTTTCTTTTGATTCCGTGTCACTTTTTACATCTATTCCCACAGCTCTGGCACTCCAGGTGACAAAGAACAGGCTTGAATGCGACCTGACCATCTCTGGGAGAACCAATTTGTCTGTTGACAACATCATGAAGTTGCTTGAAATGGTGCTTGACAACAACTACTTTGTCTTCAATGGCGCATTCTACAAACAAATATTTGGCTGCCCCATGGGCTCACCAGGTAGCGCTATCTTAGCAAACTTGGTGATGGAACACGTCGAAGAAAGAGCATTAGATACCACACCCCACCCCCCGAAGTGGTGGTATAGATATGTTGACGACAGTAACGTCTGTCTCTCCCGAGAACACCTTACAGAATTCCACAACCATCTCAATTCCATCAACCCACACATCAAATTTACTGTAGAAGAGGAAAAAGACGGATCTATTGCATTTCTCGACACGAAGACAACCAGGAATCCCGATGGAACAATTAAGACCAACGTTTACAGGAAAGCCACACATACTGACAAGTACCTTCACTTCAACTCTCACCACCCTTCACAACACAAACGCTAACCCTTCTCGACAGAGCAAGGAAGATCCCGTCAACTGAGGACGACAAACTATCTGAAGTACAACATGTAGTTGATGCGCTTAAGATCAATGGTTACACCGACTCTTTCATAAGAAGCGACCTAAATTTATTTTTTCAAGGGACTTGTCCCCGCAACTATTTCCTTCGTGTACACACTACAGGGGTCCAGTCGCAGGGACTAGTCCCCTCGTGTGTACCGACCTTAACAGTGTACTTGTTGTTTTGTAACGGAGGCAAGATGGAAGCTAGATACCTGGAAACCTGATAGGTGGGGCAGTTGATGGAACTGGTAATGGGTCTCAACGGAACATCAGGTTTATGTATTTTCGGTAACCCATAGAAGGTGGCAGGTGTGGCATCGGAGCTCCACCACTCCACACCGACTCCTTCATAAGAAGCTGCCAAATTACAACAACACCAACACCTGAAGTTCAACCACAGTCTCAAACACGCAAAGGTTTTGTCACTTTGCCGTACATTAAAGGAATTTCGGAAAAAATTGCAAGAACTTTGAATCAGTTCAACGTAAATGCCGCCCACAAACCCGTAAAGACTGTCGGCTCAATCCTAAAAAAGCCTAAAGACAAGTTTGATCAAGATCTATCGACAGGAGTTGTTTATAAAAATCAGCTGCAAAGACTGTGAGAAAGTTTATATCGGACAAACATCACGCGCACTAAAGTCCAGAACAAGAGAACACAAAAGAGCTGTTTTCACAGGTGACAAGAACTCCCTGTTGGCACAACATTGCGCGCAAACTAATCACGATTTTAATTTCGACGATGTCGAGATTGTCAGTGGACCGCTGTTCTCAGTGGTCACGCAGACTGTTTTTAGAAGCATGGCATTCCATCCGTGAACCGAACTCGATCAATGAACACGTGCACATTCCTGAGATGTACAAAATCCTGGCCAATCCCTAGTGGATTCTCGCCTTTCTAAAAAACATCTAATTTACATCTGGACGCCATTTGAACTTACGCTGAAGAAGGTTACAGTAATTTTTAACCGAAACGTCCCCTTTTAAATTTTTAGTCAGTGACAACAATCTTTCACCACAGCTATTTTCTCCAAATTACATGTAGGTGCAGGTGTAGCAGGAAATTTAGTAATTATTGTTGTCTTGTTGTGCGACTTCCAGTAACAAGACCATTACTCCTATCATAGCAGCATGCATGATGTCACCGTCGGTTGCCTGGGGGGGCGGGGGGAGGGCTCTCTAGATTTCAACTGACAGGGAGGTACTAATGGGGACATAAATTAAAACCCGAAAAATCCCTTAGGCTTGAAGCACAACCTCAAATAAACCCCTGCAATAAACTTTCCACAACAATAACAATAACAGTAATTAACAATCTTTTTTTTTTACAGCCAATGTTCCCACTGTTTCCGTCCCCAACAAAATCGTTACTAGAATCAAACTACCCCCCAAAAATTGTCAAAATTTCTTACCCAAAAAAATCCAGAAATCGTGAATTTCCAACCCAAACAAATCCTTCGCACATCCCCATCACTTGAAATCTAGAGTATGCCCCTTTGGGTTAGCTACCTACCAGGGTTTGCCAGAACATCATCTTCAGCATATGTTAACACATACCCCATTGCCTTTTATTTTCAGACAGTCTATAATGTAGACTTTTTGTCTTTGGGAAGTAAGATGTTTTCCTTTTTAGGCGGTGGACGTGCCTGGGCACGTTCGGCCGACTCATGAAATTTAACTTGCATTCCTGGTTTGTCGTATGTCGGTTCACTGAGTCTTCGCGCGGCCTCTGAACAATCGGCCTCCTTATAATGACGTTGATTTTACCAGACTGAAAGCTTATCTCTCAATTACCGGACATTTTGCTCGTGACATGACCTTTTTTCCATCTATGGCTGGGGGGGGGGGTCATTTTCAGATATAAAGAGAGCGTTTCTTGGGGGGTCATTTAACTGTTATGAAAGTGGTTTTTTCTTTTTGTTAAAGAGAGCGATGAAGGTTCATTGATTTTCCGGAAAGCTGAGACTACTTAGCCTGGGAGATCGTCAAAGACTCATGGAGACTATTGTTAGTAGTGGTTACACAGTGCTTCCAACTCGACACGTTGCCAAAGCGATCATACTGTAAACTCCATTCTTGAGCCCCCCAATGACCCAATAGTCCATGGGCCCGATCAGATTTTCTTACCACTTGGAGGGAGAAATTGTGACAGGTGTCAATGTGAAGAGTATCTCAGGTTGTTTTAAAATTTTGATGATAGCAATTTTGAATGGGCAGCTTTATGATATATTTTTTGATTTTAAAAAGTGAAGAATAGGGCCCTAGCATGAAAACGAGGATAAACAGAAAAAGCTCTAGAAAAGAAACAATAAACATCGAACGCCTATTTTCAAAGAAATACAAAGATATCTTTTTATTCGATGTTACCAGGATGTTACCGATTAGAAGCGAAAGAAACCTTTAAAACGTTGGTTTGGAGCGAATTTATTTTCATCTGCCTTTGTAATGCATTATGGGTAATCCAAGATGGCGGACCATCTCTCAGGTAAGTTGTTAGTCGCGTTTCCTACCTTTTTATGGCGAATTTCCTTCATTTTAATACAAAGTATACAAATATACAATGTATAACAGCTATTTGAAAGTAACTGGGAGGAAATTAAGAGATATTTAAGGCGATTTTCGGTAAAAATAGATATAAATGTATACAGGCCTGCAAGATGTGAACTCGATTTCAAAACTCTTGTTATAAGTCGAGTGTGTCTTGGCCGGATTATATCGTTGTAAAGACAGATAAATGACAAAAAATTGGATATCTGTTATCGGAGGTGTATTTAAGAGACGTTGACTAGTGCTATGAGAGGATTTAGAAGAAATGCTTGAGATTTGTTAAAGTCAAATTTGAAGATGCACAGTACCAGACAGCCGAATATTGAGTGTTTTGTTTTGATACAAGTTTACTTCTAGGAACGACTTCATGAATGTAGCCGTTTTATCTCCATTTTCTAGGAAATAAACTTAATAGGAATATAAATAAAGAATCGGATGTACCCACCAAGAAACGTCTTTGTGTCAAAATAAGAGATGACTGTCTAATACACTGTACTGAAGCTTCTGGTGATCTATCATCGCTGCAAGATACCCAATCATGGAAAACGCGTTTAAGGGCGGCAGAAATTCAGCAGTACACGCCGATTTTAGATCTCGCCAAAACAGTGAAAGGGGAAGAATGTTCGAACATTATTTATCACCGTAAATGCTGCAGTATTTTTACTATGAAAAGAGATCTTGATAACATATGTAAAGAGAAAAGTCATAGCAATGAGTCTGTCACATCAGGAAGAAGATCGTCTATTCGAGAACCTCCAACCGGAAGCACAACGTACAAACGTGTTTGTATATTTTGCGACAAAGTTAGTAAGTACGTTAAAGGCAACGATGTGCGAGAGAAGCTGATCCAATGCATTGATCTGCGTGCAGACGGAAATATCAGGAAGACTGCATTGGCTAGGAATGATAGCAAGATGTTAGCTATAGTGTCCCTAGATTTGGTAGCAGCTGAGGCCTGCTACCACGGAACTCGCTGCAGGGAATACACGGCCAAAGTGAGAAACAAGCACCACTTCGACGTCATCATTTATACCTTCGGATGACGAATATACTCACATTGAGTCAGCAGCATATGAGAAGCTTTCGATCATATCAGGAACAACATGCTGGAGAAGCCTAGACTAATATGGCTCACTGATCTAACTCTAACGATGACCTCCTACATGAAAGATTTGGGCGTGATGGAAACTAAAGAGTTCACCAAAACACTCCTTCGCAGGAAACGTGAGGCAGAATTTGGGAGTTTATTACTGTTTGAAGACCTGCTTGGTAACAACAGAGTGTTTGTCATCCCTGAGAATTTGTCACGACTTCAGTTAGCTAAAGAGGTGGCGCGATTACAGCAACAGCAGTGCGAATGCCAAGCATCAACGACGGATGACATCCGACGTGTTGCTCTAGAACTTCAGAAAGCCATATTTCGTAATGAAAACGAGATGTCGTGGCCCCCTTGCGCCTTCACAGATTACTGGAGATGGAATAAATCTCCCCAATGGAGTTAGAGTGTTTCTAGCGACCTTGTTAATCGCAAGTCCAAAGTATCCAGAACAACCGTGCTCATCAAAAGTCCAGCGCCTTGTCAACTCATTTGGGCAGGACATAGTCTTCGGACTGACTGGCGGCCGAAGGAAGCCTCCAAAACACATATTACTTCCCTACGCTGTTAAGACCTTGACCAATAATGTAGAACTAATTCAGATCCTGAATCGATGTGGACATGGGGTAACCTACTCACAAATTGAGGAATTGAACACAGCGCTGTGTCTTCAGAAAATGGCAATGAACCTGGAAAACGCCGTCCCACTGCCTGACAACATCAAGCCTTACATAAGTACATCGCTCGCCTGGGACAACATCAACAGATTAGAGGAAACACTCTCGGGCGGGGGCACGTCACATAGAGTAAATGGCATTGCCACACAGGCTTGACAGTTTGGCCCCAATCTCCCTCCAATCCAGGCGACCCCTGTAACAACAAAGTCCAAACAAAGAAGCCTTGAAGTAGTAAGCGAGTGGAACTTCCCATCTACAGTGCAGGAGAGCGCTGTGGTCCTCCCCCGAGATCCTATGTTGAAGCATCCTCATCAGAGATACAAAGGAATGCTTCGAAGAGGTTTTTGTCGAACCCTCAAAATAAGAAGCAATTGGCTAGAGTTGACTCCGAAGAATGGCAGAAGGAGAGGTTCAGGCAAAGACTAACAGGGAAAACACTTTTCACCACGACCGAGGAAAGGTATGTTGAGATTTCACCAGACCGTGTCAGGCTAAGAGAAGATCTCAGGTCAACTCAAGAGGAAGCGGACACCAGGCTTTTACTTCACGCATCTCTTGCAGCAAAGAATGGCTACAAGGCTGCTGTGATATCATCAGAAGATACCGACGTTTTCGTACTTTGTCTGGCATTCGAGGACTTTGTTCCCGCTACTATATATTGGAAATGTGGTACACAGACTCGTACAAGGTATATAAGCATTACAAATGTTGTCCAACGTCATGGTTCTGGAATATGCAAATGTTTTCCTGGGCTGCATGCTTTCACTGGGTGTGATAGTGTCAGCGCTTTTTCAGGAAAAGGAAAACTGACTGCGTTAAAGCTAGCAAAACGAAGTCCTGCATTCCAAGAGTTATTCCAACAGCTTGGGATGGAGTTAGAATTATCACATGAGCTGTTTAAGAGTCTTCAAGAGTTCACGTGCCTGATGTATTCCTCAAACCCAGGAACTAAGGATGTTAATGAATTGTGTTACCATCTCTTCTGTGCCTGAAAAGGAGAGTTAGAATTGAACCAGCTTCCGCCGTGCCAGGACACTCTGCAAAAGCATTGTGAGCGAGCAAACTATCATTCAGCAGTATGGCACAGGAGTCTTGAAAGCTCTCCCCCAATTCCCCTCACCCATTGGTTCTGGATGGTGTCTAGAGGATGGCAAGCTGGCCATTGACTGGACGACGGGGGAATCGGCACCCAAGGCTGTGCTTGAGTCCCCATCCTGCCAGTGCAAGAGAGTCTGCCGGTTGCCGAGCTGTACCTGTTAAAACTCAAACATTGGTTTGCCGGTCTTAGTATTTTTATTTTAAATGGTGATGCGGCTGGAACGTTGATTATATGCCAAAAGTATTGGTCGTAAACTGCATATTGGAACATCTGAACAAGTAGCTGACGAAGTCTTTCAAGGTAGCTTAACGTTTCTGTCGATTATTCCAATGGAACAGAGAGACGGAGGCTAAAAACGTATGGGAAATTAACTACCTCAGTCCATTAGGCTGAAGTACCCTGTGCATATGAAATAAACCATATGAAAGTTGCTGGGAATGCATTGTTTTTGAGTTTGCTTTTTCACAATTTTAACCATTAGTTGCTATGGCAACCAAGCTATATTAATTCCCGTTAATTTGCTTAGTCCAATATTATCATATTGCAGCTTTGCATCATCTTTAAATCGAAAGTAAAGCTCAAAATATGCACCAAACCAGTGCCTTCATCAATCTATCTTGGACATCTGGCTCGTTTCTTGTGACAGTGATTTCATCACTTGATCACGTGATTTAAATATTAAAGCTGCCCATATAGCATTGCTATCATACATCAAATTGAAGTATGGGACCTAAGGTTCAAGAAAATGTATAATAGCACTGCTCCCTTTAAGTGACAAGAAATTTCAAATTTCTGGGTCTTGGCCCATGGACTATTCGAACAATGACCTTGTTGTTATTATGACGTAAATTAAAATGGACCTGCATCGTTGTTATAAAAATAGATTGCAATTAGCCTGCACTCGTGTCGTTAGGATCCGAATGGAGCCCTTGCCTGAAGGCTATCCGCTGCCAGTTATATATATTGTATTATATATTAAAATTATTATATTATTATTATATATTATTGTATAGTATTATATTTTAAACAATTAGATTATGAGCTCGAGATTTCTATCGTGTGATAGTTGATGACGGCGAAGCCCGAATCAACTAACACGCATAGAAATCGAGAGCTATTCCACTAAAGTGAAAAGTTTTACTTCATAGCAGACTACGCCTGCTGTTCACCTTTTCGCTACTCACTAACCTTTCAATCACCACACAGCCTGTACCATGCTTGGTATTATTTTGTCTTTTAATTACAACACAGTTTTCTTCAAGTTTTCTTGTATATACAATGTCATGCACACTGTACCTTCAACTCCAATCTCAACAACAGGAACAACATTAACGATTTTTCCAAGAGCTTTGTATAGTCCAGTATAGTCCATGCTAGGATACAGCTGCCTATCGAATGCCCTTCTGTCCTCCGTCAACACTGGGCGGGTCTCTTTCACCAAACTGATGAACAATAACAGCATTATTTCAAGCATTACAATGTAACATCAATATCACTGGTATTCTGAATCGTTGCACAATGGAGATAAGCCAACTGGAGGTTGATTTGCCAATTTTAATTCACTGACTGAGATGAAAATATTTTGCAGTCACTCAGCATGCCACAGTTGGACAAAAAGCTGCTTTAGTTATTTCTTACTAATACCACAAATACTTCTTCTCCACCTATCACAAAGTCACCCTAGCAATTTGCACTTTTAATTAATACATGTACTTAAGGGCATTTGGCGTGGGTACATGTACTTTTGTGGTTAATACTGACAACCATCACAATTTTTCAGAAACATTAACACTATCAGAACTTTAGGTACAGTGTGTGACTAAAGCTTGACCCCAGGGGGGTACCCTGGATTTCAAGTGACGGGGAGATGCGAAGGATTTTTGTTGGGTTTGAAATTCACAATTTTCGGATTTTTTTGGGTAAGAAAATTGTGTCACATATTTTTTCGGGTAGTTTGTAAGAATGACTACTAGATCTGGGAAAGTTTATTGCGATAGTATGATAAATAAACAAACAAACATGACCATTCAAAAATTACTGTTGTTCTTTGTTATTGTCACTTAATCCCTTCTGGGTACTTGTAAGGCTCCAAAATTCAGTATGGGATTTTTGGGGGTTTCATTTTGGTCCAGAGGATTTTAATGGGTTTGATTCACTTCAAGCCCAAGGGATTTTTTCGATTTTAATTTATGTCTCCACATGCACCTCTCCGATACTTCACATCCAGAGTATACCCCCTGGGAGCTTGACACATGCAAATGCAAGAGAACACTATTTTTGTGACTTAAGATGACTGCGTACCTTTGCAACGTCTGCTGAAACCATTTCAGGATTAATATTAATATTTATTAATTATTAATTTATTAATATTTATACACGCTGCGCGTTGTCCTCTCGTGCGCTTATAATTCCTTCTCATAATAAAAAATATAATATATATTCGATTATTTCTCTCCATTTTTCGGCCCCAGTGTAATTAAATCCGTAATTAAAAATGCTAAAACGTCAGTCAGTATTTAAAGAATAATGGAAAAGAGTCTCCAGGAAGAAGGTCAGAAGACGAAAATTTTTTATTATTATGAGAAGGAATTATAAATGCAGGAGAGGACACAAGCGCAGCGTGTATAAATATTCATTGCACGTGAATAACCGTGAAATAGACCAGGAAAAACAAAATAAAACTGTTGCTCGTTGAAAGTTAATAAAGACTGAAACTTGACCGAGATTCAGCCTTCTTATCTAATAACAGAAATGTTTATTCAGCCTAAAACTCAAACATCAAAAAGAATTATTATTCTAACGACAATCAGTTTAAGAGAGAAAACTGTAAGGGCAATTTAGAAATATTTCAATTTATGCAAATTACGAACTTTTTGGCTGATTTGTGCTGCATTTTAGCAGTTTTTAAATATGAATATCTTAAAATCGCAACTACCTAGGAAGCTCAACGTACATTAAGAATGTTTTGATATCATAAAAGATCCTTCAACTGAAAAGAGAAAGTGTTAAGTTTTATCTTTCTTGAAATATTGGAGAAAATTGCAGGAATGGCCAAAATCAGCCCGTAAAAAATGAATCATGATTTACTCGAAACGCTCTTACAGATTTTCCCCTAATTTTGCATACAAGTTGTGTAGGTTGAGTAGTTCAAATAGTTCAAGTTTCGTCACAAAGTGTCTGACTAGTTTTTGAGATATTCGACATTATTTAAAATGAGGGGTTGTCCATTACCGTTGCTATGGTGACAGCTGTTGCTAGGAAACCAGCGAGAAAATAAACATTGATCATATGTTGAAAAGGTGGTGTAGTATCAAGGAAATCGAAGTTTACCTTCTATGCGAAATTTTGACTTTAAAAGATACACTCCAAGGCCAAAAAAACTGTTGCGAGCCTTCTTAAGTTAGGTACTTTGAAATATCTTATCTTAAGTCGGGGAACATCTTAAAATAAGATTGTTCGTGATCTTAAATAAATTTTAAGATGATTTGAAAATAGTCAAGAGCAATTCATCTTAACTAAGATGCAGTGCGTGTTAAATTGACAGGAACAGATTTCTTTCAAAGCTTTCAACTGAAAAGGATCGAAAGTTCTGCTGCTCTCCCGTGATTGGTTAGTTTCGATCCAAAATGCGTACTGCAGCGGAAACAGCCGCGTTTTTGTGCTTGATTCAATTCGTTGAACAGACCAACACGGCATGAATTCCATATGACTTCTTCGGTTCAATTTGACATTTTTATGCCCCGGTAGATTGTTGTGACCGTGACATATTTTTCAACTGGTATTGGTGAATTCATACGTTATTTAATGCTGAAGACTTGGGTCGATAAAACGGAAAGAATGTCTGTGAAGTTCAAAGACAGTTTGTCCAAAGCAACTGCATAAAGATAAGTTTACTGAGAAGAAGATGTAATGGCAACTGTTGGGAAAAATATACACAAGCAACGGATCTGTACCATCAAAAGAAAATCTTCAGGAAGACGTAATCAACCAAATTTGACGCTTTTTCTTTTCTTCGTCACTGAAAAGCCCAGCGTGAGTGCATGCAAAGAAGACTGGCAAAGGGCGGCAATAAAAGCAAAGATACGGTGAAAAGCTTGTTGTTCTATCTTTCCTTTTGTGTTTGAGCTGAATTATTTTAATTTAGTGGTGTAATAAAGTGTTTTTGGTTAAAATGTGTTTTGTGGTTATTTGTTCATTCTCGTTTTACTGAGCGGGCAAGCCGCGACGCGAAAAAAGAATACGCGCAATCAATTTTTGAAATGTAACGGTCTCCGGAAAAATAAGAGGAGTTGAAATATTAAATTAAGACGAAAACCCATCTTATCTAGGTACCTCGTGTTTAAGATGTCAGGCAACTAAAATTAAGAGGTTGACATCTTGTTCTAAGACGATTTATCATCTTAAAGTAAGACAACGCATCTTAATTTAAAACAAATACGCATCTTATCTGGGCACCAGTCTCTAAGACGAAAAAACGTCTTAATTTAAGATTTTAGTTTTTAAGGAGTCCACTCTAGTCATACAAACTGATACAGAAATCGCGGCCAAGAAAACAGAAACGCTTTAAAAATAAATAATTTTAAACCATCCCTTCGTCTATTGAGACAACAGTGACATGACCTGTCTTTTTGTTCATTTACAAACAGTCATTTTGACGCGAGGCAAATCGCTGAAATCTTGAAGGAAAATTTACATATTTTCCCAAACAATCACCATTTCGGCTTTGAAGCCACTCTGGCCGCTCGATGAATACTTATGTCATGTACGAAAAGCAAAGAGTCTTCTTAAAATGTGCCTAATCATAGGCTTAACATTGCTTCGACTGTCAATTTTAGATGTGTACACAATTGTTTTTCTGTTGTTTTTTTTTTGTTAGAATTTTTAAAATTTATATTAACTGTACACAAAAAAATCTCCACAAATTTCTGAGTTCAGAGGCCAGTTAGGGAGAGGGACATTTCGTGATGCATACACAGAGAAGACGAGAAGAGAACTGGTAACGAAATATTTGGCGCGAAATGTCAGTGAGTTGGATTTTTTCATGTTTCTGAAATATTTTGTGTAAGCTTACGTGTAAATTTATTCCTGGTTATTGCTATTGTTTTTAACGATGACTGAGACGTTGTTTCCCCTGGAAATACACGTAGAAAGCGTGGAAAATGTTCGTGTTGCTTGCAACCTGCCAGCTTTGTGCTTTCGTCTGCTTGACTTTCCAACGATGATAATTCACCATGTTTCTCCTCTGGAAGCCGAAAAATTACGACAAAGACTTCGTTTAGAAGGAAAAGAAACGTTCCTCCACGAGCTCAAGGATCGCTTTGGAAACTTCCAGTTCCGGAAAGGAAAATCCTGTTTATTCAAAGCAAGTATTGATACCTTGTTAATTCAACTACAAACTGTGCCTTTGTACGCCATGTTGATGGATTTGTGGCCACGAAAACCAACTCTTGTAGGAAGTACTTTGATTCCGCTGAAGAAAGCTATTGATAATATTAGTTCAGATGTGTACCGGAAAGGTGTCGCAGTGCCTTCTTTCTACAGAGACGAGGGTGTTTTTGATGTTTTTAACCTCATGGGGTCACACATTGCAAAAGTAAAGCTTGGTTTTAGGTTACTGAGTTTAGGCGGCTCGCTTATCCCTCATATTCCCACAGAGGCCTTAGCAAGAAAAATAACAAAAAAATTGAAATAGGGGGAAGGTCGAACAAGGTGCTTTGGAAAAGGTACTACCTGAAATTGAATCAAGGAATTTATTGGAAGAAGAAATTGCAGATGGAACTACAGAAAACAAAATGGATGGTGAAAATGTCACAGATCCACAGAGAAAAGACATGAAACACAATGTGGAGGTTCAAACAAACATCCATGCAAGGGATATCAAAAGTTCTGGACAACTTAATCACAAAAGAAGGGAAAGTGAAGAAGATAATATAGTTGTTACAAATACAGTTTGTCCTCCTCCCCTTTATTATAACTACTTTTCCAACTCTGCACCTTGTTTGAAAGGATCAAATTCTGGGACGGCAGGAGAACGTGTGCACCAAAGTTCTGGAAAAAGTAATGTCGCCGGGAACACAAAAGCTTTTGGCAAGGATGCCAATAGCCATGATGTGGATTTTGTGTATTATGACCCTGGCTTGGTTCAGTCAGACGGAACAGTCAGACTTGAATCAGTTTCAGTACAAACTGATGAAAGATTATCAAAGCCTTCACTAGAGCTGGAGAGCAATGGAGGGCAAGGTGGATTAATTCATGGCTTGTATAACTTGAGAAGTTTAACATCAAATGGTCATTTACCAGTTTTAAATGCTTTGCTCCAAGAATTGTCACGCTTGACTACTGGACAAGAAATCATGGCCACTACACAACCGGCTAGGTCTTCCAGTGGTAGACCTCAAACCACACCAGGGTCTTCACAAAAATTTGATAGTAGAAAACCAGATAGCCAAGCCACAAGAAAACCACTCACTTCTGCAAAAAGTGAAATGCGTAAAAAACAAACTCAACAAGCTCCATCTTCTAAGAGGAATCAAACTTCAGTGATTGGTTTGTCCAGTCGTAGGGTGCATTTCAAGCAGACAAACCTTACGTATGGAATGACAAAAACACAGAAGATGAGGCTTGAGTTGAATCAAAAGGATAAGTTACCAAACAGAACTAGACCATGTGAAGCCCGGGAAGCCTCAACCCAGAAGGAAAATGTAAAGAAAGATTTAGTGCAAACAACTTTATCGGAGGGTGGTTTAGGGATGACATACAAAGTGGGGTCAACCAGGAGGCCACAGACAGGAAGAAAGATGAAAATGAAACAAATGGCAGATGTTCAAATTCAAACTCAGTCATCTCCTACTGAAGAACTACCACTTGAAAGTGCTGTTGCACTAGCCAGCACCACAGATGTGAAAGAGGAAATTGCAAAACCAGATGATGGCATTGTTCACTCAGTTGTTGAAAGTGCAAGGAGTGCAAACAGTCCTAATAGTTTGGAGGTTTTTATTCCACGAGTAGAGGGTATGTGTACTATTGTAATTTGACTTCAAGTTTGGTGTTCATTTGTTATGCCTAAGAGTGCCTTTTTGCATTAAACAATAAAAACTACATACTATAAAGAAACAGTAGAGCTGCAGACATTACCATAACAATAAGAGTAACTTCACATTCGGTCTCACTACTAATTGAAGTCATACTCACAAATGTCCCCCCCCTCTTCTGCTCCTCCCTTTTGTTGTTGGCTTTCAAGTGATATTAATCACACAAGATTGTCAAAATTTTAAGGCTTCATAATTGTAAATGAGTTGGAAAGTGAAGACTGTACTCCTAACTAACCTTCCAAAGATGTTTGCTGATGATTCTAAACACATACACTGAAGTGAGGAAGGCCACCGGATTCTTTTCATTGAGCTATTTTGTCTACAAAATAGCCTCATAGTCGGCATGCAGCCTCAAGTTTGTGGGAAGGTTGGTTCTTTGGTTGGTTTTTGGGTGGACCATGGTCGGCATTCCCGATGAATGTCGAATTTCACCGAAAGGCTAGTTGTCGGGGCCGGAACAAAAATGCAAATGAGAACGCACGGAAAATTCCGCTACTAAAGCGACACGACGAAAGTGTCCGGATTACATTTGTTTGACGTTGGATATTTATGTATCAAAGAGAAATGCCTGGCTTCCTTGTGGTAGACTTCCTTAGAAAACGAATCGTCAGCACAAACCTGGTTTAAACGTGAGTGGAAGCGAGTTCTAGTAAATAATTCGTGGGTTATCTGATATTTATGATGTTCGGTCTAGGAAATATTTGTCAGCTTCGTTTGTTTTGGTAGATAAGAATTGGAACAAATCCTTTGTACGCATGCGCATAACTTACGTTTGGAGTTATATGGTTCAACTTTAGAGTGTGAGAAATAACGTGCCTTCTGTGCAGGGATGTCTCATAGTAAATGATGGTAAATAGATGGCAAGTAGTTTGAAGGTATAAAAAGGGCAGAATCGTGAATTTCGAACTAAAACGAATTATTGTTCGCACCATTTGGTAGGTTTTAAAATTAATGCCCATGCCACTCGATCACTAGGTCCGTCAAATGCACAAGGTCGGCAGGGAAAAAGATTGTATGGGTGGCATAAACGTTGCTCTTACGTGCGACTAGCTAAGCGCAAAGTTAGAGGCGACTTCCCAGAGAAATGGGTTTCTGGTTAGGCTGCGTGGCGGTAGCGGGATTGGTTTGTACAAAGTTTGAGCGGAATGATCAGCACGACAATCAAATCAAATCAAAACAATTATCACCGCCAATACGAAGACAAAAACGCAATAGCTCCACGCAAGATTCGTTTCACAGTTTTACAGACAAAAAAAATCGGTTATCATTTTCCAGATTTAAAAAAACGCTTAAATTTACTCATTAACCGCTTCCTTTTAAGTTTCTCCCTTTGCTACACAACTCTAGCTGCCACGAAAGCCAATAAAAAGCGCCGAAAACGAACTTTTGACAGTCTCGTGAAAGTCTCGTGACTCGCCATTGAACTTTGTCTCATCACTTGTTTGTACGTGACAAAACACCACTTGTTTACACTAAACAGTAAGCTGATCTCACGCTCAATCAACATAACACGTTCTTTACACATGAAACGACCCACACCAAACATTATCACATGACTGCCCGGCCGTGCGATAAAATCCCCCCCACCCCCACCCCCGGAGCTATTAAAGCAAAATTTGGCCTTGACTTGATCACGTGTACTCCATGTGATAAAATTCACGTTGTTTACCACACAGGCGAACCACTCCATTATTCTCGAATTCGCTCATTTAAAATTCCAACGATTACCACCTCTCTACATAAAAAAAAAACATCCCTTAATTTTATTTTCACCCAAGTTTGCATCTTACTTTCACATCAAAACGCTCATGAAAACAAAATTTATTCGCTGAACACAACCACTGATTTTTGCGTGGCTTCAGCAAAGCTGAGACCACTACCGTGTGGCACCAATATTTTTGCGGGAGTTTAATTTTGCGAATGGCGATTTTTTTGTGTGTTTTGCGGGACTAATTTTTGCGATTGGGGAAACTGTTTATTCTTCCTTGGAATTAATTTTTGCGATTTTCTGGAAGCCGCCTTCTAGTAGAAATTATAACATTCTCGTTTTTTGAGTATAAACAATCGAATGCAGGTGAACAACATGCAGATGTATAACACGTTAAATCAGTTAATCAATGGAGTACCTTCCGACGATCCTTTTCTTTAAAGCTTTTAACAGCTTAATACTTGTAATGTACCGACTGCAATTTCATCGTTTTATTTCTGAATGTTTTGCTTCTAATTTCGTTTTATTTTTGTACGAAAGAGACGGTTTAAATAAATGGGCACCAACATAATAGTACATCGCATGTAAAAGGCGATGTTTGTATACAAATTTCAACAGTGGAGTAAATTTTTGCAGGAATTATTTTTTTCGCGGGAACTTTTGCAGCGGATCGTGAAAAAACCACGAAGATCCCAAAAATTTGAATCCGGAAGAAATTAGTGCCACATGGTATGTCAGCACGTACGACGTTTCTGGCTTTTTTGACAGTTTGCTGCGTGACTAGTCACGCAAGAGTTGCACAAGTCACACAATGGCATGATCTTTTCTAACAAGGCACGCTTATTACTCGTGTGTTCCAAAATGTAAGTCCGTGTGAAATAATGTGGAAAATAAAACAGAGCTTATATATATATTTGTCTGGATACGGGAGTTGCCACGTTCGTCAAGCATGATGTCATGCAAGAAGAAGACGTACGTGACTTTCAAGATCGGCTATTCTCTTCTGGTTCAAACATTACTAAATTAATTTTTGTGACAAGTTACGCTTCCTACTAGATCTAAAATATTTGTCCATGGAAAAATAATCTTTATAATTGAAAGCCACAAAATTAAATTTCAATCCATTGAGCTTCCGAGAAACATCTGAGAATGAGCTTCAGAAAGGACTGTTTTGAATTATTTTGTTTGTCCCATATTCACACTGTTGTCAGATATTTTACAGATTTTATCTCACTTTCTTCTTGTTTTGTCGTAAGTTGAAGCCACACTTGTACGCATTAGCGTACCATCTATTGATCAATGACGTATACGAATTCGAAACCACTAACATAAACTCAAACATTGATCTTTGATCACCCTCATTCTGTAAAAGCCCTGGGAACGAGGTTGCACAATGTCGGACACAGCTCCACTTATAAGGTAAACTGTGTCTAAAAACCAATACTTTTCGAATGCTCAACGCTACTCAAATAAACAACATCCCAATAGTGTACCTTGGTACACGCACGTTCATTCAACAACCATTTCTGTACCTCTTCTTGACAGCTACAAAATAGCTCACGCACGCTATGCGTGCCTATGTTTTTTGTTTTGCTAAGGCAGCCTCGTATGATAATTTATTTTCTTATTTTCCACCAGAGGTGTGTGCAGGGGTAGATTTAGGAGCCTTAGCCAACCCCTACATATAGGGAAACTTAAGATTGTACAATCCCAGGTACAATCCAGTCTGGGCTGGCACTATTTTTTGAAGTAACTGAGAAAATGGCAAAAATTAACCAGGAAAAAAAAACTTAAATTATTAAAAGTACCTTGCTTGTCTGTCAAAGCATCTGGGGGTAAAAAGTGTAATAGCTGGGGAAATACCAATTCCCTAGCTTTAAGGTTGCTTCGGATCTTCGCGGGTGTCCTCCCGTGTCCTCTGGAAGAAAATTCATATGCGCGCCACTTTAAAGGAAAACACGGCAAACTATATATCGTTGGAAAGCTTAATAAATGTAGATTTCGGAAAAACATATGAACTGGCAGTTTTTTAATTCCACATAAGAAAATTGCAAAAATGACCGCCAAAATGACCATGCATCATTCAGTTAAACAAATGAATTAATAGGGTACCAAAATTCGGCAGATTTCTGTGAAATTTGGCCTGAACGTTCCTTAGATGTTGTGAAACAAAAGTGTGTCGGGATTTTTAAAATTTGTAATATTTTACCCGTGGCGATCTTCAATGCAACGCCCATCGCGCATTCTTTGCTGCTCGAACTTGACAAATTAATTAAAAATATAACCAGTCCGAATATAAAAAAATGCTGACACACTTTTGATGATTGATCCTTTGTGATTAACACTGTGCAGTTATTTTGCCAATGCGCTTGAATTCGATACCTTATTAATTCAATTGAATGACACATGGT
Organism: Siderastrea radians; assembly: GCA_964017195.1. Lineage (NCBI taxonomy): Eukaryota > Metazoa > Cnidaria > Anthozoa > Scleractinia > Rhizangiidae > Siderastrea > Siderastrea radians. The sequence continues at coordinate 48,035,167 of OZ024892.1, read as the reverse complement.
CATTTTCCTGGTTGTTTGCGATTTTCTTTTGCGGAATTGACAAAACCGGCAATTTATATTTTTTCCCGAAATCGACATTTATTAAGCTTTCCAACGATAATTATATAGTTTGCCGTGTTTTCCTTTAAAATGGCGCACATACGAATTTTTTCCCCGAGGACACCCGCGTAGGTCCGGAGTAACCTTAAATGACAGCCCTGTACAATCCCGGCCCCTGCTTACAGATACATGTAAAAACAGCGGATATCCTTGTTTACTAAATTCTCAATTTGGTTATAAGATCAATAAAATGAATTTCTAGCTTCCCTTTGGTTCACACATTGCCACACAGGTTATCAGTGCATAACGTACCCTTCTTTTTGCCTTATGAGGAATTTGGATGACATATCAAGTGCTACAGCATTCAAAGGTTTTGTCCAAAAATATAGCAAAAAATGAGCTGCAATTACCAAAGTTGACATTTTAACATTATTATTCTCTTGCACTTGTTAGATATATACACCTCATTCAGTGTTTTGTTAGCTATTTTTATGTAGACAAGAGTGTTTTAGTGGAAAATAGACCACTTGAAAGTTCATATGAAACTACATCTGGGACTCGAGTGGCGTATTTTCCATATCCTCACTAGTGAGGATATTGATGAGATCATTTCCCGCTTGTCTATATAATAAACAAGAAAATTACACGACAGCTTGAATATATGAATTTTATTTTCTCGTGGTAAACAACAACACTTGACTCACTCGCTGCGCTCGTTTGTAAAATATTGTTTTTACCACTTGAAAATAAAATTCAAATCTTCGCGCCGCCGTGTAATATCCTCTATATATGCACGGGTACTTTACAAGTTGAGTAGCGAGGAAAGTGCAAGCAATGAGTAGAATGTCTGCACGTATTATCGACCAAAACACCAAATATTCACAAGACACTGTATTCATTATTCCACTGCATTTTGTTTTTGCTTTGTCCTTTTTCAGTAAAAAACGGTCAAACCAGGACTACAGTGTAATACGCTGGCATAGTTTATGCATTCTCTTGCACTTATACGGTAAAATGACGCAACAATAAGATGTGATAATTATTACAAGTTGTTTGTATTTTGACTCGCCCTATGGGCTCGTCAAAATACAAACAACGAGTTAAAATATATGGCAATACTTCACACCGAAACATCTAACAAGAGATTTATTATCCAACTTAACCGTTTTCAACCTTTTTAAGTAACTTGAAGGAAAACTACGAGTGTAACAGGATGGACAGGATGAGCACCCACACTGTACTGTACAATAACCAACTGTACAATACCATGGGATATTTGTGTACTTGTTTTGCACGCTTTCTGTACAAGAACTAATACAACTGGATAATAATAGCTCATAGAAACTTACCTTTCAGGGGAGCCAGAGGAGAAAAGTGACCATGAAGGTGAATGGACCACAGATCAGCCCCCTGCGGATGGATTTTATGGGCAAACAGGAATCATCAGCTCAGAGCACGATGAAAGACAGGGAGGATCTGCAATGACCATGTACACTGAAGACTTTGAGGACTCAGAAACGGAGGGCTCACAGACTTCATTTCATTTATCTTTCACAAGGAGTAACAGTGCGGAGAATGAAAAGATAAAACAAATTGCTAATGATGAATCATCTGTAAGCAGTTACTCCCAAAGTAGTTCTGTGTCAACAGAACACTGCACGAAAAAACGGATTTACAAGGATAGCAAAATCGCAGCAAAGATGAAGTAAATACCATAAATGATTAAATTTGATCATATTTGGTCAAATTCAAATGTCATGTTTGCACCACATTTGCATGAAAAGCAAATATGGTAAATACCGCGTTTACTCGATATTTATGCAACGTAGCAAATGCGAACAGGAAGTACACATTTGAGACGGATTTACTCCTACAGTAATTATGAAGTGAAGTTAAATATTTGCTGCCCCAAACGATGGATTTGCATGGGTGGCAAATATGAACCAAATACCATATTTGCTGTACTTTGATAATATTTGCACATCAGTCAAATTTTGTGTTTGGAGCACATTTGCAAGCAAAGCAAAGTTGGTAAATACCGCGTTTACTCGATAGTTACCTGGACAACAAATATGAAGCAAATGCCATGTTTGCTTTACTTTGGTCATATTTGCACGTAAATCAAATGACGTCTTTGCACCACATTTACAAACAAAGCAAAGATGGTAAATACCGCGTTTACTCGATGTTTACGTGGACAGCAAATATGAAGCAAATACTATGTTTGCTTTACTTTGGTCATATCTGCACGTACATCAAATGACGTCTTTGCAAGACATTTACAAACAAAGCAAAGATGGTAAATACCGCGTTTACTCGATGTTTACATGGATAGGAAATATGAAGCAAATGCCATGTTTGCTTTACTTTGGCCATATCTGCACGTACATCAAATGACGTGTTTGCACCACTTTTACAAACAAAGCAAAGATGGTAAATACCGCGTTTACTCGATGTTTACATGGATAGCAAATATGAAGCAAATGCCATGTTTGCTTTACTTTGGCCATATCTGCACATAAATCAAATGACGTGTTTGCACCACATTTATAAACAAAGCAAAGATGGTAAATACCGCTTTTACTCGATGTTTACATGGATAGCAAATATGAAGGAAATGCCATGTTAATTTTTTCTTTGGTCATATTTGCACATGAATCAAATCTCGTGTTTGGGCCACATTAATTTTACCAGTGAAGCAAAGAAGGTGAATACAGGTCTTTGCTCCATATTTACATACCGTAGCAAACGTGATAAATTTGTATACATTTAAGACAAATTCACCCAAAAGTAATTATGAAGCACGGTCAAATACAGTGTATATACTGCACGAAAAGATGGTTTTACCTCAATAGGAAATATGACAAAAATGTCAGGTTTGCCTTCCGGTGGTCACATTTGCTTGCTCTTTTAGGCTAAACTTAACAATAACCTCGACAACAACTGTACTCTAAAGCATGTTCAGCAAAATGCCAATATTTATTCTTATTTCAGGGAGTGTTAGTCTTTTTAGAAGCAACAGTTAATTTAGCTGACCGTAAAGATAATTTTAAGGGCTAAATACATGTATTATCACCAAAGTTTTTGTATATCAACTAATACACCCAAGTTCCCTATTTCAAGTACAGTTCTACTTGCAATTATTAATTCAAATGTACAATATCAAATCAATTTTTGTGGTCACAAAACTAACAGCACACTATAACACAAAACGATCAGTTTCTTGAATTGTAATCAGTGGTGACCAACAAATTCTTATTTTTTCATTACTAGGTCAAAGTGTCATAACTAATCAATTTCTCTTTTGTAAAAACTGCCACCTTAAGTGTAAGAATACTAAAATTGCACAACTAATGACACTTTCGTCAACAAAGTAAGGGTTGGAAAAGCAGAGTCATATGTTTTACTGGAAAGCTTTGCAAGAGCTAAACTGCATAGTTGTTTGAAAGCTGGTTAAAGCTAACACAGGAGTAAAAGGTTTAACAAATGATTCTTTATCTCTTTTTTTGAAACCGTTTCCACTGCTTGTTTTTAGTTGTAGTTTGAACAAAAAGAATTAACAGGTATCCACATCATAAGCTACAAACTTGAATTCAAAACTGACACTAACCCTGGGTTAGCTTAATCCTGTTTTAAGCAACTGTGCCCTGATCTATTTTCTGAATGTCTTACAGGTAAGAGATTCTTCAACAGAATGCACTTTTCACTGCTTACAACTAAGTACACCAGCAGCAATTAATTATGAATCAGTCATTTCCAACAGTGCCCATTCCCCCCTTCACCAGGTCAACCCCTGGGCGTTAGGATTTTTAAAGAACAACCTGGCAAATGCCCCCAGGTAAGGTAAAAAAAAAATACATGTATGTTAATTTCTTAGTTTTTGGGCTTACCTTCATTCTAGTAATCAAAGCTAAATTGAACATGCCCAATGAAGTTATCACTAAAAGGAAGTTCAGTGCTTTCAATAAGCACCGACGGCCGACGAAAAGCGTCGGCTATTTCGCTCAGAAAAGTCGGCTACTTTTTGCCCTAAATTAAAGTAATTGAAGGAAGATTGTTTCAAACCCCTAATTGCTACAGTCGGTTACTCTGTTCTGATGAGCTGCCTACTTCAAATTTTATTGAAACCCCTGGAAGTTACAGCACTGTGACATGAAAATCATGGGATGGCAAATGCCCTGGGGTAGACTAATGCTAACTAGGAAAAATGCCCCACTCATGCCTGCAAGTGGGGGGGGGGGGGGTGGGCACTGCTGGAACTGACTGATGCATTACAGCTGTATAATGACATTAAATTTCAGTGGAAGAGCTTATTATCAGGCTAGTGTTGTAATGTAGTGAAAAAACAGTGTCTCCAATAAGCACTCTGTGCTAAATTCCACTTACATGCTTGAATGATGTTATGACAAGAACTGTAAAGTAGGCAGCTGAGCAGTTAGTTTTTCCTATGAACACTGATCCCAATGACTTGTTAACTGAATGAGAAGGCTGGGTGGGAAACATTTGATGGAAGGCCTTGGGGTTGACAACTGGGAAGCAAAGGTTTGTACACCAAGATCAAGAGCCGTATATTTTCCCATCCAGCCTGACCTCAGTCAATTAGTAACCATAATTTTATGCTTGATTTGATTGAAAAATTATGAAAACATCTTAGTGAATACTCAAGTGAAAATGAATAATCTTTGAATGCTCAGTTCCCTCTATAAACATGCCATTGGTGCATCATGGTAGTTGTATGCAGCAAAACAAGTCCAAAATGAGCTTACCCAGAAGTCTTATTCAGTACATGAAATGAAATCCAGTAGTTTGTTTTATGATTAAAAATCATTCAAATCTTTGGGTCTTGCAACCTACACACCCTTAGAACCACAGGAAATGACCAAACATGCCACTTTAAATACAACAACCACGATACAGCGTACCTTCAAATTGTGATCAAAGAGGGAACTGGGCACAGCACATGTACACATGCTAAATGAACCAAAAGAAATGTGTGGGCCCAAATCCAGCCCACACATGCTAGCTTATTGGGTTGCTTTCTATGGAATTGCATTAACAAGGCCAAATATTGACTACATGTACTTTAGAATCAATTTTTGTTGTTCAGCAGTTTTTCTTTGAAAATGTAAAGGGTTTAGCGTCTCCAGGAACAGTGCAAGCATGAGGATTGCGTTCTTTTTATGGATTGGCATAGTCTGTTTCATTAACAATTGTAGGACATTTGCATGATGGCATCATTTGACTACAACTACCACAATCAAATTAGTTTTTCCTTTCTTATTAAAATTGTGTAATCCCAGTGAAGTTTAATGACAATGGACCTAATTTGGGTGTATGAACAATGAGTGAGTCAGTGAGGCCAAGAGTGCAAGATGCAAGGCACATAGTCACATGCAAGGCACAGTATAATATTAATATTAATCCTACTGTAGTTTTCTTTCCCTATCTTCGATTACTCAGACCAGTGAGGCAGCAATTTCCTTTGATTATGAAGGTCATTTCTCTTCTCGATTGCTCTTTAATTTATCTGTCTTTATCCTGGAATTGTTTTGTTTTGTTTTTGTCATGGCAACAGTCATGATAAAAATGTAGCTTTGATTCACATAAAACAACGAGCGCAGTAGGCTTTTTGTCAGCATGTTGCATACAACAAACTTGTACCGTCTAAATAGGTGGATTTGCAGTGGTGCAACAGATGTAAGAGTAAGTCAAAACATCTAAATCGAGCACGACATACAATGTTCTTACATGTACATGTACACTGACTGAACTCAGCAACTGTTATATGACAGTTTGCTTAGGCTTCCATAAAGTGTTTGACCACTGTGGACTTGCCGACTCAATTGAATTTCTCAATTTTCTTCAGCATTACATGCAAGAAACACTCCATTTCTACAGCTGTACCCTCAGCCTATTTCTTCAGAATTGTGGACTTACATGTTTGTGTTGCTCGTGCGACTGGCTGGCATGTTGGTAACCCTTAATCAGAAAAGAAAAACTGAAGGATCCTGGTAGTTGTAGTCAAATGTGTCCCATTCTGAGCTGTGCTAGTGCATAGTACTTACACTTGTGAGATAACAATTTGGATCTTAAAATCATCATTGGTGTCTGCCTTTGATACCTAATGTTCAGCAGAAAATCCTGCTTTCCATGCACTTGTTCTTCTTGTCCGTCTTGACTAATTTGTTGCCCAATGCTGTTGTCTTTTTTTTTCTGTGAAGACACAACACAGTCAAACTAAACCATGATAACTAAAAGATACATGTCATACTATTGCATTTTAAGGCTGCGATTTGTCGGCCACGATAAATTGGGAAGCGAATTGGTTTATGTACAGTGCAAGCACTGCACATGCATTTTTTTTATAGTAAAAGCTTTTTTATAAAACGTTTTGGAAAACAAAATGGTAGGTGCTAGATAGTTTGTTTTCAGCTAAAATACTGCAGATATAATTTGAAGGGCCCGGTGGAAAAAGGGCGTAAGTGACAATTTGAGGTTAAAATCGAAATTGCTCCTATTTAGCTGAACATTGGCACACAGGCTGGTTTTCATGTGAGGAACGCCGTAGCGCACTTATTTCTTGACCTGAGATCTAAAATTTGAAGAATTAGCGTATTACTTTTGCTTAAAACTGGCACAAAGAAAACAACAGGACCGCGGATTCTAGGTTGAATTCTTTTGTTTTAGTTCAGGCAGAGAACAAAAGAAATCTTTCACGCATCACTTGAGCGAGTTCAGTTCAACAACACTTTTCACGCAAAAGTTATACGCTAATTCTTCAAATTTTAGATCTCAGGTCAAGAAATAAGTGCGCAACGGCATTCCTCACATGAAAACCAGCCTGTGTGCCAATGTTCAGCTAAATAGGAGCAAGTTCGATTTTAACCTCAAATCGTCACTTACGCCCTTTTTCCACCGGGCCCTTCATTTGTTTTGCCCCAATTCTTTTGTAGGTTGCATTTCCGTTCTTAAAATCGGGCCCGACAGGTGAAAATCTGTGAAGCGGTCACGGATTTTTCTGAATCGGCCGGCTTGTCGGATTGGAGTCGCGCCCCCATCGGATTGCCATTCACAGGTGCTGATTCGCTCCCCGATTTATCGTGGCCAACAAATCCGCCTGACAAGTCGCAGCATGTAAATTAGCCTTTAGTTGCAGACAAATATTTACTTTGCTCTGCAGTGGAGGCCGGTACTGTGGGAAAAACTAAAGTAGACACATTTTTAAAAGAGCAATTTTGAAAGTCACAAAACAACAATCAAGTGTAAACAATATCAATGAATGATTTCAAATGATTTTAGCAATCAGTGAAAATCAATGAAGAAAAAGGTTTGTGACTTTTATTAATTCAGATTGCTGATAGCAATGAAGAATGCTTGTTATTAATTGCCATAGATCCCAGAAGTTCAGACTTTTAACAAAAACACACAAATCAAAAACAAGGTCACTTCTTAGGGCTATCTTCCTTCCAAAATAAACATCAAAACATAGAGACAAAATAATTTCAATAGACAAAATTAAACAGCAGATTGAGGCAAAGACTATTATGCACCTGTCATTTAAAAACCCCCGAACCCCCCCCCCCCACCCCTCGGGCATGACAGGGGGCATTCACTTTTTATGCAAATGAAAGCCAGTGAATTCCCCGGTCCCCAGGGGAAAAGTGAATGGTGAACTCCCCACCCCCATACATTTATGTCCAACAAACATGGTACTCCCTTTTAAATGTCAACTCGTAACAAGGGATGACAAATATGACGATAGCCGTGAAATGAAAACATTGTGTGGCAACACTTGAAACCCCTCCATGGACAAGAAAAGACAACTATTTCAACATAATCTTTCTATTTTACATCTTGATGTCAGAAAAATGCAAGATCACAACAAATTACAACTCATGTTTTAGCAATGGTCTTCTGAAGTTAGAATAACTCAAGCTTAACAAAATAATTTAATGTATTTCTTGTCAAAATGAAAGTAGGTCATAAAGAAGCAATCCCCAGTTGGACACTAATCGAAACAACACAAAACAACGCGTAACTTAATCATTAATATTAACATTGATAATAGCTTAACTTGTTCATCTATACAGTTCAAGTCAGTGAGTTTAAATGCATAATATTTTAATATCTATACAGTGTCATTGAAAATATGCCCACCTTTCCTTACTAGACTTAAGAAATCTTCGGCTACAAGGCCGGGCCTTTTTTTAAACCGGAAAGGCAGAAAGACGTTTCACAGAGCATTTTAATTTGCAGCTTTGCATTGCTTCGCTTTGCAATTCGCTTCGATCGTTCAATCAAAGGAGTGATGATAATGTATGCAAAATTACTATGCGACATGAAAATGAAAACCGCTGACCATGGAATAACTGCCCTGCTTATTCCCCGGCCAGGGAGGCTAAGGCCGTGATTTCTTGTGTGTTCCCCGTCTACCGGGGGACGAAAATGGAGTGAATATGAAGTGAAAGTCCCCTCATTACCCCGGCCATGCTTGAGGTGGGGGGGGGGGGGGGGAACCGGGGGTTTCAAATGACTTGTGCATTAGTCCCAAGACCTCTGGCCCCACTTGAAGAAGGCAAGCTGTGCAACTGAAATCACTAAAGATGGCTTTTTAAGTGATTGTTCTATAAGTTTGACTGCCAAAACCAATTACTAGCAATCAGAAAATGATAATTAATTGATAATTTATCAATAATTATTATTTCTGATATCAATTTCTATTGAGTGACTATAGTTACCGGTATATTGAGCATGTGCCTGGCAACAGCAACTGACGAATATTATTTTTGTAATATTCAGTCTGAATGAAAAGCTTAACAACACTAAAACGCGACTTTTCTTTTAAAGTAATAATCTCTGTTAGCCTGCCAGTCGAAGGGGTTTCATGCAAATGCTGTATAAAAACATTACATGCACGTACGCCACACGCTCATTCACACGTCCTGTAGTTGCAGCAAAACAACACTTGTTTAAAACGTAAATAGGGAGCTGCACAATTTGTTGAGTATTCATGACTTGCTCTGGTTTTCAGAGAAACCGGTTGAGGTTAGGGGAAATCATTGAACACAATTCACACTAACCTTGAAAGTCCAGGTCGGTTGTTCGGTTCCATCGTTCCAGTGTCAACCGTGGAATCGCCAGAACATTGTGAAACAGTTTCTTAGAGACCCGTCGGCTTCTGGTCCTTCATTCTGACCTCTGTGAACTGCTTTTACGACGTGAACCTCGCTATTTTCTACCATTTTGTTACGAAATGAAACGAAGTCCTTCTGTTTCAGGCTTGAAATAAACGCCTACCAGCTAGGGCTGCGCGCGCATAGCATAATTTTTATAACGGCAGAATAAATTAACTTGAAAAGAGAGAGGAGGGGAGGGGAGGGACGATAAGCACAAACTCAATTTGCTTAGAAATTTTAAATGTCATCCCTATCAAAAAGTAGCAATTTGAACAAAGTTACCCATCCTTTTCTCGAGAAGAGAGAATCAAGGTTAAACCTAACAAATTCATACCACCTATTCCTCCCTATTCCTTCGATCTTCCCCGGGGGGACTCCGGAAACTTCACACTCCTTTGACACTGCAACTGTCCAAAAGTATCGCGGGCGAATATCGCGCGGGACTTGAAGAATTTTGGCGCGGATGTTGTGAAAGCAAGGGCTATGGCTACATGTTATATTTTATAGTTTTGTACGTTTCTTGTTCCTGGTAAAATGAAAAAGGTGCTGTTTCTAACTTTCGGATGTATCAGGTTCACCCAGCGCACGAAAATAGCCTTTCCACTGTGCAGGTTTAGCAAAATGAAGCTACATACGGGTAGCCGACGTTTCGACTTGGATCATCAGCCCGGGTCATCAGCAAAAATGTCCACGCCTCATCCAAACAAAAAAGGAATTCATCAGTCCATGATGAAATGCATCGCTGTTGAAACTGGTAAGTTGACAAACTACTTTATTTTGTATTTGACTATTGGTCCTACTAATATTCTCTTGGGCTTTCCAAAGGGCCTAATATAAGGGAACGCTATTGGGAGCAATTTCAGAATACCCGGCCACTTCATTTATGTTATGTTCTTCCATGTTGTCTGAGAAGCCGCAACATTTGAATGCAAATTTGAGCACTACAAATTTTTCTAGGAATATTGCCAGTCTTATCTCATGATCAAATTGCACAAGAAGTCATGTGACTGCCTTTTATAGATATATTCTACTGTGAATATTACAGGTTTCAGTACAGTCAAAGCTCTCATCAGCGACCACCTCTGGAATTCCGAAAAGTGGTCGCAGCTAGAGCTGGCCGCTCATGAGAAGGAGCTCTTATTTAAGGGACCACGAGGTACAACAGAAGAGGGTGGTCGCTTATGAGAGCTTTTAGCATAAAGCCTGGCATATGTTGATGGTCACCAATAGTACTGTAGCAAAAATATTAAAAAATTTTATACAAGATTATCGCGCATGTACAAGTCAATGAACCATTAGTGCTTATGCTATGTATTACTCTGAATTTGCCCAAAAAGTGAGTAGTTTTATTACAGTGCTGCTTGCTGTACCCTTGCCACCATACAAAGTTTTTCATTAGTTTGTGACAACTTTTTGACATCTTTCTGACAACTTCCCGATGGGTTTTGTTTCAACTGGCCAATTAGAATGCAAGAACACTCTCTCTCTCTCTCTTGTACCGTTGTCAGGTGGCAACCGTACAACATGCAGCACTGTAAAGTGTTGACTGAGCGGTCACTTACGAGAACTTAGAATCCAGGCAATAATTCACAAAAGTGGTCACACTGTTGCTTACGGGAACGATTGCTTATGAGAACTTTTGATTACAGAGTTTAAGTGATGTTCAAATGGGGTTTCACAATGTTGGTTGTAACTTGAACTGGTCGCTTACGGGAGTGGTCACAGGGAGGGCTTCGACTGTATTCTGATTGGTTCCCTAGCAACTTGAGGTATAATGTTATTGTTGCTGTTATTATTACAGTTTATTATTATTATTATTATTATTATTATTATTATTATTTTAGTACATAAACCCATTTCAACAGCTGATACATGCATATAATGCCCAAGGCTGAAAAAAAAACTTTAAGGGCAACTTTTTTCTGGCATGAGTGTTATTTAGCAAATCAACCCCTTTCGGCAGTTGGTATATTAGAGGATAATGCCCAAGGTTGAAAGATTGTCCAAACAATGAACAGTTGAGTATAACAGAGTGTCTTATTAAGTTTGTGTCGGTAAAGCAGATATTCATTGTTACAGTCAATGTCATTAGTCAACATTATTTTTACCACCTTAATGACTGCCTCAATTAAAGATTACTCTTGTTGTAAATTCAAACTACATGTATCTAAGTATACAGTTGAACCCCACTTAAGGATCTCAACCACTTTATCAAGATGCAACTACCTCATTATCAATGGGATACAAAAGGATATGTAAGCATTGCTCATGTCCATGTTAAAATTAATATTCTCATTAAGTGAATTTGATAAACAGTGTACAAGTGTCACAAATGACCTTCTCAACCTTGTCTTTTTCAGATTTCTTGCCTTTGTCAACTACCACTCATGGGGCACTGGTAAATATTTTAAAGAACTGGACATTTTCTTACAGGGACAACACATTTCTTACTATTTTGGATCGGCTTCGATCAGTATTTCATGAAAGCAAAATTTTGGTAAGAAAAACAGCATTGCATGGCAAGTTAGATACAAAATTTATTTAGAAAATCTCAACTAATCCACATCAATTTGTTTATGAGGTCTGATTGAATGAGGATGCTAAGAAAACAATAAAAAGAAATCGATGTTTTCGGCTTTGCTTTTTTGCTCTATTACTACAAGTGAGACGATGGAGGCACTTCTTTTGTTAGAAGGACTGTCCACTGAGATGGCAGTTTTTTTTTGTCACTCATTAAGTGTGATTTGGAAAGATATTTGAAGTAATATATCAAACACGAGAAAGAGTGTTTCATCAGGATATCCAGACACCGAGAAGTGGGTTGAAAAAAACGAGGCGCGGCCGAGTTTTTTTGACTGACATCGAGGCGTTTGGATACCTGATGAAACACTCTTTCGAGTTTTTGATATGGCTTCTCAAACCATTCATAATTCTTGGAGAAATTCAAAGCAAAAGTTCACAAAATCTTATGCTAATTAAGATCCGGTATCCAAACCACCGTCACAGTTGTGATTTCCTTTGTTTTCTCTTAATGAATTATGAATGAGTTTGAGAAGTTTTATTTCTATGTTCATTTTGCCAGTCCATAACTTAACTGATACAGGCCAGTCTCTCTTTGTAATGAGACTTCTCAGCTCTCACAGCAGTAATGCTTGAGATAAAATATCCAAGAATAGAAACTTGATTAAAGAATATTTGTTTCCTTGTGGCACTGGCAACCATTCCTGCTCTAAAGGTGACACAATTTTTATGAGCAGGACTGCCAAGATGACACATCTTTTGCCAGTTTGCATTTGCTGTTGATACAAGAAATAAATGTGGATAACTCATGATTTAGAGCAGTTGGTAAAAAGCAAAACAAAACAAACAAACAAATAAATTATCTAATGATAATGACCCGGCCCTGACTAAAAAAAAGAAAGCTCTGGTAAGAAAATCTTTGTACTAGGATAATTTCTTGAAGCAATACATGAATGTTAGTCTACCACCATGGTGAGTAGAATTAAGGATACAATGTACATACAGCCTGTATAACGAAGTCTCGGACTGGCAAAAGGAACATAGGAATATTAAAAAAGTTCAAAGTAGCGACTTTTAGCGATAGCAGCTTTTAGCTGCTGAATTCATGATTAACCTGAGCCATAGCCTTCTCACTTCTCGCTTCTCACTTCATATTGACATGTCCTGAGCAGTTGATGAAAAGCAAAGAAAAAAACAAACAAAAACAACATTAACAATGACAACAATTTATGATAATGACCTTGCCATGAAAACTTGAGAAGGCTATGGTTGGAAACCCTTTACAAGTATTAAGATACTGCCTTCAAACAGTTTGTTAGCCTACTGTCACCTGGCTAAGGCCCCGTTTACATGAGTTAACTCATCCCGGGATCATTTTCATCTCATCCCAGGGTGACTTTCATCCCGTTGTCTGGTCATTTACCTGTGAGTATTTACATGAATTGGAGCAAAAATGGGTTCGGGACGAAAGTCATCCCGGGATGAAACTCATCCCGGGATGAAATAACTCATGTAAATGGGGCCTAAGTACATGCAGACTTAGGGACATATGCTGCAACGACAACCAATCGTTGAACGCACACGCTGATTTTTCCTTCGCTTGGCACTGGTCACTTGTATTTGCTACTAGCTCTCGTTGGTTCATTTGATTGCCTGTGTCTTATGATTGACCAGAGTAATTTTTTTTTTTAGGTTTTATGACACCTGCTTCATTTGAAAATGATTATTGTTCTATAATGTAGCACCTGATCTGAGCTAACTCGTAAAATCTGTTGGTAAATAAAAAGGCTCAAAACTGGTGGGTTGGTGCACCCACCATTCCTGGTGTGTTAAATGACTTTAAAGCCAATTATCAAACACTGCATGCCTCTTTATGTTAATGCCATGGTGTGTATGTAAATTTTTTTGGCACGTTTTAATGTTTGGATGGAAGCCAAAATATGTTTGGTTTGAAGGCTGCCAAAAAATACATTCAGTAACAAGACTAATAATTTCTATAAAGAATGAGAAAAGAAAAAAATGGACATATTAAAAATTTTTGTTTTCGCTTTGAGACAAGACCAACACTGCCTCTTGCATAGCAGTCATCTTTAGGCAGTCAGCGAAGCCTATTGCAAACAAAAAATGCTGATCTTTCATGACTGGCAGATTTTACTACAAACAGCTCTGTGTTTCATACTTTTCCAAATTGAAAGCAATGAACAAGATAAGTGAAAAACAAAAAGCTTAAAGCCAGGAAGAAAGATCCAAAGTCAAGATCTCATTTGAAATCTAGAGAGAACCTTTTTGTAAGTGCAACGTGCCATGAGAAAGGAATTTCATCCGCCAAGTTCATGCATCGCAGTCACAAATCGAATGTGACAAGAGATGAGTGACATTTTCTGTTTGTTCTATTATTCACTGGTGAGTTTTCAAAATGTGGTCATTTTTAGGAAACCCACTGCAAAGATGCAGTCATCTTTAGGCAGTCAGTGAAGCCTATTGCAAACAAAAAATGCTGATCTTTCATGACTGGCAGATTTTAGTACAAACAGTTCTGTGTTTCATAGTTTTCAAAATTGAAAGCAATGAATAAGATAAGTGAAAAACAAAAAGCTAAAAGCCAGGAAGAAAGATCCAAAGACAAGATCTCATTTTTGAAATGTAGAGAAAAACGTTTTGTAAGTGCATTACATGTCATGAGAAGGGAATTTCATTAGCCAAGTTCATGCATCGCAGTCACAAATCGAGTGTGACAAAAGATGAATGGCATTTTCTGTTTGTTGTAGTATTCACTGTTGGGTTTTCAAAATGTGGTCATTTTTGGGAAACCCACTGCAAAGATGCAGTCATCTTTAGGCAGTCAGTGAAGCCTATTGCAAACCAAAAATGCTGATCTTTCATGACTGGCACATTTTAGTACAAACAGTTCTGTGTTTCATATTTTTCAAAATTGAAAGCAATGAATAAGATAAGTGAAAAACAAAAAGCTTAAAGCCAGGAAGAAATATCCCAAGTCAAGATCTCATTTGAAATCTAGAGAAAAACCTTTTGTAAGTGCAACATGTCAGAAGAAAGGAATTTCATTAGCCAAGTTCATGCATCGCAGTCACAAATCGAATGTGACAAAAGATGAGTGACATTTTCTGTTTGTTCTAGTATTCACTGTTGGGTTTTCAAAATGTGGTCATTTTTAGGAAACCCACTGCAAAGATGCAGTCATCTTTAGGCAGTCAGTGAAGCCTATTGCAAACAAAAAATGCTGATCTTTCATGACTGGCAGATTTTAGTACAAACAGTTCTGTGTTTCATACTTTTCAAAATTGAAAGCAATGTCTAAGATAAGTGAAAAACAAAAAGCTTAAAGCCAGGAAGAAAGATCCCAAGTCAAGAGCTCATTTGAAATGTAGAGAAAAACGTTTTCTAAGTGCATTAGATGTCATGACAAAGGAATTTCATTAGTCAAGTTTATGCATTGCAGTCACAAATCGAATGTGACAACAGATGAATGGCATTTTCTGTTTGTTGTAGTATTCACTGTTGGGTTTTCAAAATGTGGTCATTTTTGGGAAACCCACTGCAAAGATGCAGTCATCTTTAGGCAGTCAGTGAAGCCTATTGCAAACCAAAAATGCTGATCTTTCATGACTGGCGGATTTTAGTACAAACAGTTCTGTGTTTCATATTTTTCAAAATTGAAAGCAATGAATAAGATAAGTGAAAAGCAAAAAGCTTAAAGCCAGGAAGAAATATCCCAAGTCAAGAGCTCATTTGAAATGTAGAGAAAAACGTTTTGTAAGTGCATTACATGTCATGACAAAGGAATTTCATTAGTCAAGTTCATGCATCGCAGTCACAAATCGAGTGTGACAAAAGATGAATGGCATTTTCTGTTTGTTGTAGTATTCACTGTTGGGTTTTCAAAATGTGGTCATTTTCGGGAAACTCACTGCAAAGATGCAGTCATCTTTAGGCAGTCAGTGAAAAATGCTGATCTTTCATGCTGATCTTTCATGACTGGCAGATTTTAGTACAAACAGTTCTGTGTTTCATATTTTTCAAAATTGAAAGCAATGAATAAGATAAGTGAAAAACAAAAAGCTTAAAGCCAGGAAGAAATATCCCAAGTAGAGATCTCATTTTTGAAATCTAGAGAAAAACCTTTGTAAGTGCAACATGTCAGAAGAAAGGAATTTCATTAGCCAAGTTCATGCATCGCAGTCACAAATCGAATGTGACAAAAGATGAGTGACATTTTCTGTTTGTTCTAGTATTCACTGTTGGGTTTTCAAAATGTGGTCATTTTTAGGAAACCCACTGCAAAGATGCAGTCATCTTTAGGCAGTCAGTGAAGCCTATTGCAAACAAAAAATGCTGATCTTTCATGACTGGCAGATTTTAGTACAAACAGTTCTGTGTTTCATAGTTTTCAAAATTGAAAGCAATGAATAAGATAAGTGAAAAACAAAAAGCTTAAAGCCAGGAAGAAAGATCCAAAGTCAAGATCTCATTTTTGAAATCTAGAGAAAAGCCTTTTGTAAGTGCAACATGTCAGAAGAAAGGAATTTCATTAGCCAAGTTCATGCATCGCAGTCACAAATCGAATGTGACAAAAGATGAGTGACATTTTCTGTTTGTTCTAGTATTCACTGTTGGGTTTTCAAAATGCGGTCATTTTGAGGAAACCCACTGCAAAGATGCAGTCATCTTTAGGCAGTCAGTGAAGCCTATTGCAAACAAAAAATGCTGATCTTTCATGACTGGCAGATTTTAGTACAAACAGTTCTGTGTTTCATAGTTTTCAAAATTCAAAGCAATGAATAAGATAAGTGAAAAACAAAAAGCTTAAAGCCAGGAAGAAAGATCCAAAGACAAGATCTCATTTTTGAAATCTAGAGAAAAGCCTTTTGTAAGTGCAACATGTCAGAAGAAAGGAATTTCATTAGCCAAGTTCATGCATCGCAGTCACAAATCGAATGTGACAAAAGATGAGTGACATTTTCTGTTTGTTCTAGTATTCACTGTTGGGTTTTCAAATTGCGGTCATTTTGAGGAAACCCACTGCAAAGATGCAGTCATCTTTAGGCAGTCAGTGAAGCCTATTGCAAACAAAAAATGCTGATCTTTCATGACTGGCAGATTTTAGTACAAACAGTTCTGTGTTTCATAGTTTTCAAAATTGAAAGCAATGAATAAGATAAGTGAAAAACAAAAAGCTTAAAGCCAGGAAGAAAGATCCAAAGTCAAGATCTCATTTGAAATCTAGAGAAAAACCTTTTGTAAGTGCAACATGTCAGAAGAAAGGAATTTCATTAGCCAAGTTCATGCATCGCAGTCACAAATCGAATGTGACAAAAGATGAATGGCATTTTCTGTTTGTTGTAGTATTCACTGTTGGGTTTTCAAAATGTGGTCATTTTTGGGAAACCCACTGCAAAGATGCAGTCATCTTTAGGCAGTCAGTGAAGCCTATTGCAAACAAAAAATGCTGATCTTTCATGACTGGCAGATTTTAGTACAAACAGTTCTGTGTTTCATAGTTTTCAAAATTCAAAGCAATGAATAAGATAAGTGAAAAACAAAAAGCTTAAAGCCAGGAAGAAACATCCAAAGTCAAGATCTCATTTGAAATCTAGAGAAAAACCTGTTGTAAGTGCAACATGTCAGAAGAAAGGAATTTCATTAGCCAAGTTCATGCATCGCAGTCACAAATCGAATGTGACAAAAGATGAGTGACATTTTCTGTTTGTTCTAGTATTCACTGTTGGGTTTTCAAAATGTGGTCATTTTTAGGAAACCCACTGCAAAGATGCAGTCATCTTTAGGCAGTCAGTGAAGCCTATTGCAAACAAAAAATGCTGATCTTTCATGACTGGCAGATTTTAGTACAAACAGTTCTGTGTTTCACATTTTTCAAAATTGAAAGCAATGTCTAAGATAAGTGAAAAACAAAAAGCTTAAAGCCAGGAAGAAATATCCAAAGTCTAGATCTCATTTTTGAAATCTAGAGAAAAACCTTTTGTAAGTGCAACATGTCAGAAGAAAGGAATTTCATTAGCCAAGTTCATGCATCGCAGTCACAAATCGAATGTGACAAAAGATGAATGGCATTTTCTGTTTGTTGTAGTATTCACTGTTGGGTTTTCAAAATGTGGTCATTTTTGGGAAACCCACTGCAAAGATGCAGTCATCTTTAGGCAGTCAGTGAAGCCTATTGCAAACAAAAAATGCTGATCTTTCATGACTGGCAGATTTTAGTACAAACAGTTCTGTGTTTCATATTTTTCAAAATTCAAAGCAATGAATAAGATAAGTGAAAAACAAAAAGCTTAAAGCCAGGAAGAAAGATCCAAAGTCAAGATCTCATTTTTGAAATCTAGAGAAAAGCCTTTTGTAAGTGCAACATGTCAGAAGAAAGGAATTTCATTAGCCAAGTTCATGCATCGCAGTCACAAATCGAATGTGACAAAAGATGAATGGTATTTTCTGTTTGTTGTAGTATTCACTGTTGGGTTTTCAAAATGTGGTCATTTTTGGGAAACCCACTGCAAAGATGCAGTCATCTTTAGGCAGTGAGTGGAGCCTATTGCAAACCAAAAATGCTGATCTTTCATGACTGGCAGCTTTTAGTACAAACAGTTCTGTGTTTCACACTTTTCAAAATTGAAAGCAAAGAATAAGATAAGTGAAAAACAAAAAGCTTAAAGCCAGGAAGAAATATCCCAAGTCAAGATCTCATTTGAAATCTAGAGAAAAACCTTTTGTAAGTGCAACATGTCAGAAGAAAGGAATTTCATTAGCCAAGTTCATGCATCGCAGTCACAAATCGAATGTGACAAAAGATGAGTGACATTTTCTGTTTGTTCTAGTATTCACTGTTGGGTTTTCAAAATGTGGTCATTTTTAGGAAACCCACTGCAAAGATGCAGTCATCTTTAGGCAGTCAGTGAAGCCTATTGCAAACAAAAAATGCTGATCTTTCATGACTGGCAGATTTTAGTACAAACAGTTCTGTGTTTCATACTTTTCAAAATTGAAAGCAATGTCTAAGATAAGTGAAAAACAAAAAGCTTAAAGCCAGGAAGAAAGATCCCAAGTCAAGAGCTCATTTGAAATGTAGAGAAAAACGTTTTGTAAGTGCATTAGATGTCATGACAAAGGAATTTCATTAGTCAAGTTTATGCATTGCAGTCACAAATCGAATGTGACAAAAGATGAGTGACATTTTCTGTTTGTTCTAGTATTCACTGTTGGGTTTTCAAAATGTGGTCATTTTTAGGAAACCCACTGCAAAGATGCAGTCATCTTTAGGCAGTCAGTGAAGCCTATTGCAAACAAAAAATGCTGATCTTTCATGACTGGCAGATTTTAGTACAAACAGTTCTGTGTTTCATAGTTTTCAAAATTGAAAGCAATGAATAAGATAAGTGAAAAACAAAAAGCTTAAAGCCAGGAAGAAAGATCCAAAGTCAAGATCTCATTTTTGAAATCTAGAGAAAAGCCTTTTGTAAGTGCAACATGTCAGAAGAAAGGAATTTCATTAGCCAAGTTCATGCATCGCAGTCACAAATCGAATGTGACAAAAGATGAGTGACATTTTCTGTTTGTTCTAGTATTCACTGTTGGGTTTTCAAAATGCGGTCATTTTGAGGAAACCCACTGCAAAGATGCAGTCATCTTTAGGCAGTCAGTGAAGCCTATTGCAAACAAAAAATGCTGATCTTTCATGACTGGCAGATTTTAGTACAAACAGTTCTGTGTTTCATACTTTTCAAAATTGAAAGCAATGAATAAGATAAGTGAAAAACAAAAAGCTTAAAGCCAGGAAGAAAGATCCAAAGTCAAGATCTCATTTGAAATCTAGAGAAAAACCTTTTGTAAGTGCAACATGTCAGAAGAAAGGAATTTCATTAGCCAAGTTCATGCATCGCAGTCACAAATCGAATGTGACAAAAGATGAATGGCATTTTCTGTTTGTTGTAGTATTCACTGTTGGGTTTTCAAAATGTGGTCATTTTTGGGAAACCCACTGCAAAGATGCAGTCATCTTTAGGCAGTCAGTGAAGCCTATTGCAAACAAAAAATGCTGATCTTTCATGACTGGCAGATTTTAGTACAAACAGTTCTGTGTTTCATATTTTTCAAAATTCAAAGCAATGAATAAGATAAGTGAAAAACAAAAAGCTTAAAGCCAGGAAGAAACATCCAAAGTCAAGATCTCATTTGAAATCTAGAGAAAAACCTGTTGTAAGTGCAACATGTCAGAAGAAAGGAATTTCATTAGCCAAGTTCATGCATCGCAGTCACAAATCGAATGTGACAAAAGATGAGTGACATTTTCTGTTTGTTCTAGTATTCACTGTTGGGTTTTCAAAATGTGGTCATTTTTAGGAAACCCACTGCAAAGATGCAGTCATCTTTAGGCAGTCAGTGAAGCCTATTGCAAACAAAAAATGCTGATCTTTCATGACTGGCAGATTTTAGTACAAACAGTTCTGTGTTTCACATTTTTCAAAATTGAAAGCAATGAATAAGATAAGTGAAAAACAAAAAGCTTAAAGCCAGGAAGAAATATCCAAAGTCTAGATCTCATTTGTGAAATCTAGAGAAAAACCTTTTGTAAGTGCAACATGTCAGAAGAAAGGAATTTCATTAGCCAAGTTCATGCATCGCAGTCACAAATCGAATGTGACAAAAGATGAATGGCATTTTCTGTTTGTTGTAGTATTCACTGTTGGGTTTTCAAAATGTGGTCATTTTTGGGAAACCCACTGCAAAGATGCAGTCATCTTTAGGCAGTCAGTGAAGCCTATTGCAAACAAAAAATGCTGATCTTTCATGACTGGCAGATTTTAGTACAAACAGTTCTGTGTTTCATATTTTTCAAAATTGAAAGCAATGAATAAGATAAGTGAAAAACAAAAAGCTTAAAGCCAGGAAGAAAGATCCAAAGTCAAGATCTCATTTTTGAAATCTAGAGAAAAGCCTTTTGTAAGTGCAACATGTCAGAAGAAAGGAATTTCATTAGCCAAGTTCATGCATCGCAGTCACAAATCGAATGTGACAAAAGATGAATGGTATTTTCTGTTTGTTGTAGTATTCACTGTTGGGTTTTCAAAATGTGGTCATTTTTGGGAAACCCACTGCAAAGATGCAGTCATCTTTAGGCAGTCAGTGGAGCCTATTGCAAACAAAAAATGCTGATCTTTCATGACTGGCAGCTTTTAGTACAAACAGTTCTGTGTTTCATACTTTTCAAAATTGAAAGCAATGAATAAGATAAGTGAAAAACAAAAAGCTTAAAGCCAGGAAGAAATATCCCAAGTCAAGATCTCATTTGAAATCTAGAGAAAAACCTTTTGTAAGTGCAACATGTCAGAAGAAAGGAATTTCATTAGCCAAGTTCATGCATCGCAGTCACAAATCGAATGTGACAAAAGATGAGTGACATTTTCTGTTTGTTCTAGTATTCACTGTTGGGTTTTCAAAATGTGGTCATTTTTAGGAAACCCACTGCAAAGATGCAGTCATCTTTAGGCAGTCAGTGAAGCCTATTGCAAACAAAAAATGCTGATCTTTCATGACTGGCAGATTTTAGTACAAACAGTTCTGTGTTTCATAGTTTTCAAAATTGAAAGCAATGAATAAGATAAGTGAAAAACAAAAAGCTTAAAGCCAGGAAGAAATATCCCAAGTCAACATCTCATTTGAAATCTAGAGAAAAACCTTTTGTAAGTGCAACATGTCAGAAGAAAGGAATTTCATTAGCCAAGTTCATGCATCGCAGTCACAAATCGACTCTGACAAACGATGAGTGACATTTTCTGTTTGTTCTAGTATTCACTGTTGGTTTTCAAAATGTGGTCATTTTTAGGAAACCCACTGCAAAGATGCAGTCATCTTTAGGCAGTCAGTGAACCCTATTGCAAACAGCAAATGCTGATCTTTCATGACTGGCACTTCTGTAAAATGGTTTTAGTGAGAAAATGCTAATTTGAAAGAGAATGAAAACGGTAAAGAAAGATACAGATTTCATTTGTCAAAGCAATAGTGTTTTCTGGGGGTGGTACTTGACTCATGTTTGGGTGTAGGGTACCGCTGAAGATCTGATACCCTGACCCTGTTTAGGACAAAAAGCCGTAAAATACCAATCCCATTTAGGACAACACCCTCCATTTTAGGTCCCTGTTTAGAACAATTGAAAAAAAATACACACTTTCTTCACGTTCGAGACAATTTTACAGTATTTTAGAGACTGGGCGGCAAACTTCAGGTTTCCGATCTATGACTGGCTATGTATAAGTGACAACGGTGACAATCGTGCAGCC
The DNA here is from genome assembly GCA_964017195.1 of Siderastrea radians. Taxonomy (NCBI): domain Eukaryota; kingdom Metazoa; phylum Cnidaria; class Anthozoa; order Scleractinia; family Rhizangiidae; genus Siderastrea; species Siderastrea radians. Next base: position 48,013,125 of record OZ024892.1, on the reverse strand, counting down.
ATACCTTGTTTAGGGCGCGTTCATACCCTGTTTGGGACAAACTCGCATAAAATTATATACCCTGTACAGGACAGAGAGGCCAAAAACCTTACCCTGTTCAGCGGCAAAATTTTAGATGTGTTGAATATCCTTTCTGGGTGACTCAGCTTGGAGTGCTAGCATCACTATATGCCTGAGCACTTTTGGGATATGCAACATAATAAGCATTTTGAGACGAGAAGATTTAGGAAAATGTTGTGAAATATGCAGCATAATTACCAGATTGAGACAAAATGTTAAGCAAATGTTGTGCATCCTTGCTAATTCAAACATCGTGGAGTTCTTGAATCATTGTATGTCTGGGCACTTCTGGGATATGTAATATTCAAAGTCCCTCTGGCATAGAAAACATTTTTCTTTGTTCTTCTTATGAATCCACCTCCAAAATTCACTAGGGGTTGATGAGCACAAAGGACACGCGAGCGGGCGCGAAAATTGCGTGTGGCGTGAAAACATGACGCGCGCGTGATCATTATCTCATTGGAATCCCACAGTGCGTTTGATTGACCTCGTTCAAGACTGAATTATCCAATGTGAGAACGAAAACTACTAAGATTTGCAACTTGTTTGGAGGGAAATAATTCGCCATTTTAAGTACGTTTTCAGCCATGATTTATATACTTGTGCACTTTCTTACAGAGGTCAAAGAGGATTGTTTAGGACAAATTTGCTGATTAACAGTACACGAAATATGACTTGAAAATCTTCGGGTTTCCTAAAAAAAAAAGAGTAGGGTGGCGAAAATGGAAATGGTTATATTTGCTCCATATTTGCTTCTGGGGTAATTAAACCTAAATTTGCTGACTTGGTGTAAAGTTGGTGCAAATAAACAGAATTGCCATAATGATAGCAAATGTAAGGGTAAGATATCCAAATTTGTTTATTTGCTACTCGAGTAAATGTGACAGTACTTTGATTTACGCCACTTGTTTGCGTGTTCGGAGATGAGTATGTTTGCTTCTCTAGTAAATATGGGGTAAATAAACCTAAATTTCCTGATTTGACCTTGGCGTAAAGTTGGTGCAAATAGGCACAATTGCTATAATAGGAAATGTGAGAGTAAGTAATGCAAATTTGTTTATTTGCCGCTCAAGTAAAAGTGATGGTAATTTGATGCAAATAAGTTGATTTTCACCGTGTTTGCTTAGATTTACGGACTCCGTAAAAGTTTTAATTTTTAAGGGTAGCAAAACTACAGCAAATAAATGTGAAATTTGAAAATTTACCTTGGTGGCAAAACTGACACAAATCTGATGCAAACTTCGTGTTTACGTTACATTTGCGCCTAATTTCAGCAGGAGCAAGTGTGTGTCTTTGCTTCGACAATGCCGCCTGTGCAAATTTGTGACAAATTTGGAGCCCTAAATTTGCTACATATTTACTTCAGTTGCAAAGCTCGGTAAATCCGTCTTTTCGTGCAGTGGAAAGACCTGTTAAATCATCACGCTCTCCTGTGAAAACTAAATCTAGAAGATTAAAGACCAAGATTGAAGTAACCGAAAATGCAGAGCGAAAGATTACAATATCACAAGAGGACTACAATATTTCTGTTGATCAGGCACCTCATTTGGAAAGGAGTTCGTCTGTTGCATCCAAGCCTGAGGAACTTAAGGAAGAAAGTGAAGGGAGCTACACAGATGACTTTCACTCTGCTGGCTCTGAACTTGAGAACAGTGCATCAGATGCTGCATCTATTGACAGTGTCGATGCTGGTCAGCATGAAATACTTGATCTGCCACCTGCAGCCAATAATCTGGGTTACACCTACTAAAATTGTTTTAGATTGCAACCTGTCTTAGGGCCGATTCAGATGGTACGATTTTTCCTTATGACTGTAGTATGCAACTTGCTCACGTCAATTCTACAACAGGAATCGTGTCATCTAAATCAGACGTACAACATCTTCACGACATTTGCACACAATACGAAAAATGTCGTAGGATTTTGAAACATGTTTTAAAACCCTACAACAGTCGTAGCCACAATCAAAAGGTTAGAATGACGAGTTGCATATGATCTTTGTCTGACACGAGCAGCGCGCTACGAAAGTCACATAAGACAGTCGTAAGCAAAATTCGTACCCTCTAAGTCGGCCATTATGTGTTTGGAATCAAACATGAGTAGTCTCTTCATCTCTTAGTCCCTTGTGGAACAGAAGTCTCAAACAAACAGCTTCCAGGTCACATTCCGGAACCATTTCCATGTTTGCCCTCTGCAGGTTTTCTTCAAAGCATCTTTTGCACAGGGAAAGCAACCCTATGCTGAAATACAGGAGGGTCCAAGTGCAAACACTGATTTGTGGGTTCCACTTTTGTCCCCTGTTATCTCCAAGGTTTGCTCCATTGCCAACTCAGCTTTTCTACTTACATGAGATTTAAAACACATGAACCTGCTCGCTGGCTGCTCAAAGACTTAACTGCGGCCATGGCCCATTATCTAATAGAAAAAATCCGCCCCCCCCCTCCTGAGTTTTTCTCAAATATTCCTAACACGGACATTCTGAAATAGTGTCTAGTCTAATCCTAACCACTTGCCTTATCACCAATGTTGTTGTTTTTTGTTTGTTTGTTCTAGAGATGTTTCCATTCCCCCCCTCCCCAACTGATAATCCTGTCACAAAGGGTAACTGTATAGGGGAAAAAGGTGGCTTTTGTCATTTTGGACATCCCTCATGGGTATTATTACCTGTAATTCAGTTTTATATAACCAAGGCATAGCCCAAGTTCTCGTTGAGGAATCACGGTTTTGTTTTGTGTTTTGTTTGTTTGTTTTTTTGTTTTGTTTTTTTATTTGGGGGGGGGGGTTCAATTTAGAGCATTGCATTGTTGACGGCTGAATAAGTCTGTTTATTAGAACCATCGCATCAGACGTGCAAATTCACAAAAGTAAAAAATACACAAGCCCAAATATCAAACATAGTAAGTGAGGGTAATTCTGGCTAAGAATTGTATCCATAGATTGACCAACGAGGTAGGTCCCTTGGGAGTGTTGTAGTCAGACAGATGTGGGTTGAAGATTAAAGGAAATCCTTTCGATGTTGTGTTCTTGCATGTGTCCTACTAACGTGATCGAAAGCATATCATCTATTAATTGCCCAAGTTTGATGACTCCCAGGGCAATCTCGGGGTTGTGCAAAATTAAAGGACGAACTCTCTGGGTTTTAGCGTAGTCGACTTCTTTGGTCACTAGAAGGCAAGTATAGCATAAATAGCCATTAACCAGGGGATGGAGAGGAAAGGGCCGGGATTGAAAGAAAAACGGTCTTCTTTCGCTAACTGTCATAACAACCACGCGCCGCGTTTTGTACTCAGAGATGGATTGGCGGGTTTTTAATTCTTTCCAGCTGGGTCCAAGACAGCCCAGCTAGAATTCTGGTAATATTTTTTCAAGAGATCTCATTTAAGATTTTTTCCCAGCCAAGCTGGTCGAAATGCTGTTTGTCCCAGCCAGGTGGGTAGAAAAGATGTTTCTCTCAGCCTTCTGAGAGGTGCACGTGGAACAGCTCTGATCTGTCAACCTAGCTTTAGCGATTCGATGAGTAAGGACTCGATTTCAGGACTAGGTAGGAAAAGAAAAGAAATCTGAAAACAAAGTTTTGCAAAGGGAAGGGGATTGAGACCTTCAGAGTTGATTTAGAGATCGTGTCATTTAGGCTGCAATACAGCATCAACTGAAAAAATAAAAGCGGAGAATGGCTGGTATAACAGCGTCTTCATTTAGCTACATAACTGTAAAGGTTCAGTCAAATGAACGCTTTTCACACAATGACAGTTCGCTATTTTTCTCTTTCCTTTTTTTATGTTTTACCTTCAGTATACCTTACATTCAGTTTTTAAGAGACGCCTTAACTGGCGAACACACTCTCTTTTTTTATAAGAACGTCTAATTTTGCGGCCAAGGCTGAACTGAAACTGAATGTTTTTTCTCGTGGTTTGAGCCTGAAACGTTCTTAGCATGTTCTTAAGTTACGTTGTATAGAATTTCAGAAAACTGATATAAACGTGACCAGGAAACTTTACAAAGACCATTTTGCGCTGTACCATATCAAATTCCTTTGACATAGATACCATTGTTAGTCTCAGCAAATTCACTGTTATGTCTCCTCCACAGTTGAGAATGAGAAGAAAATATAAAGTCAGAATACCACACAAATGTGCTTAGGTAAACTATAGCCACTAAGTAGGGCACCGTGGCCACGTTGGTAGCGGGCATTACCCCTAAATCTACCAGAAAAAATAGTGAACCCAAGCATTAGCAGCCATGGACAGCTGTTTCGCAGAAATGTAGCCTGACCTTTTCCTTTTAGAGTTTTAGTAGTTTTAGAGTTTGTAGTCTCAGCTTGGTTACGTTCTTAATATGTTCTTAAAATCTGGGTCAATTCCAGCCTCAACGTTCTTATAAAAAAAGAAGTGTATTGCTTTTATTTTAGGAAGCATTACATTTCTCTTAAGAAAAGTTCAAGAAAAGGTTATTATTTTTTCCAGCTGTCTGTAATTACATATAAGATAAGTTAAGGTAACAACATTTCGTGCGCACTTCTTGAGAACTAACTGGTATGCCATTGATATTATGACCAGAGCAAACTAAATTCAGTTTTTTCCAAAATAACGAAATGAAGGAAGGTGAATTGAGTGGACACGTGCTTTTGAGCCGTCAAATAACAAGTTGTGCGTAAAAACGTCAAAGCAAGAAACTGACTAAAAAACTTATTTATTCGCCAATCTGCTTGGTTATCGTATAATTCTTGTCCGGCTGAGGTGGCAACGTTAACCCTATTCAGACCGGGCTTTTTTTGGTCTTGTGGGACCGAGGGGGGCGGATTCTGCCCCCACCTCTTAACTCCGAGAATATTAAAGCTATGACAACGAAACTTAAAGGACAGATAGTACGTCCAAAAATGTTTCCAGTAAGGCCCGCAACTTCAGGTGATGACGTCACAATATTGTTTTGTTTTCAAACGGCGGGCCATTTTGGTTCCACCATCTTGGATTTCTTAAATTTTCCAAAAACCTTCAAAAACTGCCAAAATTGATCCAGAAGTGATCAAAACCAATAAATTTACACGAAAATGAGCAAAAAATGTAAAATTTACTTCAAAAAAGTAACGATTTTTTATTAAAACTGAGGGAAATTCAAAATTCTGAAAGAAACCCTTGTCATAAAGTTGTTGCCATGGTAATGCCAAACTTAATAGACAAGGACTTACTACACCAAATTGTTGCCAGATAGAATTTTAGGAAAAGTCACCAAGTTCGGTGGCTTTAGCTTGCTTATAACAAGTTATAAAAGTCCAAAGTCCGTGCGGGCAGAATCCCCCCCCCCCTCCCGGTCTTAAAACATCTGTTATAAAATGTGCTTACATGTTAAAATCTGGGGGATTCTTTTCTGTTCAACTTTTTCGTTGTTTTGGAATTGTATGTACACCTAGTCTGTTAATTTGGATCGATTTTCACCTGCATGAATATAATATCATCCACAATGAAATGCCTTTTCTGCTGTCCACCTAAGAACACAGCCACAAGTCTCTTCTCCTGGTTCTCATCTGACACAGGCTTCTGGTTCCACGAGCTGTTGTCGAGGTTTGCTGGAATGAACCCAACAATGTTTTTCCTCTTCTTTTGATTTTCTTGTTGATCAATCAACGTACAAGTCACCTTTTCATTGAATGGCCAGGGTAAAATTGCATCGTATTCACCTTTCATCAAAACAAAGAACACCACGAGGTACGAAAATCTCCCTTCAGTCAATCCTACATGTAGTTGAAATTTATAGCCACATTTTCTTGTGTAGAATGGAGCACTTTTTGCCTTTCCTTGTCTCAAGACTTTGGTGATGCCACTGATCTTCCACGTGTGTTCTTCTGAACATTGCATTAGTTTATTTTCATGAGCAGTGACCTTCTCTTCAAGTTTTCTTGTGATCTTTTCGAACTTCTCCAGCTTCTCTTGTGTGTGGTGCAATTCCTCCTGTGTGTTATGCAGCTGCTCTTCTGTTTTATTCAGCTTTACAGAAGTTAAGTCAAGGTGCAACCTCATGGCAGTTTGAAGATGGTGTTCAACATCTCCCCGCTTAATCTGCAGAAAAACGAAAATTATCATTACACAGGAGTAACATGTAGCTCTGTGTTCTGCGAATGGATGTTATTTCACACAAGTCACCACCCAACAATCCCAAAATGGTATTGCCATAGTTTTTAATAGTACATATAAATGATGGTAGTCAAGCTTGATTAATTTTAGTGAGTCTGCTCGGCGTGTGAACATGCACAGGCCGTGAATGAAAGGCCTCGCTCACGAGAATTTTTGCACCTCAGACTCAGAAAATTTAATAGAAAATGAGACGGTTTCCGGCAATGTACTGCCTTTCAATAGCTATAGTAACCTATTTCGGAAAAGTTTTCCCAGTACAAGTATCTACGATGTGTTCGATACTTCTTACTTCCCTTATTAGAAATTACCTTTTGTGAGCAGCCCATCTGAGCATACGGGCAGGAAATTATTGTCAGCACACAATCCTTCTCAATGTGGGCTGCAATCTGTAACGAGAGGACGTTGTGAAATGGTTAATGTATTTCCAAAGGGCACACAAGGAATTTTCTTTAACAAAATATCGTCACTGTCAAATGATTTGTGTACATGTAAATGAATTCTCTAATGACAAGTTTCATGGTCTATTCAACGGCATTGACTTTTGAACAGCAAAGCCATCAAGCGCCCGATGAAAAAAGAATTATGGAAATCTGCATAGAAAAAGTGTAAACATTCATAGGAAAACAAAACAATTCCATTTTTCAGGCAAGAAATTGAACGTCTAATTATAGCAGTAGCCTTGCAGTAAATTTTCATATTGGGACATAAAAAGAAGGGAACAAAAACAGAATTGGGTTCGCTCGAGTCATTGGGCAATAAATGCTTGTTGTGCTCGTACTGTTGAAAGGCTTCGAAGAGCATACAAACCATCTAAACCGGCTAACCCACGCGGTCTGGATGTATTCAGCCAATCTTTGACAAATAAGGTTCCTCTCCCGACCTTTCTACGGGAGCAAGATTTCGGATCTGTCAAATTTCTATGACAGAAACTTTTGGCAAATTTGGTGTATCTTATGTTAGGACTAGATACACCAAAGAAAAGGCCAGCCTTCCGTTTTCTAAGTAAATGGCCGCCAGCATATATGCAACTGGGATGAATATGTATGCAGATTTCTCAACAGCTTCATGCTACAGAGAAACACCCTACCTCTTCTCTGGCAATGACAATTCCACAACCTTGTGGACAATTTAATGGGAACCTCCTACACTCATTCTCATGAGCCTTGAAAACAAATAAGATTGAACAGTGAATTAAACAAATTATATCGTTCATTAAAAGCATATAGAGGGTCCTTAAAGCTACTTCTAATACTCTTACTCTCAAATTCTACAAATTTTATGAACTTTTTTTTGATAAATAATCAAATTAAGGGAATTCCTCACAGCAAGCTGGGGTATAAAAAATAAACTCAGCTCACTCTGACTCGAATATCGCCGAAAACGATACGTCGTTAAATTGCACCTGTACAAGGAGCCCATCCCCGGGCTCCTGTCTGGGCTCCTATCAAATCGCATTGATATTTGCTTATACTTGCAAGATTCTTACCTCAGTTTTACATGCTGGATGTAACAGACTACAATGTTTGCAGCAAAGTAACCGCCATTGGCACGTTGTAGTCACGTGCATTTCGAGATTTCTCCTTGGCAGCGTCACGTGACAGTTTTCGTTCGTACAAGGAACAACTTTTAGAGGGCAAGAAGCCAAATGGTCCTTTTTGGGGCAAGAAAAGCAGAAAATGAAAAAAATCATTTAAAGCAATTTAATTGATTAATGTGGGACTAACATAAACGGAAAGTGGGAAAAACTAAACTATAGGGCGCATTTTGGGGGGCAACCAATCTGAAATGAGAATACTTGGAATATGACTTTTTGGCGCGTTTTTTTAATACCTGTTCTCACTGCGAAATCTTTAGAATGGTAGTTTATGCCATTCCATGTATTCTGCTATTTTGGGCAGAATGAACAGCATGAGCTGAATGAAAAAGTGGTCAGTCACTTGGCAATAACAAAATGGCTGACCAAAACAAAGCGCATCCGCGGCGACTTTAAATTATCCCGCCGAGCCTGAGGAAGAAAACCCACGGTCAGTTTTCAGTCCATTTTTGAAACAATCTTGTTTTATCTTGTTTCATATTCCAATAATTCTGATCATTCCCAATCTTTCTATTCTCATTCCAGAAGAGACCAAGGAAACGCGCCCATATAGTCCGAGTCCAAATTGTTTTGTTTCTGGCATCGAACACTTTCCGGCTGAACGCAACAAAGGGGGATCCACTGATTCATGGATAACATGGATAACATTAAAGTTTTTAAAATAACTCGGCATGTTTACACTGCAATATTAATCCTTCAAGTTAAATGGGAACTATTTCGTCTAGGAAGTACGGAAACGGTTAAGAACGAACGGGACCACTGACAGGTTCCATACTGGGCACCCGCCGATTAGATTAAAAGGGGAGATAAAAAGGCAACAAACAATACATCGTGGCAAACATAAGTTAAAGTTACAAGTAAGGCAAGGACAAACAGGAATGAGGGAACAGGGCAAGACTTTGTCCAAAGGAGTTGTTTAAAGGACATGCCGGATAAACTAGGAAAACTCCCTTGAGGAACTATTTTGGAAGTGGAGATCTACACTGTTACAAAAGGAGGCTTGTGCAAGTAGCAAGTCTTTCGAAACATTACCAAAGCGGGTAAGGTCATATGAAGTAATCGGGCCAAATGACTATTACAAAGGATGCACAGTAAGGTCTTACATCTTTTGATCTCAGTTCACCAGTCCACTGACATCCTTCACTTGGACATTTGATAACGAAGGAGAGAATCTTTCTTTGCGTTGCTTTGTCTGGGAAGATATCCTGCAATAACAACACCAAACCTTAGTAGTCCTTATAGTGAGATCGGCCGCATGAGAGAAGTCCTGACTGTCCTGAGAAGAAATGTTGTTGTCAGCGGATGTCATCTTAAGATTTAAGTAACTGAGTGTATCGTCAGTTGATGGGATTCATGTCTCTGGTTACAGCAGACCAATAAAACCATGTTATCATAAAACATAAACAAGCTAATTGTTTTTTTTTTTTGGTTTTTTTTGTTTTGTTTTTTTTGCTTTCATTTTTGCTTTTTCATTCGTTGGCCAGTTTGTAAAGTTCTTGGTTTTGGGTTAGCAACAGGGAAAAAAATAAGTACGTTTCAGTTTGCTTGCTTGCAAAAAAGAAATATATTAGAAGCAGGGGCGTTCCCAGGCAATTTTTGGCAGTACGCATATAGCCAGTCCAGGAGACAGTCCAACACTTAGCCAAAGGGAGAGAAACAGAATTACCCCCATCATAACAACTACAGTTAGAAAGCCATGATTTTATTATTTCTATGGTATTCTTGTTCTTACATATCAACTTAGGCTTAATGCAATTTCCTGCGGTATTTGGATTTTCTGTGTAAGACAACTGCACGCAGTCGGTTTTCCAAAGTACACGAGCAAACTTAAAGGACGTTTAAATAGTGTTTCTGATGGGACAATAAAATAAGTTCTCTTTTTTTCTTGTGTTGGCAACCGAAAACTTAATCGAGGCAATTACTCTTGACACGAAGTAGCTACAATTAAAAAGAAAAAGCTGCTGTTTTTGCTCAGCGCAAAATTTTCGTACCACACTTTTGGTGTCCATCAGAGTGTCAGCCAGAGAAGAGAGCCGCTCAGTTCTCATGGTTCAGCGCTTGTAGGTCTGGATTCTGTGCACGGTACTAAATGACCGCCATGGCGTCGTAGTAGGCATAGCCATTGTAAGAAGAATATTATAGCGAGAACTGTTGGTGGTTTCCATGGTCTCCACTAGTCCATTTTGTTCGTCAGCACGCACCCTCTTTGCCTTCCATCTTAGAACTTCTTTGTCGTAGGTCACGTTATCGGAAAGACCGCTCTTGTAAGTGTTGTAGATCTTATCAAGTACTACTTTTCTGGTGGAGATATATGTGAGCAACAGATATTGACCTAGTAATTGGTCTTTGTGGCACAGAAACAAGCAAACAGCTCTGCAACCTTGCGAACAGGCTCAATTATTGAGTTATACGTGCGAGTAATTTGACGGTGGAGCCGTGATTCACGACCCAGCTAGAAAAATCGGGCTAATCAGCGCTAATACTGCTTGGAGTTACGGATCTGCTGGCACATTGAGGCCGTGTCGTTGCGCTACACATAAACCTGGCATGCTGGGTTCCATACCACAATCGGCGGCAATATCCTCTGCGCCCAGCTAAAATTTGTCCCAAACCATAGGGTGGTTTCTTTTATTCTGTCATCACAGTTACCGCTACCCCCACTTCCTTTGTTACTTGTATGAGGTTGGTGTTCTCTTGTCGGAGCATATTGGATAGGGCAACTGTTTTGGAGAAGACATGTCTTGCGATGCAAAGAGCAATAATGAAATCAAACTGCTTGATAGACACTAAACTAACATTGCGTGTGACCACAGCCAATAAGTCGCGCTATGCATGGATTCCTGGACTGAAAGAGATAATACAACACCTTCAGGCGCATTCTTTTGCAATAATGATGAAGAAAATATCGAAATCGCACAACTTTACTTTGTCACTTCGTCTATACGAATTTCCCATTTCTTCTGTATTATAAACCGTTAAATTAAGAAAAATAATATTAACGACTGAAAATTCTGGTACGCAATTGCGTATTTCGCGTAAAGGCAGGAACGCCCCTGAGAAGTATGCGATTCTTGATAAAATATTTTGCGGTTTTATGTGCAAAGGACAAAACAATCAAAGACAACCAGATTTTCACCGAAAAACCGTCGAAAAAGCAGGCAAGGATCGAGCTATTAAAAAGCTAGAAAAGGATTAAATTATTCATTGTGAACATGCATAGCGATCTTGAAGCAGCTCGTTGGATAAATTGTTGGGATTGCAATTGAGGGAGAAATCAATGGGTCAATCCCACAAACGGGAAATTCGAAACCGCTAACAACGGTGCTCGCATGACGAAGACACAGGCAAATTCCGTCGCTACAAACGTACCATGGTTTCAGGTCTTTCAGAGGTTTTTCTTTCTTTTTCTCTCGAGAAAAAGAAAGAAAAACCTCCGGGATCAGGGTACTACAAATGATGAGCGGTGCACAGTTTACGTTCAAATTTAGATACAACACAAAACCAGTTTTAGTAGTTTCATCATCTCAGATATCACTGAGTTAGCACAGGTCACTTACTTTGTCTCGAATCAGGTTGTTCCGGTCCACAGGACAACTTAACGGATTCCTATCTCGTTCCAGCCTGTTTATAAATATGTCAAAATTATATGCATCAGTTTATGGGACAAATAACCTGATCTAACCTACACACAGTCTTCATTTGGGCCTCTCACATACCCAAGTAAAACAACAATCAAAGTCTTTTTGGATCTTGGACTGATCCTCTCTTGTAAAAATACACACAAGTCTCATTCTTCAAGCCCATCTACAAGCCGATAAGAAATTACAGATAGAAACGGTTTGTTGTTATTTTAACCTTTTCTTTCAGTCAGTTCTCATGAAATGAAGATGTGACCATCGCAGTTGTAATCGCAAGTTAAGCAATTACGAATGAAGCCGGAAAAAAAACAACTTTTTGGCCTGCTCCCAATGAATGGGTTTCATAGCTCAGCAGGTAGAGCACTGCAGCGCAAAAGCAAGGGCCACGGGTTCAAATCCCTTGGAAGCTCTGAAAATTTTAAATTGCGACTACAACTGCGATGGTCGCATCTGCATTTCATTTGTATTTCCGTATTTTACACCATTTTATTCTAAGTCAGTTCTCAGTAAGCTATTTAATAGGTCGGACTTTCTGGCAGTTTCTCGGCCGTATGCTACATTTGTTTATATTTTAAAAACCCTGGGAATGCTTCTTCTTCCGAAGACTCGAAAGTAGCTGGCTCCATAGTTCTAACGTAGGAAACTTCGTCAGTGTGTGATCTTGCGGTAGAAGAAGGCTGGATAATCAAACCTTTCTGGGAATACCACAGATGCAGTAGGATAAATGCTGGATTCTTTTGTCTCACAATTATGCTTAAAAGTGTGCAAGAATGATTTTTCATTGGCGGATAACTCTGCTTGTGAACGGGCTTTTCCAAATTAGTTCGTTGATGGAGTTTACCAAAAAGAACTGTTTTCGATTTTGTTCGATTGCTGGACGCAATGGTGATTTGACTGAACCCTATTTTCTTCGATTGTAGCTCTGTTTCACTTAGTTCAAACAGACATGGCGGAAGCCATTTTCCGAGAAAACCATGGCTCACTTATGTCTTGAATTAAAGAATGGCCAATATTTTACTCTGTCTGATTATAACTTCGATAGGGTTGCACTGTATTTTAAAACCTATTAAAAAACCTGTTTTCGATTTTGTTCGATTGCTGGACGCAATGGTGATTTGACTGAACCCTATTTTCTTCGATTGTAGCTTTGCTTCACTTAGTTCAAACAGACATGGCGGAAGCCATTTTCCGAGAAAACCATGGCTCACTTATGTCTTGAATTAAAGAATGGCCAATATTTTGCTCTGTCTGATTATAACTTCGATAGGGTTGCACTGTATTTTAAAACCTATTAAAACAGATCTCAAATAAGAGAACGTTTTGTGGAATAGTCTTCTTCATACCATGATCAAGACAAACAGAATCCTAAAACTCTCGAGGTGCAAACGATCTGCTAACCTCATAAAGTGTCCGTCAAGACACTGTCTGCAAAATCGGTGGCCACATACGCTCGTTTGAATTGCTTCCTTTAACGGTAACTGGCAGATTGGACAAAGAAAATCTTCCTCGACAGTATCCACAAACTCCTCATCGTATCCACCAAGCAACGGAATTGCTGCAGCTTCCGCCATATCGAGCCCCGCTGCTCGCAGGGTGGATGAGTGAAAACGAAAGTATCCGATGGCTCCGGTTCAGTCATGGATGACGTTGAATTATTCTTTTGTTAATTCTTATTGACAGCCAAAAATGGAAATTTGAATCATTGGCCTGTCACGCATAACATGTGTTGCAATTGTGTCCTTTTCTTGGAGCTTGAGAGAGGCGAAACCGGGGGCCTTAGCATCCGGGGATGAAAAGAAAGGTGCGAAAGAAAAGAAAAGAAGACAAGTGAATGAAATTTCGTATCCCAAAACGTTTTTCAGGTGAACGACATACAATAATGGACATATTTGTTAAACATCATCATTTAAACGTGATCATTTTCCACTTCTGGAATTTAATTTATCTTTTTCTACATAATTCATTCCAGCTAGATACGTTTTGAGCCTTTGTCTTAGAGTACCTATTCATTTTCCATAATCTTCGGTAAACATTGACAAAACATGCTTTTATTCGCAAGCAATACTGTAAATACCCTGTACATGCCACATTGAATAGTCTTTAAATTCTTTACAAAAATTACAAAAGTACAATGTAAACTGTAGTCTCTTTTAGTTTAGCGCAAAAAGTCTTGTTATCAATGTGTTGAATTTAAGCGAATGGAAAGGGTGTAGAAGTGTTAAATGCAGGTAAACGTCATCTTTTCTGACGAAACCAAAGAACGAAAGAAATCTCCGAGTTCCTTATAGCGCTTTTCAATTGAGTGTCGTAAAATCAAAACCAAAGTAATTATCCTAGCCACTCATAACGAACACAAATTACCAAATGAACCAATCAGGAACTCGAAGGAAATACACATAACAGGCGCCAAGGGCGGGAAAATGCGTGCTACAAAGACAGAATGGGTTTTCAGTCTTACTTCTGATTGGTTGAGAGAAAGTGGCGCGAGATTTTGAAACCAATCACAGATCGAAATAAAGCAAAGCCAAAGCAAACGACGCCACTGTCGACATTCCATTATTTGGTGTTGCGAAAAGAGAGGATAGCTTACAAAAATTTTATACAAATTCTCGAAATTTTACAAAAAGTTCGCATAAAAAATTCCCGAAAAAAACCGTCCCCAAATCGGCGAAATTAAGTTGTCATAAGGTTGTGATAAGGTAGCAATAAGTGCTCCAACAGCGTCCAAGGATAATTGTGATTCCAAAAGCACAACTAAATCTGTATGGGTAACAAAAACATTTTTAAAAATAGTTTCTGTATTTTTAAATTCTATAAAGCTTTTGTTTCTCCCTAAGTTTACCTGGAAAATACTTGAGACCAAGCTCTAACATTAACCTGATTTAAATTTTAAATTACGTTTGTATTTAGATTGTATTTAGCAGGACCTGCATTGATAGCAGTTTTTTCTAAAACTGATGCAGTTATCCTGGTTAAATAAGTTCTTCTTCTTCTTCTTCTTCTTCTTCTTCTTATTATTATTATTATTATTATTATTATTATTATTATTATTATTATTATTATCAATTTAAAATTCAATCTCGGTTCTCTTTCCTGGTCAGCTCAAAAACCTCTTTGGAGCTTCAAATGTTCTTCCCTCTCAAAGGATTTGTCAAGCAATTCATGAACGTACTTTGCAAAATTTTCTGGGAATAAAAGAGCACCATCGTAGCCTAAAGTTAAAAAACGTCAAATGATAAGTAACTATAAGTTGTCGATTTAAACCGTCTGTCGTGAACTTGAGACCACATAAGAAGAATAAAGTCTGTTCCATAAAACAAAATTCCGTAAAAATTTTGAGTCTCTTCGGGGAGCGGGGATGGCACAGTGGTGAGAGCACTAGCCTCTGCCCGGGTTCGATTCCCGGCCCCGGCGACATATGTGGGTTGAGTTTGTTGTTGGTTCTCGTCCTTGCTCCGAGAGGTTTTTCTCCGGGTACTCCGGTTTTCTCATCTCCTCCGGATTTTCAGTCTCCCCGATAAGTAATGCACTTGTGCACGGCTAGAAGATTGAGACCACAACAAAGTTATTTGATTTGATGTTTTTATTTTGTAGTTGCGAGCGAAAAATGCAGGAACGACGTCTACCCTGTTCAAACACCGCCTTAATGCTAGGAAGTCAGCATAGCAATAGCGGTGTCTCACTGAGAGGATGTCCAAATTAGAGGTCAAATTTATTCCCCAGATATCAACATTTACACTACCATGAAAATAATTGATGTCTACTACAACATGGTGCCCTGTTCCTTTCTCGAAAATGACGTCAATGCCAGACATTGTCAAATTCTAATGGGAAGAAGAAGGAAAGAAAATATAGTTAACGCTTGAAAACGTCTTTCAAACGTACTACACGCGGAATGCGACGGAAAGGCAATTGGTGTGGCGGCTATCTTAACCCAAGCACCGGGTTTGTTTATCAAAAGGGAGGGCCGGATTCGTACCCAGTCGCTATTTAGTTCTTTTGGGGCGGAAGAAGATTGGATACGAGAATGAATTAGCGCGCGAGTTAAACGCACAGGGAGTCTTCGGAAGGGATGCAAATTTGTGTGTTCCAGACCTCCTCCGTCTTTTTCTCTCGTTCAATTTCTGAATTTTTAATAGCGACTGGGTACGAGTCAGCTAAAGGGCCGTTTACACAGGAAAGTTTGATGCAATTCTTGCGGCGGTTTTTGCATGCGGTTCTAAATCGCCATTAAACTACCGGCGATTTATTTTTTCTCTGCGAGTTAACGGCGATTTGATTCCAATTAAGATGCTGTGTAGTGGTGAGGGTTGAACGCACGCAATGTGAACATAAACAACTTTTTTAGTACATTGCAAGCACTCTCCTCCAATTGCATCAGAATCACATTCAAATCGAATCGTATCCTACTTAACGTCGCCGCCAGCAAAGATCGTTTACTAGTAGTCACTTCCTAGACTAACCACAACCAAGCACAGCTATGGCAAGCCAATTGTAGCAATAGTGAATTCGAAATTCAATTTCAATTCAATAAAGGTCAACGCCAATTCAATTTCAGTTTCAGAAAACCTTTATTCAATAATGCTTCCGGTTACTGACAGTAAGTGACAGCTAACATACGGGAACATTCAGAATGCAAGCATGAGCTCCACGAGTGAAAACCTGGAAGAGAAATGGTCGAAAGACGGGCTGACACCGAGGAGCCACTGTCGTGATATCGCTTAGTTTCCGGTTCCGGCCTGCGGTTTGTTTCATTAGTAGTGCCCAGGCCACTGCATATATAGCAGATATAAATTGATTATTCATCGTGTACTTGTCACTTCGTTTTGCCTCGCTATTAAACGTGTGTGTTTATATGAAAACCTGCGTCTCCTGTTCTTGATCGAGAACCACAATATGGTGTCAGGAGTGTTGGAACAGTGCTACTGAATCGGATGTTTCATCTCAGCCGTATTCCCAGCGAACCAGGTCGGTAAAAAGTATTTTGCACGCTCATCGAAACCAAGATGGCGGAACTCGCTGGCTTACCGATTCCAACCATGGATTGGCACTCGCCGGATGCTCCACAAGCATTCAAGAAGTTTAAAGCTCGATGTGAACTTTACTTCTCCGGTCCGCTGAAAGAAAAATCGGAGGAAGAGCAAATAAGCTATCTGCTTATCTGGTCGGGCGACGATGGCATTGAATTAGTTTCCACGTGGAATTTAAGCGGCACTGACAAGAAGAAACTTAGTACCTACTGGACGCGCTTCGAGAATTACCTTTCTCCTAAGAGCAACTTTCGACTCGCAAGGTACAAGCTCAGAACCTTGAGACAAGAACCCGATGAGTCAGTCGATTCATTTGTTAAGAAAATTCGAATTCTCGTGGAAGAATGCCATTTTACGAATCCAGATGAGCATATTATCGATGCCCTTATCTTCGGATCCAATTCCAAGCGTACGCAAACCAAGCTCCTCGAAAAGGACGCTACTCTTACCCTTGATACCGCACTGGACATTGCCAGAACCGAAGAAGTTACAAGCAAACAAGTTAAAGGAATTTCGAGCGATGTTTCTACTCGTGTTGATGCACTAAAGCATGGTCGGGCTTCTTCAAAAGCAGGAAATTCTCCCAGCAAGCCCCGCGGCCCCATCATTCGTTTGTGTGGATGTTGTGGTACGGAGCACGACATTTCTCAGCGATCTTTATGCCCAGCTTATGGATCAATTTGTGGTGCATGTGGTAGAGAGAATCATTGGAGAAAAGTCTGTCGTGCATCAAAGTTTAACAAAAAGCAACAAAAGACAAGTGGTGGTCGTCAAAGGCATTGCAAGGCACCTAAAGGAAAACCGAGCACAGAGAAGCATCTTCATAGCCTTGAAGCCCATGATGAATTTGAAGACAGCCCTGAAGCATCACTTCCAGACCAGCTGTATTTTCATACCTTATCAATCAACCAGGTCACACAAGATGACACCCAAGCTTTCCTAGAGGTGGAAGTGGAGTCTGATCAGTGCGTGAAACCGCTCTTGTGCAAAGTTGACACCGGTGCTGAGGGGAACGTTATTTCATTAAGTACCTACAAGTCGCTCTTCCCAGACTCACCATGTAATGATAATGGTATTCCTACTAATTTATCATCATCCAGCACAATTATATCCGCGTTCGGTGGACACCCTGTTGATCACTATGGCATCTGTGTACTCAAGCTGGCTTATCAAGGCTCCTGTAAGCCATACCCTTTTCATGTTGTGAATGTGGATGGGCCAACCATCTTAGGCCTCCCGACTTGTACGGATCTGAACCTAGTTATCCTGAACTTTGGCATTACAACTCAGAAAGCCTCGAAGCCAAGCGCTACGCCCAAACCTATTTGTGATCCAGACCCAGTCGCCAAGGATGAACTGCTCAGGAAGTATGGTGATTGTTTTCAAGGCATTGGATGTTTTCAAGGTGAATTCCATATCACAGTTGATCCTTCTGTACCCCCGGTTGTGCATCCTCCACGCAGAGTCCCAGAAGCCCTCAAGGAACCCTTGAAAAAAGAGTTGGATTCGCTAGTCGAACAGGGAATCTTAGCAAAAGTTACCGAACCAACTGATTGGGTTAATTCCCTTGTTTGTGTCACCAAGAGCACTGGTGCATTGCGTCTTTGCCTAGATCCTAAGGACCTCAACCAAGCCATCAAGAGGCCACACTACTTCACACCTACGCTTGAAGATGTTCTCCCGAAGCTTAATGGTGCAAAATGTTTCTCAATCCTAGATGCACGCAGTGGTTATTGGAACATTAAGCTTGACCAGGAAAGCTCGCTCTATACCACCTTCAACTCGCCATTTGGAAGGTATAGATTTCTGCGATTACCCTTCGGCTTAATTTGTGCACAAGATGTTTTCCAAAGGAAGGTTGATGAAACTTTCGGCGATTTACCAGGTGTAACTGGAATCGCAGATGACATTGTTGTATATGGCTACAACAGTGACTTTAGCGACCATGATGAAAACCTTCGTGCTGTTCTCCAACGTGCCCGGGAGACCGGTCTACGCTTCAACTTGGATAAGTGCAAATTCAGGTGCACTCGTATTCCCTTCTTTGGTCATATTGTTGGTGCTGAAGGTCTTCAGCCTGACCCACGGAAGATTGACTCCATACTGTCCATGGACCCATCATCCAGCCTTACAGACCTGCAGACGTTTCTTGGAATGGTCCAGTTCCTGAGCCGCTTTATTCCCAACCTGGCAACCGCAGCAGCTGACCTTTGGGGACTAACCAAGAAGACGAGTGAATTCATTTGGAGTCCAGAACACCAGTCTGCTGTAGACCGGATCAAACAACTAATCACAGCTCCTAAAGCACTGCGATACTTTAACAGTGCCCAGCCTGTAACTATTCAGGTGGATGCCTCACAGAGGGGTTTAGGCGCAGTCCTCCTACAAGATAATGGTCCAGTGGAGTTTGCAAGCAAGTTGCTGTCCGAAACAGAGAGTCGTTACTCCAACATCGAGAGGGAGATGCTAGCTGTTCTGTTTGGCCTAGAAAAATTCCATTATTATGCTTATGGCAGGCCCGTTGTGGTTGAATCGGACCACAAACCTCTTGAAGCTATCTTCAAAAAGCACCTGGCAAGCGCACCTCCCCGCATCGCTAGGATGATGCTGCGCATACAGAAGTATGATGCACAAATCAAGTATGTTCCTGGGAAGGACATACCCATCGCTGACGCCCTTTCAAGGATCAGTTCCTGTCACGATGAAGCTGTCCAAGGACTAGATGTGTCTGTGCACGAGATCCATCAAAATCTCAATGCAAGCCCAACAAGGGTGGGTCAGATACAGGAAAAAACCGCCGAGGATCCAATCCTGTCAGCTTTGCGTGAAGTCATCATGGGTGGATGGCCTGAGAAGAGATCTGATTGTCCTGCCCATCTTCATGCTTACTGGAATTATCGTGATGAGCTGACTGTAGCGGATGGTTTAATCCTTAAAGGCACACGCATCATCATCCCTAAGTCGTTACAGCCTGACGTCCTCCAGCAACTACATTATGCCCATCAGGGAGCTGAGAAATGCAAGCTCAGAGCTAAGGGGTCAGTGTTCTGGGCAAACATCAACAAGGACATTGATGAAATGGTTAAGAGTTGCCCCCCATGTCAGCGCCACCAGAAGTTAAACGCTAAGGAACCCCTGCTACCTCATGATGTGCCCCAGAAGGCTTGGCATACTTTATGCTCTGATCTTTTCTTTTGGAGCAATACTTTCTACTTGTTAGTAACTGACTATTACAGTAAGTTTCCTGTGGTCAAGAAGCTTGCTAACACCCAGTCACCAACAGTCATTGCGCACCTTAAGTCTATCTTTGAAGAACATGGGATCCCTAGCAAACTTGTTACAGACAACGGTCCCCAGTACGCATCTGCTGCCTTCCACGAGTTCAGCCGTAGTTATGGATTCACGCATGTCACATCAAGCCCGCTCTATCCTCAGTCTAATGGTCTAATTGAGAGGACGGTGCAGACTGTGAAAGATCTTCTACAAAAATGTAAGGAGTCTGGCCAGGATCCTCATATGGCAATGCTCTGTCTCCGTAGCACCCCACTCAGTCATGACCTACCATCACCTGTAGAACTCCTGAATGGCCGAGTGTATCAGACAAACCTGCCAGCTGTCTCAAAGCCCTCATTCTCTGCGAATGGAGACACCAATGCTAAGCTACAAGTCAGACAGGACAAACAGAAAGAGCAATACGATAAAACAGCCAAGCAGCCACTCCGCCCACTCTTCCCAGAAGACCGTGTTCGCATTCTTAATCCACCCAGCAATATATGGGAGCCTGGTATTGTCCAGCATGTTGCAGATACCCCGCGCTCTTACCTGGTAGCCACTGAGAAAGGTGGAGTACTTCGAAGAAACCGTCGCCATCTCCGCAGGACTGGAGAGTCTTTTCAGTTCTCTCATGGTGAAGTCCCTGAGGATATTCCTGTTGCTGACTCTACCTTACAAGCAGCTGATCATAAAGAATGTGGATCAAGCAGTGACTCTGTTTCCCCTGAAAGTGCTGCCTATTCTTCTGCTGAGCCAGAATCTGTGTCTCCTAGCTCGACTGCAGACCCTACTCCTGCCCCGCTGCTTCGCAGATCCATCAGGAGGGTTAAAGCTCCAGAGAGACTGAACTTATGAGCATGCAATTTGCGTATCTTATACTAGATTAGTAATAGTTTTTTGTCGTTGTTGTCATTGTTGTTGTTTACCTTAGAAAAAGGGGGATGTCGTGATATCGCTTAGTTTCCGGTTCCGGCCTGCGGTTTGTTTCATTAGTAGTGCCCAGGCCACTGCATATATAGCAGATATAAATTGATTATTCATCGTGTACTTGTCACTTCGTTTTGCCTCGCTATTAAACGTGTGTGTTTATATGAAAACCTGCGTCTCCTGTTCTTGATCGAGAACCACAATAGCCACCATTTGGCATAGAGAAAGACTAATCTGACTTTTTTCAGTGCTTGAAAAGATAGAGGAAAGCGTAGAAAACACTGGAACAGATATTAGCGACATCCAAGCACAATTTGTGGGTACCGATCGAACTGTTAACCTTTTGAGGTCTATTTCCGAGACAACTGACAGTTCGTCATAGTTTAACAACTGGGCGAACGTACTTAGATGGGTACCTTAATAGGTAAACTATGACGAACTGTCATAGTTTACAGTTAACAGTTCAATCGACAACCACAAATTGTGTTTGGATGTCGGTAATACCTGGCATGTTCCAGTGGTTTCTACGCATTCCTCTATCTTAACAAGCACTAAAAAAAGTCAGGTAATTCAAATTGAATTTTATTTAATTGACATTCAATTGATACTGAATTTCGAATTGAATATTGCTACAATTGGCTTGCCTTACACAGCCAACACTGACTACAAGTCAATCAGAGTCTCAAGTTAATCAGAGTCTCAACCGGCAATCGCTCAGGGCAATTTTCTTTACGTCCAGTTCTGAATGGAGACCATTAACTTAGTTGCAGTCAGCACTTACCAATTTTTGTTCAAGCTTGTCTACAAGTTTCAAAAGAAGATTGTCGTCAGGGTCTGTAGTGCATTTTCCACTATTATCTTCATCCAGCAGTTCAGTACAAAAGAAAAAATCTCGTATTATAGACTAAACGTTTACTAAAGTATTACAAACACCATGTACTAGAGGGAGACTACAAGATGTCCCTTTTCTCTCTACAGTAGCCGAAAACGACCGAACAAACGGCTGACATTTTGGCTATCTCTAAAGAAAAACACGGAAGGAAGTGGATACAAAAATCGCGCTCGTGATGAGCCACTGGTGTAACGAGCCGCTCATTGTACACGCGCGTCAATTTCGCGCTCGCTCGCGTGTTTTTTTTTTTTTGCTCGACTATACTTGAGCAGAAACTGCTAGTCTAGTGAATTTCGA
This sequence comes from Siderastrea radians, assembly GCA_964017195.1. Classification (NCBI taxonomy): domain Eukaryota; kingdom Metazoa; phylum Cnidaria; class Anthozoa; order Scleractinia; family Rhizangiidae; genus Siderastrea; species Siderastrea radians. The sequence goes on along the minus strand of OZ024892.1, from coordinate 47,991,286 downwards.
TTCTCGCGGACAAATCTTGAGAAAAAAGAGGGACTTTTTCGTAGTCTGCACAAACCACAATTAAAGCCAGCAGACTTTTAATAGCAATAGTACTTTTTCCTTTGGTGGTTTGCCAGGCATCGGAGGTGAAACTCCAATTTTGCCAAGTTTCCCCACAACACGCCGGTGTCCACCCGGACGAGGAAGAAAAGATTCTTGTCTGATGAAATTACAGGATGCTTAAGTCCTGTCTGATCCTAATAGGAGTTGTCAGCTCCTTTTAGGCTCCTAACGTATTAGTTTTTGACCAGTTTTTATTTCAAAATTAAGTTATAAAATGGGGTTGGAAGGCCTGCACGATCCCTTCTTCACGTCTTTCTACGTCGTACCTTGCAGATCTCGGTCTTTCGACCAATTTTGCTTCTTGTACCTTTTTAGTGGGTTTGGGTTGGAGAATTTTTAAATGGTGACTGAATTGAGCCGTTACAACTTAGGCGTCTCATTTTTAAGACTTTGATCTCGAGGTCACATCGAACTTTTTCTGTGGCTTACGCTGTTTGTTATTCTCAGTTAAATTATATTGACCTCTGATTGTCTGTTAAGCGACTTGAAGTGGATTTAAGGTGTTTCGATACAGTTTTTTGGGACCATACCTCACTTTTTGAATCGGCTCTTAGACAGTCTTCTTCTTGTCAGATCAACGTGAAATTTGCAATACTTGTTGGTTTTGGATTGAACTTGAGGGTGCGTTTCTTTGGGGGAATCCGAAAACGGATTTGTGATCCGAGATCATATGGATTCTTCGACGCCAAAAAAACGCAAAATCCGAAAAAGGATTATTTTGTCATGACAAGACAGGCTGGAGGCACGCAATATATATATTAAAACGATATTTCTCTCGTACTGCCCTAGAATTCAACTAGAATGGAATACAAATAATTTATAAACAAGGACAGTGTCTGCAGTAGTTCAAGTGAACTCGCTATTTGCGTTCACAATTTGTAAAATCTGGTCCCTGAATTACAGAAATGGTACACAAATGAAGTTATCCTGACGTGTCAATACTTCTGTCTGTTCATTTTGGAGAAAACTTTTCAAATATACGGAACGGAATAATCACCTGAATTTTCTTTTTCACGATCGAATGTTTTGTCACGCAAGATCGAGAGAAAATATGGCGAGACCAGTAAATTTGCATGGATCAATCCATTTTCGGATTTAGGTAAAGAAACGCAAAAGCCGTTTTTGGATACAAGAATCCGGATTTGGATTTTCCCAAAGAAACGCACCCTAAGACTCAATACTAAAATTAGTCACATTTTCAAGCAGGTGTGTTTAATGTTTTAAAAAAATCTAACGAGCCGTTCTTAAGATTTTCGCAAAAGTGCTCAGATTCAAAAATTACCACAAAATTATTACGGGAATGATCTTAGAAAAACAATTTCCTTCTCGAGATCGCGAACACCAATTTCAACAAAACTTTCTAGGCGTAAAATAGTAAGTAAAAGATACATTTTAACAGTATTTTCTAGCCATTTCATAAAATCATTGAGTATTTTTCGGTGCATTTATTATTTCTATGCAAAAACTAAGTTTGAAAATGTTTTTGCGATTTACTTCAAAACGTACAGAATTTTTTTGTTCTTGTATATTTTGTTTGCCATACACCATGAGGGTAATTGGACCACAGATCAGCCCCCAGTGGGTGGATTGTATGGGCAAACAGGAATCATCAGCTCAGAGCACGATGAAAGACGGGGAGGATCAGCTATGACCATGTGCACTGAAGACTTTGAGGACTCAGAAACAGAAGGTTCACCGCAGACTTCATTTCATTTATCTTTCACAAGGAGTAACAGCGCAGAGAATGAAAATATGAAACAAAATACTAATAATGAATCATCTGTAAGCAGTAACTCCCAAAGTAGTTCTGTGTCAACAGAAAGACCAGTCAGATCATCGCGCTACCCTGTGAAAACTAAGTCTAGGAGATTAAAGACAAAGATTGAGGTGAACGAACGATTACAACATCACAAGAGGACTACAACATTTCTGCTGATCAGGCACCTCGCTTAGAAAGGAGTTCTTCTGTTGCGTCTAAGGAACTTAAGGAAGAAAGTGAAGGGAGCTACACAGATGACTTTCATTCTGCTGGCTCAGAACTTGAGAACAGTCCTGTTGACAGCATCAATGCTGGTCAACATGGAATGCTTGATCTGCCACGTGCTGCCAATAATCTGGGTTACACCTACTAATATTGTTCTAGATTACAACAAAATGACAACCTGTCTTAAGCCCTAGCCAAAGGGAGTCGCAAGCTATCACGAGTTGAAAACTTACTAAGTTGGCCATGACTTACGGGTACTTGCAATGGTTAGACAATGACTTTCGTTCTCTTAGATCGAGCTCGAATTTGCATGCAGGTGAAGACAAGTTTTTACCCATTTGGCCACCAAACACAAGTCTGCACAATTAAATTTTGGTTGCAGAATTGCTTTCCAGCGGGTGCGTGCAAAGCTGCACTAAAATGGCTTTTATTGCCAACATACATCGAACTTGCGTCTACTTGCAAGTTCGATTGGCCTCCCATTGCAAGTCTGTGTACACATGTTCGCATTTCCAAACTTGCATTGACTTGCCATTCCGTTTGGCCGGGCTGTACATCTTCGGAATCGCACATGAGCAGTGTCTTCAACTCCCAGTTCCTTGCAAACGACACGTCCAAAATAAACAACTTTCACTGGCACTTTTGACTGCAGCCCATGATCATCGGCTAAAGCACTTTCATGTTTGCTCTCTTGTGGGCTTCATTTGAGAGCTAACAACCCTATGAGACCAACCCTATGTTAAAATATACGAGCAGTCAAAGTGCAAACGCTGATCTCGGAGTGTGATCCACTCTTACCCCAATCATCTTCAGGGTTTGCTCTGCTGCCAAATTTAATTTTTTTGCTGCTTACAAAAGATTCCAAACAAGAGACCTGCACACAGACCACTTAGAGGCTGTTATACATTGTAATCACTCTTCCAACAATGAATAGTTTACCGGTAAATTATCTAAACGAGTTTCCTTTAGATCCTCTATAGCTAAGATGCGTTCAGGTACAATGTCTCCTCACTTGTGAACACTGGTCTATACGTTTCATCTCACTTGAACAAAAAAAAATGAAAGATTTATATTTTTAATTGTAAATAAATCATTTTCTTCGTGTTTGAAGAAGATAAGAATCAAAACCAAAACACAGGTTCCAATAAAAACTTGACTAAAACGTTCTCTGGTTTGTTGAAAAAACACCGCAACCTCTGATGTAGCCTGCGTAGCTCACGGGATTGTTTGCGCGAAGTTCGAGCGGCGGAACCGAGAAGGGAATGGGGAGAAGCCGCCAAAACTTTTCCTTCGCATACAATACCGCCAGCTACGCAGGCTACCTCTGATGTTTGATGCAAAAACAACGTGAAAGGACACAGAACAGTTCGGCAAACAGGCAGTTGGTAGGAAAGTGCCTTTGCAAAGTGAAGTTTGTTTGCTGTAAGTTAGACTACGAGCAGTCTCTCTTTCCGCTCAGGGATAGTCGAAGGAAACGCTTTAGCGAGACTGCGCGAAAATCGCCCGCGGCTTTGTAACGTGACGCGCGTGTCGAGCCCCTAGTGTACTAGTGTAGTGAGCCGGCTCACTACACTAGCGGCTCGACAAGAGCGTAACGATTCAACGCGGCAGGCAATTTCTTGTTCGCTCGCTTGTTCGTTTTCCTCGACTACCCTGAGCGGAAAGAGAGACTGCTCGTAGTCTAACTGTAAGTGGACGTCAGCTTGTTCCAATTCTGCTTGACTGAAGGTGACTTTAGCTGAGTTGTCTATGCCCACTGCCACGCCCTTTAACGGAAAACACTTCAACTTAGACTTCATATTTCTCACCCATATTTTGCCAAAACAAATCTCCCCACCCGAATACAGGGTGCTATGCGTCGTTTTGTCTGAATCCGGTAGGTTTTTGTTCTTCTTCAAAAATTTTCTCTTCTCAGCGACATTCACAAAATAATCCTATTTGTAGCTAACGTTATCATGGCAAGCAACGCCTTTTTAATATACCAATTCAATTCAATTTTATTTGAACACGGTAAAATTTATAAGGAATACAATTCAATAAATAATAACAAAGCATAACATATCCTAAACATGCTAAAAAACATTGATCTTAAGCATTACGACTAATTACGAACTAAGCATTACGACTAACATTACAATGCATGCTAACTAAACCTAGCTGTTTTCCCTCTAACTTAAAAAAGTTAAGAGAAATTAATTAAGCCTGGAGTTAATTAATATAAATTCAGTTTTAGTAGTGTTCAAAGTAAGTTTGTTAGAAATAAGCCATTTGCTTCGATTTTCTAAATAATGATACCAAGGACTTGTCGAATGGAACAATCTCCACAAATCGCTATGCCGGACACTCGGTCACTTTTACTTTTTAAATTAAAGGCGGCTCGCAACAGTTTATTTTGGCCTTGGAGTGTATCTTTTGAAATCAAAATTTCGCATAGAAGATAAACTTCGATCTCCTTGATACTACACCACCTTTTCAACATATGTCCAAAGTTTATTTTTTCATTGGTTTCCTAGCAACAGCTGTCACCATAGCAACGATAATGGACAGCCCCTCATTTTAAATAATGTCGAATATCTCGAAAACTAGTCAGATACTTTGCGACGAAACTTGCGATATTTGAACTACTCAACCTTCACAACTTGTACGCAAAATTAGGAAAAAATCTGTAAGACCGTTTTCAAGTAAATCATGATTCATTTTTACGGGCTGACTTTGGTCATTCCTGCAATTTTCTACGATATTTCAAAAAAGAAATATCGACAGAAAGATCTTTTATGATAGCATAACAATTCTTTTTGATGTTCCAGCAAGTTTACGGTTGAATAAACATTTCTGCAATTAGATAAGAAGGCTGAATTTCGGTCAAGTTTCAGTCGTTATTAACTTGACCTGGTCTATTTCACGGTTGTTCACGTGCAGTGAATATTTATACACGCTGCCCTTGTGTCCTCTCGTGCGTTTGTATTTCCTTCTCATAATAAAAAATATTCGTCTTCTGAGCTTGTTTCTCGTTAGTTTTTCAGCCCTAGTGTAATGCCACTCGTGGGCGTTAACATGTATGCAATCTGTAATTAAAAATTCTAAAGCGTCTTTCAGTATTTTAAGACTAATGGAAGAGTGTTTAGGAAGAAGCTCAGAAGACGAAAAAAATTTTAATTATGAGAAGGAATTATAAATGCACGAGAGGACACATGCGCTGCGTGTATAAATATTCATTGCACGTGAATAACCGTGAAATAGACCAGGAAAAACAAACCAAAACTGTTGCTCGTTGAAAGTTAATAACGACTGAAACTTGACCGAGATTCAGCCTTCTTATCTAATAACAGAAACGTTTATTCAGCCTCAAACCAAAAAAACTGTTGCGAGCCCCCTTAAGTTTTACTTGAAAAATAAATTAATAGCTGACTTTTTAAATTGTGGTGGTCCATAATCGTATATTTTTAACATTTTTAAATTGTAGTATTGTATTTTAATTTGCTTTTTTAAAATTTTTAATTGTAAACTGTTTTTAATTGTAATTACAAAAATTATAATTATTAAATTAAAATTATTGCATTGCATTGCATTGCATTGCATTGCATTGTATTGTATTGTATTGATTAGGCCGGCCCTTTCTTTGGTGTTGATAGGTCTGAATTTTCGTTGTTCTTTTTTATACCAAGACTTGCTTTCACAGGTTCTTTCGTCCAAAGAGGATCAACTTTTAGTTTTGTTTTTTTGTTTACATATTTCACATGTCTCTCTGAAAACTGTCGTTTACATTACTTATAATTTAGCCCCATATGCACACGTGCAAATTTTTTTTGACAAAAATACTTTGCTCATAAGTTTAGATGTGAAAAGTGCTAAAATTTTCAAGACTGTCAAATCTTAAATTCGCCCGCGCAGTTATACGTCAGCAAAGGAAATTTGCAAAGATTTGCGGAAAATTAGTTCACAGTTTTATAGCGACTGCTCAGGTTGACCGTGTGCCTGATCCGGTTGAGACGGTTTCGATAAGTTTGAAGCATGACGTAAGTTTGAAACAGTACGAACACAACAAGCCTTGACTGCCCATGGCTCTTGCGAACCGACTTTGTGTTTTTCCACCCCCTCGTTATATGCCGCAATGAAAATTAGTATTAGTATTAGTATTTGTGACATGCAAGTGTCCTAAGGTTAATGACCACGATTGTAGGGAATTTATTCCATTCTGAGTCAATCTTTTCTCCCCTGAGAAGGCTTTATCGTAAAACTGGAAATTTCAACGTCGCCTCAGGACTTTTCACTCGTCCCCGGGATCGAGGCTGAGAGAAACTGAGAAATCGAGGATTGATGGCCGGGGAATTATGGGATGGAGGAATGTTAATCCTCTTATAGTGCACTGATTCCCTCTTTCCTTTCCCCACTCAGCGATTCAGTAATTCACTTGTAAGACAATTTAGCGGGTAAATTGTATAGACTTTGTCCACAAGTGGTACATTCAGTACCTAACTGTCATGTCCAAGGATCTTGAGAAAGCTCTTTCAGATACTTATCTCATAGGTAAACAATTCATTGACGGAAGGCAGCCTCTAAGAAGGCTGTGAGCGAGTTTGCTTGTTTGGAATCTCATTTGCGCAGCAAAAAAGTAAGTTGGCAATGAGCAAACCTTGGAGAAAATTGGCGTAAAAAAGGGAAACCCACTCCATCAGTTTTTGCACGTTGGCTGCTCAGTTGTATTTAACATTATGATGATAATAAAGATGAACAACTTTATTAAAGTGTCCAAGTATTTACCACTGCTGCTGTGTTTACAAAGACTGTCCTCAAGGGGAACCCGGAACCGTTTTTAGCTGATGATATCACATTAGTGACGTCATAGGCTAGCGCTATAGCCTAAAAGATGAACACACTGCTGCCCGTCTTTCTTCTGTGAGGCTGGGGGGTACTCTGTGAGATGTTAGGTGGGGGTACACCGCCATGACACTGAAACCCTTACCTTATCTGGTTTACAAAGCCATGCAACTTGCAGAATGGGAGTACCTCCTCTGGGCTTAGAAGTCTTTGCATTGCTTCTCAGCCCGGGGGTGGTACTGTGTGACTTTTGGGATGGGGGTGAGCCGTTGGTGAGCTGAAGAACCTCCCCGAGCTGTGAAGTGTTTGCATTTGATCACGAGCGACTAGCAAATGTTAAATTTTGCTTCGAATGCGCTGTTTTCTGACTTGCGTTGCAATGCTGCAACGTGATACAAATTTTCCGAACATGTACATCAGAAATTATATACACTTGACGACCTCAGGGCCGCAATGAATGCAGACTTACTTCGCGAATTCCCACGATATGAAGCCTGCCAAAGTATTGATTTTTAGGGTGTCTGTAAAGCCTGGAACATCCCCGGAACACCCTGGAAACCCGCGGAATACCCTGGAATGCCTTGGAACACCAACGAAACACCCCTGGTAAGTGGTCAGATCGTTTACGAATATACTAAACACGAAGACCTCCAAAGATAAACAAAAATTTCCGAAGTCTTCCGAAAACTTTTGCCGATGACCTGAACTTTTCCGAACGTTTTAAGAATGCTTCCGAATATTAAAGAAGCTTCTTATCTGAGGTACGAACATCATTTGTTTAAATCCATGAATAATAATCGGCGTCTGTGTTACAGTTGAATCATTAATTCTAAGTTGTTTTATAACATAACTGACGCACGGTTTAATTGAAATTGAGCGTACCCAACTGAGAGGATAAATCCTCTCTTGGCATACCTTATGAGTATAGACCACGCTGAAAATAAATGACCCCCTTTTTTTGTACCCGTGCAGTTTTAAGATCACTATAGATCTCACTTTCTTTCGCAAACCAGAAGAGAAATTCACTATTAAAATTACAGCTCTTCCACAAAATTACTGGGAAGACTTCAAGTGGTGTACTTTTTTTATTGAAAGAATTCAGAAACTTTTCAAAAACAATTTGCAAAACAAAAGACTCTCTTATTATGTAGTCACGACTGTGCCTAGAGACGACATTCTGCGCGCGCTTGCAAGCTGAATGAAACTGAGCGCGCTTGTAAGCTATGAATAACATTTGTTTTCTTTTAAATTTTAAAAAGCCAATTTCTATACAAATAAAAACCGAAACCGCGCTTTTTTGTTCTGTTAAATTATAAAGCACGAGAGGGCTCGTGTTCACACTCACTAGACTTTTTTCGTGCTCTCGTCACTTCGTTGCGTGCTTTATAACAGAACAAAGCACGGTTTAACTTAAGACGTTTTGTTTGTTAAGGAAAAAAAAACATTTCGCCGATATAAGGGAAATGAGGGGGTCCCGGATAAAAGCTCATTGCGTGAGAGGTGCATTGCGTGACACCGTGCGCTGCTTGCATAGTGCGTTTCACGTTCAAGACCACGAAACAAAGTAAAACATTTTGTATGAGTGGGAAATTGTGTTGGTCACGTCTGCGGTCACAAAACGAAGCTTGTGATTGGTTTACTTCGACAACTAGCTTCGTGTCTCATGAACCGATCACTGATTCTCATGTGGGTAAACTTTAAAAATTCGCCTTACTTCGCACGTACTCTTAACATTGTCTTTTTTTCGCTAGAAAGGGAGAGAGTAGCATTTTCAATACCGTTCCTCTTTTTTACAGATGTCGGCATAAAATCCAAGATTTAAATAAAAGCGATTTCCCTTACCTCTTAACCGAAAATATTGGCTCCAACAAACTCGCGTCATCTGAGTAGTTGTCCATGTTTTAATTTCCTCATCTTTGGCAAACACGAGCAACAATAGGTTTCCCAGTACACTGCAAAAATCGTCGAAGTAAACCAACCATCGCACAAGCTTCATTTTGTGACCGCGAACGTGACCATCATAATTTCCGGGCGTTAACAAAACCCAGAACATGGAACATTCTGGAACATTCCGGAACAGGGCAAATTATTACAAATTAATTTTTTTTTAAAAATTAGAAAGTTCTGATCGTCCAAAAAAGATAATAAAGAAAACAAAATAAAAGATAAATAATAAATGAATAAATATATGCATCTGTGACTAAATGAACGAAATCAATATAGTAATTCTATTCTTTAGCCCCCGAAGGTGTGCCTGGCTTATAAAATGTGCCTCAAATTCAAAATATCTCAGTTAAAAATTGAGGTCTTATTTTGGGTTTCGAGAGATAGTTTACTTGATATGAGAAAAGCATTTTCTCAGTCACGTACGGACATTCACGCAGTTCCACTGTCTGTCGATTCGCCTACAAGTTGATTCGCCTACACTTAGGTCGATTCGCCTACACGATCTGAGTTGTTTCGCCTACACGTATGGTCGATTCGCTAACACAGTAGCGTTAAATTTCGCGATAAATAACCGATACAAGAAAACCTTCCGATCTCCGTAGTGTGTGAAAACCGGTTTTCTCTATCATAAATTGTGCTTAGCAACCATATTCCCGTTTTGTGTTTGTGATGGACCTCCTTAAAAGCAAAGAATCGTTTCATCACAGGCACTTGAATTGACAGTCTCTTTACAGTTTGAGTATAGTTCATTTGTTAATACGCGAACGATGCAATATCGATCGCAACGATAAATCGATAAGATAAACAAGTTGTTGATCACAAGGTAAACTTACACTTGTATCGGTTATTTATTTGTGTTGGCGAATCGCCCCTATGTGTAGGCGAAACAAGTCAGATCGTGTAGGCGAATCGACATAAGTGTAGGCAAATCGACTTGCAGGCGAAACGACCGGTTTCCCCACTTTTCTGGAACGCTTTTGGGTTTCCTGGGGTGTTTACCATTTGACAGAGGAAACCGGTTGGGGTGGGCGTTGATAAATGGAATGGTCTTTTCCCACCACCGGAAGAGTTGGCGCTTACCGATTTCAATTTCTCTCTCGATCCGGCCGGTTTTTCACTCAAACAAAACAACATGGCGGACCACAGGGAGTCCACAATAGTTGAGAAAAGCAAAAATAAATAAAATTTGAATTATTAACATGCGTACGTTGTTTGTTTCCTGTGGTCTTCTTTTGTGTGCAGCATCAAGCTGATTGATGCTAGCGACAGTACTGTAGTCGTGAGTTGAGCTGTTTCGTGCGCGAGCGAATCTGAGTTATGCTATTTTTTAAGCTTATATAAAAATACTAAGAGGGGAGCAGCTTTTTTACGAAGCCGTTTGAACACACTTTGCGAAAACGCCTTGAACCCGTTTCTTATTCACTTCTTGTAACCAAAATTGTCACAAACGAAAGCTGGATAATTCCTGAATACGCTTACCTGTCATAATCCTCAAGAGAAGCGATTTCTTGGCAGAAGTTTAGCTTTCTTTCGGCTGTTTACCATGAGTTTTTCTTTTCGTCAGAGCTGTGACCAGTTACCACGGCACAGACGCGTCATATTTTTGCGCCATCAAGTGCGAATCAGCAACCCCCCCTTCCCCGCAAAGATCTTTTCGCACGACTGAAAATAAAATTACAACCTGCTTATTGCGCGATCAAATTCATTTGGTGATCTATAAAAGAGGTAGAAATCTACTTAAAAACCCTTTTCTGATTAAACAAGCTAAAATAAAAATAAGCAGGTTGTAATTTTATTTCCGAACGCACAAAATGTTTGACTAAGCAGGGAGAGGGTGACTGTTTATATTTGTCGCGCGGGGAGATCTTTGCGGGGGAGGGAGGGCTGCTGATTCGCACTTGATGGCGCGAAAATCTGACGCGTCTGTGCTGTGGTCCCAGAAGGGGGGGGGGGGCTACTCCGAATTTCAAATGACGGGGATGATCGAATGGGGGCAAAAATCAAAACCCCCAAAAATCCCTAGGACTTCCAACGAACCCAAAAAATCCCTGGACCAAGAATTAACCCCCAAAAAATCCCACCTAGAATTTCCGAGCCTTAAAAATTTAAGAATTCACTACAGCAATAGGGAATTCCAGTGACGATAAACACGATGGATGAGGAATCAATTGAATGAATTGAAGCCTGGTTGGATACACCCCGGGACACTTTGTGGACTATTGTATAACCGGTTTCATGAAACAGACGCAATGCAATGCGACACCATCGTTAAATGAATACCCAAAAAAATCCCTACTTAACTCAAGCCACCCAAAAAATACTTGTTAAATTTTCCTACCCAAAAAAATCCCGGAATCGAAAATTTCAAACCCAAAAAAAATCCTTCGATCATCCCCGTCACTTGAAATCCCGTGTACCCCCCCCCCCCCTGGAGCCGTGGTAACTGGTCACAGGCTCTGACGAAAAGAAAAAATGATGGTAAACAGCCGAAAGAAAGCTAAAATTCTGCCAAGAAATCGTTTTTTCTCAGGATTATGACAGGTAAGCGTATTCACGAATTATCCGGCTTTCGTTATTGACAATTTTGGTTGCAAGGAAGCTAATAAGAAACGAGTTTAAGGCCATTTCGCAAAGTGTGTTCAAACTGCTTCGTAGAAAAGCTGCTCCCCTTGTAGTATTTTTATATAAGCTTAAGGTGATTCCATTCAATTGCATTGCGCATCCTTTCTGCGCATCATTTTTTGCGTGATTAGCGCGCGCACGACCGCGTGCATGTTCAGAACTTGGTCGGTTTTCTATGAAAACTGAGTTGTTCAGAGAAATAAATGGTTGTTTTCATTTTTTATTGTATAAACTCAATCAGGACAGTGTTCCCAAAGCAAAATAATAAAGTTAGCAAAAATCTATGATCAGATTTTGCACAGTTTAAAAAATCCTACGAAGAAAGCCGTGTAGGATAGAGGACCGCACATCAAGCTACCGTCGTCAACGTCTACTTTTTGAGTGTCCAGTAAATTTGGAGCTTTTCGGACACGTTTTGTATGACACAGATGACCATACATATGTACAAAGTCAACCTATAAATGAAATATCAATCTGCAGTGGAAATATTGAGCATGTTGCCTTCGCGCGTTTATTGCCTGAAAATGCCTTTAAACACTGTATTCGTCAGCAGTATACCACTAAAACGAGCACGGTGACCCCCCATTTTTATTGCAATTTTAGACCCTACATGACTTGTTGAATATTTGTGCCAAGTTTCATTACAAATTTATGGCAGATTCTTTTTCCGGGGAATCACCTTGAGCTTAAAAAAAATTAGCATAACTGAAATCCGCTTGCGCACAAAACAGCTCAGCTCACGACTATAGTACTGTCGCTAGTATCAATCAGCTTGATGCTGCACACGAAAGAAAACCACAGGACACAAACAACGCACGCATGTTGATAATTTCAATTTTATTCAATTTTGCTTTTCTTAACTATTGTGGGCTCCCTGTGGTTTTCTTTTGCGTGCAGCATCAAGCTGATTGATGCTAGCGACAGTACTGTAGTCGTGAGCTGAGCCGTTTTGTGCGCGAGCGGATTTCAGTTATGCTAATTTTTTGAGCTTATATATAAATACCACAGGGAGTCCACAATAGTTGAGAAAAGCAAAAATAAATAAAATTGAAATTATCAACATGTGTGCGTTGTTTGTGTTCTGTGGTTTTCTTTTGTGTGCAGCATCAAGCTGATTGATACTAGCGACAGTACTGTAGTCGTGAGTTGAGCTGTTTTGTGCGCGAGCGGATTTCAGTTATGCTAATTTTTTTAAGCTTAAGCTTATATAAAAATACTACAAGGGGAGCAGCTTTTTTACGAAGCAGTTTGAACACTTATTAGCTTCCTTGCAACCAAAATGGTCACAAACGAAAGTCGGATAATTCGTGAATACGCTTACCTGTCATAATCCTGAGAAGAAACGATTTCTTGGCAGAATTTTAGCTTTCTTTCGGCTATTAACCATGAGCTTTTTTCTTTTCGTCAGAGCTGTGACCAGTTACCCCGGCACAGACGAGTCAGATTTTCGCGCGGCATCAAGCGCAAATCAGCAACCCCCCCCCCCCTCCCCCTCAAAGATCTCTTTGCACGACCGGAAATAGAATTACAACCTGCTTACCGCACGATCAAATTCATTAGGTACACTATAACTCTATAAAACGGCTAGAGCTCTACTTAAAGTTCCCTTTCTAATTAATTAAAGTTATAAAATAAAAATAAGCAGGTTATAGTTTTATTTCCGGTCGTGCGAAGAGATCTTTGCGGGGGAGGTAGGGTTGCTTATTTGCACTTGATGGCGCTAGAATCTGACGCGTCTGACGCGTCTGACGCGTTGGTCACAGCTCTGACGAAAAGAAAAACTCATGGTAAACAGCCGAAAGAAAGCTAAAATTCTGGCAAGAAATCGTTTTTTCAATTTTGCTTTTCTCAACTATTGTGGACTCCCTGTGGACGGACCGCATGATCTTGATGTTTGCGACCAGCATCGGCTTGTTGAAATCCCAACGCACAAATGTCAGGATTGATTTGATCTGAATGCGGCTTTTCTAACTCTGAAAACAACAACAGTTTACCGATGTAGTGAATTCATCAGGGATTCAGCACTTAAGCTTATGAATTATGGCGCGAAACTTCAATCAAAACGTTCGTGTAAGACTCGTAATTGTAAAGGTCGTAATTCATTCGTAAGGCAACAGCCACTTACCAGAGCCAGCTTCAAAGCATTTGTGGTTTAGCAAAAATTTTAATGTCGTTGAGCGAAGGCCACAAAAACTGCACTGATACATGTCTCCTGACGACATGGCTGCAAAGCGCCAAAAAATACCGCGCGACTCTCCTTCCTAGGAGACTGGGAACATGAGAAATGAGCAAATGGATGAGTACGCGTATCATTTTTTATTTGTCCATTATATTTCATTTACAAAAATTGATATATCTCTGCTACTTAACAATAGATTCAACTGAATATTATGGCAGGAGATCTTACGAATTAAAGCTCTGCTGAGCTTTTCTAAGAAGATACCCTTATGATAAAGAACTAACTTAAGTGGCAGATGGATATAATTTAAAAAGTAATGCTAACAGGTTTTATTGTATCAAGAACTAATAATTATAATTATAACCTAAAAATACACCTGATTTTGCACATAGACTTTTGTTGCCTTTTTTAACAGACTGTATGATTTTAATATTTTCAGGTCCTTTGGTAACTTATTCCACGTCTGTGCCCCCCAAAGTTTTAATGAAAATTTTCCATAATTTGTCCTTTTATAGTCAATATATATGTTTGAGGCAGATCGCGTATTATGACAATGTATGTTGTTAATTATTTTGAAATAATTGGTAAAATAACTTGGTAGATTATCATTAAAATATGAGTACATGAAGAGCGCCATTTGGTTTATATTTAAATCATAGATATTATGAATCTTTAATGAGAGGAATAGTGGCCTGGATTCCTCATTGTATCTTGCAAATGACATAATTCTAACTATTTTTTTGAAATCATAAATATCGACCTAAGCCTAGTCGGATAAGTGCTTGTCCAAATGATGTTACAATACGTTAAGTAAGGGTACACCATAGTGTTATAAATTATCTGTAATGACTCGCCTTAGCCATTATTCCTGTCATTTTTGATATTTTGTTTACGACTTAGTCTATGTGATATTTCCATGTGAGCTCATCATCTATATATAGGCCCAGAAATTTAGTATTCTTTACTTGTTCAATAGGTTGTTCATTGATTTTAACTGAGACATTTGATTTGGTTTTTTCCCTCTAGACTTAAAGATTATAAAGTGTGTTTTCTTAATATTTAGGGAAAGCTTATTTGCAGGAAGCCAGGATGCAATTTTTCTTAGCTCATGGTTCATGTTTTTTCTAGGGTATCTAAATTTTTGTGACTGAGAAACAGATTTGCATCATCAGCAAATAGAATAATTGATAAGATCTCTGAGCACCTAGAAATATCATTCAAATATATAAGAAAAAGAAGAGGCCCCAGGATGGAACCCTGAGGCACACACCACATTTGATTGTCAAGCTTTCAGGTACCCCGAAAATTTCGAACGGAATTTCCGGAAATTTTCTGATCCATTTGATTTCCATCCAAAATTTCCGGGTTTTTCGTGCAAATGGTAAACGCCCCTGGTCCCATGTTTTTCTCTGTTGTTTAAGGAAGTTTTGCGTTTAAGTTGATTTCCAAAGTAAAAGTGTGCGGGGATGAATAGACCTAAATTATGCTAACCAAGAAATCGAAACATTTTTTTTTCCAGTGTCATTTTTGTCGAGTGACAACAGTAACAACAACAAGAGAATGCAAGACATGTGGCGTCTATTCTTAAAAAAAAAACACTTTTACCAATTTAAAATTGGAAATGAATCCTAAGTTGCAATTGTTCAGAGAGAATGTATTATTTGTCACGCTACCGGGGAAGGCGGTATTGTTTTTTTTTTTGCGCCGTCCTTTCCGTCAAAATTTTGCAACCCCTTTTAGTATTTAGACCTAACGGCTATCTCCTCCAGTTTATGTTGTATTTCAGCGACCATTTAAGATTCTAAAACAAACTTCCCTCCTTTTCTTATACTGCAACTGAAAAAAGGCACCGCTTTCGGCAAAGGTTTGTGTTTGTGTTTCAAACTGAAATATCCGACAAAAAGACTGTATTAGTTTTTTAGTTTATTTATTGTTTTATGGTTCTTGCCTCTGTCTTTTCTCTGCTGTAATGTTCAGTTTGCTGTGTTGTTTTACTTTTGTTCAGTCCAATTTTTTCTGCAGATCACGGATCTGGCAATTCTCGCTGGTTACTATGTAGCTTGATGGCGCAAAAATATGACGCGTCTGTGCCGTGGTAACTGGTCACAGCTCTGACGAAAAGAAAAACTCATGGTAAACAGCCGAAAGAAAGCTAAATTTCTGCCAAGAAATCGTTTCTCTTAAGGATTATGACAGGTAAGCGTATTCAGGATATACCCAGCTTTCGTTTGTGACAATTTTGGTTGCAAGAAAGCGAATAAGAAACGAGTTCAGGGATATCTGAGATGGCGAAACTACTAAACTACTAAAATTTGAACGTAAACTGTACACCGCTCATCATTCTTTTCTTTTTCTCGAGAGAAAAATAGAGAAAAACCTCTGGAGCAGGGCATGTTTGTAGTGACGGAACTTGCATGCCTGTGTCTTCATTATGTGAGCACGCTGTTAGCGAATTTCCCGCTTGTATAATTGACCTATTGATTTCTCTCTCAATTGCAGTCCCAACAATTTATCCCCCGAGGTGCTTCAAGATCGCTATGCATATTCGCAATGGATAATCCTTTTATAGTTTTTTCATAGCTCTTTGCCTGCTTTCTCGACGGTTTTTGTGTGAAAATCTGGTGGTATTTTATTGTTTTGACCTTTGCACACAAAACCGCAAAAGATTTTATCAAGAATCACGTACTTCTAATATATTTCTTTTTTGCAAGGTCTTGCAAGCGAGCAAACTGAAACGTACTTATTTTTATCCTGTTGACAAACCAAAACCAAGAACTTTACAAACTGGCCACAGAATGGAAAAGCAAAAATGAAAACATGCTTTATGATATAACATTATGGCTTTGTTGACCAATCACTCGTCCCGCTGCAACCAGAGACATGAATCCCACCAGGGCTCGCAATTTACGGTCGCAAATGTGCAATTTGCGACTAGTTCGAGGACATTTGCTCCTAAAAAAAGAACTTAGGAGCAAATTTGCTCCTTTAACTTTTGGGCCATTTTCATAATAAATCCATTTTCTGCTCCTTGTTAGACACCAAATTTACTCCTAAAATTTTGGACCTAGGAGCAGAATTGCTCCTGGGAAAAAAAATTTAATTTCGAGGCCTGAATCCCACCAACCCTCTGTCAGTTTCATTAACCAAGATGGCAGCATATCGGATTATTCATTGCTCGCCCAGCAAAATACGAGCGTTCGTTTCGTAAAAAACGCCTGCTCTGTAGGCTATCAACTGACGATATACTCAGTGACATCCGCTGACAACAACTTACAGTTTTTCTCAGGACAGTCAGGACTTCTCTCACCCGGCCGATCTCAATATGCGGACTACTAAGGTTTGCTGTTGTTATTGCAGGATATCTTCCCAGACAAAGCAACGCAAAGAAAGATTCTCTCCCTCATTATCAAATGTCCGAGTGAAGGATGTCAGTGGACTGGCGAACTGAGATCAAAAGATGTAAGACCTTACTGTGCGTCCTTTGTAATAGCCATTTGCTGCGATTACTCCATATGGCCTTATCCGCTTTGGAAACGTTTCGAAAGACTTGCTACAAACTGCTTTTGTAACAATGTGGAACTCCATTTCTAAAATAGTTCCCCCAGAGAGTTCTCCTAGTTTATCATGTCCTATGTTGGCACACAATTTTATCTATATTCAAACAAGTTTTACATTTCGTATTTTAGTCAATTTGACCGTTAGTTTTCATATTCCGTATTATAAGTCAATTTGATCATTAATCAATTACAATCAGTATAATTTGTGTTATTGAAAAATTCAAGTGAACTACGAACGTGTTCTGTACTTTTCGTACAATGACCAGATCGTTACTAAGCAACATACACGTGCCAAATTTGTCACTGACTTTTACTCACGTTCACGCAACGATTTACATTTTGTTTTGCAAGCTTAGAACATTTCTCGTGGGAAAATTCCTATCTCTAATCCCTTTCCTTTTATTCCAAATCAATTTAAATACCATACGCAGGCAACTATTGTTTGGTTTAATCCAGCTTGAGTAAACAGTTAATGTTTTTGCGTAAGCCAAGTAACAACCTGGTCACTACTTTCTATTTTACGAACAGTTATGCCTTTAAAGCCCCGGCCAAACGAGGATGAGAGTTGATAAGAGTTGAAACTCTCACTCTCGTTTGGCATGGAACTCTTATCCACTCTCATCGACTCTCATGCACTCTCATCGACTTTGAACGTGTTCAAATTTTTCATGAGAGTCGATGAGAGTTTTCTCTCGTTTGGCACGAGTTGATGAGAGTCGATGAGAGTTGACGACAACTCTCATAAGAGTCAACTCTTATCGACTCTCATCCTCGTTTGGCCGGGGCTTAAGAGTTATTAACTTAGGTTGGTTAATTCTGGACACTCTGGTCTTTTGATCAGCACGAACTGTGGAACAATGGTTCCATTCAACTTATTAGAATTCTTAATTTGTTTGTGGATAACTCATTATGTAAGCTAAGCGTTGGTCCGCAATCTTACTTAATAGAACACGTTCTTTATGCAGTGTGATGATATATCAATTAGAGTGTCGTTTTACTTTAGGTTAAGATGGTGCGAGTGGAGCGCGCGCTATTGATGATAACAGGGTTGATGATGGAATTTCAAAATCGCTATTCTTACTTTGGACGCCAGAAGTGTGGTCTTCCGCCAAAGGGGTTTTTACCTTTTGTGCTCCTTCGTGGGGGCGAAACATTTCGGACTTTAGCGTTAACAAAGCCTAGATTCCATCTAATCCAGGTAATTAGTTTACGGACGCGTAAACAACTACGAATATCCTACAACCCTTCGATTTCCTGACGCGCGCTCCTCCGTCTTCAATCTAAGATATTTTCTCTTTTATAAAATAATCAATTTAGGATAGTTTATGTTCTTTAAAACGAACAGTGAAATTTAGGCGTAGCAAAACACGCGGCTCGATTTAATTAAGTTTAAGAACAATACTTTAAGGAACTTTTGTTCTTTAATAAGTTGTTTACCAGAAAACGGACGCGCGATCATCAATAGCGTATTAGCCGAATCAGTAACAGTTGTGATTGGAATTAAAGGTTTTCCCCGTCCCAGGATAAGATCTTGATAAGTTATGATACCAACATTTAAAGTTTCGGGAAAGAAAGTTAGTTCATTTCAGCAGCGTTTTGTGCGTAGTCATTAATCCCTTAATAGAAAGCCGCCGTCTTTGAGTTATGCCGCGGCACGTAGGCGGGATATTTTAGCCAATCACAGCGCGTTACGTTGACAAAGCAACCGCTTCTAATAGCGTAGTTGATGCGTTATAGATGGATTCTGAGCCTTTCACTGTATCGAGCACAACCAGAATAAAACTTCCTAAAGGGAAAACTTGGCGTCCAAATCTGTTCCGTAACACCTATAACTCTTATTTGTGTTTTCATTTCAACTTGTTCGTTTAGTACGTTAGACTATCAATGAAATCTTCTAGTACACATATTGCCAACTTGGGCTGCCTGTGCTTCACTCCGCTTCGTTTACCACGATCTATTGTTTGTTTGCCTTTTTTATCTCCCCTTTTAATCTAATCAGTGGGTGCTTGGTATGGAACCTCTCGTCGCGTTCGTTCTTAGCCGTTTGCTTCAGTACCTCCTCCTAGATGAATTAGTTCTCGTTTATCTTGAAGGAAAGAACCGCTTTTAAGTTAGTATGAATCATTGGATTCCCGTTTGTTGCGTTCTGGAAAGTGTTCGATCAAACCGCAAAACAGTTTCTTCCAGCTACATGTGGCGGCATCAAAACGCCATATAGACTGTGGACGCGTTTCCTTGGTCTCTTCTGGAATAAGAATAGGCAGAATGCTAATGATCAGAATCGTTGGAATATGAAACAAGATAAAACGATTGTTCCAAAAATGCCCTGAAAACTGACCGCGGGTTTTCTTTCTCAGGTTGGACGGGAGAATTTAAATTTCCGCGGAAGCGCCGTTGTTTTGGTCAGCCATTTTGTTATTGCCAAGTAACTGAGAACTTTGTCATTCAGGTCATTCTGCCCCAGATAGCCAAATACATGGAATGACATAAACTACCATTCTAAAGATTTCGCAGTGAGAACAGGTAATTAAAAAACGCGCCAAAAAGTCATTCCAAGTATTCTCATTCCAGATTGGTTCCCCCCCAAAAAACGTGCCCTATATTTTAGTTTTCCCACTTTCCGTTTGTTAGTCCCACCACCATTAATTAATTAAATTGCTTTAAATGATTTTTCTCATTTTCTGCTTTTCTTGCCCCAAAAAGGACCATTTGGCATCTTGCCCTCTAAAAGTTTCTTCTTGTACGAACGAAAACTGTCACGTGACGCTGCCAAGGAGAAATCTCGAAATGCACGTGACTACAACTTGCCAATGGCGGTTACTTTGCTGCAATCATTGTAGTCTGTTACATCCAGCGTGTAAAACTGAGGTAAGAATCTTGCAAGTATAAGCAAATATCAATGCGATTTGATAGGAGCCCAGACAGGAGCCCTGGGATGGGCTCCTTGTACAGGTGCAATTTAACGACGTATTGTTTTCGGCGATATACGAGTCAGAGTGAGCTGAGTTTATTTTTTATACCCCAGCTTGCTGTGAGGAATTCCTTTAATTTGATTATTTATCGAAAAAGTTCATAAAATTTGTAGAATTTGAGAGTAAGAGTATTAGAAGTAGCTTTAAGGACCCTCTGTATGCTTTTAATGAACAATATTTGTTTAATTCACTGTTCAATCTTATTCATTTTCAAGGCTCATCAGAATGAGTGTAGGAGGTTCCCGTTAAATTGTCCACAAGGCTGTGGAGTTGTCATCGCCAGAGAAGAGGTAGGGTGCTTCTCTGTAGCGTGAAGCTGTTGAGAAACCTGCATACATATTCATCCCAGTTGCATATACGCTGGCGGCCATTTACTTAGAAAACCGAAGGCTGGCATTTTCTTTGGTGTATCTAGTCCTGATATAATAGATACACCAAATTTGACAAAAGTTTCTGTCATAGAAATTTGACAGATCCGAAATTTTGCTCCCGTAGAAAGGTCGGCAGAGGAACCTAATTTGTCAAAGATTGGCTGAATACATCCAGACCGCGTGGCTTAGCCGGTTCAGATGGTTTGTATGCTCTTCGAAGCCTTTCAACAGTACGAGCACAGCAAGCATTTATTGCCCAATGACTCGAGCGAACCCAATTCTGTTTTTGTTCCCCTCTTTTTATGTCCCAATATGAAAATTTACTGCAAGGCTACTGCTATAATTAGACGTTCAATTTCTTGCCTGAAAAATGGAATTGTTTTGTTTTCCTATGAATGTTTACACTTTTTCTATGCAGATATCCATAATTATTTTTTCATCGGGCGCTTGATGGCTTTGCTGTTCAAAGTCAATGCCGTTAAATAGACCATGAAACTTGTCATAGAGAATTCATTTACATGTACACACTGGCAAATCATTTGACACTGACGATATTTGTTAAAGTAAATTCCTTGTGTACCCTTTGGAAATACGTTAACCATTTCACAACGTCCTCTTGTTACAGATTGCAGCCCACGTTGAGAAGGATTGTGCGCTGACAATAATTTCCTGCCCGTATGCTCAGATGGGCTGCTCACAAAAGGTAATTTCTAATAAGGGAAATAAGAAGTATCGAACACATCGTAGATACTTGTACTGGGAAAACTTTTTCGAAATAGGTTACTATTGAAAGGCAGTACATCGCAAAACCGTCTCAGTTTCTGTTAAAGTTTCTGAGTCTGAGGTGCAAAAATTCTCGTGAGCGAGGCCTTTTGTTCACGGCCTGCGCATGTTCACACGCCGAACAGACTCACTAAAATCAATCAAGCTTGACTACCATTATTTGTATGTACTATTAAAAACTATGGCAATACCATTTTGGGATTGTTTGGTGGTGACTTGTGTGAAATAACATCCATTTGCAGAATACAGAGCTACATGTTACTCCTCATAGTGATAATTTTCGTTTTTCTGCAGATTAAGCGGGGAGAAGTTGAACACCATCTTCAAACGGACATGAGGTTGCACCTTGACTTAACTTCTGTAAAGCTGAATAAAACAGAAGAGCAGCTGCGTAACACACAGGAGGAATTGCACCACACACAAGAGAAGCTGGAGAAGTTCGAAAAGATCACAAGAAAACTTGAAGAGAAGGTCACTGCTCATGAAAATAAACTAATGCAATGTTCAGAAGAACACACGTGGAAGATCAGTGGCGTCACTAAAGTCTTGAGACAAGGAAGAGCAGAAAGTGCTCCATTCTACACAAGAAAATATGGCTATAAATTTAAACTAGGATTGTCTGAAGGGGTCTTAGAAGCTGTCGATACTCAGAGCAGTTTTACGTGCCAGCACCTCTCGGTGTCCTTTATTTTGATGAAAGGTGAATACGATGCAATTTTACCCTGGCCCTTCAAAGAAAAGGTGACTTGTACGTTGATTGATCAACAAGAAAATCAAAAGAAGAGGGAAAACATTGGTAGGTCCTTTCCAAGATTCCTTTGGGGCTCGTGGAACCAGAAGCCTGTGCGGGATGAGAACCATCAGTGTTGGCTTGTCAGTGTGTCCTTAGATGAACTGAAGAAAAGGCGTTTCATTGTGGATGATACTATTTTCATTCAGGTGAAAATCGATCCAACAGACTAGGTGTACATATAATTCCAAAACAACGAAAAAGTTGAACAGAAAAGAATCCCCCAGTTTTTAACGTGTAAGCACATTTTATAACAGATCTTTTAGTTTCCTGGATACAGTATACGTTCTCAGATGATACCTTCTTTAACCCTATTCAGACTGGGGGGGGGGGGGGAGGGAGGGGCGGATTCTGCCCGCACGGACTTTGGACGTTTATAACTTTTTAAATAAGCAAGCTAAAGCCACCGAACTTGGTGACTTTTCCTAAAATTTATCTGGCAACAATTTGGTGTAGTAAGTCCTTGTCTATTAAGTTTGGCATTACCAGGGCAACAACTTTATGACAAGGGTTTCTTTCAGAATTTTGAATTTCCCTCAGTTTTAATCAAAAATCATTTTCGTGTAAATGTATTGATTTTGATCACTTTTTGATCAATTTTTGGAAATTGTGGTTTTTGAAGGTTTTTGGAAAATTTAAGAAATCCAAGATGATGGATCCAAGATGGCCGCCGTTTGAGAACAAAACAATATTGTGACATCATATGACGTCATCACCTGAAGTTGGGGACCTCACTGGAAACATTTTTGGACGTACTATCTGTCCTTTAAGTTTCGTTGTCATAACTTTAATATTCTTGGAGTTAAGAGGTGGGGGCGGAATCCGCCCCCATCGGTCCCACAAGACCAAAAAAAGCCCGGTCTGAAGAGGGTTAACGTTGCCAGCCGGAAAAGAATTATATGATAAGCAAGCAGATTGGCGAATAAATAAGTTTTTTAGTCAGTTTCTTGCTTTGACGTTTTTACGCACAACTTGTTATTCGACGGCTCAAAAGCACGTGTCCACTCAATTCACCTTCCTTCATTTCGTTATTTTGGAAAAAAACTGAATTTAGTTTGCTCTGGTCATAATATTAATGGAATACCAGTTAGCTCTCAAGAAATGCGCACAAAATGTTGTTACCTTCATTTATCTTATATTTAATTACAGATAGCTGGAAGAAAAAAATAGCCTGGTCTTTTCTTGAACTTTGCTTAACAGAAATGTAATGCTCCCTAAAGGTAATACACTCTTTTTTTTATAAGAACGTTGAGGCTGGAATTGACCCAGATTTTAAGAACATATTAAGAACGTAACCAAGCTGAGACTACAAACTCTAAAACTACTGAAACTCTAAAAGGAAAAGGTCAGGCTATATTTCTGCGAAACAGCTGTCCATGGCTGCTAATGCTTGGGCTCACTATTTTTTCTGGTAGATTTAGGGGTAATGCCCGCTACCAACGTGACCATGGTGCCCTACTTAGTGGCTATAGTTTACCTAAGCACATTTGTGTGGTATTCTGACTTTATATTTTCTTCTCATTCTCAACTGTGGAGACATAACAGTGAATTTGCTGAGACTAACAATTGTATGTATGTCAAAGGAATTTGATGTGGTACAGCGCAAAATGGTCTTTGTAAAGTTTTCTGAAATTCTATACAACGTAACTTAAGAACATGCTAAGAACGTTTCAGGCTAAAACCACGAGAAAAAACATTCAGTTTCAGTTCAGCCTTGGCCGCAAAATTAGACGTTCTTATAAAAAAAGAGAGTGTATTCGCCAGTTAAGGCGTCTCTTAAAAACTGAATGTAAGGTATACTGAAGGTAAAACATAAAAAAAGGAAAGAGAAAAATAGCGAACTGTCATTGTGTGAAAATCGTTCATTTGACTGAACCTTCACAGTTATGTTGCTAAATGAAGACGCTGTTATACCAGCCATTCTCCGCTTTTATTTTCTCAGTTGATGCTGTATTGCAGCCTAAATGACACGATCAATCAGCCCTGAAGGTCTCAATTCCCTCCCCTTTGCAAAACTTTGTTTTCAGATTTCTTTCCTTTTCCTACCTAGTCCTGAGATCGAGTCCGTGCTCAGCGAATCGCTTAAGTTAGGTTGACAGATCAGAGCTGTTCCACGTGCACCTCTCAGAAGGCTGAGAGAAACATCTTTTCTACCCACCTGGCTGGGACAAACAGCATTTCGACCAGCTTGGCTGGAAAAAATATCTTAAGTGAGATCTCTTAAAAAAATATTACCAGAATTCTAGCTGGGCTGGCTTGGACCCAGTTGGAAAGAATTAAAAACCCGCCAATCCATCCCTGAGTACAAAACGCGGCGCGTGGTTATGACAGTCAGCGAAAGAAGACCGTTTTTCTTTCAATCCCTTTCCTCTCCATCCCCTGGTTAATGGCTATTTATGCTATACTCGCCTTCTAGTGACCAAAGAAGTCAACTACGCTAAAACCCAGAGAGTTAGTCCTTTAATTTCGCACAACCCCGAGATTGCCCCGGGAGTCATCAAACTTGGGCAATTAATAGATGATTTGCTTTCGATCACCTTAGTAAGACACATGCAAGAACACAACATCGAAAGGATTTCCTTTAATCTTCAACCCACATCTGTCTGACTACAACACTCCCAAGGGACCTACCTCGTTGGCCAAACTATGGATACAATTCTTAGCCAGAATTACCCTCGCTTACTATGTTTGATATTTGGGCTTGTGTATTTTTTACTTTTGTGAATTCGCACGTCTGATGCGATGGTTCTAATAAACAGACTTATTCAGCCGTCAACAATGCGATGCTCTAAATTGACCCCCCCCCCCAAAAAAAAAAAAATAAATTAAAAAAAAAACAAAACACAAAACAAAACCGTGATTCCTCAACGAGAACTCGGGCTATGCCTTGGTTATATAAAACTGAATTACAGGTAATAATACCCATGAGGGATGTCCAAAATGACAAAAGCCACCTTTTCCCCCTATACAGTTACCCTTTGTGACAGGATTATCAGTTGGGGAGGGGGGGAATGGAAACATCTCTAGAACAAACAAACAAAAAACAACAACATTGGTGATAAGGCAAGTGGTTAGGATTAGACTAGACACTATTTCAGAATGTCCGTGTTAGGAATATTTGAGAAAAACTCAGGAGGGGGGGGGGGGATTTTTTCTATTAGATAATGGGCCATGGCCGCAGTTAAGTCTTTGAGCAGCCAGTGAGCAGGTTCATGTGTTTTAAATCTCATGTAAGTAGCAAAGATGAGTTGGCAATGGAGCAAACCTTGGAGATAACAGGGGACAAAAGTGGAACCCACAAATCAGTGTTTGCACTTGGACCGTCCTGTATTTCAGCATAGGGTTGCTTTCCCTGTGCAAAAGATGCTTTGAAGAAAACCTGCAGAGGGCAAACATGGAAATGGTTCCGGAATGTGACCTGGAAGCTGTTTGTTTGAGACTTCTGTTCCACAAGGGACTAAGAGATGAAGAGACTACTCATGTTTGATTCCAAACACATAAGGGCCGGCTTAGAGGGAACGACTTTTGCTTATGACTGTCTTATGCAACTTTCGTAGCACGCGCTGCTCGTGTCAGACAAAGATCGTATGCAACTCGTCATTCTAACCTTTTGATTGTGGCTACGACTGTTGTAGGGTTTTAAAACATGTTTCAAAATCCTACGACATTTTTCGTATTGTGTGCAACTGTCGTGAAGATGTTGCACGTCTGATTTAGATGACACGATTCCTGTTGTAGAAGTGACGTGAGCAAGTTGCATACTACAGTCGTAAGGAAAAATCGTACCATCTAAATCGGCCCTAAGACAGGTTGCAATCTAAAACAATTTTAGTAGGTGTAACCCAGATTATTGGCTGCAGGTGGCAGATCAAGTATTTCATGCTGACCAGCATCGATACTGTCAACAGATGCAGCATCTGATGCACTGTTCTCAAGTTCAGAGCCAGCAGAGTGAAAGTCATCTGTGTAGCTCCCTTCACTTTCTTCCTTAAGTTCCTCAGGCTTGGATGCAACAGAGGAACTCCTTTCCAAACGAGGTGCCTGATCAACAGAAATATTGTAGTCCTCTTGTGATATTGTAATCTTTCGCTCTACATTTTCGGTTACTTCAATCTTGGTCTTTAATCTTCTAGATTTAGTTTTCACAGGAGAGCGTGATGATTTAACAGGTCTTTCTGTTGACACAGAACTACTTTGGGAGTAACTGCTTACAGATGATTCATCATTAGCATTTTGTTTTATCTTTTCATTCTCCGCACTGTTACTCCTTGTGAAAGATAAATGAAATGAAGTCTGTGAGCCCTCCGTTTCTGAGTCCTCAAAGTCTTCAGTGTACATGGTCATAGCTGATCCTCCCTGTCTTTCATCGTGCTCTGAGCTGATGATTCCTGTTTGCCCATAAAATCCATCCGCAGGGGGCTGATCTGTGGTCCATTCACCTTCATGGTCACTTTTCTCCTCTGGCTCCCCTGAAATGTAAGTTTCTATGAGCTATTATTATCCAATTAATAATAATAATAACAGCAATAATAACAGCAATTACAATTGTATTAGTTATTGTACAGAAAGCGTGCAAAACAAGTACAAATATCCCATGATATTGTACAGTTGGTTATTGTACAGTACAGTGTGGGTGCTCATCCTGTCCATCCTGTTACACTCGTAGTTTTCCTTCAAGTTACTTAAAAAGGTTGAAAATGGTTAAGTTGGATAATAAATCTCTTATTAGATGTTTCGGTGTGAAGTATTGCCATATATTTTAACTTTTTGTTTGTATTTTGACGAGCCCATAGGGCATCTTATTGTTGTGTCAATTTACCGTATAAGGGCAAGAGAATGCATAAAATACGCCAGCGTATTACACTGTACAGTCCTGGTTTGACCGTTTTTTTACTGAAAAAGGACAAAGCAAAAACAAAATGCAGTGGAATAATGAATACAGTGTCTTGTGAATATTTGGTGTTTTGGTCGATAATACGTGCAGACATTCTACTCATTGCTTGCACTTTCCTCACTACTCAACTTGTAAAGTACCCGAGCGTAGAGGATATTCACGGCGGCGCAAAGATTTGAATTTTATTTTCAAGTGGTAAAAACAACGTTTTACAAACGAGCGCAGCGAGTGAGTCAAATATTGTTGTTTACCACGAGAGAATAAAATTCATATATTCAAGCTGCCGTGTAATTTTCTTTTTATTATATAGACAAGCGGGAAATGACATCATCAATATCCTCACTAATGAGGATATGGAAAATACGCCACTCAAGTCCCAGATGTAGTTTCATATGAACTTTCAAGTGGTCTATTTTCCACTAAAACACTCTTGTCTATATAAAAATATCTAACAAAACACTGAATGAGGTGTATATATCTAACAAGTGAAAGAGAATAATAATGTTAAAATGTCAACTTTGGTAATTGCAGCTCATTTTTTGCTATATTTTTGGACAAAACTTTTGAATGCTGTAGCACTTGATATGTCATCCAAATTCCTCATAAGGCAAAAAGCAGGGTTATGTACTGATAACCTGTGTGGCAATGTGTGAACCAAAGGGAAGCTAGAAATTCATTTTATTGATCTTACAACCAAATTGAGAATTTAGTAAACAAGTAGGATATCTGCTGTTTTTATCTGTAAGCAGGGGCTGGGATTGTACAGGGCTGTCATTAAGATTACTCCGGACCTTCGCAGGTGTCCTCAGGGAAAAAATTCGTATGCGCGTCATTTTAAAGGAAAACACGGCAAACTATACATCGTTGGAAAGCTTAATAAATGTAGAGTTTGGGAAAAAATATAAATTGCCGGTTTCGTCAATTCTGCAAAAGAAAATCGCAAACAACCAGGAAAATGGCCATGTGTCATTCAATTGAATTAATAGGGTATCGAATTCAAGCACATTGGCAAAATAACTACACAGTGTTAATCACAAAGGATCAATCATCAAAACAGTGTCAGTATTTTTTGATATTCTGACTGGTTATTTTTTAATTAATTTGTAAAGTTCGGGCAGGAAAGAATGCGCGATGGGCACTGCATTGAAGATCGCCACAGGTGAAATATTACGAATTTCAAAAATCCCCAACATACTTTTGTTTCACAACATCTAAGGAATGTTCAGGCCAAATTTCACAGAAACCTGCCGAATTTTGGTGCCCTATTAATTCATTTGTTTAACTGAATGATGTATGGTCATTTTGGCGGTCATTTTTGCAATTTTCTTATATGGAATTAAAAAACTGGCAGTTCATATGTTTTTCCGAAATCTACATTTATTAAGCTTTCCAACGATATATAGTTTGCCGTGTTTTCCTTTAAAGTGGCGCGCATATGAATTTTCTTCCAGAGGACACGGGAGGACACCCGCGAAGATCCGAAACTTTGCTTTGACAGACAAGCAAGCTACTTTTAATAATTTAACTTTTTTTCCTGGTTAATTTTTGCCATTTTCTCAGTTACTTCAAAAAATAGTGCCAGCCCAGACTGGATTGTACCTGGGATTGTACGATCTTAAGTTTCCCTATATGTACAGGTAGGGGTTGGCTAAGGCTCCTAAATCTACCCCTGCACATACTTCTGGTGGAAAATAAGAAAATAAATTATCATATGAGGCTGCCTTAGCAAAACAAAAATGAAAAGAATCCGGTGGCCTTCCTCACTTCAGTGCATGAGTTTAGAATCATCGCCAAACATCTTCGGAAGGTTAGTTAAGAGTACAGTCTTCACTTTCCAACTCGATTGTAATTAGGAAACCTTAAACCTTTGACAATCTTGTGTGATTAACATCACTTGAAAGCCAACAACAAAAGGGAGGAGCAGAAGGGGGGGGGGGAACATTTGTGAGTATGACTTCAATTAGTCGTGAGTCCGAAAGTGAAGTTGTAAACTCTTATTGTTATGGTAATGTCTGCAGCTCTACTGTTTCTTTATAGTATGTAGTTTTTATTGTTTAATGAAAAAAGGCACTCTTAGGCATAACAAATGAACACCAAACTTGAAGTCAAATTACAATAGTACACATACCCTCTACTCGTGGAATAAAAACCTCCAAACTATTGGGACTGTTTGCACTCCTTGCACTTTCAACAACTGAGTGAACAATGCCATCATCTGGTTTTGCAATTTCCTCTTTCACATCTGTGGTGCTGGCTAGTGCAAAAGCACTTTCAAGTGGTAGTTCTTCAGTAGGAGATGGCTGAGTTTGAATTTGAACATCTGCCATTTGTTTCATTTTCATCTTTCTTCCTGTCTGTGGCCTCCTGGTTGACCCCACTTTGTATGTCATCCCTAAACCACCCTCTGATAAGGTTGTTTGCACTAAATCTTTCTTTACATTTTCCTTCTGGGTTGAAGCTTCCCGGGCTTCACATGGTCTAGTTCTGTTGGGTAACTTATCCTTTTGATTCAGCTCAAGCCTCATCTTCTGTGTTTTTGTCATTCCATATGTAAGGTTTGTCTGCTTGAAACGTACTCTACGACCGGACAAACCAATCACTGAAGTTTGATTTCTCTTAGAAGATGGAGCTTGTTGAGTTTGATTTTTACGCATTTCACTTTTTGCAGAAGTGAGTGGTTTTCTTGTTGCTTGACTATCTGGTTTTCTACTACCAAATTTTTGTGAAGACCCAGGTGTGGTTTGAGGTCTACCACTGGAAGACCTAGCCGGTTGTGTAGTGGCCATGATTTCTTGTCCAGTAGTCAAGCGTGACAATTCTTGGAGCAAAGCATTTAAAACTGGTAAATGACCATTTGATGTTAAACTTCTCAAGTTATACAAGCCATGAATTAATCCACCTTGCCCTCCATTGTTCTCCAGCTCTAGTGAAGGCTTTGATAATCTTTCATCAGTTTGTACTGAAACTGATTCAAGTCTGACTGTTCCGTCTGACTGAACCAAGCCAGGGTCATAATACACAAAATCCACATCATGGCTATTGGCATCCTTGCCAAAAGCTTTTGTGTTCCCGGCAACATTACTTTTTCCAGAACTTTGGTGCACACGTTCTCCTGCCTTCCCAGAATTTGATCCTTTCAAACAAGGCGCAGAGTTGGAAATGTAGTTATAATAAAGAGGAGGAGGACAAACTGTATTTGTAATAACCATATCTTCTTCACTTTCCCTTCTTTTGTGATCAAGTTGTCTAGAACTTTTGATCTCCCTTGCATGGATGTTTGTTTGAACCTCCACATTGTGTTTCATGTCTTTTCTCTGTGGATCTGTGACATTTTCACCATCCATTTTGTTTTCTGTAGTTTCATCTGCAATTTCTTCTTCCAATAAATTCCTTGGTTCAATTTCAGGTAGTACCTTTTCCAAAGCACCTTTGACTGCTTGTTCGACGTTTCCCCCTATTTCAACTTTTTTTGTTATTTTCCTTGCAAAGGCCTCTGTGGGAATGTGAGGGATAAGCGAGCCGCCTAAACTCAGTAACCTAAAACCAAGCTTTACTTTTGCAATGTGTGACCCCATGAGGTTAAAAACATCAAAAACACCCTCGTCTCTGTAAAAAGAAGGCACTGCGACACCGTTCCGGTACACATCTGAACTAATCTTATCAATAGCTTTCTTCAGCGGAATCAAAGTACTTCCTATAAGAGTTGGTTTTCGTGGCCACAAATCCATCAACATGGCGTACAAAGGCACAGTTTGTAGTTGAATTAACAAGGTGTCAATGCTTGCTTTGAATAAACAGGATTTTCCTTTGCGGAACTGGAAATTTCCAAAGCGATCCTTGAGCTCGTGGAGGAGCGTTTCTTTTCCTTCTAAACGAAGTCTTTGTCGTAATTTTTCGGCTTCCAGAGGAGAAACATGGTGAATTATCATCGTTGGAAAGTCAAGCAGACGAAAGCACAAAGCTGGCAGGTTGCAAGCAACACGAACATTTTCCACGCTTTCTACGTGTATTTCCAGGGGAAACAATGTCTCAGTCATCGTTAAAAACAATAGCAATAACCAGGAATAAATTTACACGTAAGCTTACACAAAATATTTCAGAAACATGAAAAAATCCAACTCACTGACATTTCGCGCCAAATATTTCGTTACCAGTTCTCTTCTCGTCTTCTCTGTGTATGCATCACGAAATGTCCCTCTCCCTAACTGGCCTTTGAACTCAGAAATTTGTGGAGATTTTTTGTGTACAGTTAATATAAATTTTAAAAATTCTAACAAAAAAAAAACAACAGAAAAACAATTGTGTACACATCTAAAATTGACAGTCGAAGCAATGTTAAGCCTATGATTAGGCACATTTTAAGAAGACTCTTTGCTTTTCGTACATGACATAAGTATTCATCGAGCGGCCAGAGTGGCTTCAAAGCCGAAATGGTGATTGTTTGGGAAAATATGTAAATTTTCCTTCAAGATTTCAGCGATTTGCCTCGCGTAAAAATGACTGTTTGTAAATGAACAAAAAGACAGGTCATGTCACTGTTGTCTCAATAGACGAAGGGATGGTTTAAAATTATTTATTTTTAAAGCGTTTCTGTTTTCTTGGCCGCGATTTCTGCATCAGTTTGTATGACTAGAGTGGACTCCTTAAAAACTAAAATCTTAAATTAAGACGTTTTTTCGTCTTAGAGACTGGTGCCCAGATAAGATGCGTATTTGTTTTAAATTAAGATGCGTTGTCTTACTTTAAGATGATAAATCGTCTTAGAACAAGATGTCAACCTCTTAATTTTAGTTGCCTGACATCTTAAACACGAGGTACCTAGATAAGATGGGTTTTCGTCTTAATTTAATATTTCAACTCCTCTTATTTTTCCGGAGACCGTTACATTTCAAAAATTGATTGCGCGTATTCTTTTTTCGCGTCGCGGCTTGCCCGCTCAGTAAAACGAGAATGAACAAATAACCACAAAACACATTTTAACCAAAAACACTTTATTACACCACTAAATTAAAATAATTCAGCTCAAACACAAAAGGAAAGATAGAACAACAAGCTTTTCACCGTATCTTTGCTTTTATTGCCGCCCTTTGCCAGTCTTCTTTGCATGCACTCACGCTGGGCTTTTCAGTGACGAAGAAAAGAAAAAGCGTCAAATTTGGTTGATTACGTCTTCCTGAAGATTTTCTTTTGATGGTACAGATCCGTTGCTTGTGTATATTTTTCCCAACAGTTGCCATTACATCTTCTTCTCAGTAAACTTATCTTTATGCAGTTGCTTTGGACAAACTGTCTTTGAACTTCACAGACATTCTTTCCGTTTTATCGACCCAAGTCTCCAGCATTAAATAACGTATGAATTCACCAATACCAGTTGAAAAATATGTCACGGTCACAACAATCTACCGGGGCATAAAAATGTCAAATTGAACCGAAGAAGTCATATGGAATTCATGCCGTGTTGGTCTGTTCAACGAATTGAATCAAGCACAAAAACGCGGCTGTTTCCGCTGCAGTACGCATTTTGGATCGAAACTAACCAATCACGGGAGAGCAGCAGAACTTTCGATCCTTTTCAGTTGAAAGCTTTGAAAGAAATCTGTTCCTGTCAATTTAACACGCACTGCATCTTAGTTAAGATGAATTGCTCTTGACTATTTTCAAATCATCTTAAAATTTATTTAAGATCACGAACAATCTTATTTTAAGATGTTCCCCGACTTAAGATAAGATATTTCAAAGTACCTAACTTAAGAAGGCTCGCAACAGTTTTTTTGGCCTTGGAGTGTATCTTTTAAAGTCAAAATTTCGCATAGAAGGTAAACTTCGATTTCCTTGATACTACACCACCTTTTCAACATATGATCAATGTTTATTTTCTCGCTGGTTTCCTAGCAACAGCTGTCACCATAGCAACGGTAATGGACAACCCCTCATTTTAAATAATGTCGAATATCTCAAAAACTAGTCAGACACTTTGTGACGAAACTTGAACTATTTGAACTACTCAACCTACACAACTTGTATGCAAAATTAGGGGAAAATCTGTAAGAGCGTTTCGAGTAAATCATGATTCATTTTTTACGGGCTGATTTTGGCCATTCCTGCAATTTTCTCCAATATTTCAAGAAAGATAAAACTTAACACTTTCTCTTTTCAGTTGAAGGATCTTTTATGATATCAAAACATTCTTAATGTACGTTGAGCTTCCTAGGTAGTTGCGATTTTAAGATATTCATATTTAAAAACTGCTAAAATGCAGCACAAATCAGCCAAAAAGTTCGTAATTTGCATAAATTGAAATATTTCTAAATTGCCCTTACAGTTTTCTCTCTTAAACTGATTGTCGTTAGAATAATAATTCTTTTTGATGTTTGAGTTTTAGGCTGAATAAACATTTCTGTTATTAGATAAGAAGGCTGAATCTCGGTCAAGTTTCAGTCTTTATTAACTTTCAACGAGCAACAGTTTTATTTTGTTTTTCCTGGTCTATTTCACGGTTATTCACGTGCAATGAATATTTATACACGCTGCGCTTGTGTCCTCTCCTGCATTTATAATTCCTTCTCATAATAATAAAAAATTTTCGTCTTCTGACCTTCTTCCTGGAGACTCTTTTCCATTATTCTTTAAATACTGACCGACGTTTTAGCATTTTTAATTACGGATTTAATTACACTGGGGCCGAAAAATGGAGAGAAATAATCGAATATATATTATATTTTTTATTATGAGAAGGAATTATAAGCGCACGAGAGGACAACGCGCAGCGTGTATAAATATTAATAAATTAATAATTAATAAATATAAATATTAATCCTGAAATGGTTTCAGCAGACGTTGCAAAGGTACGCAGTCATCTTAAGTCACAAAAATAGTGTTCTCTTGCATTTGCATGTGTCAAGCTCCCAGGGGGTATACTCTGGATGTGAAGTATCGGAGAGGTGCATGTGGAGACATAAATTAAAATCGAAAAAATCCTTTGGGCTTGAAGTGAATCAAACCCATTAAAATCCTCTGGACCAAAATGAAACCCCCAAAAATCCCATACTGAATTTTGGAGCCTTACAAGTACCCAGAAGGGATTAAGTGACAATAACAAAGAACAACAGTAATTTTTGAATGGTCATGTTTGTTTGTTTATTTATCATACTATCGCAATAAACTTTCCCAGATCTAGTAGTCATTCTTACAAACTACCCGAAAAAATATGTGACACAATTTTCTTACCCAAAAAAATCCGAAAATTGTGAATTTCAAACCCAACAAAAATCCTTCGCATCTCCCCGTCACTTGAAATCCAGGGTACCCCCCTGGGGTCAAGCTTTAGTCACACACTGTACCTAAAGTTCTGATAGTGTTAATGTTTCTGAAAAATTGTGATGGTTGTCAGTATTAACCACAAAAGTACATGTACCCACGCCAAATGCCCTTAAGTACATGTATTAATTAAAAGTGCAAATTGCTAGGGTGACTTTGTGATAGGTGGAGAAGAAGTATTTGTGGTATTAGTAAGAAATAACTAAAGCAGCTTTTTGTCCAACTGTGGCATGCTGAGTGACTGCAAAATATTTTCATCTCAGTCAGTGAATTAACAAATCAACCTCCAGTTGGCTTATCTCCATTGTGCAACGATTCAGAATACCAGTGATATTGATGTTACATTGTAATGCTTGAAATAATGCTGTTATTGTTCATCAGTTTGGTGAAAGAGACCCGCCCAGTGTTGACGGAGGACAGAAGGGCATTCGATAGGCAGCTGTATCCTAGCATGGACTATACTGGACTATACAAAGCTCTTGGAAAAATCGTTAATGTTGTTCCTGTTGTTGAGATTGGAGTTGAAGGTACAGTGTGCATGACATTGTATATACAAGAAAACTTGAAGAAAACTGTGTTGTAATTAAAAGACAAAATAATACCAAGCATGGTACAGGCTGTGTGGTGATTGAAAGGTTAGTGAGTAGCGAAAAGGTGAACAGCAGGCGTAGTCTGCTATGAAGTAAAACTTTTCACTTTAGTGGAATAGCTCTCGATTTCTATGCGTGTTAGTTGATTCGGGCTTCGCCGTCATCAACTATCACACGATAGAAATCTCGAGCTCATAATCTAATTGTTTAAAATATAATACTATACAATAATATATAATAATAATATAATAATTTTAATATATAATACAATATATATAACTGGCAGCGGATAGCCTTCAGGCAAGGGCTCCATTCGGATCCTAACGACACGAGTGCAGGCTAATTGCAATCTATTTTTATAACAACGATGCAGGTCCATTTTAATTTACGTCATAATAACAACAAGGTCATTGTTCGAATAGTCCATGGGCCAAGACCCAGAAATTTGAAATTTCTTGTCACTTAAAGGGAGCAGTGCTATTATACATTTTCTTGAACCTTAGGTCCCATACTTCAATTTGATGTATGATAGCAATGCTATATGGGCAGCTTTAATATTTAAATCACGTGATCAAGTGATGAAATCACTGTCACAAGAAACGAGCCAGATGTCCAAGATAGATTGATGAAGGCACTGGTTTGGTGCATATTTTGAGCTTTACTTTCGATTTAAAGATGATGCAAAGCTGCAATATGATAATATTGGACTAAGCAAATTAACGGGAATTAATATAGCTTGGTTGCCATAGCAACTAATGGTTAAAATTGTGAAAAAGCAAACTCAAAAACAATGCATTCCCAGCAACTTTCATATGGTTTATTTCATATGCACAGGGTACTTCAGCCTAATGGACTGAGGTAGTTAATTTCCCATACGTTTTTAGCCTCCGTCTCTCTGTTCCATTGGAATAATCGACAGAAACGTTAAGCTACCTTGAAAGACTTCGTCAGCTACTTGTTCAGATGTTCCAATATGCAGTTTACGACCAATACTTTTGGCATATAATCAACGTTCCAGCCGCATCACCATTTAAAATAAAAATACTAAGACCGGCAAACCAATGTTTGAGTTTTAACAGGTACAGCTCGGCAACCGGCAGACTCTCTTGCACTGGCAGGATGGGGACTCAAGCACAGCCTTGGGTGCCGGTTCCCCCGTCGTCCAGTCAATGGCCAGCTTGCCATCCTCTAGACACCATCCAGAACCAATGGGTGAGGGGAATTGGGGGAGAGCTTTCAAGACTCCTGTGCCATACTGCTGAATGATAGTTTGCTCGCTCACAATGCTTTTGCAGAGTGTCCTGGCACGGCGGAAGCTGGTTCAATTCTAACTCTCCTTTTCAGGCACAGAAGAGATGGTAACACAATTCATTGATATCCTTAGTTCCTGGGTTTGAGGAATACATCAGGCACGTGAACTCTTGAAGACTCTTAAACAGCTCATGTGATAATTCTAACTCCATCCCAAGCTGTTGGAATAACTCTTGGAATGCAGGACTTCGTTTTGCTAGCTTTAACGCAGTCAGTTTTCCTTTTCCTGAAAAAGCGCTGACACTATCACACCCAGTGAAAGCATGCAGTCCAGGAAAACATTTGCATATTCCAGAACCATGACGTTGGACAACATTTGTAATGCTTATATACCTTGTACGAGTCTGTGTACCACATTTCCAATATATAGTAGCGGGAACAAAGTCCTCGAATGCCAGACAAAGTACGAAAACGTCGGTATCTTCTGATGATATCACAGCAGCCTTGTAGCCATTCTTTGCTGCAAGAGATGCGTGAAGTAAAAGCCTGGTGTCCGCTTCCTCTTGAGTTGACCTGAGATCTTCTCTTAGCCTGACACGGTCTGGTGAAATCTCAACATACCTTTCCTCGGTCGTGGTGAAAAGTGTTTTCCCTGTTAGTCTTTGCCTGAACCTCTCCTTCTGCCATTCTTCGGAGTCAACTCTAGCCAATTGCTTCTTATTTTGAGGGTTCGACAAAAACCTCTTCGAAGCATTCCTTTGTATCTCTGATGAGGATGCTTCAACATAGGATCTCGGGGGAGGACCACAGCGCTCTCCTGCACTGTAGATGGGAAGTTCCACTCGCTTACTACTTCAAGGCTTCTTTGTTTGGACTTTGTTGTTACAGGGGTCGCCTGGATTGGAGGGAGATTGGGGCCAAACTGTCAAGCCTGTGTGGCAATGCCATTTACTCTATGTGACGTGCCCCCGCCCGAGAGTGTTTCCTCTAATCTGTTGATGTTGTCCCAGGCGAGCGATGTACTTATGTAAGGCTTGATGTTGTCAGGCAGTGGGACGGCGTTTTCCAGGTTCATTGCCATTTTCTGAAGACACAGCGCTGTGTTCAATTCCTCAATTTGTGAGTAGGTTACCCCATGTCCACATCGATTCAGGATCTGAATTAGTTCTACATTATTGGTCAAGGTCTTAACAGCGTAGGGAAGTAATATGTGTTTTGGAGGCTTCCTTCGGCCGCCAGTCAGTCCGAAGACTATGTCCTGCCCAAATGAGTTGACAAGGCGCTGGACTTTTGATGAGCACGGTTGTTCTGGATACTTTGGACTTGCGATTAACAAGGTCGCTAGAAACACTCTAACTCCATTGGGGAGATTTATTCCATCTCCAGTAATCTCGTTTTCATTACGAAATATGGCTTTCTGAAGTTCTAGAGCAACACGTCGGATGTCATCCGTCGTTGATGCTTGGCATTCGCACTGCTGTTGCTGTAATCGCGCCACCTCTTTAGCTAACTGAAGTCGTGACAAATTCTCAGGGATGACAAACACTCTGTTGTTACCAAGCAGGTCTTCAAACAGTAATAAACTCCCAAATTCTGCCTCAAGTTTCCTGCGAAGGAGTGTTTTGGTGAACTCTTTAGTTTCCATCACGCCCAAATCTTTCATGTAGGAGGTCATCGTTAGAGTTAGATCAGTGAGCCATATTAGTCTAGGCTTCTCCAGCATGTTGTTCCTGATATGATCGAAAGCTTCTCATATGCTGCTGACTCAATGTGAGTATATTCGTCATCCGAAGGTATAAATGATGACGTCGAAGTGGTGCTTGTTTCTCACTTTGGCCGTGTATTCCCTGCAGCGAGTTCCGTGGTAGCAGGCCTCAGCTGCTACCAAATCTAGGGACACTATAGCTAACATCTTGCTATCATTCCTAGCCAATGCAGTCTTCCTGATATTTCCGTCTGCACGCAGATCAATGCATTGGATCAGCTTCTCTCGCACATCGTTGCCTTTAACGTACTTACTAACTTTGTCGCAAAATATACAAACACGTTTGTACGTTGTGCTTCCGGTTGGAGGTTCTCGAATAGACGATCTTCTTCCTGATGTGACAGACTCATTGCTATGACTTTTCTCTTTACATATGTTATCAAGATCTCTTTTCATAGTAAAAATACTGCAGCATTTACGGTGATAAATAATGTTCGAACATTCTTCCCCTTTCACTGTTTTGGCGAGATCTAAAATCGGCGTGTACTGCTGAATTTCTGCCGCCCTTAAACGCGTTTTCCATGATTGGGTATCTTGCAGCGATGATAGATCACCAAAAGCTTCAGTACAGTGTATTAGACAGTCATCTCTTATTTTGACACAAAGACGTTTCTTGGTGGGTACATCCGATTCTTTATTTATATTCCTATTAAGTTTATTTCCTAGACAATGGAGATAAAACGGCTACATTCATGAAGTCGTTCCTAGAAGTAAACTTGTATCAAAACAAAACACTCAATATTCGGCTGTCTGGTACTGTGCATCTTCAAATTTGACTTTAACAAATCTCAAGCATTTCTTCTAAATCCTCTCATAGCACTAGTCAACGTCTCTTAAATACACCTCCGATAACAGATATCCAATTTTTTGTCATTTATCTGTCTTTACAACGATATAATCCGGCCAAGACACACTCGACTTATAACAAGAGTTTTGAAATCGAGTTCACATCTTGCAGGCCTGTATACATTTATATCTATTTTTACCGAAAATCGCCTTAAATATCTCTTAATTTCCTCCCAGTTACTTTCAAATAGCTGTTATACATTGTATATTTGTATACTTTGTATTAAAATGAAGGAAATTCGCCATAAAAAGGTAGGAAACGCGACTAACAACTTACCTGAGAGATGGTCCGCCATCTTGGATTACCCATAATGCATTACAAAGGCAGATGAAAATAAATTCGCTCCAAACCAACGTTTTAAAGGTTTCTTTCGCTTCTAATCGGTAACATCCTGGTAACATCGAATAAAAAGATATCTTTGTATTTCTTTGAAAATAGGCGTTCGATGTTTATTGTTTCTTTTCTAGAGCTTTTTCTGTTTATCCTCGTTTTCATGCTAGGGCCCTATTCTTCACTTTTTAAAATCAAAAAATATATCATAAAGCTGCCCATTCAAAATTGCTATCATCAAAATTTTAAAACAACCTGAGATACTCTTCACATTGACACCTGTCACAATTTCTCCCTCCAAGTGGTAAGAAAATCTGATCGGGCCCATGGACTATTGGGTCATTGGGGGGCTCAAGAATGGAGTTTACAGTATGATCGCTTTGGCAACGTGTCGAGTTGGAAGCACTGTGTAACCACTACTAACAATAGTCTCCATGAGTCTTTGACGATCTCCCAGGCTAAGTAGTCTCAGCTTTCCGGAAAATCAATGAACCTTCATCGCTCTCTTTAACAAAAAGAAAAAACCACTTTCATAACAGTTAAATGACCCCCCCAAGAAACGCTCCCTTTATATCTGAAAATGACCCCCCCCCCAGCCATAGATGGAAAAAAGGTCATGTCACGAGCAAAATGTCCGGTAATTGAGAGATAAGCTTTCAGTCTGGTAAAATCAACGTCATTATAAGGAGGCCGATTGTTCAGAGGCCGCGCGAAGACTCAGTGAACCGACATACGACAAACCAGGAATGCAAGTTAAATTTCATGAGTCGGCCGAACGTGCCCAGGCACGTCCACCGCCTAAAAAGGAAAACATCTTACTTCCCAAAGACAAAAAGTCTACATTATAGACTGTCTGAAAATAAAAGGCAATGGGGTATGTGTTAACATATGCTGAAGATGATGTTCTGGCAAACCCTGGTAGGTAGCTAACCCAAAGGGGCATACTCTAGATTTCAAGTGATGGGGATGTGCGAAGGATTTGTTTGGGTTGGAAATTCACGATTTCTGGATTTTTTTGGGTAAGAAATTTTGACAATTTTTGGGGGGGTAGTTTGATTCTAGTAACGATTTTGTTGGGGACGGAAACAGTGGGAACATTGGCTGTAAAAAAAAAAG
Organism: Siderastrea radians; assembly: GCA_964017195.1. Classification (NCBI taxonomy): domain Eukaryota; kingdom Metazoa; phylum Cnidaria; class Anthozoa; order Scleractinia; family Rhizangiidae; genus Siderastrea; species Siderastrea radians. The sequence goes on along the minus strand of OZ024892.1, from coordinate 47,951,051 downwards.
ATTGTTAATTACTGTTATTGTTATTGTTAGTGTTGTGGAAAGTTTATTGCAGGGGTTTATTTGAGGTTGTGCTTCAAGCCTAAGGGATTTTTCGGGTTTTAATTTATGTCCCCATTAGTACCTCCCTGTCAGTTGAAATCTAGAGAGCCCTCCCCCCGCCCCCCCAGGCAACCGACGGTGACATCATGCATGCTGCTATGATAGGAGTAATGGTCTTGTTACTGGAAGTCGCACAACAAGACAACAATAATTACTAAATTTCCTGCTACACCTGCACCTACATGTAATTTGGAGAAAATAGCTGTGGTGAAAGATTGTTGTCACTGACTAAAAATTTAAAAGGGGACGTTTCGGTTAAAAATTACTGTAACCTTCTTCAGCGTAAGTTCAAATGGCGTCCAGATGTAAATTAGATGTTTTTTAGAAAGGCGAGAATCCACTAGGGATTGGCCAGGATTTTGTACATCTCAGGAATGTGCACGTGTTCATTGATCGAGTTCGGTTCACGGATGGAATGCCATGCTTCTAAAAACAGTCTGCGTGACCACTGAGAACAGCGGTCCACTGACAATCTCGACATCGTCGAAATTAAAATCGTGATTAGTTTGCGCGCAATGTTGTGCCAACAGGGAGTTCTTGTCACCTGTGAAAACAGCTCTTTTGTGTTCTCTTGTTCTGGACTTTAGTGCGCGTGATGTTTGTCCGATATAAACTTTCTCACAGTCTTTGCAGCTGATTTTTATAAACAACTCCTGTCGATAGATCTTGATCAAACTTGTCTTTAGGCTTTTTTAGGATTGAGCCGACAGTCTTTACGGGTTTGTGGGCGGCATTTACGTTGAACTGATTCAAAGTTCTTGCAATTTTTTCCGAAATTCCTTTAATGTACGGCAAAGTGACAAAACCTTTGCGTGTTTGAGACTGTGGTTGAACTTCAGGTGTTGGTGTTGTTGTAATTTGGCAGCTTCTTATGAAGGAGTCGGTGTGGAGTGGTGGAGCTCCGATGCCACACCTGCCACCTTCTATGGGTTACCGAAAATACATAAACCTGATGTTCCGTTGAGACCCATTACCAGTTCCATCAACTGCCCCACCTATCAGGTTTCCAGGTATCTAGCTTCCATCTTGCCTCCGTTACAAAACAACAAGTACACTGTTAAGGTCGGTACACACGAGGGGACTAGTCCCTGCGACTGGACCCCTGTAGTGTGTACACGAAGGAAATAGTTGCGGGGACAAGTCCCTTGAAAAAATAAATTTAGGTCGCTTCTTATGAAAGAGTCGGTGTAACCATTGATCTTAAGCGCATCAACTACATGTTGTACTTCAGATAGTTTGTCGTCCTCAGTTGACGGGATCTTCCTTGCTCTGTCGAGAAGGGTTAGCGTTTGTGTTGTGAAGGGTGGTGAGAGTTGAAGTGAAGGTACTTGTCAGTATGTGTGGCTTTCCTGTAAACGTTGGTCTTAATTGTTCCATCGGGATTCCTGGTTGTCTTCGTGTCGAGAAATGCAATAGATCCGTCTTTTTCCTCTTCTACAGTAAATTTGATGTGTGGGTTGATGGAATTGAGATGGTTGTGGAATTCTGTAAGGTGTTCTCGGGAGAGACAGACGTTACTGTCGTCAACATATCTATACCACCACTTCGGGGGGTGGGGTGTGGTATCTAATGCTCTTTCTTCGACGTGTTCCATCACCAAGTTTGCTAAGATAGCGCTACCTGGTGAGCCCATGGGGCAGCCAAATATTTGTTTGTAGAATGCGCCATTGAAGACAAAGTAGTTGTTGTCAAGCACCATTTCAAGCAACTTCATGATGTTGTCAACAGACAAATTGGTTCTCCCAGAGATGGTCAGGTCGCATTCAAGCCTGTTCTTTGTCACCTGGAGTGCCAGAGCTGTGGGAATAGATGTAAAAAGTGACACGGAATCAAAAGAAACCATGATCTCCTGTGGATCGATGGTGTTTGCAGAGATTTTTTCCACAAAGTCGCTGCTGTTCTTAAAGGTCGGCACACACGAGGGGACTAGTCCCTGCGACCAAATATTTCATCGGATCTTTTACTTTTTTTCTCGTTGACCTTGTCTGTATTGGGAGTCTTGGTCGAACAGTTGTCTTTTTACGCTTCTGTACCAGCAATATAGGACGCTGGATAAAATTTTTATCGAAATTGCAAATGACAAACACTGATAGACCGCACGAGGTATGAACCGGAAAGTAAAAGCGACATCTACTTTTTGCAACATGAAAATCTGTTGCGCGAGAAGGTGGTAATACGCGCAACAAACAATCTCAACTTGCAACGGCAGCATTGTTCCGCGACAAGTTGCACGAAAATGTTGCCCGTATTACTGGGCCTTTATTTTAATGTTTTGTGGTTAATCTAGTAAATTCAGTTTCACTGTTGAGGATCGCTTTATCTTTCGTTTCCACATCGGCTAATTTCAGTTAAAGCGCCCTAAATTTATTCTTTCAAGGGACTTGTCCCCGCAACTATTTCCTTCGTGTACACACTACAGGGGTCCAGTCGCAGGGACCAGTCGCAGGGACCAGTCGCAGGGACCAGTCGCAGGGACTAGTCCCCTCGTGTGTGCCGACCTTAACAGTGTACTTGTTGTTTTGTAACGGAGGCAAGATGGAAGCTAGATACCTGGAAACCTGATAGGTGGGGCAGTTGATGGAACTGGTAATGGGTCTCAACGGAACATCAGGTTTATGTATTTTCGGTAACCCATAGAAGGTGGCAGGTGTGGCATCGGAGCTCCACCACTCCACACCGACTCCTTCATAAGAAGCTGCCAAAATACAACAACACCAACACCTGAAGTTCAACCACAGTCTCAAACACGCAAAGGTTTTGTCACTTTGCCGTACATTAAAGGAATTTCGGAAAAAATTGCAAGACTTTTGAATCAGTTCAACGTAAATGCCGCCCACAAACCCGTAAAGACTGTCGGCTCAATCCTAAAAAAGCCTAAAGACAAGTTTGATCAAGATCTATCGACAGGAGTTGTTTATAAAAATCAGCTGCAAAGACTGTGAGAAAGTTTATATCGGACAAACATCACGCGCACTAAAGTCCAGAACAAGAGAACACAAAAGAGCTGTTTTCACAGGTGACAAGAACTCCCTGTTGGCACAACATTGCGCGCAAACTAATCACGATTTTAATTTTGACGATGTCGAGATTGTGAACCGCTGTTCTCAGTGGTCACGCAGACTGTTTTTAGAAGCATGACATTCCATCCGTGAAACGAACTCGATCAATGAACACGTGCACATTCCTGAGATGTACAAAATCCTGGCCAATCCCTAGTGGATTCTCGCCTTTCTAAAAAACATTTAATTTACATCTGCACGCCGTTTGAACTTACGCTGAAGAAGGTTACAGTAATTTTTAACCGAAACGTCCGCTTTTAAATTTTTAGTCAGTGACAACAATCTTTTACTATTTTTAAATCATGCCTGACTATGATTATGGTATTTTTAAACTTTGTGGTGGTTTTTTTCATCAGCATTTGCAGACAGTGTTTTGTCAATTATGGCATCATTGGTTCCATTCTTGAAGAAAGAGGATCTCAATGCCATGCCAATGGGTTTAGCAATGACGCTGTCCATATGGCCACAGCAAATTCACAACAGTGTGATCAAACTCCTTGCTGGTTATATTCTTCCAGTTTTGCTGGGTAAGTGATATGTTGTACATATTATGGAGGTGAAGTTCTCTGGGACCAAATGAACTTTTCTTACTTTATACCTGTAGGAAGGTGAGCATAATAGTTAAGTTGCCTATAGGGAAAGATTCATCTCTAATTTAAACATAGTTAATGGCGTGCTTGGTGGCACCTGCCCAATAAAAACAATCACATATTGCAAATTAGAATACAGAATGTTACCTTAATTCCAAGTTGAAATAAGCGGGTTAGCTTGAACAACTGAAGTTGAGCTGGTTTGACTTTCTCTGTCTAATTTGCCCTAGTTAGTGTGGTAGTTGTAATATTCTGTCATAGGCTACAATTGAATGGTTACAGTAAGGTGTTATTTACCAATAATTTAACTCTATTGTTGGACTTGAATGTGTTCATTCTTGATTTTCTGTTATGGAGGTGAATAATTAACAATTATCCTGCTCAATCTTGCGGAATATCACCTGATACTTAGCCGACGAGGCCGTAGGCCGAGTTGGCTAAATCAGGGGATATTCCGCAAGATTGAGCAGGATAATTGTTTTATTATTCAACAAATTCTCATCGACTACCAGAAAAACTTTGGTTCTATGATGAAAACGTTAAAAGCTAGCAACACATAATATAATGAACATCAAAACAAAACTTCAAGAAATCGAAGTTCACTACGTAACCGTTCACTTAAAAAGACTCATGTTTGGAACTGACAAGACAAAGTCAAAAAATATTGCTACATTACTGAGTATAAGTCCTCTTCCTGTGAATTAAGCTTAAAATCTTTTTAACTTTGCAACTTTCCGTGAGCAAGTGAGCTGCTTCGTTCGCAATAGCATTTTCTTGGTTGAGTTCTCACTAGGGAAATTCCAGATCCACCGCTGGATATCTCTGTAAGCTGAAGCAAATACTTGTTGACTTTTTAAGAGCATTTAATCGTAGAAAGTTTCTTCCAGGGAGTTAAAATTTCCGGAGAACACTGCTCAAACTGCCTCGCTTTTCAAAATGGCCGCCAGACAAGCAATGAAAGAAAATCTGCAGTGCACTTCCAAATATGGTCACTTACGTATATCGCAGGATATATGTCATGTACGGATCACAGATATTGAGGGCTTCCTTACCATATATGGGCATAGTAACAATTTGTTGAATAGTAAAAGTAATATGTGATATTCAATATGTTGCACACGTTGAACCAAGAAAGGAAATCAGAGTTCCCGACGGGAATCGTACCTGTGATCTTTCGTACACCGTTTGCGATGGTCTAACAAACGAGGTACTGGAAAACTCATGGCGAGTTTGATCATATTCACAAGGGTCATTATGACACGCGTCCTACATAGTACAACTTAAGATCAGTCGAAAACAATCACTGTGACGATAAAAAGAGATGGTGATACAATTTGAAATCCATGAACGTTGCAACAACAGTTGGTAGACTCGCGAATCACGAGTTTCTCAGAACGACTTTGTAATGTTTAGTTTATCTTGCAAAAGCGTCTCAACAAACACGTTTAATGGGTTCCAAATTATTTATTTATACAGTGTATATTACCAAGCCCGACCTTTGCTTTTTACTTCTTAGTTTATGTCCACTTTTGACTTCGTCCAATGGTTTGTTGTTGACATTTATGTTTCATCTGTTATCATTTCAGTTGTGGACTCTCTACTGTGATCATACAAAGAGTCCTGGTGAACCTTCAACACAGGCGACCTCCATTGTCATGGAATTCTGGGGAAAGGTGACGCCTGGAATACTGCACTTACTAACACAAGCGAAAGAGGTAAACACTTATAAAACGGGTCTTTGTCTGACCGATGAAAAAGAAGTGAACCAGTCTTTGTTTTGCATTTGGACAGTGTTTTTTTGTAGTGTTTTTACTAGTGACATTTAGGTTTTCAGAAACTTCTGCTACAAATGTAAGTTTTTTAAGGGCCTTAGTCAGCTATGCTATTCGGTGACGTCACATCTCGCGCCAAGTCGAGTGGGCGCGAAAAGAACGCCTGGGTACTAGACTGAGGCATCACTTGATGTCTTACTCCTGGTATTCTAGGAGCACTTTGTGTGCGAGCGAAGTTACCCAGTCATAATCTTGTCACAGCTTTGGCATAACACAAAATCTCCGTGCCATAGCCCCTTTAAACTAGCTTGTGATTACTCACTCTCAAACTAAAAAGAAAAGATAACCTGTGCTCCCATCTATGAAGGAGTTTTTCTTGGAACAGCTGTATACATGTGAACGAAAATTAATATTCTTATGAAAAAGGTTTGCGTCAATGTAGCATGTAAACAGGCTCTTCAGTGGCAAAATTCCATAGCCGCGTGCGTCGGGCCACTCTTGGATCTTTTTGAGTGAACATTCCCTTCTCAATCCGCGCTCAGCTTACTCCGCTGGCTCACTCACTCTTCGAGGGCGGGACTGAGGAGTCTGCTCACAGGCCAATGTCATTTGCGTCAAAGGACACATTATTCTCTCTTACATTTTAATACTACAGACTGATGTCCTGTAATATTTGTTTCAGCTAACAATGAGTGTCAGTCATCACTTCTTGAATTTAATCGAGGGGCTGCAAGAGTGTAACTCGACGCCATTGCCCAAGGTGAGCCGCACGTGCAGTGCAAGAGACCACAGGCCTGCCATCTTCTATGTGGTGTACTGTGCTCTTATATAGCCTTGTCGGTTTTTGCCTTTAAAAAATAATGTTAGGTTTTTAAATCTCGCCCCGTCGCAAGCGTCAAATTACAGAACAAAAACCAGAACACATTTGCCACAAAACACACATTTGCGTCAATGAAATACGGGAAATAATTGTTCAGTTCTGTTAAAAATGGCTATCGTACTGCACAAAAGTCATTAATGAGTGTGTTTTGCTTTGGATAGTCAGGATATTTTTCAAGTTCATTCCTTTTGTCTTCTTTGAAGTGAATTAAAACCGATTGTGGCTCATTCGTTCTTTGAAAATCCCTTGATATCGTGCCTTTGGTGGTGAAAAATCAATTCAAAGATGAATCAGGCACATTTTTGACTGGACAACCAAGAAAAACTTAATGGCATTACCCCTTCAATATTTTTAACGGTTTCTATTTCAGTTAAATCACTTTTTAACATCTTAGAGACAAAACTAAGTCAACTCAAGCATTACTTTCACTCAAAAGACAAGGCACTGAGAACACGACTGTAAAATATGTAATACAGGTGAAACCCATTATTATTAATGGACTATTATAATTTGATTACATATTTAATTGTAATAAAACCTTAAAGTGAACACGGCTCAAGTTAGATCTTTTTTATTTCTTTCAGCTGTACCCGATGTGGTATCCAATTCTAACTTACTGCTTCTCTCAAGGGGTAAGAATAATTTGTCATTTTGGCTTGTGTTGAACTGAACCTGTAGTGATTCATCATGACCGACCCTCAACATGGATAACTTTCTTTACTTACTCTAGCTTTCTCCACTCCGTCAAGACTCAAAAGGAATTTTTGAGGACTGTAAACTTCACTGAGCGAGGTATGCAGGGGTGAATTTAATAGAACATTTCAATAGCTACGCTTGCACATTACTCTTGTAAATGTTTTATTAAATTTACCCCAGGTGCAGACAAACACTGTGAGGGTATGCTTTACGTCTATTGAGGCTGCACTTACTTCGTTCAGCGAATTTTCCCCAACCCCAGCGTGGAGTCGAGGAGACAGGTGTACTACTCAAAGCAGTCAAACGCAAAACCTAAGCGCCAATATTTGTTTCCACTGTCATTATCGACAGTATCCATAAGCACAAACCAGGTAAATGTGGTGATTGACAGTTACTTTCTTTGGAATGGACTCTCAACGTCAAAACGTTTAAGTTGTCACCAACGGTTTTACGTTCAACTGCTGTGAAACCAACGGCCACTTCCCTACAACGGTGATGTCTCTTTTGACTTGGATACCGATCCTTTTACTTTTATATACGTTCTCAAATCTCCCTAGCTCTGTCCTGTAGCTGTAGAAGGGTACATTTATAGATGCCATGCTGCCTTAGCATTTCTGGATTATCGGTTTTTTGGTTTATTTTGCAACCTCGACATTTGCCCTCCCTTCATACCAGTTTGACTTGATGTTACAGTTCGCGGACAAAATTTTGCCACGCCCTATGTTATTTCATGGATTTTCTTTCTCAAACTCGTGATCCTCTCATTACAGCTCTCGGAAGCAGCGCATGCGCGATTGCGCAAAGCCCAGTCTCGGAGGCGGATCAACAAAGACACCAAATCAGCGCTGGCCAAATGGCTCAAACAACTGCAGTTCAAGATGGCGCTCGCCGAACAGTCGCCAGATGGCTCCTTGTTTATATAAAGACGTATCCATGGCAACCTCGATATCGTACTTACTGCCCACGTCCAAAACAAGCATTGGTGGAAAATGCGCTGTAAAAACTATAGTACCTCATATTCACTTCACGATTCATGTGAAATGCAAATGTACGACTCATTGATTGTAAACTTTTTAAAATTGCTTAAAACAGGTGGCATGGTAAATGTACACTTTAGAGTCGGGGCATCGTTTTGAAGCAAAAGGATACTGCTTCAAGTCTGAAGTCGAATCATTCTCGAAAGAACATTTTGTAAATACAGATTTGTCCTATAAAGAAGCAAATATGACAAGTAAAATGAATACAAAATTTACCTATCATTTCAAAATGAAGGGGATGCTTACATGTGAATTATTGAAAAAAAGATGGTAATAAAAAAAATTTAAAACACGAAAATAGTCAGGAAAGTTTGTGTGTTCTTGCACCACTCTGCCATCTTGGTTTTTCTGGATTACTTAAAACCTCCAAGAGGTGACTAAGACAAACAGCTGAGGCTTGAGAAAAACAGCATTCAAGTGAAAGCGCCCCTTAAGGTAAAAGGACGAAACCCTTTAAACGTTTCCTTCAATAGTTAACGATACTTCCATTAATAACGTTGTATAAACAAATCATGTCTGTTCGCAAAAATGGATTGCTCCTATTCTGCGATTACAGTCTTACGCAAACGAAGAGCTTTAATTAGAAAATTGGAATCACTCAAATTGACTACAGTTCGGCACAATCAAGAAATTGACGCTAGTATTCTATATCAGAATTGCCAATGATAGCTTGGGATTGCAAAAGGTGGTCGTCGGTCGCAGTTAACGAGAAAGTCAGATTCAGACTCGTTCCCAGTCCCTACTTACTTCCCATTCTGGGAAGGACGAAGGAAAAGAGCGTCGGGGAACCAGTCTGGGTCAAATTAACAAGGCTTTCAGATAAGAAAATATCTCAGAGCTTTCGTCTGGGCCAAAAAAGTGATGGCAGTAACCAGTTGATCATATCAACGAGGTGGTCGGTGCTGGCTGGGTCGGGAAATCAGTAGCACGCGAAATGAACACTATGTAATAGACAACATGCCAAATTTTTGACGCTTATTAAACGCATATTTTAACTTATTTGAAGAGTGAAATCGTTTGGACTAAAAGCTAGTCTATCCATTAATAGGAAGAACCTCATTCAAGTACATTTTAGAGGGCAGTACTGAATAACGCAATGCGAATCAGTGTTCCTTTCGTCATTGTAAATTAATCTCGCTCAAGTACCGGGGTCCTTTGCACTTGAGTTGAAAGCAATCTTCCTCCCAGTTCCAATGCAAACGAAAATCAGTCCTCAAAACAATTTAGAAAGAAAATAAATCCAGCCATCTGAAAACGTAAAGAAAAATCTTAACCATCAAACGCCGACCTTAACCTATAGCTCTGTTTCCAAAAGAAATGGCGGCCATTTTGAAGCGTAACCAATTTTGAGCGTTTCCGAACACTGCCCCTTCTACAGCCGAAGCGACCAGCTTTGCGATCAGGAAAGGCCTCCTCTCCTGATCCTGTACGGTGTCCATGGTTTACAGGAGATGGCGGTGGTTTCTCATGAGAAATCTAAATACGATATCAAAGGCGGTAGTGTATTAAAGGCCCTGAGCAAAATGGTTGGTCATAAAATTTTGCGCGAAGTCAAGTAAGCGGGAAGGGATCGGAACGCCTGGGTAATAGAGAGAGCTGTGTATCTAAGCGGGATCCTCATCAGAGTCAAACTGTTATATCCTACTGTACTTCGATCACTGAGTTCGATAATTAGCGGCTTTAAAGGCTCTACGCGGCTTTATCAAACTTACAACCTAAAAACTTGAGACTGACGTTTTTAATCGAAGTTAAGTCGCCAAGAGGTGACGAATCGTAACTCACAGCGGTGTACGCCCGCGTCCATGTTGGACAGTAAAGGGGCATGGGGTTTATTTTATTTTTTTTTTTTAACCGTTTCTTGGGAATATGGCGAGTCCCGGTACGTATCCTCTGGTCTTTAAAGTTTTATCGACAGTATATAACTTTGGGAAAGGTTAGAAGAATTAACAAAAAAGAACGTTTGATAAATTCAGTTACATTTCCATAGAGTATATGTGTGAGCTACCTGCCAATTTTCAGGAGCACCCAAAGGATGATGGGGGCCAAGCAAGGGTATATTTGCTGGCTGAGAGAAATGTGTCTTTCGATTTGCTGGGAAAATTCCAACTTTTAGCCAAGAAACTCAAAAAGTAATATAATTCACTGAAAAGAAAGCCATTTCGTACTAGTTGTTGTACATAGTATATATTATTTTGTAACTACTCGTGAGAGTTCGTACCGAATTGAGATTGCCTTTCCTGAATCTGCGCGTGGCAGGTACCGGGGTCACCTCGCACCGGTATTGACCCGTAACATTATTAGATTTTGGACTCCGTGTAAACGAGTACAGAGCCTCAATAGGGAACCGGAAGGACCTTGTATATTCGTACCCGGTGACATACAAACACCCTCTTAGGCTCAAACCTTTTTTTTTTTGAGTTAACAAGGCAGTTGGGAATTTCGTTTACCCTGTATGATTTGTCAAATGGTCCTCGAAATTGGGATAAGCAGAAGACAACGAATACCACGACAAAAGTTAACCAAGACCAAAACTGTTTAATAGCTTCTGAGCTCTGTTTACAACTGATGCCAGACTCGAATGACGATTAAAGTTTTGCTATTGCTCTTTACTTCGACCAGGCTAATCAACTGTCAATGCAGGTCAATCTAAAACTTAAGCTAACGTAATTCCTTGCGTAGTAGGTCGTATGCAAAAGTAAGAATGCACACAAGAAAGACTAACATAAGATTAACATATTTCTCTTCCAGGTAAACAGTGTCGAAATCTTTTTCACGCTAAATTTTCGACATCGTTCCCTAAGTATCTGGCCGAAACAAAGTAAAGAGAGCAACACAAAAATTACAAGGAACATTTTTATCAATTAAAAGTTATGTCATTTCTTACCTAAACATAAGTTAAAATACAGATTGAAGATTGTTACATAACAGTGTTTCTAGACGAAAGTTACGTTAATTTTAGAACACCACTTTCTTGTCTATTCTCGACTTATTCAAGGTTCCCCATTCGAGTCCGAGTACGACGTGCTTCTAGTCTTCGTACACGTCACGAACACTATTAACAATCAAATATCTTGTCCAACACTTGTGATTTAAACGTTTCCCTCTAAAAACAAACCGACTAAAAAGCAAGAGATATTCAATATTAATATTACAAGTGGTACGAATTCAGCAGGAAACACGAAGAAATTACACTCAAAAATGATCAAAGCAAGGTAAAAAAAGTCATTTTCAGGAAAACGCTAACGGATGTCAAAACTTAAGATCAAAAACCAAAACAAGCAAATAGATGGACTGTACATTTCTTTATGAGGATTAACTCCGGATGAACGATTAGCAACGGATGAACGAATCGAACATCTTACAACCTCGGTTTCATGCCAAAATGAAAATCGCACCAAGGAATAAATATTAAAACCTTATCAACGTACTACTAAGAACGAACAATCGAAAACGTTGCGATCATCATCATTTCAAACTAACACACTCACTATTCCCAGTATTCTAAAGAACCACAAAATACATGACACAAATATTCTTTAAACCACAATGCATACGATAACTGCACTCATTTTTTTTTTAAAAATCCTGTTTCATTACTTAGCTATAAAGCGTAAATAAAATATGAAACTTATGAATTTTCTGTGCAACGCTTATCCTGAAAAATTTCGTATTTTTATCATTTAACAAATCGCAAACTGTTGTATAAAACTTTATTGTGGGTATGTGCAAGTTGAGTTGTGATCTATAAATTCCTCATTTGCCAATGTAACAATGACTAATTTATTCTGTTTAAAGGAGTTTATCGCCCGAAATGCAGTTCGCTTCGACTTTCTTCAGTATTAAGAGCTTTTCTTGACTATTCGTTATTTCCTGATCCCTCTCTCAGTCTAACTGTATAACAAACGGTACTTATTGTCACTATGTATGCGAAGGGCAAAACGGGGATACGCATCACGTGGATTGTGTGTTAGGAACTCAACGCCATACAACAAATCTAGGGAAACTTTAGCTCAGGGCAACTCGTTAATAAAGGAAAGAGAGTTAAATAATTGCTCATGAATAATTAAAATTTTCAAAGAGCTAATTTCTTTGTATTTGTTTGAATTTCTTTTCCCCTAGGGATTGTTTGGGCAAGCTTTTGCTGCCCTTTCTACATTTCAACGAAGGAAAGCTACAGGAACTTTGGCTAAATATTTCAGATACTATTTGAGAGAAAATATCAACGAGTGAGTAAATATGGCTCCTTAATGCAACTAATCATGCCCAACTAATGAATTTCAAAAAAACATTTAAAGTTTTTTGTTCTGGAGATTAGCTTCTCCTCGCTACGTGAAATCAAGTCCAAGTGAGTAATGTCAAGTAAATGTTTCAAGAAATGCCAGAAAGTATATAAAAGGCACCTACATCTTGATGTTAAAAAATGACACGAGCTCAAAGCTAAAGCAGTTGGCCATTGTTTCAATGCTGAAGCCGAGAATCTGTTTGCAAACCGCCGCTGACTGAACGCTCGTTACATTTTAAAGCCGGAAAGAGCTGGTATATAACTCTTTGGAAATAAACGATCGGGAAATGTCCCTGAAAAGCGTAAAACTCAAATCAACCGTGAAGTAGGAACAGCTGTATAAATTAAAAGTACTCTTGAATTCGAAACCTCTAGAACTTCCTGTTTACAGAGAATATGCAAAACCATTGAGCCTTTCTAGAAGGAAAAAAAAATGATAATTTCAGTGTAGTTCGTTCAAACACGGTCTGAGTTTTGTCTGTCTTCTGAGCATTCGTTATCTGAAGACGATTCAGTAACAAAGATGTAGATAAATCTTGAAATAAATGCCACGATAAGGATACGTAGTAGGCGGATCTATCAAAATGCTATTGAAAGAGTCATTTTTCCTCTTCAATTATCATCTCGTTGTCTTCTGGCTCTAACGGCTTGGAGCGAGTTCCATTCGAAAGCCTTGAGCAAGTCCTTCACCTTAGCACCATCGGCAAAGAATTCTGTTAATAGCATTTCTGGATCAACCAGACCCGCTTCCAACTTATCAGCATTGAATGGCCATTGCCGCTGAATTTTCCTTGGAGGCTCTGGCAGCGTTGTAGACCAACAATGGACATTTATGGCCTCTTTACACTCGTCTGGGTAGTCGTAAAAAAGGCCAGGGTGGATGGTTCTCCCGTCGTTATTTGAAATTGGTACAAGCAGGATGGGCGGCAGGTAATCAAGTTCCATGTGTAGCTGAAGAAGCCGTGCGTAGACCAAGCTCTGGTGAAGGTACCATCCATATGTAGTGGATTTCTTCCAAAACCCTAACAGGTCCACAACTTTCCAATCCACAATGACGTACTTGTCACATTTTTTTTCTTTGTCATAATACCAGCCTATTGCATCAGCTTCAGCATCCTGCCACAGCTCGACTTTGGGCGCTGCCTCCTCTTTCTTATAAACGTAGCCATACAGAGGAAAATCGCATTCGAAAAGCTTTATGTCAAACTTTTCCTTGATAGTCTTAAACAATTCGTCGGCCAACTTTTCATCTGCCTTTTCTTCAATCTTTTTCTTCGCCAGTCTACTGCTAAGAAGTTTGTGCCAATAGAGACCAAGTGTATTGTCATATGGAGGGCCATACGTTTTCTCAGATCCTTCTGCTTGCAATTCTAGTTGCCCTTCGTCTCGCTTTAAGCTGCCAAATTTCTCTCTGATCACTTCTTTCATCTAGAACGAAAAAACAACCCTCTTGTAATCGGTGATCAGACAAACACGTATTATGTAACTGTTTCACTTATACAGAAAGAAAAACAAAAACGCTAAGTTTTCAATGTGTTAAGATTATCGTAGACACCTTATACAGGACTGCCTTATCGGCGGGCGAGTTCTGTCTGTATAAAGGAGAACATCAACACTCTCCGACGAACATTGGCGGAGTAATTCTGTTTGTAGAAAGACGAACAAAAAAAAACACTCGCCAATGATCATCGGCGAGGTAGCTCTGTCTGTATAAAGATCAACACCAAAATTCGCTGATCGATGTTCATCGGCGAGGTAGTTCTGTCTGTGTAAAAAAAGAAGTCCAAAACTTGCCATTGAACATCCTGGGGAGAATGTTCATCTCCACGTTAGTTAGAACAATGTTCTCCACAAGTCACCGTTTTTTAAAGGTCTTAATGGGTTTATTCAATCAATTTTGATCTCGAGTCACAGTTCGTCAACTAACGCGCACTCACAAAGTAATAATCTGACACTACTAGGATCACGTAGCAATTTCCGGTATCTGTCAAAAGGCTTCTAATGATTGGTTCCTTCAGACCACAAGTGAACGTATGCCACGATAAACAACAAATAAATCGAATGCTAAACATCATTATCTCACGCAATCTACAATAAGCTCCAGTCTCCAAAAATCCTCAAATAAGAACACCAAAACTCGCCCATGATCATTGGCGAAGTAATTCTGTCTGTATTTTAGGAAAACCCCAAAACTCGCCGATAATCATCAGCGAAGTAGTTTTGCCTTTAACTGATAAAGAAGAACCACAAACCTCGCCGATATACTTCCGCCTCCAGCGAAGTAATTCCGTCTGTATGAAGAAGAACCCAAAAAACCCGCCGATGCTCAGCGTCGAGGTAGTTGTGTCTATATAAAAAAGAAATCCGAAACTCGCCGATCATCATCGGCGAGGTAGTTCTGTCTTTTAAATAAAGAAGAACCACAAACCTCACCGATTTTTTAAACTTCCGCGTCCCCCGAAGTAATTAACAGAACTCGCCAATGATCATCGGCGAGTTTTGGTGTTCATCTTTACACAGACAGAACTACCTCGCCGATGAACATCAGATCAGCGAGTTTTGGTGTTCTCCTTTATGGAGACAGAACTGCCTCGCCAATGAACATCGGCGAGTTTTGGTGTTCTCCTTTATACAGAGACGGAATTACTTCACTGTTTACATGCATAGCCAACATATACTTATTACAGATTTAAAAGATTTGTGTTCCTTGTACTACTTACGTTTCCTTTATAATATCTTATCCTCTGCCAGTCGGTTTGATCTGACGCAACTAAACAACCGGCCACAGAATTTCTAACCTCAGCGATCTTAGGTTTCTTCCCTTTGATGTTTGTCCTACAAGCGTTTAGCCTCTCTTTCGCAGCAGTTTCTTGATTCTTCTCATCCTCGGTGATCTTCTCCCCTGAATCCGGGGATGGACCATGCTTTCCCTCTATTTCCATTGCTTAACTTTTACGAGTGTTTACTCGAGAACGTAGAGCGTTATGATTTTTGTGTGTCTCTGCGAGCTTATACATGCACTTAACTTGAGCTTAAGGCTTTTCGAGCGTTGGGGAGGCTGACACGAAAGCTTTTAGAGGAGTGTGCCGCCCACTCGTTTCCCATGACGCGTCTTCAAAAACAGTACGGTAGCCAATTAAAATCACTTCCGGTTATCCAAACGTCAACGCACTGCCAGCCATCGACTAGCGATGTAATGGCCGCTGAGAAGAATTGTGATATTTGCCTGGTGAGTCTTTGCACCGTTCCACTTTTCTGCGAAACCAACGACAAAGAATTTCCAAGCGCTTTAAGCGGGAAGCCAGTAACAGTCGCAAAATTGTTCCTAGATGTCTTGACAAAGAAAGGCAACCGTTGGTGTGCAAAAAGTGCGCGAGGAAATTAGAGCCCCGTTAAGGGAGGCTACGAAGGTCGCTAGTCTGAATTTCAAAACCCTTCATTTCACGTATTTAGCAGGAAGCCATGTCCCTGTCGGTATTTTACTATTGAGTTTGCGCTTGTCTTCGTCGCTGTCGCAGTTTCAATCCATCTTTGTGTCGTTTGTCGCCATTTCATCCTTTCAAGGCCATGTCGCTTGTCGAAATTTACCCTAACAGGGCCTCAAAATAGTGAACTGTTATGTTGTATTTGGAAATACAGCGAGCATTTGATGGTAGTTCTGGCGATGAGCAATCTGAAGAAATTGTGGCTCCATCAGAGTTATAGAATGGGGTTGGAAGGCCCGCACGACTCCTACTTCACATCTTTGTAAGCCAAGCGTTATTTAACTCGGTCTTTCTACCAATTTTGCTTCTAAGACTTTTGTAGAGGGTTAAATTTGGAGGATTTTTAGATTGTGATTGAATTGAGCCGTTAGAGCTTAGACGTCGCATTTTAAAGGAGCTACGTCACAGATAACGCAACTTGAAAAAGCTGGCAAGTTTTTTCAAGTTTGTCCTTCGTAATCCGTCTTAATCTCCCTCAGTCGTAACCATCCTTGATTAGTTTTCGTTAATTATTACTTCTTTGGTGTTTTTCTACCTTAGGAAACTATTATTTTGAGGTTTCCGTTAATGAGAAAATAATTTTGTCAGATCAGAAAAATAAATGAAAACGCCGTGACATAGTTCCTTTAAAGACTTGGATCTCAAGCGGGGCCATATCTGATCGTTTTCTCATATCTGTATGATCCAGGTGTATGATCCTGTGTATGATCATTACGCCTGATTGTTATTCTCGGTTATATTTGACCTCTGATCGTCTATTAAGCGACTGTACTGATAGTGTGGTTTTGATGCCGGTGTTGGCATATTAGCCCGGGGGGTACTCCATTATATATGTTACATAGATATGTGCGGCGCCAAAGGGTATAGTTTTCGAGCCGTTTTAGTCTGAAATAGGGTATAGGTTTTGGCCATCTTGGTCTGAAATAGGGTTAGATTTTTGCAATGTGGTCGGGAATTGGGATTGGTTTTTACAAAAAGATACTTTTAAAATTATTTTCTTCTCTTGAGAAGTGTGTTTTGAATAATATCGGAATCTTAAAGCCCTTCTCAAACGTATACGCAAATCGAAGCAGTTCCTTGCAGGTCTGAAATAGGGTATAGAATTTTGAAACGTCTATAAGATGTGACCACAATCAAGATCTTGCTGTTTGTAAAGTTACTAAAATAAACTATAATGAAAAAACAGCAAAGAAAAACGACGAGCGAGTTGGTTTTGCCGATATTTCGGACAGTCAAGCCGTCCTTCTTCCGGGGATTAAATGAAAATACGGATAGTCGTTACAATATGTAGGAAAACGGTTACAGTAGATATATGATACGATTGTTTGGAATTTAAAATTAAAACAAGCCAATAAGGACGACATAAAATTACCATGAATAAACAAAGAGAAGTGTAAAAATAAATAAAGAAATAAAAATAATAATAAAGAAATAAAAAAGAGGATTAATAGTCATCTCTGTTTATACCATGTGGTTGCATAATTTTGGCCTTATCTATATAAAATGATTCGCGAGCTCTACGTATGGATTCTCTTTTAGAATTAATGAGTTCGAGTGGAATAAGTTCGATGTCCGTGAGTTTGTGTCCTTTTTGATTAAAGTGCTGCGGTACTGCATCGGTGGTCTTGTTTTGTATGGCCGTCTACGATGCTCTCCAAATCTGTCACGTAGTGCGCGTTTTGTTTGTCCGATGTATTCTGCCAGGAGTTCTGCTGGAGCATTTGAAGTGTTTTTGCTTTTTCGGCATTTTGGATCATGTAGATGAGGTTTTTGGATGCACAAGTGATTGTTTGCTTGATATGACGTACTTGGCCTATGTTTTTGAATGTACATGATGACAGACCGTCTTGAATGAAGGAGCAGGTTTTGCATTTCTTTGAGTTACATTTCTTGATTCTTGGCGGGCTTGTTTGTGTCTGTGTATTTTTTACTCTTGCTTTTACGAGAAAATCGAGGAGGTTGCGTGGGCGTCTGTATGCGATGAACGGTTTTTCAGAAAAAAACTTCTTTGCAACGGTTTGAAGACTGAAGTATGGGAAAGTGTTTAGAAAATGCAAAAACACTTAAAGAAAAGAGGTTACAAGGAAAAACTAATCTTGCGTGAGATCAACAAAGCTAAACAAGTCCCGCGAAATCAAGCACTAAAACCAAGCGTCCCAAAAAACAAATGCAACCAAGGCATCCCGTTCGTAGTCACCTACAATCCAGCTTCTCCAAACCTTAACAAGACCACTACGCATGAGATTATTTATGACATGCAAGCTGAATACTCGCGTGTCCTTTTAGGCGGTACGATTTTCTTAGGTAATACCAGCCAAAGAAACAAGACTACTTAGCATGAGAATATCTACAACATGCAAGCTGAATGGTCGTGTGTCCTTCTAGGCGGTACTATTTCCTTAGGTAATACCATTCAAAGGGACAAGACCACTAAGTCTGAAGATATTTATGAAATGTGAGCTGAATACTCATGAATACAAACAGATTGTTCCCCCAGATGGTACTATTTCTTTGGGTAATACCTGCCAAAGCTGTGGTTTCACTGGATACAAGTGTTCCTATAATTCCAACGTGTAATAAGGATGCAAATTTTGTGATTTTGTTACAGGTTTATGTGGCAGGAAATAATCGTTACCTTGTTCAACAGCTGTCAATTAAAAACTTCTATAACACGGGTGGTAAGTAATGCCTCATAAAAGTAAGCTCTAAATAAAACGTTTTTGGTTAATGTTTTTAAATGGGAATTATAAAAATCAATAACAGCTCCCTAGTAAACGTGCCACCATCCAACATCCCCCTCAACTCCCCGCCAGCTTCACGCACCTTCCTCTCACGGTCCTTCAACCCTTTCTTCACAACCTTCGCCACTTTCTATTTTGCTTTCGCTTCAATACTTCATCCCGGTTCGTCTACTCCTCGGAGTCTCAAAAATGTTGATTTTCTCTTAGTTCCCTCCACTATTTCTCCGGGTTTCCCTCCCTTTTTCTCCCTGGTTTCCTGGTTCGGCCCCTTGTCTCCGTCTACACAATCGTTAGAATTTAGAACATGAATACTACTTATTTGAATCGTTAGTTCGTTAGCGTCGAGGAAAAGAAAATCATATATTTATATTTAATAAAGTTTCAATCCATGCCAGGTTGTTGCTCGTACTTGGATTTACTCTTTACTTTTTTTCTCCTCTTTTACCTCCATTTCACAGCCAAAGATAGACAAATGATATTCTTTTTATCGAACGAAATGTCAAAGACTGATTCAGCATCCTACCTTCACGAGGTGAGAGACGTGAGAACATTTTGCTGTAACACGCCAAACGCAAATCATTCACTGGTCAATGCAATCGCAAGCGTGTACGAGGGTGTTAGTGACGACACTGTTCAAGGCCTCGACCACACGAAAACCTTTGTTCTTTTTCGTTTAAAAACAGAGATTTTGAAAAACATGTTCTCAAAGACTTTCCCATCCAAACATGTGAGTTTCATTTGCTTTCTCTATTCATACGTAAACGGATAAAAATGGAACATTTGGAAACGCTTCTTTGTTGTGGGGACTTATCAGTGTTCCTATGTTATTACATCATCGTGTTCGATGATCTCTTTTTTTGTCAGTAGCAAACCATGTGAAATAATCTTCATTATTTTGACTTTTCGGTGCGTGTTTTATCTTTTTCGTGTGGACGGAAGGCCCAACAGCATAAGAAAATCTTTGTTTTCAACTAAAAGTAATCGTAAAACTAATACTTAATGAGCATAAAAGGAGCTGACAACGCCAATTAGGATTACACTGGACTCCTCGTCTGATATCATTAGACAAGAATCTCTGCTTCCTTTTCCGCGTGCCTAAATGGACACGGGCGAGTTTTAGTAAAACCTGGCAAAATGCTGGAATTTCACCTCCGATGGGCTGGCAAACAATCAAAGAAGAAGTACTATATTGCTATTAAAAGACTGAGAGCTACCGTAAATCCTCTATTAAGCCCCCCTCTCAAATAAGCCCCTCCCTCTCTAATTAGCCCCCCTTTTCAGAGCAAGAAAGTTGTTAAGCCCCCCTCTCTTTTAAGCCCCCCCTCCCCCCTTTTTCTTCACAACCAAATTAATAAATGATAGACGGTATTAATAAATCACGACTGTAACACTTCATGTGGACTGATCCGGTATGATTTATTCACGTGCTGGAAGTTCGGATTTGTTTTTGATCTTTGGCTGTATGACCTCCAGCTTCATGTGCTTGAGCTTTTCCACTTTGCATTCTAGTTCTTTATGGAGAATTGATACCATCTTCTGATATTTGAAAAGCAGTATAGCGCCCCGGAACCACAAGTCCGCCCTCGAGAAACCTCGCTCCCGTCGGTGAAAATTCTAAGCTACAACCTTCATGAGATGAAAATTTACACAACAGGAACGACAGTTCTATAGGCAGATGTCCAACTTCCACCGGTAATGCGTTTCGCTAAATTAAATAAGTCCCCTCTCTATTAAGCCCCCCCCCCTCAAACGTGCTTGAAATAAATAAGCCCCCCCGGGCTTAATAGAGGATTTACGGTGTGCTGACTTAAATTGTAATCAAACATGCCAATTGAAATCTAATGAGGTTTTAGAAACTATTCCTTGGCGTTTTCCTGTAGAGATAGCCAGAATTTCAGCCGTCTATTCTGATCGCATTCGGCTACCGCAGAGACAGAAGGGAGTACTCGTAGACTATCTTTAGTAATTTGACCCAAACATTAATCTAATTTCCTACACATTTATAGGTTTCTACCATATTTTGCCCAAAACATTAATCAAATTTCATATACATTTATAGGTTTCTACCATATTTTGCCCTATCCTTAACTAGATATTTAACCCCATCCCTCTTTTAAATTTGCCCTGCTACAAACCCAAAGGGTACTTCACTACTCTATCCAAATTACTATTCTAAGGCCCCAGAAACTTTACCTTCACAATTTACACCTTTATACTTTATTGTAACAGATGTTCACCCCACATGATTTCGTTATAGACCCTACATTTTCAATGCCAAGGCTCATGCACAAGAGAAAAGAACGTGACATAATTGATCTTATGCAAGGAAATCTTACCTCCTAAAAACCATTTGTCTATTCAGACACCTTCTATGATGAAGGACGTACTCTAAAGGAAAAGGAGAAACAATTTAATGAAGTCAATAGTCACGCAAATACAACTTACAGCTGTACCTACACCTATAGTGCTTTTAATATCTTAACCCCCATTAAAGTTTAATCTTCCAAACACCTCCATCATAATGTTAAATTTACTACAAGTTCACTATTTGTCTACTTCTACTTATTACCAAATAATCACCCCAGTGTTAATTTTCTATTCATTTTTTCTTATTGCAACTATTTCTGTTTTTCTTCTTTCTCCCCCTAACCATACCTCAGCTCCATTAGGCTCCTTACGAATTGAAATCTCCCGAGTTTCTATCTCACTTCTCACAGATACCAACTAAAAATCATGGAAACAGAATATAATTCTACTACCCGACCTTTTACAACTTGCCCACAGGAAAATAGAACGAAGAATAATTCAACCGACCTTTTACAACGTCCCATCGTATACGCGCCACCTTCGTTTTTCTTGACTGCATGATTATTAGAACGAAGAATCATTCTACCGACCGCGATGTAAAGAACGAACAATTGTTCTGCAATCATGAAAACGGAGTATAGTTCTACCACCCCACCTTTTACAACTTACCCACAAGAAATTACAACGAAAAATAATTCAACCAACCTTTTACAACGTGCCTTCATGTACACGCCACCATCGTTTTCTTGGCTGCATGATGAAATTAGAACGAAGAATCTTTCACCCGACCGCGTGATGTAAAGAACGAAGAATTGCCCTACATGATCTACAAGCTGCATCAACCGTACTCCAATACATATCTCATTTTCTGTTTTACCTCCAATCGACCCTCGAAAAGTCGTACTCCAGATAATTTCAAGATTTTGCCACGAAATAACTCCACAGAACGATGATGAAAGCAACTTACCGCCCGCTCTACATTCGCTCCCAATAAAGACCGCTGACCGATGATACTACAGTAGCGTTTTAATGCGCGTCACATTGATCACGCAATGCTTGCGTGATCAACCCCGCAAAAAAATTTTTGTTTTTTGTTTTTTTTGTTTACGCTCTGCGGACCTTTTGATACAGTATTTCCCGGCAAAAAATTTTTATTTCAAGTTTTTTAAAGCGTTTGTTAGCAGCTTTTGGTTATTTTGACATCGATTTGGATATTACTGGCCTGACGCGGATCATTTACGCAAGGTATTTTATTTATTTCTTCCCGCTAGGTTTTATCTGCTACTATGTTATTGTTACCCACCCCCCGTATGGCTTAAAAATTATACAAGGATACTCGTATTTTTTTGTTTTTTAATAGCTTTTTATAAATTTTAATTTTTCTCTTTTTATTTAAATTCCCCCTTATATACATTTCACCACGGTACACAACAATTTTCAAGGTTCCGTTTAAAAGTATCCTCGTACATGTAATATTGTTAATACAAAATTTTTTTTTTCTGTCCGTCTCTCTCTTTTTACACTGCGTTTCTGTCCTCCTTTTTGGTCTCTATAATCTCTCCTTGATGTTCTCTATTAATCTCTTCATCTCATTTCTATAAGGACTCGGCACGAGGATGTCGGGCAATGACCAGGTACCGGGTTAGAAACATCCTCGCTCGGTTGTGCTTTGCCCCTGATGACTCACAACCATTAGGAGCCTTGGTGTCGATGCATCCTTCTACTGTTTGGCCGGCCAGGCGAATTCCCCGTCTTCTTTCCTATATACATTTCCTTTCTCGGAATTACACCTTTTCTCCTTGACCAATCATATGCACTTTCTTTTGTATTATCACACCATCCATCCCACTCCTATAAAAATAATAAAAAATAATAACATTAGTTTGCATTATATTTTAAACGCATATTATTACCTTTAGATTCGCCCCCTAATACCTTACCCTGTAAACCACCTCATGGCCCCAAGACAGGATATAACCCAGCCCTCAAACCCCCTCCCCTTTTACATCTCGCTTAACCCCATTTTAACCATTAAAAGAACGAAAAAAGATTAAATTTTCTCTCTCCCCTCCATCAACAAGTTTCCTCTCATCCCACCTTAAAACAGGATGAACCCCCCCAACCCCATTTATGTCAATTTGAGAACGAACAGGTTTTATATTTCCATTGACAAGTTCCTCCTTCAACCCTGACACAAGCCAATTTATCTCGACTACAGAACGATATAATTTTTACTACCATTTACAAATTCCCTCTTACCCAACCGTAAGATTCACCCTCAAATGCCTTACCCTGATAACCATCTCATAAACCAAAGACAATACTAAACCCCTAACTTCCCCCCCCCCCCCTCCAAAGCTTTTTAACCCCATTTGAACCATTTAAAGAACGAAAATACATGTACTAACTTAAACTCTTCCTTCCACTGGCAATTAATATTCTCCATTTACCCCATTGGAAAAGTCACCCATACTTGTCTTGACCCCGTGTACCATCCTTTCACCCCTGTAGCTAAACTCCCAGGTATACAAAGGGTTATTTAACCCCCCCCCCCCCCCCAACCCCCAAGGGATTTTTTCTTTCTTTAATTCTAAACGAGACAAGAAAGTAGCACCAGGAAACTCCAGAAAGCTTGACCACACCCTCTCATTTAAACCTGATTAAGGGAAGCCTCGAGCCATGCGGCCCATACTGCCGAAGCTTATCTCGGTTTCGGTAGCATTAAGCAGCTAGGAATATTTCTACTCCCCCCTGAATGGGATGCTAGTCCATCGCAGGTTTACCCACCAGCATTATGTCGCCGGTACCCATTTATACACCTGGGTGGAGAGAGGCACTATGAGAGTAAAGTATCTTGCCCAAGAACACGGCGCAGTAACCCCGGCCAGGTCTCGAACCCGGACCGCTCGATTCGGAGTCCGGCACACTAACCATTAGGCCGCCGCGCCTCTCACTAGAACCTGATTACGACCATATATATTATAAACCTATTTTAACACGCTTTTAAAGCGAATATAGAAATGAAAGATTTTTACCATTCTGCCAATTTGCATCTTACCTAGAGTAATACCCCTAGCTCTCGACTCTATACACCTTTTCATTCCTTTTACACCATACCAAATTCATTTTAATTCCTTTTCTTTCATTTTTACCCAAATAGATTTTATGTTTTTACACAACGAATCAGATTATCACCCACGCATAACCCAAATTCATTATGCTTATTTTAATCTTATTCCTATACTAGACACAACAACTCTTTCCTAACTATGGCTACTGCAGAGACTACAGAAGAATCAACTTTACTATTCTATGCTTCGCACATCCGACCTCTCAACAGACAACAAATTTCCAACCGGCGTTTACAGCTCTTCAACCTACTTAATGGCGATTTATTTTATCCTTTAAACATCTGGCCAAAAGACATTAAAGCACTTTTTTGGAAAAAACCCATAGGAGACTGTGACACTTTCAAACTCTTATTATTTTTCATTGGCAATGGCTGCTCACCTTGTATAACTGCAGAATGGATCTTAACTTCGCAAAACTGGGCCCCGCAATCCAAAGGAGAAAAGCGAGCAAGGCAAATAGATTTTGTCAAAGCTAATCTTGGTTCCAAAAGTGACAGATGGTTCTATTTTGACATTCACCATGAAGAATGGCTGTACCTAAGCGGAGAAAAAAGAGAGTGCAACATTGATTAAAGTTACCGTGAATGTTTCACCATTCTTATTGCATTTTTTTCTGGAATAAAAAGTATTTTTAAAATCTAAAACAGAAGAACGAAAAATAAGTAATATATCAAGATTACTCCTACTCATGTACATTACATGTATATGCAACATTACAACATTTTAACCTAACCCTTCCCCACCTTACAAAACCTCAACCAACCCCACAAGTTAAGCTATTTTTCTACTACATGAAATAATTTTTACCTCCAAATTTAAATTTTTACTTGCCCTCAGGTCTAACGCGAATCCATAAACCTTAATCTAAACTCAAATTTAAACCAAAAAGCAATTTTGCCTTGCCCCCTTACCTTAAATTTTCCCCTTAGAGATAGTTTACACTACTCTCAGCTTAAACCAACCAAGGAAATCCTTTCCCTACCCTCTAACCTAAAGCCTTTCCCCAACTTTAAACCTTAAACCTGTAATATAACATAACATAAAACTGTTTGTAGGTTTTAACATACAAGCTAAACCTTAATGATGTTTTAAGATATTCTTATTAAATGTTTTGTTATTACTACTATTTTATTATTCTGTGCTAAATTTCAAATTTTATTTTGGTAACAATTACTTAATATTTGATTTGATTTTATTCATTTTATTATTTCATTTCATTTGTGCTGCCTTGTGTTGGACGTGGCTGCATCGCAGTCTGTTGGTCCCTCAACGCTAGTGCAAATTTTGTCTTTGTTTTAATTTTACTCAGTTATTTCTGTTACTTTTGCCATTTCCTGCACTACCTTGTGGTAGACGTGGCTGCATTGCAGTTTGTTGGTCCCTCAACGTTAGTGCAGAGTTTTATTTCATTTCACACTTTTTAGTACTGCCTTGTGATGGACGTTGGCTGCACTGCAGTTTGTTGGTCCCTCAACGCTAGTACATTTATTATTTTATTTGACATGTACATACAACATTTCCCCTTCCACATACATACTTCTCCCCTCCTTATTCCCACTATTTTTAGTGGAGACTTGGGAACCCATTAGCTTGGGATTCCATACATTAACACCTGGGATGCCACAAAGGTTGCTAGTGAAACTACTGGTTTTGTTTGCTCTTTTTTTTTTTTTTTTTTTTTTTTTTTCGACAACAGTTTGATGGTATCTACAGTAGGGATACAACTTTAGTCCTAGTCAACTCTTTGAATGGTACAGGTGTTCATACTTGCATAATCACAAAAAGATTTTACACTTATTATTATTTTGTCATCACCTTTTGTTTGTTTGTTTTTTATATATATATATATATTTTTTTTTTTTTTTTTCAAAATTTTTATGTTTTTCTCACAATTAAATGTTAAATTTCATTATTTTCTGTCATCACTTTTTATTTTGTTAATAAAATAAAATTTTCCTTAGGGTTTCGCACAATAAACCATTGGCTCAATTTTATTCATTTAACCAAAAATTAAACATTCAAATTAATTTCCTTGCATTAATTACAGTCTACTGCAATCTAACTGTATTTATTCAAATATTAACAGTTTTCCTACAGTATAATCTCTAACCATAAATAATTTAAAATTATATAACCCTAATAATTTGACCCAAACATTAATCTAATTTCCTACACATTTATAGGTTTCTACCATATTTTGCCCAAAACATTAATCAAATTTCATATACATTTATAGGTTTCTACCATATTTTGCCCTATCCTTAACTAGATATTTAACCCCATCCCTCTTTTAAATTTGCCCTGCTACAAACCCAAAGGGTACTTCACTACTCTATCCAAATTACTATTCTAAGGCCCCAGAAACTTTACCTTCACAATTTACACCTTTATACTTTATTGTAACAGATGTTCACCCCACATGATTTCGTTATAGACCCTACATTTTCAATGCCAAGGCTCATGCACAAGAGAAAAGAACGTGACATAATTGATCTTATGCAAGGAAATCTTACCTCCTAAAAACCATTTGTCTATTCAGACACCTTCTATGATGAAGGACGTACTCTAAAGGAAAAGGAGAAACAATTTAATGAAGTCAATAGTCACGCAAATACAACTTACAGCTGTACCTACAGCTATAGTGCTTTTAATATCTTAACCCCCATTAAAGTTTAATCTTCCAAACACCTCCATCATAATGTTAAATTTACTACAAGTTCACTATTTGTCTACTTCTACTTATTACCAAATAATCACCCCAGTGTTAATTTTCTATTCATTTTTTCTTATTGCAACTATTTCTGTTTTTCTTCTTTCTCCCCCTAACCATACCTCAGCTCCATTAGGCTCCTTACGAATTGAAATCTCCCGAGTTTCTATCTCACTTCTCACAGATACCAACTAAAAATCATGGAAACAGAATATAATTCTACTACCCGACCTTTTACAACTTGCCCACAGGAAAATAGAACGAAGAATAATTCAACCGACCTTTTACAACGTCCCATCGTATACGCGCCACCTTCGTTTTTCTTGACTGCATGATTATTAGAACGAAGAATCATTCTACCGACCGCGATGTAAAGAACGAACAATTGTTCTGCAATCATGAAAACGGAGTATAGTTCTACCACCCCACCTTTTACAACTTACCCACAAGAAATTACAACGAAAAATAATTCAACCAACCTTTTACAACGTGCCTTCATGTACACGCCACCATCGTTTTCTTGGCTGCATGATGAAATTAGAACGAAGAATCTTTCACCCGACCGCGTGATGTAAAGAACGAAGAATTGCCCTACATGATCTACAAGCTGCATCAACCGTACTCCAATACATATCTCATTTTCTGTTTTACCTCCAATCGACCCTCGAAAAGTCGTACTCCAGATAATTTCAAGATTTTGCCACGAAATAACTCCACAGAACGATGATGAAAGCAACTTACCGCCCGCTCTACATTCGCTCCCAATAAAGACCGCTGACCGATGATACTACAGTAGCGTTCTAATGCGCGTCACATTGATCACGCAATGCTTGCGTGATCAACCCCGCAAAAAAAATTTTTTTTTTTTGTTTTTTTTGTTTACGCTCTGCGGACCTTTTGATACAGTATTTCCCGGCAAAAAATTTTTATTTCAAGTTTTTTAAAGCGTTTGTTAGCAGCTTTTGGTTATTTTGACATCGATTTGGATATTACTGGCCTGACGCGGATCATTTACGCAAGGTATTTTATTTATTTCTTCCCGCTAGGTTTTATCTGCTACTATGTTATTGTTACCCACCCCCCGTATGGCTTAAAAATTATACAAGGATACTCGTATTTTTTTGTTTTTTAATAGCTTTTTATAAATTTTAATTTTTCTCTTTTTATTTAAATTCCCCCTTATATACATTTCACCACGGTACACAACAATTTTCAAGGTTCCGTTTAAAAGTATCCTCGTACATGTAATATTGTTAATACAAAATTTTTTTTTTTCTGTCCGTCTCTCTCTTTTTACACTGCGTTTCTGTCCTCCTTTTTGGTCTCTATAATCTCTCCTTGATGTTCTCTATTAATCTCTTCATCTCATTTCTATAAGGACTCGGCACGAGGATGTCGGGCAATGACCAGGTACCGGGTTAGAAACATCCTCGCTCGGTTGTGCTTTGCCCCTGATGACTCACAACCATTAGGAGCCTTGGTGTCGATGCATCCTTCTACTGTTTGGCCGGCCAGGCGAATTCCCCGTCTTCTTTCCTATATACATTTCCTTTCTCGGAATTACACCTTTTCTCCTTGACCAATCATATGCACTTTCTTTTGTATTATCACACCATCCATCCCACTCCTATAAAAATAATAAAAAATAATAACATTAGTTTGCATTATATTTTAAACGCATATTATTACCTTTAGATTCGCCCCCTAATACCTTACCCTGTAAACCACCTCATGGCCCCAAGACAGGATATAACCCAGCCCTCAAACCCCCTCCCCTTTTACATCTCGCTTAACCCCATTTTAACCATTAAAAGAACGAAAAAAGATTAAATTTTCTCTCTCCCCTCCATCAACAAGTTTCCTCTCATCCCACCTTAAAACAGGATGAACCCCCCCAACCCCATTTATGTCAATTTGAGAACGAACAGGTTTTATATTTCCATTGACAAGTTCCTCCTTCAACCCTGACACAAGCCAATTTATCTCGACTACAGAACGATATAATTTTTACTACCATTTACAAATTCCCTCTTACCCAACCGTAAGATTCACCCTCAAATGCCTTACCCTGATAACCATCTCATAAACCAAAGACAATACTAAACCCCTAACTTCCCCCCCCCCCCTCCAAAGCTTTTTAACCCCATTTGAACCATTTAAAGAACGAAAATACATGTACTAACTTAAACTCTTCCTTCCACTGGCAATTAATATTCTCCATTTACCCCATTGGAAAAGTCACCCATACTTGTCTTGACCCCGTGTACCATCCTTTCACCCCTGTAGCTAAACTCCCAGGTATACAAAGGGTTATTTAACCCCCCCCCCCCAACCCCCAAGGGATTTTTTCTTTCTTTAATTCTAAACGAGACAAGAAAGTAGCACCAGGAAACTCCAGAAAGCTTGACCACACCCTCTCATTTAAACCTGATTAAGGGAAGCCTCGAGCCATGCGGCCCATACTGCCGAAGCTTATCTCGGTTTCGGTAGCATTAAGCAGCTAGGAATATTTCTACTCCCCCCTGAATGGGATGCTAGTCCATCGCAGGTTTACCCACCAGCATTATGTCGCCGGTACCCATTTATACACCTGGGTGGAGAGAGGCACTATGAGAGTAAAGTATCTTGCCCAAGAACACGGCGCAGTAACCCCGGCCAGGTCTCGAACCCGGACCGCTCGATTCGGAGTCCGGCACACTAACCATTAGGCCGCCGCGCCTCTCACTAGAACCTGATTACGACCATATATATTATAAACCTATTTTAACACGCTTTTAAAGCGAATATAGAAATGAAAGATTTTTACCATTCTGCCAATTTGCATCTTACCTAGAGTAATACCCCTAGCTCTCGACTCTATACACCTTTTCATTCCTTTTACACCATACCAAATTCATTTTAATTCCTTTTCTTTCATTTTTACCCAAATAGATTTTATGTTTTTACACAACGAATCAGATTATCACCCACGCATAACCCAAATTCATTATGCTTATTTTAATCTTATTCCTATACTAGACACAACAACTCTTTCCTAACTATGGCTACTGCAGAGACTACAGAAGAATCAACTTTACTATTCTATGCTTCGCACATCCGACCTCTCAACAGACAACAAATTTCCAACCGGCGTTTACAGCTCTTCAACCTACTTAATGGCGATTTATTTTATCCTTTAAACATCTGGCCAAAAGACATTAAAGCACTTTTTTGGAAAAAACCCATAGGAGACTGTGACACTTTCAAACTCTTATTATTTTTCATTGGCAATGGCTGCTCACCTTGTATAATTGCAGAATGGATCTTAACTTCGCAAAACTGGGCCCCGCAATCCAAAGGAGAAAAGCGAGCAAGGCAAATAGATTTTGTCAAAGCTAATCTTGGTTCCAAAAGTGACAGATGGTTCTATTTTGACATTCACCATGAAGAATGGCTGTACCTAAGCGGAGAAAAAAGAGAGTGCAACATTGATTAAAGTTACCGTGAATGTTTCACCATTCTTATTGCATTTTTTTCTGGAATAAAAAGTATTTTTAAAATCTAAAACAGAAGAACGAAAAATAAGTAATATATCAAGATTACTCCTACTCATGTACATTACATGTATATGCAACATTACAACATTTTAACCTAACCCTTCCCCACCTTACAAAACCTCAACCAACCCCACAAGTTAAGCTATTTTTCTACTACATGAAATAATTTTTACCTCCAAATTTAAATTTTTACTTGCCCTCAGGTCTAACGCGAATCCATAAACCTTAATCTAAACTCAAATTTAAACCAAAAAGCAATTTTGCCTTGCCCCCTTACCTTAAATTTTCCCCTTAGAGATAGTTTACACTACTCTCAGCTTAAACCAACCAAGGAAATCCTTTCCCTACCCTCTAACCTAAAGCCTTTCCCCAACTTTAAACCTTAAACCTGTAATATAACATAACATAAAACTGTTTGTAGGTTTTAACATACAAGCTAAACCTTAATGATGTTTTAAGATATTCTTATTAAATGTTTTGTTATTACTACTATTTTATTATTCTGTGCTAAATTTCAAATTTTATTTTGGTAACAATTACTTAATATTTGATTTGATTTTATTCATTTTATTATTTCATTTCATTTGTGCTGCCTTGTGTTGGACGTGGCTGCATCGCAGTCTGTTGGTCCCTCAACGCTAGTGCAAATTTTGTCTTTGTTTTAATTTTACTCAGTTATTTCTGTTACTTTTGCCATTTCCTGCACTACCTTGTGGTAGACGTGGCTGCATTGCAGTTTGTTGGTCCCTCAACGTTAGTGCAGAGTTTTATTTCATTTCACACTTTTTAGTACTGCCTTGTGATGGACGTTGGCTGCACTGCAGTTTGTTGGTCCCTCAACGCTAGTACATTTATTATTTTATTTGACATGTACATACAACATTTCCCCTTCCACATACATACTTCTCCCCTCCTTATTCCCACTATTTTTAGTGGAGACTTGGGAACCCATTAGCTTGGGATTCCATACATTAACACCTGGGATGCCACAAAGGTTGCTAGTGAAACTACTGGTTTTGTTTGCTTTTTTTTTTTTTTTTTTTTTTTTTCGACAACAGTAGAGATAGCCAGAATTTCAGCCGTCTATTCTGATCGCATTCGGCTACCGCAGAGACAGAAGGGAGTACTCGTAGACTATCTTTAGTATGTGGTGTTTGTGATATTTTAATGAGGAAAATAACTTGATTGTAAACGTACAGTCTGTAATGCGGAGTTTTTTTCTTTTGTAACAGTTGGGTGAAGATAATAGTGAAAAATGCACTACAAACCCTGACGACGAACTTGTTTTGAAACTTGTAGGCAAGTTTGAACAAAAACTGGTAAGTGCTGACTACAACCAAGTTAATGGTCCCCATCTGGAAGTGCGCGAAAAAACTTGCCCTGAGCGATTGCTATTGAGTCTCTGATTATTTTCCAGTGTTCGATGTTCTTGGTTGTAGCTAGTCTAAGAAGTGACTAACAGAAAGCGATCTTTAGCGGCGACGTAAAGTACGATGCGATTTAAATGGGATTCTGATGCGACTGGAGGAGAGTGCTTGCAGTTTACTTAAAACATTTTTTTATGTTTACATCGCGTGCGTTTAGTTTCCACCACAGCACAACATCTCAAAATTGGAATCAAATCGCTGTTAACTTGCAGCAAAAAAATAAATCCCCGGTAGTTTATGGCGATTTGGAACCGCATGCAAAACCGCCGCAAGAATTGCAAACTTCCCTGTGTGAACGGCCCTTTAGCTGACCCAGTCGCTATTAAAAACTCAGAACTGAATTGAACGAGAGAAACGGACAGAGGAGGTCTGAAACAGGCGAATTTGTATCCAGTCCTAAGACTTCCTGCGCGTTAACCCCGCGCGCTAATTCATTCCCGTGTCCATTCTTCTCCCGTCCCCCCCCCCAAAAAAACTAAATAGCGACTGGGTACGAGTCCGGCTCATTGATGTCAGTCAGTACAGTCAACTCTCGCCTTGCAGACACCTCGCTATTACGGACACCCTGTTATTACGGACAGCAGCTGAAGTCCCCAAGAATAAGAAATTACTGAAAAACAACAGCTCCTGCTATTACGGACTTTCTCTTTTACAGACACCCAATCTTGGTCCCGATGGTGTCCGTTACAACGAGAGTTGACTGTATTACAGTCAGTGCGACCAACAAAAGCCTTATTGAGGACTCCCCTTACCTTCTGATAAACAAACCCGGTGC
The DNA here is from genome assembly GCA_964017195.1 of Siderastrea radians. NCBI lineage: Eukaryota > Metazoa > Cnidaria > Anthozoa > Scleractinia > Rhizangiidae > Siderastrea > Siderastrea radians. Next base: position 47,918,524 of record OZ024892.1, on the reverse strand, counting down.
TTGGATTTAAATAGAGCCAATTGCCTTTCTGTCGCATTCCGCGTGTACGTTTGAAGACGTTTTCAACATTAACTTTATTTTCTTTCCTTCTTCGTCCCATTAGAATTTGACAATGTTTGACATCGACGTTATCGTCGAGAAAGGAACAGGGCACCATGTTGTAGTAGACATCAATTATTTTCCTGGTAAGTGTAAATTTTTATAGCTAGTGAATTAATTTTGAAATCCTTTCAGTGAGATACGGCTGTTTCTATGACGACTTTGTTGCGGTTTGAGTAGACGTCGTTTCTGGTTTTACACGTGCAACTGCAGAGGGTCATGAGTGTCACTCTCTTCAAAGACTTAGAAATTTTTTTGTAGTCTTAAGTTCATCACCAACTGTCGTGGTTACTCATCATATATCTTTTTTAATCCGTAGGCTACGATGGTGCTCCTTTATTTCGAGAAAATTTCGCAAAGTACGTTCATGAATTGCTCGACAAATCCTTTGAGAAGGAAGAACATTTGAAGCTCCAAAGAGGTTTTTGAGCTGACCAGCAAAGAGATCCGGGATTAGCAGACGTATAAGTCTACGAAATTGAATTTTGTATTAATCTCAATTTAAATCTCAATAAAAATTTAGATCAAGTTAATCTCAGAGCTTAGTCTCAAATATTTTCTAATTTAACTTAGGGAGGAGCAAACGACAAGCCAAGTGCTTTATAGAATTGAAAAATACTGGAACTATTTAGAGGTTTTTAAGAATCGCATCAGATCGTGACCCATACAGATTCGTGTGTGTTTTGGGAATCACAGCCATTCTTGGACGCGGTTGAAACACTTATTGCTACCTTATTACTGGAAGTTTTTGCGACAACTTAATTTCACGATTTTGAAAAGTTTTTTCGGGGGGAAATTTTTTCGTGATTTTTTTTTTTGGTACATTTTCGAGAATTTGAAGAATGTGTATAAAATTTTTGTAAGCGACCCTCTCTTTTCGCAACACCAGATCCAAAATAATATAGTAATAAGGTAGTCGATCGCCTCTTTGTTCTTCCTGGTCACCTTTCAGTGGGTGATTGAAATTTGTCTTGATTTGTAGAGCGGTTTTCAGTTGAGTGTCGAAAGAAGTTTGCGTTTGCTTTGGCTTTGCTTTACTTTGATCTGTGATTGGCTTGAATATCTCGCGACACTTTCTCTCTACCAATCAGAAGTAAAACCAAAACCTACTGTGTCTTTGTAGCACGCATTTTCCCGCGCTTGGCGCCTGTTATGTATTTCCTTCGGTGATTGGTTCATTTGGTAATTTGTGTTCGTTGTGATTGGCTAGGGTAATTACTCTGGTTTTGGTTTTCCGACACTCGATTGAAAACCGCTGTAAGGAATTAAGTTCTTTGGTTCGTAAGAAAAGATGACATTTACCAGTTGTGTGTGTTTATGTCACTTAATTGTTCAATGACGAGGTATCTGGACTAACTGGAGCTAAAATTTAACACTCCAAGGGGTTTTCCATTCGAGTAAATTCAACGCGTTGATAACAAGACTTTTTGCACTGAACAAAAAGAGATTACAGCTTGCATGTACCTTGTACTTAATTTTTGTAAAGACTTAACATGTACAGGGTATTTACAATATTGCTTGTGAATAAGTGCATGTTTCATCAATATTAACCGAAGATTACGGAAAACGAATAAGCACTCTTACATACTCTAAGTAAATAGACGGCTGGAATGGATAATGTGGAAAAAAATAAGTTAAACTCCCAGAAGTAGAAAAATAACCACTTGTTATAAAGAAGAGTGACGTTTGTTTAAGAAATAAGACTTGTTTTCTGTTGCTAAGTCTTTCTGTCTTCGTCTGTCTTCTATGGCGATTTATTCTGTGTCTTTATATACTCTAGACAAGATCACAGCACGTCTTTTTCCTCCCGAGAGTGCGTAGAGAGAAGAGAACCTGGGGCCCTTTTCTCGAAGCCCCGAAAAGCCATTCGTAAATATATGAACCACTCACTCTACAAAGTTGTTATTTTAGCTTGTCTTTTAAGATAAAAATGTTTAACTATTAGCAAAGTTTCGTGCTTAGAAATTTCTTTGTGTACAAGACACAGTGTGAATTATCATGCCCGAAATCGACCCGAAAAGTTTCGGAACCTTTAAAAAACGCACGCCAGAATCGCAGCGCCCCTAAGGAACTAAGTGCTTTTCTAATGGGGCCTTGCTTATGGTTTCCTATTCAATTAAAGAAAAAACAAATCCGCCGAGTTTTTTCTATCATTTCTGAAAAATCTTAACGCGTGCTTAAGTAAGAAGAAACCTTGGTAGGATCATAAAAAATTTCATTTGGAGTTATTTCTACTGCATACCGTCGTTTTCACCTAAGCGTGGCCGCGTCACGAAAAGACATGACCTATTTTGGTATCAAACATGGTAGGTTTTGTCGTTGGACAGTTCAAGTTTGCATCGGCCTTCGTTTTTATGGCGGTGTGAGTTTTACACTATTACTTTTGAGTGCCAAAAGGTTAAGTAACGGCCTGACAGGCGTCAAAATGTGTCATGATGACAAAACATGTACACGCTTACATGAAAACGACGGTAATTTACCTTCATTATCAGACCAACGTGTAAATTGTCGGCCGATTCTCAAGAGATATTAAAAAAAAATCTTTTGAAATTATGTTATCAGATTGGGTTTCTCATTGTGTGGTTGTGTCCAAAATTATCTCCCGTTCATGGGATTTTTTACATTTCATGTTGCCTTCTCTCCTTTTCATTCCCACCTTTCTTTTCATCCCCGGATAGCCTGTTTGCCTCCTCTCAAGCTTCACTCCTAGTCCACCTCTCTCACACACCCACTGGAAAAGTTGAAAATTTACATGCACATGTAAATCGTAATTTACAACATGCAAATCCTAATTTACATGTTTTGTAAATTTACATTTACATGTTGGCATTTTGTAAATTGAATTTGCATGTTTTTTACATGTTAAGGAGAAGCTGTAAATTTGTTGTAAAAATGGATTTACGTGGTCCCCTTTAACCCTTATAACTTAAAGAACCATGTAAATAACATGTTAATTTTGGGGAACAAATTTACAGTATCTTCTTTGTAAATATCCTGTAAATTTTTTAAACAAAACATGTAAAGAACATGTAAATGAGAAATATGGGGTTGTTCTATATCCTGTAAATAACATGTAAATTTGGTGGCCCAAATCCTGTAAAAATCATGTAAATGGAAAAAGGGAGACTGGCCAGACAATGCAAATAGCGTGTAAATTGGAAAAGGGATACATTCAAGAATATGTATCTAACATATGAAGCAAAAAAAAAAAGGTAAATCAAATTTAGCGTCGTAGTGTGAGGACCACACATCATGTGTAAACACTTGACGTCCAGGTTGAATTGGAATTTGGAAGTGTTGGTTTTTGTGGTGGGAAAAAAATTTGGAGAACTCTAAAAAAACCCCTCGGAGCAAGGACAGAACCAACAACAAACTCAACCCACGTGCCAACCACTGGAACCGAACCCGGGTCACAGAGGTGGGAGGCAAGTGCTCCCACCACTACACCAACCTTGCTCCCCACAAATGTAAAAAAGGGAGATTGTAGAAAGAAAGTAAAACAGAGAGATTGCCTAAACCTTGTAAACGACATGAAAATCAAAAAGGGAGACTGCAAAAACCTTCTTCATAAAAGCCAGATAGGAGTGGGCGGCCTCAAAGGTATTGATTTTTGTGTCGTTTTGGTCTGAATTAGGGTAAAGTTTTCGAGTTATGGTCTGGAATGGGGTATGGTCTTTAGACGAAGCTACTTCTTACTATTTTCATCCCTTGAGAATGGTCTTTTGGTTAATATAGAGAATTTGAAGCCCTTCTCAACGTTTTACGTAATTGAAGCAGTTCCTAGGTAGTTGCGATCCTTTTTGGGGCAGTTTTGATAAGGGGCGTTAGATTTTGGGTCAGGCCTGAAACAGGGTAGGAAAAAATCACATATTGTGCTCCGAAATAGTGTAATTGTTTCAAGACATTTGCTGCACATCACCCACCGAGATTTTAGGGGTTCCTCCCCACCCCCTCCCCCCACCCAAAGTTTTTAACACCCACTTGAAGATGGGGGACATCTGCGTTTTTCATTATCTTGAACAACCTATTCACATGTTTAAAATTAAGCACTGTTTTACTGTTTGGCTTCAGCAACAAGTCGCAGTTTGTGTGTAGACGAATATTTGGTTAATTATTAAAAACTAACATTTCGGTAGTGCCAGTTGAGAGAAGCAACAGAGAATTGATTTAAATCCAACCAATCTGTGAATTTTGAAGACAGATTGTTTTCCTTTAAAAACGTTTTTCGGCCGCCAGTTTGAAGCGGGCGTAACAAAAACATTGCCCCGTACCGGTACTGCTTAGAAGAGGATTGTGGATAAGCACTGAAACAAAAGAAATTGAGCGTGATGCAAAAACGCTACAAAACTAGCCCTTCTCGCGATCAGGAGTCTACATTATTCGTTTTTTTTTTGTTTTGTTTTAACACACAGACGAGAATCTCTTTAAGTACGGTTTTTTCCTTTGAATTTCCACTAAAACCTGTTTGTCAGAGGTATTTCATGCGAACGTAGGTGCTACACCCTTTGAATTTCGTTCTACTGGCCTCTGCTGGTACATTGCGATGCGAACTAACCTCACCAAGTTAAATAATCGTCCGTTTGCTCAGCGAATTTAGTTAGCATTTTCATGGAAAATCTCTAATTACGTGAAAACAACACAGAACTGCAAAAACGCTGTTTTTTCAGGCCATGTTATTTTTAGCGTTCGTGTACACTAAGTTGTAAACGTCCGCTGACCACAATTCGTGCTCATTCGGGAAGGCAGCACAATCTTTTTAACGGTCGAGCGAGCTAGTAGGGACTTTAAGATACGGTGACTACGGACTGCGGACTACGGTTGGACGTGTGTTTTTCTCTGGCTGAAACACTGGGCCGAGTACACAACGAGTGGCGCGAAAATGCGAAGTTAAGACTGCAGACTACTGACAACAGACTACGAAGTCCTACGAACGAAGAGCGAAGGTCAACTCTACACTAAACAGACACAAAATGTCTTTTAAAAAGATTCGAGATACTTTGGTTTTGAGTTGTAATCGTCGCACTGCAATTCAAATTGTAATTGCACGTGAGGCTTGCGTGCAAGCTTAATCAAATTTTCAGGGCTCGTTTTCAAATTACTTCTATTGCAAAACGACTTCAAAAGCAAATTTGACATATTTTACTAAATTAATTACTTCTCAACTTGAAGGGAAGCCATTTGTATTTAGAAAGAGCAAAGAGAAGAGTTGACATTACAAGCTATATTCAAAACATCAAATTTAATTTCATTCTGGAAAACAACGCGGCGATCAAAATCAGTAAACAAAGTAAGCGTACATTTTTCGCTGTTCTGAGTTCATAAGCACTTGAAATTGTTCCAAATGGGTATTAGTTTGTAGTTCAAGCGTTACAGTACAAGAGCACCTCAATTTTCTAACTTTAGACTACTTTTTCATACCATCTTCAGTTCCTCGTACTACACCACGCTGCACTACGTGAAATCCTTCCACTACGCACCGTCGTGAGCTTGCGACGGTGGGGACAACAGAACACATATGTCTCGTTCCAGTCCTAAAGTGCCTCCCGTCCGTAGTCCGTAGTCCGTAGTCACCGTATCTTAAAGTCCCTAGTATAGGACAAACCAACGTGCAAACGGCTTGCAATCTGATGGAAATTCAATGCAAATAATACAGAAGAACCACGTTTCCTTCGTCTATGGCTCGTACATCATTTCAGGTATGTTTTTTTACTCTTGGTTGGTAAATGTTTGTATTCAGTTATATTTCTCACGCGGTCCGCTCAATCCACGAGGACTTAGTATTATTTAAATAGAGGGTCATTGAATTGAATTAATTGTCTTGATTCGATGCTTGTGTCTTGCATTTAACTTAAATAATGTTTTTTAATAGTTATGTAACACATAAGTTATTGTAAGAACCTTTTCAGATGTAAACTTTCAATTCATGGACAGAACTTTGCCCCCATGTCCTCTGCATTCCATAATCATTAATCCCCATTCCTTCAGAATTGCCGTTTTCTCTCCAAGTTCCCTTTGGCTTTGGGCAACATTAGCTACTTAGATAACTTTGCTTTTCAATTAAGGGCTGTCAATTAGCTATTAGTCACATGTTCATATGCATATAAAGAAACCCAATTGCTTTTTGAGTAAATAATTATTAATAGCAACAAAAGATAAGTTCATCCATAACACTGATCTATACTCCGCCGTAACACATGGCTCTTAATACAGTAAAACTATGAAAACCCTGAACACTTGAATTATTTTTGGACTTATTATGTTGGGAAAGAAAACCAATCAGATACAAGAAATTTGTGGTTTGCATTGATTTCACACCTGATTGGTCGGTCATGGCACGATGAACATTCCAAGATAATTCTTACTGTTCATGGTTTTATTAGTCACATGTTAATCATAGCCCTGAGGAATAACACGGTATGCTTCGGTGTGTTTATGCCAGGATCTCCGCAAACTGAGCCAGCATGGCTAAGCAGGCCAGTTTGGCTCATTGGCCTCTTAAGGTCCAGTAATATGGGCAACATTTTTGTGCAACCTTCCTCGCAACAATGTTGTGTTGCAAGTTGAGATTGTTTGTTGCACGTATTACCACCTCTGCACATAACAAATTTTCATGTTGCAAAAAGTAGAAGCAACAAATTTGTTGTGCAAAAAGGTGTTAATATGTGTAAGAAACAATCTCAACTTGCAATGCAACATTGTTGCGCAAAAAGTTTTACGAAAATGTTGCTCGTATTACTGGGCCTTAAGAGGCCAATGAGCCAAACTGGCCTGGTTAGCCATGCTGGCTCAGTTTGCAGAGATCCTGGCATAAACACACCTCACACACTTTGCAGATACATAAGAAAATCTTAGTCCAGTTAGCTGGGATCCTGGTAAGGCAATGCTGGGATCCCAGGTAGTCAGGTAGAAAATTTTTAGTGTAAGGGTGTATGCTCAACAAACTGGGCATACATGTACACTTCCTTGTGATTCACTTTTGTTTCAGAACATAACAGCTCACCAGTAAGTCGATAATTTTCTTCTCTTTCTATAACACATAAAAGTTCATTACACCTTAAGGCTGAACCCAGATAAATTTGTATAAGAAGAGTACGGATTGGGTGCATCCTCACCCTTGGGGGGGGGGGTACTCAATAAAGTTTCATATGGAGAGGCTCTGTCTGGAGGTTCAACCCCTTCCCTTTTAATATACTAATTTTTACCAAAATGGTACCGAGAGCAAAATTTGCACCCTTTTGCTATACCTCAAGGATAAACCAAAGCCACAGAATTTTCTTTAATTGCCTAATTTTCCCCGGGCTTTCAGTCGTTCTGGTTCAGCTACTCAAAGGTTGCGAGCTTTTATGTGTTTCATGTTGTCATTTCTACAGAAATTTGGCACCCTTTCCCAAACTTTTCTCTAAGCCACCATCTTGTCACTTTTCAGTTGATTTTGTAACCTTTTCTTGTACTAAAATGACATTTTTTTTCCTACCCTTTAGTAAACTGTGAGCTTAAAAAAAGTCACCACCTTTGGCCAGAGCCTCCCCGTAAAACCATAAATAGGCAGTACCCCGCTTCCCCCCAGGATCCTCACTTGAAAATGTGTGGTAACCTAATATAGTATTCTAGATTGACTGACTGGTATAATTTTTTTTTTTGGTATTTGTAGGTGTGATTCCATTTGAGACAAAAAGTATTGATGCTTGGGGGCAAAAGGAACAATTTCAGGGTTAGTAAAGATAACAAAAAGATGGAAAATAAGGATGACAGTTTGACTCCCAAATGCGGATGAATCAGACACCATTGCTTGCCCAATCTTGTGGTTTGGGAGGGAGAATTCCCCTTTTGTGGGCATGTCACAAATTATTTAATAGTATTTTACATGTAATGTAATGCACTGATAGAGAAAAAGAGATGATGAAGATGACAAATTATATGTGTGTCCCCCATACATGCCCCATACCATAGGCTTTCCAGCTTAAGTTACTTTAATTTGGACCAACCACAGCCAGCAGGTACATATTACATTACAGGTAATTGCAAAGTGAAGTTAAAAAGTTTGTTGGGCTACACTAGAACTGTACTTGAATCTCAGCTGCTTAGATATGAGCACTTTCTTAGCTGTTGAAATCATTCTTGTGTTTCTTAAATCTCCTTATGTTAATATTAATGATCCAAAACAATTGCATTTGTGTATTTATTACAAATTTAATATACTGGTTATGGCAGTAGGCCAAAAAGAAAAGCTTAACACATAATCAACATCTCACTTCTAGCTGTCTTTATTCAGTCGAGGTTTGACAGTTATTCTTGTTATTCTTGACAAAACAGGAACAACTGAATAGTGAATTTGCAGTACAGTAGTGGCACCAGTTAACATCTTTCTGGTTAAGGCTTCCAATTCTTCTCAAGGACGGTGTCTTGTTTGTTACTGCGCAGACATTCTGCGCATCTCAGGATATTCAGGGTAATAAATCCATGACTACCGTCTCGAATATAACAAATCTAATCACTGTCCATATAGGTAGGTGAAGTCAGTGTAGTGAGCATAGTCGGTGTAGTTCGTGTAGTCGGTGTAGAGGCATAGTTGGTGTTAAAGGTGTAGTCATTGTAGTCTATGTAGTTAATTTAGTCAGTGTAGTTGGGGTGGTCAGTGTTGTCGTGACTACACTGACTACACCCACTACACCAGCTGACTACACTGACTACTCTGACTACGCTGACTAGTACACCGACTACACTGACTACGCTGACTACACTGACTACACCGGCTATGCTGACTACACCGACTACACTGACTACACTGACTATGCTGAGTACACCGACTACGCCGACTACACCGACTACACCGACTACACTGACTACACCGGCCACACTGACTACACCGACTACATCAACTACACTGACTACACCCACTACACCGGCTGACTACACCGACTACACTGACTACACTGACTACACTGACTACATCAACTACACTGACTACACCCACTACACCAGCTGACTACACCGACTACTCTGACTACGCTGACTAGTACACCGACTACACCGACTACACTGACTACACCGGCTACGCTGACTACACCGACTACACTGACTACGCTGACTACACCGGCTACGCTGACTACACCGACTACACGGACTACGCTGACTACACCGACTACACTGACTACACCGGCTACGCTGACTACACCGACTACACGGACTACGCTGACTACATCGACTACACCGGCCACACTGACTACACTGACTACATCAACTATACTGACTACACCCACTACACCAGCTGACTACACCGACTACACTGACTACACTGACTACATCAACTACACTGACTACACCCACTACACCAGCTGACTACACCGACTACTCTGACTACGCTGACTAGTACACCGACTACACCGACTACACTGACTACACCGGCTACGCTGACTACACCAACTACACGGACTACGCTGACTACACCGACTACACTGACTACGCTGACTATGCTGACTACACCGACTACACCGACTACGCTGACTACGCCGACTACACTGACTACGCTGACTACACTGACTACACCTGACTACACTGACTACACTGACTACGCTGACTACACCGACTACATGGACTACGCTGACTACACCGACTACACCGGCCACACCGACTACACTGGCCACACCGACTACACCGGCCACACCGACTACACTGACTACATCGACTACACTGACTACACCGACTACACACGACTACTCTGACTACACCAACTACACTGACTACACATGACTACACTTACTACAGTGACTACAACTTCAACAAACTACACTACATACAGCAAATATATTCGCTCTTTCAATTGCATAAGATAGAGATAGACTATGAAATGTATATTCGTGACAGTAGTCATGGATGCATTACCATTCAGGTTTTTTAAGGAATTTGCCCCCTTATACCAAATTTTTTGTGTGGTTTAAGACTATGTGGAAACAGCAGATCTTAGCAAGGTCTTCCAATAACCCTTGCTAAGATCCACCTTTTCCCCATAGTCATAACCTTTGCAAAAAATACATCTGTATTAATTAGGAGGCACCGTCCTTAAGAAAAATTAACCTATCAACATGTTTGTCACATATGGTGGGTCAGATTTGTTGTATTACCACTATATTTTAGTACCAGTCTACTGGGACACGAGTTACATGTACATGCGACTCTGAACCATTATTTTCTTTTATAAACCCGAAGTGCTCTCATGTGCTTGCCTTTCCTTTTTTGTTTTGTACGATTTCAAAAGACTGGCCATATGAGCCTTCGAGACCGCCATGTTTGTTGACAAAGTGACGGTCAATTTTCCAAGAAGGGGGTGGGGAAGAGATAATATTCGAACCACCATTTTGCACACAGACAAGACCCTGGAGACAAATGAAGTCTTTTTTAATGAAAACAAAGTAATATTGTTACTTGGTTTCAAAACAATGGACATAACGTACAGCAGAGAACAATAGAGGCATTTTTCAATGAAGGGAAAAGAACTACAGGACATCATTTGAAAATTGTCTTAACTATCGATAATTAACTAAACTATCGCGATTGTCATCGATAGTTGAATTTTGCGATCAATGCGTCGCTATCGGAACACTCCAATCGCAATGCATTGATAGTTCGATCTATTGTTACACTCCTATGCATGTTAGGAGTCTATGCTACTTTTCATCCTGTACAATGTCTTACAAGGTAGTGATCAAAATATTGTCATTTGCCAACAATACACATATAGCCCAGAACCTCATATGGGGTCACTTTTTAACGCTTCCATTATTTTCAATTTAGTTAAGTGTTATCATACATATTATCTTCTCAGGCTGTGGTTGGTACATGTAGATGTACCTGATGAATAGCACATGCATGGGGATACACCCTTATATCTTCAAAATATTAGTCAAAGTAAAGATGTTGCATTCTTAGCTAGGGTAGGGAATGAAAGAGCTATATGAAACTTGAACCGAAATGTCTAAAGCTGTTCTTAAGTTAAACTCAGATCATTACACCATAGTTGCCTTTTACTTGCTTACTGTTTGAATTTTTTTGTTATTTCCACAGGTCTCAAGATACAAAGCGAATCCCAAAACAAAAACAAAAATAAAGTACATGCAATGGCGTAAGCAATATAAATAGCCAAGGGCATCACAAGGATTACTACAGTGTATTTTTAATGTCGTCACTTTTTGATACCCATAAGCGGTATCAATCACACAGATGTAGATTCATTAGCTTAGGTGATGCTGCTGGTGCTTGTTGGTGTAACCAATGTGCCTGCGTTATTTTTGCATTACTTTTCTTAAATGTCTATTTTTGAAAAGCTCTTTTTGAAGGCATGTATCCATGCCTGTTATGAATTCATACAGTGTAGTGGTTGTAGACCAGTGTGTTGATGCAAACCTACTGAGAAGGTCTGCTTTTTAGGTTTTCTATGGTGGAATAGTTCAACACGTTATTTCTTCAACAATAAAGATTGTTTTACAGGCTCCTTTATTTGATTTACATGAAAATTTACAGGCTCCTTTATTTGATTCACATGGTATTTACAGGTCCTTTATTTGATTTACATGGTATTTACAGGCTCCTTTATTTGATTTACATGAAAATTTACAGGCCCCTTTATTCGATTTGCATCAAATGGTATTTACAGGCTCCTTTATTTGATTTACATGAAAATTTACAGGCTCCTTTATTCGATTTACATGATATTTACAGGCTCCTTTATTCAATTTACATGAAAATTTACAGGCTCCTTAATTTGATTTACATGATATTTACAGGCTCCTTTATGCGATTTACAGGCTCCTTTATTCGATTTACATGGTATTTACAGGCTCCTTTATTTGGTTTACATGAAAATTTACAGGCTCCTTTATTCGATTTACATGGTATTTACAGGCTCCTTTATTCGATTTACATGAAAATTTACAGGCTCCTTTATTTTATTTACATGGTTTTTACAGGCTCCTTTATTCGATTTACATGAAAATTTACAGGCTCCTTAATTTGATTTACATGATATTTACAGGCTCCTTTATTCGATTTACATGGTATTTACAGGCTCCTTTATTTGATTTACATGAAAATTTACAGGCTCCTTCATTCGATTTACAGGCTCCTTTATTCGATTTACATGGTATTTACAGGCTCCTTTATTTGATTTACATGAAAATTTACAGGCTCCTTTATCCATTTACATGATATTTACAGGCTCCTTTATTCGATTTACATGAAAATTTACAGGCCCCTTTATGCCATTTGCATGGTATTTACAGTCTCCTTCAATCGATTTACATGATATTTACAGGCTCCTTTATTCGATTTACATGAAAATTTACAGGCCCCTTTATTCGATTTACATGATATTTATAGGCTCCTTCATTCGATTTGCATGAAATTTACAGGCTCCTTAAAACCATTTACATGTTATTTACAGGTAACCTTTAGTCGATTTACATGCTATTTACATGGTTTATGTCCCTTGGTTTGAGAAATTTACAGGATCGCCTTCATAATTTACATGTTTCACTTAAAATATTTACATGTTTTTTACAGGAATATCTCAAAACATGTAAATGGGTAAAAAGTATGGAAATTATCATTTACAGTATCTTTTTGACGATTTACATGTTATTTACATGTTTTTTACATACTATGTAAATTTTCAACTTTTCCAGTGACCCTGAGAAACGGAAACAATTGCCAAGTATGTTATGCGTGACAGGATAATAATTTAAATTTCCAATAAGAATTAACAAAAGAAAAATTTAAGGTCATCCATGACTGAACCGACTAAACCGACTTTCTAATTCACTCATCCACCCTGCGAGCAGCGGCGCTCGATCAGAGTATGGCGGAAGCTGCAGCAATTCCGTCGCTTGGTGGATACGATGAGGAGTTTGTGAGTGCTGTCGAGGAAGATTTTCTTTGTCCAATCTGCCAGTTACCGTTGAAGGAAGCAATTCAAACGAGCGTATGTGGCCACCGATTTTGCAGACAGTGTCTTGACGGACACTTTATGAGGTTAGCAGATCGTTTATACCTCGAGAGTTTTAGGATTCTGTTTGTCTTGATCGTTGTATGAAGGAGGCTGTTCCACAAAATTTTCTCTTATTTGAGATCTGTTTTAATAGGTTTTAAAATACAGTGCAATCCTATCGAAGTTATACTCAGACAAAGCAAAGTATTGGCCATTCTTTAATTCAAGACATAAGTGAGCCATGGTTTTCTCGTAAAATGGCTTCCGCCAGGTCTGTTTGAACCAAGTGAAGCAGAGCTACAATCGAAGAAAACAGGATTCAGTCAAACCTAGGTATCAATAGGCATCAATAGGTGTCCAGCAATCGAACAAAATCGAAAACGGAAGTTTTTGGTAAACTGCATTAACGAACTAATTCGAAAAAGCCCGTTCACAAGTAGAGTTGTTCACGCAGTTTATTCTTGCATACAAATTTTAAGCGTAATTGTGAGACAAAAGAATCCAGCATTTATGCTACCGCAGCTGTGGTATTACAGGAAAGTTTTGATTTTCCAGCCTTCTTCTGCCCGGTTCTACCGCAAGATCACGCACTGACGAAGTTTCCTTTGCTAGAACTATGGAGCCAGCTACTTTCGAGTCTTCGGAAGATGAAGCATTCCCAGGGTTTTTTAAAATATAAACAAGTATAGTATACGGCCGAGAAACTGCCAGAAAGTCCGACCTATTAACTAGCTTACCAAGAACTGACTTAGAATAAAATGGTGTAAAATACGGAAGTACAAACGAAATGCAGATGCGACCATCGCAGTTGTAATCACAATTTAAAAGTTTCAGACCTTCAACGGGATTCGAACCCGTGCCCCTTGCTTTTACGCTGCAGTGCTCTACCTGCTGAGCTATGAAACCCATTCCTTGGGAGCAGGCCAAAAAAATTCTTTTTTTTCGGGCTTCATTCGTAATTGCTTAACTTGCGATTACAACTGCGATGGTCACATCTTCATTTCATGAGAACTGACTGAAAGAAAAGGTTAAAATAACAACAAACCGTTTCTAACTGTAATTTCTTATCGGCTTGTAGACGGGCTTGAAGAATGTAGACTGCGAGTAGTCTCTAATTTTGGCGATGGCGATTGTGGGGCGGGCGAAATACACGCGCGCGCGCGCGAATTTTCGAGGCGCAACGCAAAGGGAGCGCCGAAAATTAGCGCCCGCCCAACAATCGCCATCGCCAAAAATAGAGACTACTCGCAGTATAGAAGAATGAGACTTTTCTGTATTTTGACAAGAGAGGATCAGTCCAAAATGCAAAAAGATTTGATTGTTGTTTTACTTGGGTATGTGAGTGGCCCAAATGAAGACTGTGTGTAGGTTTCATCAGGTTTTTTTCCCCATAAACTGATGCATATAATTTTGACATATTTATAAACAGGCTGGAACGAGATAGGAAACCGTTAAGCTGTCCTGTGGACCGGAACAACCTGATTCGAGACAAAGTAAGTGACCTGTGCTAACTCAGTGATATCTGAGATGATGAAACTACTAAAACTGGTTTTGCTTTGTATCTAAATTTGAACGTAAACTGTACACCGCTCATCATTTGTAGAACCCTGGTCCCAGAGGTTTTTCTTTCTTTTTCTTGAGAGAAAAAGAAACAAAAACCTCTGAAACCAGGGTACGTTTGTAGGGACGGAATTTGCCTGTGTCTTCGTCATGCGAGTACTGTTGTTAGCGGTTTTTAATTTCCCGTTTGTAGGATTGACCTATTGATCTCTCTCTCAATTGCAGTCCCAACACTTTATCCATCAAGGTGCTTTAAGATCGTTACGCATGCTCACAATGGATAATCCTTTTCTAGTTTTTTAACAGCTCTTTGCCTGCTTTTTCGATGGTTTTTCTGTGAAAATCTGGTTTCTTTGATTGTTTTGTCCTTTGCCACAAAACCGTAAAAAATTTTATCAAGAATCGCATCCTTCTAATATATTTCTTTTTTGCAAGCAAGCAAACTGAAACGTATACATGTTTTTCCTGTTGACAAACCAAAATCAAGAACTGTACAAATTGACCAACGAATGGAAACGCAAAAATGAAAAAAAAATTGCTTGATGTTTTATGATAACATCATGGTTTTATTGACCAATCACTTGGTCTGCTGCAACCAGAGGCGAGAATGCCATCAACTGACCATACACTCACGGTTACTTAAATCTTAAGATGACATCCGCTGACAACAATATTTCTTCTTAGGACAGTCAGGACTTCTCTCACCCGGCCGATCTCACTAAACGGACTACTAAGGTTTGCTGTTGTTATTGTAGGATATTTTTCCAGACAAAGCAACGCAAAGAAAGATTCTCTCCCTCCTTATCAAGTGTCCAAGTGAAGGATGTCAGTGGACTGGTGAACTGAGATCAAAAGATGTAAGACCTTACTGTGCGTCCTTTGTAATAGTCAATTGCCCTGATTATATTCGACGTGGCCTTAAAGGAATATTATTGTAGTGTGAACACGCCAAGTTGTTCAAGAAACTCTTTTAAGTTTGTACAAATCATTAGAATGGATTCTCCTATGTTGTGCTCTGAGAAGTGTTTGATCAAACAGTTTCTTTCGGCTATTGCTCATTGTCAAAACGAAAATATGTATTTTAGTTTCCCTACTTTCTGACTTTACCGCGGTAATTTTAAAATGACATTTCCTATTCTCTGCTTTTCTTGCTTAAAAAAGGAACATTTGGCATGCTGCCCTCTCCTAGTTGTTTCCTGCTCGAATGAAAACTGCCCCGTGACACTGGTAAGAAAAAACCTGGAATTGCACGAGACCACCACGTGCCAATGGAGGTTGATTTGCTGCAATCATTGTTATATGTTACATCCAGCGTGTAAAACTGAGGTAGGAATCTCTATTTGTTGTTTTCAAACAAATACAAATACGAATACGATTTAATTTTGGGGCGGAAGAGGGGGAAGGGGATAGGAAGAAAACGTTTGGAGGAGTGTATCGATGTGCTGATTTGGGGGCGTGCGAACATGAGTTGTGTTTGTTGTTTATTCTCGAGTCGCATTCGGCTGATGATTTTCTTCAGTTCAATTAGGCATCGAGGAAATTCATAAAATAAGAATCCAAAGACCATGCAAGATGATTTTGATCGTATATTTAAATACACACTGTTTAATTTTATTTGTTTTTAAGACTCACCAGAATGAGTGTAGGAGGTTCCCACTAAACTGTTCAGAGGGCTGTGGAGCTGTCGTCGCAAGAGAAGAGGTAACATGCTGATTCCAGTTGTACTGATGCTGGCAGCATTTAGTGGCCTTTAATTTTTTTTGAAAAACGAAAGATACGCTTGTCTCTGAGTCATGACGACGACGGGAACGAGAGCGTCACTTCAAGACTTCGTTATTATTCCAACTTCAGCCCCCGTGGCAGGCGCTAAAAGAGGAGGGAGAGGGGGGATAAGGAAGTGCAAGACGCGAGTGCGGAACACGATTGCGCGTTTCCCTTAGTTCCCTTATGGCGCCAGTCACTCAGGCTATTCCAAATTGTCCAGCAGGGGCATACCCAGCCTTCTTGCAATGGGGGAGGGGACCGGCGTTTCCGAAATCAGTCACTCAAGGTAGTTCAATTACCTTATTACATGAAATTTTGGCGACACTTTAATTTAGCGAATTTAGCGATTTTAGCGATTTTTCAAAAAATCGCTAAATTAAAATGTACCAAAATTAAGTGTCGCTAAATTTAAATCATCGCTAAATTAAAGTGAGTACAATATGAAATTCCGCCATCTGGTCCGTTTCGCACTATCACGCTATTACGGTCGATTATGACGTGTATTAGTCCAGTTCTGGCCCCTCTCTCTGTCACGCAGCGCTCCGCTCTCGCAGAGAGAGGGTCCAGGGTCAATTGTCTGCGCATGCTCGTAATTTTAGCTAGTTTCCAAGCTAATCGCTACTGCGCATGTACAACGAGATAAGACGAACAAGAAAACAGAGAAGGGAAGGGAAGCGCTGGCGGACGATTTTTTTTGTGCGGTCGGCAAAAAGAAAATAATATTTCCCGAATTCGATCGTGTTTGCTCCATGTTTGGTTAGTTGCACTGAGCGATTTCCTCCTGCAGTTCAGATTATTTTTTCAGAAGAAACGGTTGCTGCGAGCGTTACATGAATTCTTGAAGTACTGAGAAACAGAGGAGTTGTGGTCAATTCAAAAACACTGGATACGGGAGCCGAGAGAAGGCTAAAGCTTGAGTAATTACGAGTACTAACTGCCAATTTTGTGGTATTTGCTGTTGATCAAAACATTTTTCTCAATCTGTTTTGTAACGCTGTAACTAAAAACCTAAATGTTTTTGGAATTTTACCAACTGGCAGGCTTCCAACTGCTTCTTTATAGGTTAGTTAAAGAAGAATATATATGAAACTTTCAGAACGTTGTACAGTTGTAATTGTTGTGCCTTTGCATCAGTAATGAAGGGCCTGGTTAAGGGCTATCGAACACAGGCTTCAGACTGTTTTCCATCGGCGTTGGAGACGAACGCGCATATTTAATGAGCTCTCTATAGTTTATTCGCTCACCTCTCGAAACTTGCAAAATTCCATCCATACTATGTTGTTTCCAGAACCAAAAGTAAGGTAAAGAAAATTTAAATGCGCCAAAATATTGCCGAAAACTTCCGGGGAAAACCACTCCTTGAGCGAAGTGGCAGATGTTGTGCCCGGGTGTTGTGAAACAATCTTATTTGCATCGGGCATATTTAATGAGCTTTCTCGCCTTCTTCATTCTACCCTCGAAACTTGCCTAAATTTGTTTCAAAACTCTATTCCTTTTCTCTCTCGAAGAAATAAAACTAATGAAAGTGCAGACATGCCACAGACATTCCAATCCGCCAAGTTAATCTTGAACTAAACTTGAAAAGTTTTCCGAGTGTTGCCAACCTCACTGGCCACAAATATATTTTCGGTCGGGTCAAATCAACATCCTGCGCTCTGATCCGCTCTGATTGGTTTAGCGGGAGCATGCGCAGACAATTGTCCCTGGACCCTCTCTCTGCGAGAGCGGAGCGTTGCGTGACAGAGAGAGGGGCCAGAACTGGACTAGACGTGTATCGGATGTCTACGTGTATACATTTCAGTCATTTCAGCTTCACAACTGAAATGGATTCTTCGCTCGTATTAAATTTCGCATTCCCATGTGGACTACGCGGTTTCCACGTTTATAAAGAGCTGTGGAATCCTAGACTAAATGAAAAGCTTGACACAATTCACGAAGAAAATAATCCGCACGACCGCTACGCATTTGCTGCAATAAGAAAAACTGTTAGTCAGCCTCGCCCCATGTAAGGGAATCCAAGGGAGTCGTGGATTCCGGATTCCACACCGTGGATTCCGGATTCCGACGGTTGGATTCCGGATTCCATGCCTACTGATGGATTCCAGATTCCAAACTTTCTGTAATTCCGGATTCCAAAGTTCTTAACTCTGGTTTTCATTCGCATTTCAAAGGCCAATACTTTTTAAACTGTAACTGAAGTCGCCTATCTATATAGGAAAGTTCATTCCAATCTCCAAAAGATCAAAATTTATTGTACTTTCTAAATCATGTGTAAATGCTGATGCATCTCTATAATCGATAATTTTCTAATCTAATTATACGACTTTTTGACGACCACTATTTTTTGTTTAATACCGGTCATGATAGTGAACACCTCCAGGAATTTTTTGATGTAGCCCCTTCACTAAAATTTTCAAAATGTTAAACGTCACAGTTTACAAACTGTTTTAGTTTTTTTACAGACAAATACTTTTGATTTTAAATGTTGAGACACAGGGATTTCAGAAAATTTCCAATAAGCGACATAAGCGGCGGCTTGTTTAGGAAAAAAGGCGACGTAAGAGTCCGTATAATGTATAGGGGTGCTGGGGGCATGATCCCCCAGAAAACTGTGAAATCTAGATCCTCAGAAATGCAATTTCCAACATTCTGGACATCAAATAGAGTTGCGTTCATGAAAATTTTCATTGCGATATGGCAGCTATTTTCTGTGAAGAACAGAGTTTAAACGACGTACAGTCGCTGTTGTTGTTGTTTCCTTCTCTCATAAACTCCCAATAAACTCTCAGAAGGAACCCTCGCGAAAGCATTAACACAAAGAATTTTATTAAAATAGAAAGAGGTACTTATTAAGCCCTATGGATGGCGGTTCACCTCCGGTAAAAGGCAGACACCAGACACCACTACTAAAGAGGCAGGGTCTTCCAAAATTAGCTGCCGGCTGGTTGGCTCAATTGGCTGAGTACCAGACGTCGGAGCGTTAGGCCCGGGTTCGATTACCAGCCGCGCCAACACTCAGGGTCTTAAAATAACTGAGTAGAATGTGCTGCCTTTGTTTCGCAACTGCAAATGGCTAGACTTTCTAGTCTTCTCGGATAAGGACGAACAACCGTATGCCCCGTCTCAAAGCACGTTCACTGTCTTCACTGATCTGACTGTCAGTGTGAGACGTATAAGGACCCACTGAATGCTGTTCGAAAAGGGTAGGGGACGTAAATCCCGCTGGTGTGATGAGCTTTTGATGAGTTGGGTGGGTAATTAAGGGGTTGATTTCAATTAGGACGCAGTCCTGTTTTATCCTCTCACTGTGGTGATTCACCTTGGCGAAAGAATTAAGTAAATAAAAAATTTACTGGTTGAAATGCCGTTTTGAATGAAGATCCGCTCTGAACAGAAGGCAGGAAAGAAGGCATGTTTTTAACTCTGGTGCGCATCGCTAAGATTTCTGTAAAATACTTCGGAATTTCGATGCAAGAATTTTTTCTAGGCTGCTCGGGGTGAACGATTTTTTCTGCAAAATTTCCCTTTCATGATTTTTTTGTCATTCTCCTTGATTCGCTCCCCAGCCCCCTCCATACTTTCCCTAATGGTCCGTCCCTAACGGGTCTTGTTTTTATTCTCGTTGAGCGTCCACTCACCCTTCATCCTATCGTTTGTTGGGGAGGATCGTTTCGTGACCAACCAAAAGAACCTTATCTTTGCGTAGGATCAGAGGCTAGTTAGCGGATCAGCTCTCTATGAGCCAATGGCCATCCATCACAGTCTTGCGCCTACCAGCGGTGATACAGACAGTACTTCGTAAAAATTCAAGTTTCAAGTACCAGTTCGGAGCAAAATAATTCCAAACTGAGTAATGCTGCGCGAAGATTTTTTTATTTCATGATGTCCAGATCTGACACATGAACATTGTCTCAATAAAACACTAGACCGATATGTATGACTACCGAATAGCTATGGATTTATCAATTATCTTTCCCAGCTTCAGTGTACTTCTTTCGGCGTTTCCGTCTTTGATTAACAGATTATCAAAACAGCAGAATAAAACGGTCAACGTTGGATACCACTACATGTAGCTCGATGTGAAACCCTGCATGAAAGAAAACAACTGTGATCGGTGTTCACCATTTATGAAACAGTTCGGGTCAAGGTCGGAAAAGTTAAACATAGGAAACATGTGCCCTATAAGGAATCAAAAACTCCCAACCGCAATGTTGACATATGAAGTACATGTTAGGTGACCAATCACTTTTTGGTGATGGTGGTGGGGACGCCGAGAGGAGGGATAGGTGGCGATTTGTTATGAAATTACTACTAACAGTACAGTACATTCCAGACCGGGATTCCAGAGTTATGGATGAGGCTGGATTCCGGATTCCACGGGTTGGATTCCGGATTCCAGGGACTGGATTCCGGATTCCAAAGCCCTGGATTCCGGATTCCAAAGGCAAAAAAATGTTGGATTCCGGATTCCCTTACATGGGGCGATACAGCAGTTCAGAAGGCATGCGCGTGTCACATTTAGAAGAAAGGGCTCTGTCTTGATGCAAAATGTAGAGCTGCGTTTTCATTGTATTGTTGTCTACAGAACTTATAATTTAAGCTCGCGTTGATGAGAAAATTTACCAAAATTTGCATGTCTCTCTTGAAAAAAGGCGTTTGCTTTGCCATGAATTTTTACTCTTTCTTTGTGCAGCTTTTTGGATTTCTCTTTTTGGGCACTTGCTGGCTTGACTCTTGGGAAGACATAAGTCATATGTTGTCGGCGCATAAGCATGCGCAAGGAAACTTGGCCAACACGGGCAAGTCATTTGTCACTGAAAGAATTTGTCAAATAAAATTTTTCTCGTATGCTTGCCACAAGCATATTAACCATTCCACAACGTCCTCTTGTTGCAGATTATTGCCCACATTGAGAAGGATTGTGTGTTAACAATAATTTCCTGCCTGTATGCGCAGATGGGATGCACAGAAAAGGTAACTCAAAATCTTAGGAATAAATGGTTGCGAACATATCGAAGCCATTGATACTGGAAAAAATGAAGTTTCGAGAGTTGGTACTGTTGAAAGGCAGTAGACTGAAAAACAGTCTTTTTTGTTCTTAAATTTCGCAGGGACCGGTGGTGCGAAGCACCAAAAGCGCGGACTCTCTCGGGCGAGACCTTTTGTTCTAGAGCCACGAGTGTCGATTGAATCAAATGCCGTCATTCATAGTACTGGAAAATGAGGAAAACCGGAGACTGTAATGAGGAGGAAACTGTAATGAGGAGGCAGCCAGTAGAAACAACCATTCAGAGAAAAGAGTGACATATGTTACTTATCCTAATAACTAAAGTATTTTTTGCAGATTCAGCGAGGAGATGTCGAATCCCATCTTCAAACTGACATGAGGTTGCACCTTGACTTAGCTTGTGTAAAGTTGAATAAAACAGAAGATCAGTTGCGTAACACACAGGAGAAGTTCGAAGAGACCACAAGAAAACTTGAAGAGAGGTTTGAAAAGACCACAAGAAATCTTCACGAAAAGTTTAAAGAGACCACAGCAAAACTTAAAGAGAAGGTCATTGCTCTTGAGAATACACTAATGCAATATTCTGAAGAACACACCTGGAAGATCAGTGGCTTCAGTGAAATCTTGAGACAAGCCAAAAGCGGAGGAAAAACTAGTATAGATAGTACTCCATTCTACACAGGAGAATATGGCTATAAATTTAAAATTCGCTTGTATCCAAATGGCATTGGTATGGGAAAAAACACTCACCTCTCGGTTTTCTTTATTCTGATGAAAGGCGATTGCGATGACATTTTACCCTGGCCTTTCCAGAAAAAAGGTAACGTTTATTTTGTTTGATCAACAAGAAGTTGTGTCTGCCACAGAAGAACCTACTGAAAGTCCTAAAGATATTACGTGGCAGAAGCCTTTGGCAAGAGATAATATTGGGAAGGGCGTCACTAAGTTTGTGTTACAAGAAAAACTAAAAGAAGGGCATTTCATTGTGGATGATACTATATTCATTCAGGTGAAAATCGTTGCACCTAGAAAGATGTAATCCCGTCTTTCAGGTTTAACGTTTGACTTTTTAGTTTGCGATTCCATTGTTGTGAATATTATACCATGTGATTCCAAATATATTTTTTATTAGCGAAGGTCTCTAGAAAACAACTTGACGAAAGGTAACTTGTGAAATGTAATTTCTGACGATTGACTAGTCTTGTCGAGTCAGAAATTTTAAAATATTCTCGCGGCACGATAGCCGGCGCGATAGCGGGGAGTCAGATTTGTCCCACTATATATATTTTTCATTCTCAGACTTCTTTTGCAATGCCTTTCTTCCATTCTGATAGGGTTAGTCATGTTTTTTTGTTTCTCTTCCAAATCTAAACTAAAAGAGTGTTTTTGTTTGTAGTTTTTCGTGTCTACAGTGGCATTACTTTGAAGCTTTTCGATGCTTAGTTTTAGTGGCACACATCCTACGCGTAATAAGCACTTTATCAGAATCTAGCTTTTGTACAAACTGTGTCGACTCACTGTTATCAAATGATTGACTGACTTACCCGACGTAACCTATTTCACATGTATTAAATGTCTCGCGGTAGTGTAATTAGGAATAGATAATTCCCTCTAAAGAAGAGAAAGAAATCTTCGTATGCAGTAAATAGAAGTTTAAAGTTTATTATTTCAAAGTTTATTATTATTCACTTCTATAAGTAAAATAAAAAGAACTACTCTATCTACACTATTAATTTTTTATCAGCTAAGTATTATGCTGTAGTGCTTAAATGCTTTGAGACTTATTAAAATCTGACAATGTAATTTGCATGGCTAGTTAATTCCTAATTGGCTTTTTTCTTTATTCTTTTTTCATTTTTGTAAGACAACGTTATTGCAACTAGGTGTATATAAATAAAGAAATTACAGAAAGCAAGTCAAGTAATTAACATAAAAAAATATATACATATGTGAAAAAAGAAAGAAATTACAAATAAATAAATAAATAAATAAATAAGGATGCATGGATAAGTCTATAAATTCTTAATATATTTTAATTACTGTTGGTAGTGATCGAACGAAAGCTTGGTGTTTTTTTAATTAAGGTGTGAACATCAACATAATTCTCCTCGTGTTCTAAAAGCTGCAGTAAAATTTGCTGAAGACATTTTTTGAAGGAGGTTTTGTTTTTCGTTCGGAGATGTTCTGGGAGTCCGTTCCATATTTTACATCCGATGCGTGAAAACGAGTGGCTCTGTTGTTTTAGTCTTGAATGTTTTATGTAGAATCTACCAGCTGATGCAGATCTAGTACTATAGGTATGAACAGAGTCTGCGCGAGTAAAAAGATCTAACAATTTCGAAGGAGCAGTTTTACAGTTTATGTCATGCATTAAGATAGACATAGATTTGTAATAAAGCATATCCACAGGAAGAATATTAGCACGTACGAATAATGGAATGGCATGCTGTCAACGCAGAGCTCGTTTCTGAAGGATTAGAATTCGTTTCTGAAGGATTAGAATAGAAAGGGGGCGCAAAAGTGTATTCATCTACCCTAAATGACTTTGAAGACGTTGTATGATCATTATAAGCTCACAAAGCTGTAAACGTCGCATTTCACGCCTTTCTTCAAATGACATTTGTCCAGTTGTGGTTGCTTCACGGATTTAAGCCTTGCGAGAACAGTTTTACCGAGACGAAGTTTGACTAACTTCCGAGTCAACTTAACCTGCGATTAGGTCGAATTTTAGTATGGTTCTCATATTCTTTTACGTGGGTCGCTTGCTGAAATTGGGCCTGATGCAATCTTTCACAGCACCCATACTTGTGGCCAAAATTTGGCCACCATAATCTCGTAACCTGATTGGCTGTTGGAATCACCAGAAGTATATGGCAGGCTCTCGCAAAGCGGCTCCGCGATTGAAGCTCCATTATAGCATGATCGGCGGAAGGGAGCACGTTGGTTTTTTTTGGACAGTTTTGTCGATTCTGGACACAGCAATATGCTTTGTTTTGTTTATCCATATCGCAATTATGAAACATCAAAGATACCGTCCATATCTACATATTTGCCAGAAGTAGTTGGGATGGCTATAAAAAGATAGGTGATTTCAGATGTTCATGTTCAATTGAAACATTTTCAAATAGCTGACATGAACATTTTGATGCTCCCTCCCCTCCCCCTCTCAATGTTGGACCTTTGCAGGCCAATCTTCAGTCAGTAAACTTGGTTGAAAGACTGGATTCGCTTGAAAGTTCACAGAATGATCTCAGTGGATAGCGGTAACGTCGGATAACAGTGACGTTAAAGCGTTTGACGAGTCGATAATGCCGGGACCGTTGGTTCTTCCTTGATCAGCTTGGGAGCAGGGATGGCGTAGTAGTGAGAGCACTCGCCTTCCACCAATGTGGCCCGGGTTCGATGCCCGGTCCCGGTGTCTTATTTGGGTTGAGTTTGTTGTTGGTTCTCGTCCTTGCTCCGAGGGTTTTTCTCCGGGCACTCCGGTTTTCCTTCCTCCATAAAAACCAGCATTTCCAAATTCCAATTCGACCTGGACGTCAAGTGTTCACTCATGAGCCCCTGGCTCGGGAGATTAGGCAACTACTCTCCACACTATGACGTTAAATATGATTTGATTTTTTAAATCTTCAGTCGAGTCTTGTGAGGCCTTACAACAAAGACTGAGACAATGACTGAACTTTAATGGTTTGCATACAAGAACAACATAGAAAGACAAGACACACTGCTTCCAGTTTATGATCTATGAGTTATAGTATTCTACTTCATATTTTTGTCAACTGCGAGGGAAGACACTTTTAAAGAACAAAAGAGGAAAAAAAACATTTGAAAATTTGCAAGGTTTTCTATTCTGCATTTTAAAACCTTTTTATCACGACAATCTTATTTTCTGTTATTTGTAAGTGTGTCGGTTAAGACTTAAAAGACGTAGAAAATGATCAGTTTACTATTAAAATATGAATCTTTTATTTTTGTGAGTTCAAGTGAGATAAAAAAATGAATAGACTTTGTACACAAGTATAACATTTGTATCAGAATGAGGATCTAAAGGAAGCGCAATTGGATAATAAACTTACAACTATTCATTGTCAGAAAAGGATATTTATATACGATAAATAGTATAACAGCCTGTGAGCAGGTTTTTGTGTTTGGAATCTCCTGTAAGCAGCAAACAATAAGTTAGCAGTGGAGCAAACCTTGGATGAACCTACTTTATCAGTTTCTGCACTTTGACTGCTCATGTATTTTAACATGGGGTGCTGTGCAAAAGCTGCTCTTAAATGAAACCCACAGAGGGAAAACATTGAGGTGGTCTCGGTACATGGTCTGCAGTCAACAGCGCTAATGTTTTGGACTTACGGTTTGCAAGGAACTAGTAGTAAGAGAAAAAAGGGACTTCTTGTAGTCTCTCTCCAGCCACATGGTGTTTGTAATACTTTAATAAACGTTTATTCTATAATACGAGATTTTTTCTTTCGTAAGAATTGGATGAAGATAATAGTGAAAAATGCACTACAGGCCCTGACGACGATCTTGTTTTGAAACTTGTAGACAAGCTTGAACAAAAACTGGTAAGTGCTGACTACAACTAAGTTAATGGTCCCCATCCAGAACTGGGCGTAAAGCGATTGCTGTTGAGACTCTGATTATTGACTTGGGGTCAGTGTTGGCTGTGCAGGCTGTGTAAGGCAAGCCAATTGTAGCAATATTCAATTCGAAATTCAATTTCAATTCAATAAAATTCAATATCAATTCAATATCAATTCAATGTCAATTCAATAAAATTCGATTTCAAGTACCTGACTTTTTGTTTGCAGTGCTTGTTAAGATAGAGGAATGCGTAGAAACCACTGGAACAGATATTAGCGACGTCCAAGCACAATTTGCGGTTGTCGATCGAACTGTTAACCTTTTACGTATTAAGGTACCCATCTAGGTACGTTCGCCCAGTTGTTAAACTATGATGAACTGTCAGTTGTCTCGGCAATAGACCTCAAAAGGTTAACAGTTCGATCGGCAACCACAAATTGTGCTTGGATGTCGCTAATATCTGTTCCAGTGTTTTCTACGCATTCCTCTATCTTTTCAAGCACTGAAAAAAAAAAGTCAGATTAGTCTATCTCTATGTCAAATGGTGACTCCTTGATGTCGGCCCGTTTCTCGACCATTTCTCTTCCAGGTTTTCACTCGTGGAGCTCATGCTCGCAGTCTGAATGTTCCCGTAGGTTAGCTGTCACTTCCTGTCAGTAATCGGAAGCTTTATTGAATAAAAGTTTTCTGAAACAGAAATTGAATTGGCATTGAATTTTATTGAATTGAAATTGAATTTTATTTAATTGACATTGAATTGACATTAAATTGAAATTGAATTGACATTGAATTGATATTGAATTGACATTGAATGTCGAAGTCAATATTGCTACAATTGGCTTGCCATAGCTGTGCTTGGTTGTGGTTAGTCTAGGAAGTGACTACCAGTAAACGATCTTTGCGGGCGGCGACGTTAAGTACGATACGATACGATTTGAATGGGATTCTGATGCGACTGGAGGAGAGCGCTTGCGATGTACTAAAAAGTAGTTTATGCTCACATTGCGTGCGTTCAACCCCCACCACTACACAGCATCTTAATTGGAATCAAATCACCGTTAACTCGCAGAGAAAAAATAAATCGCTGGTAGTTTAATGGCGATTTGGAACCGCATGCAAAACCGCCGCAAGAATTGTATCAAACTTTCCTGAACGGCCCTTTAGCTGACTCGTACCCGTCGCCATTAAAAATTCAGAAATTGAACGAGCGAAAAAGACGGAGGACGTCTGGAACAGACAAATTTGCATCCCTTCCGAAGACTCCCCGCTGGAATTTCACCTCCGATGGGCTGGGAAACAATCAAAGAAAGAAGTACTATTGTTATTAAAAGTCTGCTGGCTTAAATTGTGTTTTGTGCAGACTACGAAATGTCCCTTTTTTTTCTCAATATTTGTCCACGAGAATCAAAATTCACTAGACTAGCAGTTTCCGCTCAAGGATAGTCGAGGAAAAAGAACACGCGAGCGAGTGCGAAATTGACGCACGTGCGCAATGAGCCGGCTCTTTACACCAGAGGCTCATCACGAGCGCGATTTTTGCACCCACTTCCTTGCCTGTTTTCCTGTAGAGATAGCCAGAATGTCAGCCGTCTGTTGTGGTCGTTTTCGGCTACTGTAGCGAGAAAAGGGACTTCTTTTAGTCTCTCTCTAGTACATGGTGTTTGTAATATTTTAGTAAACGCTTATTCTATAATACGAGATTTTCTCTTTCGTAACAACTGGATGAAGATAATAGTGAAAAATGCACTACAGACCCTGACGACGATCTTCTTTTGAACTTGTAGACAAGCTTGAACAAGAATTGGTAAGTGCTGACTGCAACAAATTAACGGTCCCCATCCAGAAGGTGGGCGGAAAGAAACTGCCCTGAGCGATTGCTGTTGAGACCCTGATTATTGACTTGTGGTCAGCGTTGGCTGTGCTTGGTTGTGGCTAGTTTAGGAAGTGACTACTAGTAAACGATCTTTGCGGGCGGCGACTTAAAGTACGATACGATACGATTTGAATGGGATTCTGATGCGATTGGAGGAGAGCGCTTGCGATGTACTAAAAAAGCTGTTTATGCTCACATCGGGGACGTCCAACCCCCACCACTACGCAGCATCTTAGTTGGAATCTAATCTCCATTAACTCGCATTGAAAATATAAATCGCCGGTAGTTTATGGCGATCTGAAACTGCATGCAAAACCGCCCCAAGAATTGCATCAGACTTTTGTTGTGTAAACGGCCCTTTAGCTGACTCCAGTGGTGGTTGAACACGGTCCGAAAGGCATGGTGGATCATTATATTAGCCAATCACGAGCAGTCTCTCAACCAGGACGAGAAATCAACATGGCGGCCTTTGACGGGAATGTGAGCTTCACTTCTTGTCTTTTTAACGTGCTATCTGTCCCCAGTGCAACTTACGTTTAACAAGAATAATTAGGATTGGTGTGTATCTATATGTCTTGAAATTTTTGGATCTGGTCTTCTTTTGTAAGTCAAGTTTGAGCACAATTTCGTTGTAGGTGGATCGAGCAACGTGTGCTTTCATGGTATTTGAGTAGGTCTTACATTTTGAGAATATGTAGGCTAACCCAAAAATCTAAAACCGTTTATTTTACACCAAGATCGAGGTGGATAAATTTGCTTTTATAAAATCATATAGCGCCCGATAGCGCCCCTCTAGTTTGAGAATTATGCGTTGTTTAAGTTGTCGAATTTTCTCTCCAATATTACTCTCACGCTGCAAGATGTGAAAATTATCCGCCAAGTATTAACGCGAGTGATCCTCTTTAATTGTGACAAGTATCAACAGTATGGTTTGGCATCCCAATTGAGTGTTTTCCCTTCTTTGTTTTGTTGTCTTTAGGTTAAGAGGCAAAATGGTTTCTTCGGTCTGCTCTGTTGCCATGTATGCAACAAACTTTCAAGAATCACATTTTGTTTGCTGAAATGACCAAAATTATTTGGGCTTTAGGTTCTTAATATATAGTCACATCATCTGTTGTGGATTGGTTTCCTAAGATCCCCTTAAGGTTCTTAACTTACAACCTCTGTGCAGTGAACCATTGAGAAAGCGAAAAAAATTCAGTATTGATCAGTAACTCAGATTGGAAATTCACGGTGCTATCTTAGACATGCAAGAGAAACCGAAACTGGTTTGAGATATCAAAAATTTGAGATAGCCAATAGTAAATAAGTGAGCAAGATCAACCGAGGAAAACAATAAAAATATTTTCACTTCAATAGAGTTGTGAGCAGGTTGGGGGGTGGTGTGGGGTTGGGTTCAAGTTAGTGGGGTCTGCTGTAAGAAATAAAATCCAGAGCCATTGAGGGAGAACTATGAATTATTGATTGAACATCCCTTTCAATTTGTCAGTTTAGTTGTTATTAATAACAATTAGAGCTACTGAGATCCATAAAAGGGTCAAGAACTGTGAATTGATTAAATATCCCTTTTCTAATGGAACTCGCAACTTTCGCTTTCTTCGTCAATTTTTTGCATTGATATCAATCCTTATTTGTTTTCTACTGAATTGTCTCCCAGGAGACAGATTTGACACACCAAAATGAGTGGTCTTACCGTGTTTACACGATTATGGTACAAGTTTTTGCACCGGATTGAAAATCTTGATCTGGTACAGCAACCAGAATAAACTTGCACTAGTATGACTCGTAATAGTATGAAATCTTGTGCTGGTATCATTATACAGAGCCATAAGAGGGAATGAAACTCAAACCTGTATTATGTAAACACCCCTTAAGTTTCTGTTACTTGACTCAACAGGCAGACTTGGTGCTCAGTGGTGAGTCCAGACTTTCATGGAGGGTGGGGTCCAAGTTTAATGGTGGGTGAGGGGAGACAACAAAATACAAAACTTTTGTGGAGTTATATCTTGGTATTATTCTGTACTATATTCTGACCATAAGTAAATTGACAAAAAAAATCAGATGCTTTCTGAGTGGAGTTTGATGTTGTGCACAAGCTAATCTGCGCTCCGCTTCGTTGTAGTCTGGAGTAAATGTGTAACTCCATAATTGTTTTGTTCATGTGTATTGCTTTCTGTTAGTCTGTTTTGTCCAGCCTTATTTTCTTTTCAACAAAAAGGGGGGATACCCTTGGTCCCTCCTCTGGATCCACCATTGACTTTTCAACAAGGTAGAGGTCTGAAGTAAACAAATGAAGGACTGGGCCATTGTTTGGAAGGGGTAAATGCTCAAAGGTCCAGTTTAGTTAGAGTTTGCTCTGTAGTTGGGACAGCATTCTAATAATTATAAAAATATCAATTTACTCATTGTAAAAGAGCAAAAGAATTGACAGATTTGTAGCAATGACCTTGTGCTTCACTAGTTTTAAAGGATTCAAGCTAAAACAGGTTCTCTGTGACCTCGATAATTTTGTCATGATAATCAGTGCAAAGCCCTCAACAACCCTGTCTTAAAAACTGTTTTCTGCTTGAGGTCCTTGTGGGTAAATGAGTCAATGCTTTCATTGAAGTAGCTGAGAAAAAAATATGGGTACACTGTATATAATATTGTCACACATTCTACAGGCTGAACAGAGCTTTGTTAAATTTTCTTAAACAGATTTTCATGTCCCCTGCAAAAGAAAGTGGAATTCTCGTTCAATCACAGACTTACTTTGTCAGCATCAGTTACTTTCAAAAGCAAAACAAATTAATTAATTAATTCATATTGACAGCTAGCAATTTGAACAATAATATTTTAATACAGCCTTGTTTAGCTAAGCTGTGAAAGTATAATTTCAGAGAAGCCCTTCAGGATTACTACATCCCGCAACAACAGTATTCTTGAGAAACAGAAGCTTTTGGACACCCTGGAATTTAAAGGACTGTTAATGCTATAACATGAACATTCTTAAGGTTTTTCATGGCACGTACTCGACGCTTTAATATCCATCGGGCAAAACTTACGATTTCACACAACTGACGCAATTACAAAACCTCAGAAAGCCACGCATCTGTGTTTTCACTTTCGATGATTGGGAATAAGTCCTTCATGGCCCAAGAGGCTATTCATGGTAAGATGTTTGCACATATAAGTTACTAAAGAGGCATATTTCTGATAAACCCGGAATTGAAGTCTCCACGTGTACGCGTTCAATCGATCAATGCATGAAACCAGCCGTTAAAATGTTACATCAGATATTCAGATGTAAACAAAGGATAATTAGACCACAAGAATGGGAGAAACTTCCATCTTTGTTATTTCCAGCTCTTGTAGTTGAATTTGTTTTGCCTCTTCGAGATCCGCACCGTACGAAGGTTCATGCATTGCAACTGAGTTTGAATCGATCGATAGCCCCATCATGCTTTGCGAACCGTGTCCAACCACCACTGAGCTGACTCGTACCTAGTCGCTATTAAAAATTCAGAAATTGAACGAGAGAATAAGACGGAGGAGGTCTGGAACAGACAAATTTGCATCCCTACCCAAGACTCCCTGCGTGTTAACCCGCGCGCCAATTCATTCTCGTATTCAATTTTCTCCCGCCCCAAAAACAACTAAATAGCGACTGGGTACGAGTCCGGCTCTTCGAAACGTCAGTCAGTATTACAGTCAGTGCCAGCAACAAAAGCCTTATTGAGGATTTTTATATCTAGTGAATTAATTTTGACATCCTTTCAGTGAGATAACGTGGTTTCTTTGATGACTTTGTTGTGTTAAAGTAGACGTCGTTTCTGGTTTTACGCATGCAGTTGCAGAGGGTCATGAGTGTCGCTCTCTTCAGAACCAACTGTCGTGGTTACTCACCATTTATCTTTTTTAATCTGTAGGTTATGATGGTGTTCCTTTATTTCCAGAAAATTTTGCAAAGTTACGTTCATGAATTGCTCAACAAATCGTTTGAGAGGGAAGAAAATTTGAAGCTCCAAAGAGGTTTTTGAGCTGACTAGCAAAGAGAACCGTGATTAGCAGACTTTTAGCCCCGCTAAAAATTGATCTTAATTTAAATCTTAATTAAAATTTAAAGCTAGTAAATCTCAGAGCTTAGTCTCAAATATTTTCTAATTTAACTAAAGGAGGAAGGACAAGCCAAGTGCTTTATAGAATTGAAAAATACTGGAACCATTTAAAAGGTTTTGAAGAATTGCATGAGATCGTGACCCATACAGATTCATGTGTGTTTTTTAAAATCACAACCATTCTTCGACGCACTTGGTGCAGTTATTACTGCCTTATTACTGGAAGTTTTTGTAGCAACTTAATTTCGCGATTTTGGTAAGTTTAATTTTCTGGCGAACGTTTCGTCAATTTTCGATAATTTGGAGAATTTGTATAGAATTTGTGTAAGAGACCCTCTTTTTGTACAAAACCAAATAAAAAAAATCCGTAGAAATTTCCTGTGATAAGGTAGTCGCCTCTTTATACTTTCTGGTCACCCTTCAGTGAGTGATTGGAATTTGTAGAGTGGTTTTCATTTGAGTGTCGAAAGTAGTTTGCGTTTGTTTTGGCTTTGCTTTTCCTTAATCTGTGATTGGCCTAAAAAACTTCCGCCGCTTTCTCTCAGCCAATCAGAAGTAAAACCGAAACCAAGTGTGTCTTCGTAACATCCATTTTCTCGCGCTTGGCGCCTGTAACATGTATTTCCTTCGGTGGTTGGGTCATTTGTGTGAAGTGATGGGCTAGGTAATTACTTTGGTTTTGGTTTTACGACACTCGATTGGAAAGTCACTCCCTTCAGAGACTTCTCTCAAGTCCGCTCAAGACGTCTCTCAAGGTCATTACCAACTATCATGGTTACTCATCATTTATCTTTTTTAATCCGCAGGCTACGATGGTGTTCCCTTATTTCCAGAAAATTTCGCAAAGTACGTTCATGAATTGCTCGACAAATCCTTTGAGAGGGAAGAACATTTGAAGTTCCAAAAAGGTTTTTGAGCTGACCAGGAAAGAGAACCGAGATTAGCAGTCAGAGAATTGGAGAAGCAGGATGAGCAGAACCGGGATTAGTAGTCTACTAAATTGAATTTTATATTAAGCTCAATCAAATTAATCTCAGAGCTTAGTCTCAAATTAGGGAGGAGCAAACGACAAGCCAAGTGCTTTATAAAATTGGAAAAAACTGAAACTATTTAAAGGTTTTCAAGAATCGCATCAGATCGTGACCCATACAGATTCATGTGTGTTTTTGGAATCACAACCATTCTTGGACGCGGTTGGAGCAGTTATTGCTCCCTTATTACTGGAATTTTTTTGTGACAACTTAATTTTGCAATTTTGGTAAGTTTTACCCGAGAATTTTTCGTCAATTTTCGGCAATTTAGAGAATTTGTATAAAATTTGTGTTAGCGACCCTCTTTTTGTACAACACCAAATTAAAAAAAATTCCTCTATTAAGGTAGTCGCCTCTTTATAACTTCCTGGTCACCTTTCAGTGAGTGATTGAAATTTATAAATGGTTTTCGATTGAGTGTCGAGAGTGGTGTCGTTTGCTTTTTCTTTACTCTAGTTCGATCTGTCACTGGCTTAAAAATTTTGCGCCACTTTCTCTCAACCAATCAGAAGTAAAACCAAACCAATCGTGTTTTGTAGCACGCATTTTCCCGCGCTTGGCGCCTGTTGGTAAATCAAATGGTAAATTAAATTTAACGTCATAGTGTGGGGAGTAGTCGCCTAATCTCCCGAGCCAGGGGCTCATGTGTAAACACGTTCATGAGAAAATACATGTAACAGTGTAACAGCTGTTACACTTCGTTCATTTGGTAAAATTGGCTAGAGTAACATCGGTTTTGGTTTTACGACACTCGATTGAAACTCTGGGATTTACTGCGTTCTTTGGTTCGTCAGAAAAGTTTACGTTTATCAATTGTGTGTATTTATGACACTTGTTCAATGACGAGGTATCTGGACAAATTGGAGCTAAAATTTAAAGAGACTGCAGTTTGCGTGTATATTGTACTTAATTTTGTGAAGAATTTAAAGGCCATTCAATATAACGTGTACAGGGTATTTACAATATTGCCTGTGAATAAAAGCATGTTTCATCAACGTTTACCAAAGATTACGGAAAATGAATAAATACTCTAAGAGAAAGGCTCAAAACGTGTCCAGTTGGCTCCAGTTGTTCAAAAGTTGGATAGCGCTATCCACCGGATAAATCTCTATCCAGTGGATAATGCAATTAGTTTCCCTAACACTTATCCACTGGATAGTGATTTAACCGGTGGATAGCGCCATCCAACTTTTGAACAACTGGGGCCTGGAATGTATAATGTGGAAAAAGATAAATCATGATCACGTTTAAATGATCATGTTTAACAAATACAGTCGAACCTCTCGGTACCGACACCTTTCTAATACGGACACCTCTCTATTACGGACACCTCTCTATTACGGACACCTCTCTAATACGGACACCTCTCTATTACGGACACCTCTCTATTACGGACACTCTCTAATACGGACACCTCTCTAATACGGACACCTCTCTATTACGGACACCTCTCTATTACGGACACCTCTCTAATATGGACACCTCTCTAATACGGACACCTCTCTAATACGGACACCTCTCTAATACGGACACCTCTCTAATACGGACACCTCTCTAATACGGACACCTCTCTATTACGGACACCTCTCTATTACGGACACCTCTCTAATACGGACACCTCTCTAATACGGACACCTCTCTAATACGGACACTTCTCTATTACGGACACCTCTCTAATACGGACACCTCTCTATTACGGACACCTCTCTAATACGGACACCTCTCTATTACGGACACCTCTCTAATACGGACACCTCTCTAATACGGACACCTCTCTAATACGGACACCTCTCTAATACGGACACCTCTCTAATACGGACACCTCTCTAACACGGACACCTCTCTAATACGGACACCTCTCTATTACGGACACCTCTCTAATACGGACACCTCTCTAATACGGACGCCTCTCTATTACGGACACCTCTCTAATACGGACACCTCTCTATTATGGACAGTTTCCAAGGTCCCGACAAAATTTTTTATATTTTCTTTTGAAAAACCCTCTATAATACGGACTCTCTCTAATACGGACAACGGTCACTAAATCTCGCCCCCAGAGAGTAAATTCATATAAACTGAACCTCGTTATATTACGGACACTGCGGTGATCAGGTGATGATAGTTTGTGTATGATGGGCTATGCAAGGTGATTTCAAAAGCCCAGTCGTTGCATATATCAAACAACGATTTACGAAGGGTGTACAGAGGAACATAACCATAACAAAACGATCTTTTCTAGTACATTT
The DNA here is from genome assembly GCA_964017195.1 of Siderastrea radians. Taxonomy (NCBI): domain Eukaryota; kingdom Metazoa; phylum Cnidaria; class Anthozoa; order Scleractinia; family Rhizangiidae; genus Siderastrea; species Siderastrea radians. The sequence goes on along the minus strand of OZ024892.1, from coordinate 47,883,274 downwards.
GTACTCTAGTTACTGCAAAATAGCAAAATAGCGAAAGACGCTTTCAGAATTGTACGTTACGTTACTTTTTACATGCAGCATTGCGCTGTAGCTCGTTTCGTTTTAAAACAGTGATTTGTCTACTTACTTTGTAGCTGAGATGTACAATGTTGTATGCTACTAAAAGACAGTGTTTTTCTACTGTGAATTAATAAATTTAAATGCAGTGTGAGCCTGGTTTTAGCTACTGAACACTTAAAACTGTAAGTGGAGTCATAAAAGTGACGTCATCGTGGTGACCTCTTTTATACGGACACCTCTCTAATACGGACACTTCGTTCTGCCCCTTCGGTGTCTGTATTAGAGAGGTTCGACTGTATGTACACTATTATATGTCGTTCACCTGAAAAAAGTTTTGGGATACGAAATTTCACTCGTTTCTTTCCTTTTCTTTCCCACCTTTCTTTTCATCCCCGGATAGGAAGCTAAGGCCACAGGGTCCAGAGGAGTTAAATTTGTACGCTAGAATTATCCTTCGTACATCTTACCTTATAAAATACATAACCACATCATTTAATCAATAAATTTGCCTAATGCAACCTTTGTGAATCCAATTTGAACGGCTTTCTTCCCTTTCCATACGCTGCATTTCTCGATCTCCATCTCGCTTAGTACGCCATATCGTCCGCAATATTGAAAATTGCTATTGACCGCAGACCATTCTTCCGCGATCGCCTAACACGTTGCCCGAAGGGCAACGGCTTTTGTTCGGAACGGCGAAGCTTTCCGAACGAGGCACGAAGTGCCGAGTAAAAATAAGGACAAGGGAGGAAACTTATACCACGTGATCTCGATCGATGTGCACTGCAGCACATGGTGACGGAAGTGATCGTTACCGGAAACGGGAGAGCAGTGGACTGTTACTAATGCAAAGTTCAAAACATCACATGTGGAGGGAGTTTTATTAAAAATGACGAGTTCGCCAAAGAGGAACGCTCCGTTACACGAAAACCAGCCTGAGCGGAAGAAATCGAAACTATCGAACAGGTAAAAACACGTTTTCGTATCTAAATGGTAAGTGTTTCGACAATCTGCTTTCAAACGCGAACATAAAAATACCATATTTCCGCGATCAAAAGGCCCCTGAGACCAATTTTAAAATTTAAAAACTTACTGCAGGCTATCGCTGAATTACCAGCTAGACCGCCGAAATTACACAACACTGAGTGGAATTCTTTAAGATTATACTGTGAGGGGCTCTGAAAAGGAAAATTTCGTTTTGCATGCCAAAGAAATGGGCATGATTTTGAGCGAAGTCTTTCCAGGCAACTCGAGTGCAGCGGAGGGAAAATGGCAACCGAACGTGGAAGTACCCACTTTCAAAGAAGTCTCAGCTGGATGAAGTTGCACTAAAATGGGAAGACCTGCCACATTTCACCACAGAGTTTGGTTGGCTTTTATCAACCACGTGCACCACTTGGCAATTCTTTGCGTTCCGATTTCATTATTTCCAAGCGCTTCATCGCTCACACAATAGCTCATTCGAATTTCTAACGTCTCTGATTTCTTCCAAGGTTGAATCGAGTCTTCCGTTAAGCGTTTTAAAAGCAGAATCTGTTTTCTTAAGAATGGCTTCGTTGCTCATGATTCCGTGGCGGAGATGCACCAAGCAAAAATGAAATATGAGCGACGAAACGTCGTTCAAAACAATAACAGAAGTTAATATGAAACTTACAATGTTTCGCCTCACTGCAGTCCCAACAGGACAACTTCCGCTTTCGATCAAATCACCATATTTACGTCATTTCCGTCACCGAGTGTTGCGGTGCACATATAGTACGAAAGCGAAGCGTGGAAGCCGTAAATTCCGCTTGGCGAAAACGTATGTTTTTCGTCATTTTTAAACAACTTTTTTCCATATTTGTTAAGAATAGGTAAATTCTAGACCAGATTCTTAAAATTAGGCATTTTGTTGACTAACAAAAGACAGATCGAAATGCACTAATCACGTTTAACAGTCTTCACAGCCAGTAACATCACAGCTTAACTGACAGATGACCAATAACAACACGAGATCGTTGACCAATCAGGACAACGACCAGAGACTTCTAACATCTACTGACGATTCACAGTTCACTTGACTCTGATGATGACTTCCGCCCAGGTTGTCGAAACGTCAGTCAATGTCACCTCAAACAGTCCTTCTCAGGACAACACTCACCCGGACGATCACAATTTACCGAATTATGATATGACTCCTGGGTTCAAACCATTTACAATGATGTAAATGTTGCAAAGGCAATTTCAAATTTGTAATTAATTTACAGGTATAAGAATTTAAATTAACTAAATAATATTTCCCAAAATGAAGAATGCATTTCAATATTAAAGCTTTTAAGCATTTTCTTTCAACATATAAATAAGTACAGTATTATATCTTTTTATATTTATATGCAATTTTAACTGTTCACCTTAAAAATGAAATTTGCATTGTAATATCCAATTAATTTATAATTTACAAAGAAAATAGGCACAAAATTTTTATTTTTTTTTACATTTGTGCAGTTTGAACTGTTAATCTTAAACTTGTTATTTACATGTAGTATGCAATAAATGAATAATTTACAAAGAGCTGTCAGTGTTCCATTGCATGTCTGTGCTGTTAGTTTTGTGACCACAAAAATTGATTTGATATTGTACATTTGAATTAATAATTGCAAGTAGAACTGTACTTGAAATAGGGAACTTGGGTGCATTAGTTGATATACAAAAACTTTGGTGATAATACATGTATTTAGCCCTTAAAATTATCTTTACGGTCAGCTAAATTAACTGTTGCTTCAAAAAAGACTAACACTCCCTGAAATAAGAATAAATATTGGCATTTTGCTGAACATGTTTTAGAGTACAGTTGTTGTCGCGGTTATTGTTAAGTTTTGCCTAAAAGAGCAAGCAAATGTGAGCAACGGAAAGCAAACCTGGCATTTTTGTCATATTTCCTTTTCAGGTAAAACCATCTTTTCGTGCAGTATATACACTGTATTTGACCGTGCTTCATAATTACTTTTGGGTGAATTTGTCTTAAATGTGTACAAATTTATCATGTTTGCTACGGTATGTAAATATGGAGCAAAGACCTGTATTCACCTTCTTTGCTTCACTGGTAAATGTGGACCAAAGAAAAAATTAACATAGCATTTCCTTCATATTTGCTATCCATGTAAACATCGATTAAAAGCGGTATTTACCATCTTTGCTTTGTTTATAAATGTGGTGCAAACACGTCATTCGATTTATGTGCAGATATGGTTAAAGTAAAGCAAACATGGCATTTGCTTCATATTTGCTATCCATGTAAACATCGAGTAAACGCGGTATTTACCATCTTTGCTTTGTTTGTAAAAGTAGTGCAAACACGTCATTTGATGTACGTGCAGATATGGCCAAAGCAAAGCAAACATGGTATTTGCTTCATATTTGCTATCCATGTAAACATAGAGTAAACGCGGTATTTACCATCTTTGCTTTGTTTGTAAATGTGGTGCAAAGACGTCATTTGATGTACGTGCAGATATGACCAAAGTAAACCAAACGTGGTATTTGCTTCATATTTGCTGTCCACGTAAACATCGAGTAAACGTGGTATTTACCATCTTTGCTTTGTTTGTAAATGTGGTGCAAAGACGTCATTTGATTTACGTGCAGATATGACCAAAGCAAAGCAAACATGGCATTTGCTTCATATTTGCTGTCCAGGTAACTATCGAGTAAACGCGGTATTTACCAACTTTGCTTTGCTTGCAAATGTGCTCCAAACACAAAATTTGACTGATGTGCAAATATTATCAAAGTACAGCAAACATGGTATTTGGTTCATATTTGCCACCCATGCAAATCCCTCTTTTGGGGCAACAAATATTTAACTTCACTTCATAATTACTGTAGGAGTAAATCCGTCTCAAATGTGTACTTCCTGTTCACATTTGCTACGTTGCATAAATATCGAGTAAACGCGGTATTTACCATATTTGCTTTTCATGCAAATGTGCTGCAAACATGACATTTGAATTTGACCAAATATGATCAAATATAATCATTTATGGTATTTACTTCATATTTGCTGCGATTTTGCTATCCTTGTAAATCCGTTTTTTCGTGCAGTGGTTGATGGTAGAAGTACCGGTGTAGCTGTTTGGCAGTTGTGCATGTGGAAACATGAAATGGCCCACAGGCTTTGGCTGAGTTAGCTGTATTTGGCTTAGCATTAATCCTTGCTGCAAACCAGCCTGAAAACCAGCTTCAAAGCCATTTTTCCAAGTCATTTAATTGCCAGTTGTCGTTCCTTTGTCGCCTAAGCGGGTAACAAGAGCTTCAAGAACCCGCACTTTCGCGAGTTCAAGAGCGTTTTCCTTTTCTTCTTCCTGTTTTCTCTTTGGGTTTTTTTCTTCTCCAGTGGTACCATGTGGTCAAAGGTGGTTGAAACACCTGTATCTGGTTCCGTTTTGTCCTTTAGAAACTCCATGGAGGAGAAAAAGGGCCAATCGGAAGTATACACCTCTTCTTTGTCAGCACCAGATTTCATAGAACTTTCTTGTTTGGAAGACTCGCTGTGATATTTGGTGGTCATTTTGTGCCAGGTATCAGTGAGCTGCTTCCTGCTGTACTTTTCGGTCAAATTCTTTAACCAGCTTGTCCAGGGAAACCCTTCTTCGATCCTGGTCTCTGTATTCCTGCAGGCTGGTGTCCCACAGGTGTGGCGAATTTTTGTAAAACTCCACCAGGGTCACCTTTTCTTCATCTGACATCTCCATCTCACGATCGTTTTTCTCCTTCTCTAAATCGTGCTCGATATCCTTTTTTAGAAAGAACATTGCATCGTGAAACTTCCATTGTTTTTTTGGCGTCTTAGCTTGGGAAGAATCAGTAGGGTCCTCTTCCACTTCAGCTGCTAGTTCCTTCTTGACAAGTCGCCGCATTGAAGTTCGCAGATTATGAATCTTTTTGTCGATCGCTTCCAGTGAAAAAGCATCACCTATAGATGTGAGCAACGGAAAATATTGATATAGAGATTTCAGTCGAATTAAACCTGATATAACGATTGAAAAGACAGACAAGTGAGAATGGCAAATTACATTCTCTGCGAGGAACCCATGGCTCGTAAATTTTAATTTTAAATGTGGACCGAAGACTGGGAGCAGCCGGTGGTTTGTCGATCTTTGTAGTCTTTATTGCATCAAAAAACGATAATAATTAGATCCTGTTTACGTAAAGTTGGTGACAAAAAATATATTATTTAAAGGCAAAGAAGTCTGGGCTGATAATAAAACAAGTCAGTGGAGTTCAAATACCGTTTGCAATTCCAATTTCGGCACGAGTTGTTGAAGTTTTGTATCGATCTGTCCGGCCCGCCTGCATGAAGCCGGTTCAGAGGAGACAATTAAACGGCGACGGCTGCTAAATAATACGCAGCTCAAGTTTAAGACTGTTTCATTTGTGCATTCAAATTTACTTATAACATCACTTTACACTTTCAAGTTTACTCGAGAAACAATGAAGTATAAACTGGTAAGACTTAAAAATAATTTATGCTTAAACTTAGAAAGTTTAATATAACCTTAAACTTTTTACATAACTTGTCAACATTTAAGCTTACCTAAATAATCTGGCTTCACTTCTTCCTTTAACTTGTGTTTTGTTGAAGAGTTTCCCTTGAGAACTTGTGGGTTTTCTTCCATAAACTTAATCAATTTAAGAGTTTCTTCGTCTGAAAATTTTTTTCTTGCTCGGCGGCCATTGTTGTGTGAAAACCCAGACACCAATGACGTTCTTGCATCTGATTGGCTCGATAACTCCGGGTGGCGTCACGAATTGTCACGAATGCAAGTGAAAAAGTCGCAACGCGGCTACACGAGTGATGAAGTCCGCGATTTTGTCACAAAAAATTCAACTCATTGAATTTCTCGCGGTTTTTTTTCTGCGATTTTTTCATCTGTCGCATCACCTGTGCGAGGGTGGTTACACGTGCGATTTTCACCGCGCGCCGGCGACGCGACAATTTTCAAAAAAATCGCATCACCATCGCAAGCAAAAACTCGCTCGTGTAGCCGCGGCTTAACCAGAGGCGTGAATGCCATCAACTGACGATACACTCAGTTACTAAAATCTTAAGATGACATCCGCTGGCAGCAACATTTCTTCTCAGGACAGTCAGGACTTCTCTCACCCAGCCGATCTCACGGCTGTGTGGACTACTAAGGTTTGCTGTTGTTATTGCAGGATATCTTCCCAGACAAAGCAACGCAAAGAAAGATTCTCTCCCTCATTATCAAATGTCCGAGTGAAGGATGTCAGTGGACTGGTGAGCTGAGATCAAAAGATGCAAGACCTTACCTTGCGTCCTTCCTAATACTCATTTGCCCCGATTACTCCATATGCCCTTACCCGCTTTGGTAACGGTTCGAAAGACTTGCTACCAAACTCCTTTTGTGACAATGTGGAACTCCATTTCCAAAATAGTTCCCCCAGGGAGTTCTCCTAGTTTAACATGTCCTTTAAATACCTCCTCTGGACAAGGTCTTGCTTTGTACCCTCGTTCCTGTTTGTCCTGTTGCATTTAGTAACTTCAACGTAGTTTGCCACGATGTATTATTTGTTTGCCTTTTTAATTCTCCACTTTTAATCTAATCGGTGGGTGCTTAGTATGGAACCTCTTGTCCCGTTCGTTCTCAGCCGTTTGCTTTAGTACGTCCCAGATGAAGGACTAATATTGCTGAGTTGTTTAAGAAACTCTTTTAAGTTGGTATGAATTATTTGGTTCCCCTCTGTTGCGTTCTGGAAAGTGCTCGATCAAACCGTAAAACAGTTTCTTCCAGCTACATGTGGCGGCATCAAAACGCCATATAGACTGTAGGTGCGTTTTCTTGGCCTCTTCTGGAATGAGAACAGGTAGAATGGGAGTGATCAGAATTACTGGAATATGAAACAAGAAAATACGAAGGATTGTTCCAAAAATGAAATGAAAACTGACCGCAGGTTTTCTTTCTCAAACTTGAAGGGAAAATTGAAATTTGCCGCAGCCGCGCTCTTGTTTTGGTCAGCCATTTTGTTATTTCCAAGTGACTGAGACCTTTTTCATTCTGCTCATTCTGTCCATTCTGCCCCAAATAGCAAAATATATACATGGAATGGCATGAAGTACCATTCCAAAGATTTTGGTCAGCCATTTTGTTATTGCCAAGTGACTGAGACCTTTTTCATTCTGCTCATTCTGTCCATTCTGCCCCAAATAGCAAAATATATACATGGAATGGCATGAAGTACCATTCCAAAGATTCCGCGATGAGAACAGGTAATTTGAAAAAACGCATCAAAAAGCCATTCCAAGTATTCTCATTTCAGATTGGTTCCCAAAAGAACGGGCCCTATATTTTAGTTTTCCCACTTTCTGTTTGTGTTAGTCTCATATTAATTAAATGCTTAAAATGATTTTTCTTATTTTCTGCTTTTCTTGCCCAAAAAAGGACCATTTGGCATCTTGCCCTCTAAAAGTTGTTTCTTGTGCGAACGAAAACTGCCACGTGGCGCCGCCAAGGAAAAATCTGGAAATGCACGTGACTACAACGTGCCAATGGCGGTTACTTTGCTGCAAACATTGTAGTCTGTTACATCCAGCGTGTCAAACTGAGGTAAGAATCTTACAATTGAGCAAATACCAATGTGATTTGATAGGAGCCCAGGCAGGAGCCCGGGGATGGGCTTTTGGTATAGGCGCAATTTAACGACTTCTCGTTTTCGGCGATATACGAGTCAGAGTGAGTTGAGTTTATTTTTTATACTCCAGCTTGCTGAGAATTTTCTTTAATTTGATAGTTTAGTTTATCGAAAAAAGTTCGTGAAATCTGTAGAATTTGTGAGCAAGACTATGAAAAGTAGATTTAAGGACCCTCTGTATGATTTTAGTGAACAATATTTGTTTAATTCACCGTTCAATCTTATTTATTTTCAAGGTTCATCAGAATGAGTGTAGAAGGTTCCCGTTAAATTGTTCACAAGGCTGTGGAGTTGTCATCGCCAGAGAAGAGGTAGGGTGTTTCTCTGTAGTGTGAAGCTGTTGAGAAACCTGCATACGTATTCATCCCAGTGGCATATACGCTGGCGCCCATTTACTTAGAAAACGGAAGGCTGGCCTTTTCTTTGGTGTATCTAGTCCTGATATAGATACACCAAATTTGCCAAAAGTTTCTGCCATACAAATTTGACAGATTCGAAATTTCGCTCCCGTAGAAAGGTCGGCAAAGGAACCTAATTTGTCAAAGATTGACTGAATACTTCCAGACTGCGTGGCTTAGCCGGTTCAGATGGTTTGTATGCTTTTCGAAACTTTTCAATAGTACGAGCACAACAAGTTTTCATTCAGTCCAATGACTCGCGCGAACCCACTTTCTGTTTATGTTCCCCTCTTTGTATGTCACAATAAAAATTAATTAGTTGTACTGCAAGGCTACTACTATAATCAGACGTTTCCTGCTTGAAAAACGAAATTTTTCTGTTTTCCTATGAATTTTTGCACTTTTTCTATAGATTTCCAGTCTTTCTTCTTTGAGCGCGCGATGGTTTCGCTGTTTAAACCACGGGCAAATCATTTGACATCGAGGAAATTTGTTGAAGAGAAATTCCCTTGTGCTCTTAATAAATATATTAACTATTTCACGACGTCCTCTCGTTACAGATTGCAGCCCATATTGAGAAAGGTTGTGTGTTGACAATAATTTCCTGTCCGTATGCTCAGATCAGATGGGCTGCCCACAAAGGGTAATTTCTATAATACAGGAATACGAAGTAGCGAACATATCGTAGATACTGATACTGAAAAAACTTTTCGAAAGATGTTACCGTTGAAAGTCAGTAGACTACAAAACATTCTTTTTTCCTCTTTAAATTTTCCCACGGAGGTGTGACGAGCCCAAAGCACAGATTCTTGCGAGTGAGACCTGTTTTTCTTAGTCGGGGGTGGAGGCGGAATAATTGTGCCTCCCTTATTCGTTATTCCTTTTACTTTTTTCCTGACTTATTCATTATTCCTTTTGCTTTTTTGTGACTTATTCATTATTCATTTGAGATTTTTACGGATATTCCTTATTCGATTATTCATTATTGCATCCAACTGCTATTCAGGTTTTGTTGAGCAACTTCAGTTGCAATGCCTGTGCATGAGATAGAAGATAAATATTGAGACCGTTTTACAAAGTTTGAAATAGCTGCACATTGTTGAATTCCATATCATATGTGGATAATGAGCACTTCAGAAAAGCGCAATGTTTTAAAGAAGAAAGAAAAAATTTGTTGAATACACGTTTACTATTTTCAAGGTTTTCTAACTCTAAAATATCTCTGAATCAGGACCCGTATGGGACCCACAACCATGATGCAGATCTAGGAGTTCAAACAACGCCTGGCAAAGGCCCGAGTATCTAGGGGGTCCGGGGGCATGTTGCCTCGGGAAATTTTGAAAGTTTCAGTCCTCGGCGATTTCCAGCTTTCTGAGGAGCGTATGAAAGTGTTTTAATTGCAGTTAATTCAACTCATTTTTTGCGGTAGCCATATGGATCTAACATTATAGCTAACTTCAATATTAAGAGAATCTTTTAACAATCTGTAACAAGTAACGTTACTTGTGTCAGCCATAGGAATGTCTTGCAGAAGGAATTTTTTTTTCGGCCCTTGCCACTGTACGTGATAACAAAAGATTTTGTTTCATTAATCGGTTATTTTTATTCTGAAGTGTTTAGCCTGCGCAGCAAGCGTTTCCGTAGGGTTTTCCGCCCCACCGAGGTGTTTTCCGCTTAAACGGAAGCAGCGCTCGCCCCAATTTTCGCGCGTTCAGGAAGCGAAAAATGCTTCAAACCTGCGGAAAGCCCTACGGAAACGCTTGCTACGCAGGCTAAACACTTCAGAATAAAAATAACTGATTAATGAAACATGGCGTTTCGACGACAACATGTCGCTACCAGTCTTGTTACAATTTACATTTGATAATGGCGACATGCATGTTAATTGACCACTGTATGTACCAATAATTGTTTTCGACATTAGCGTTGCACATGAATTTTTTCATTGTAAAAATCTGCTACAGGCAGGATGAAGTCAAGTGGTCCCTCCCTTAAAGCAACCGAAAAATACTGATGAAAGACACACCAATGACGAGAAAGACGCCGGGAAAGATTTCTTACACCCAGGAGTCCTAATTGAATACAGAACATCCAGAGTTAGTTTGCTTGACTACAGACTACTGCTTTGGCTGGCCTTCACCCATAGTCGCAAACACTGAAAAAGATTCTACAAAGTCGAGTCGACTGCATACAACATTTGCGATGTTCATTATTCCTTTAAAGAAACTGAATTGTTTATTATTGCGAATATTCTAGCTCTAAATATTCCCTATTCCTTTACTGTTTTAACTCGTTATTCATTATTTATTATTCCCCTTCCACCTCAGATTCTGAGGCCCGATTCCTAGAGCACCGTGTGTCCGCACGCCAAACAGACTCAATAGAACCAATAACATTTAAGTACATCGTTCGTACTATGGTAATCCTCTGTCAGAAGGGTATCTGAATAGCTGGGTAATGACTTGGATGAAATAACATCCATTCACAGCATACAGCGCCACATGTTACTCATCATAATTTTACATTTTTTCTCAGCGCTCTATTTCACATTAAGGGAAAATACACCACAAAGTTTACACAATACTGCAGGAAGAAAATACAACCGGTAGAACTAAATGCCTAATTACCTAACCTAAATAAAACTGGTCTCCATTTCTTTCTGAATTTTCGTACGGGCTTTACCATAAATCATTGCTGCGTGTAATTGTGCTGAAATTTTACCTTTGAATAGTCCTAAGAACGTGCTTATAGATCAGGAGGATTATTGTTTATTCTTCGAGTGTAAATATGATTGTTGCCGAGCTTCTGTATGATTGTTTGCAACATGGGGCCGTTTGAGTTCTTCCCAGCACCTTCTATGTCACTGCTAGAAATTCCCTCCTTTCAAGGTCTCTTTTCTTTCGATCTGGTCATCTGAGAAGCCTTCGTTTTTCGATTAGTATGAGACGATTACTGAGATTTAAACAGATAATCTGAAGGGACCTAAGTTTAACGAACTAACTAGTGACAATTTTTCTTTGCAGGTTAAGCGAGGAGATGTTGAACACCATCTTCAAACTGACATGAGGTTTCACCTTGACTTCACCTGTTTAAAATTGAATAAAACGGAGGTTCAGCTGCGTGACACACAAGGTGAATTATGTGACACAAAAGAGATCATAAGAAAACTTGAAAAGAAGTTCGAAGAGATCTTAAGAAAACTTGAAGAGAAGCTCGAACAGACCACAAGAAAACTTGAGGTCATTGCTCTGGAAAACAGACTAATGCAATGTTATGAAGAACACACTTGGAAAATCAGTGGCTTCAGTGAAATATGGAGACAAGCCAAAAGTGGAGAAAAAATCTGGATAGAAAGTGATCCATTCCACACAAAATGCGGCTATAAATTTAAAATACAATTGCATCCAGATGGCGCTAGCAGAGGAAGAAACACTCACCTCTCGGTATACTTTGTTATGGTGAAAGGTGAATACGACGATATTTTACCCTGGCCTTTCCGTAAAAAGGTAACTTTTGTGTTGATTGATCAACAAGAAGATCCTAACGACCGGGAGAATGTTGTCATGTCCTTATCAACAGAACCAAAGTTGTGGAACATGAAGCCTGTGACAAGTGAGAACATTACCAAGCCGGGCCTTCCTAAATTTATGTCACACAAAAAACTGAGGGAAAGGCGTTTCATTGTGAATGACACCATGTTTATTAGCGTTAAACTCGACGCACCACAATGGGTGTTATTCCAAGCACCAAATGCTGCCCTCACGTTCAGTACAGGTCATGCATAATGGACCTAGCGTGTAGCTTGCGCCACAGCATATGTTCTCACATAGTACTTCCATACTGGCTGAGGTTGCCAGAAAACAATTTTTCAAAAGCTCTGAAGAATAATGGCAAATAAGACGATATATTTAGCAGATTCAGTATATTTCGATTTGCAAAAGAAAAACCAAAGTGCTAATACACTAAATGAGTGGTAGTAGCAAGTAGCATTAAACTGGCGGCTGAGGTTTGCTAAGGGATGAACCATAAGAAAAGTGATGCTGGGGGTGGGAAACACCCAAACTTACATGCATCCAAACGTTTCTGCAGGAAAACAAAAACTCTCCCGAAGAGGAAGTTAAAGAAAAAATGATGTGGAAGCGAATCGCTCCTTCAAGCTAAAACGACAGAAACGACTAAATGCGTCAAGTGAAAGCGAATGACAATGAATGGCCCTAGCTGGCGAAGCTGGTGGCTTTGTCCGTGCAAAGTCAAAGTTGACGGGAAAGGAGGAATGGGGAGGAGGAAGTTATGCTTTTCCTTGCCTGCGGCTCCACCGTGCAAACTTTGCCTTTGCTCCGTCAGCTACGCAAGGTACCTTGATCCTTGGTAGAGTCCCCGTTAGTACTGGTAACGTGCAAAATAATGAGGGATAACCATAATTGATAGCCAGTTTATCGACTAAAATGATCGTCCCACCTTTTGTCACAAACTGTTACTGAAACTTTCTCTTTGGTCTTCTATTTGTATTGGTAAGTTCCTTATTCCTAATCCCTGTAATTTCGCGAACAGTATCCCTAAACTTACCTCAGGTAGCGAAAGCTTTAGTTATGACTGCAAATCAATAAAATTCTGTGAAATTAACAGTGTTTCTTTGTTTATATCGTACTTACTTTGCGTCTTTGTAATTTATCTCCCCACCGAGTATTATAATCTTATGCAAGGTTGTACACTAATCCGTCACTCACAATTTCCTCAAACAAGAATAAGTCCATAGTGAATAAACAACTATCTTCCGGAAAAGTTCCATCTTTTCCAACGTTTCTCACCATAGGACACAGGACACTTTATTTAACGTGGAAATATACTTAGCCATACGGCTAGATTATAGATATCCCCCCACTAATGTTAAGTTAAAAATTAAGATCAAAATAGATTAAAATATAAAATTTATATTACTAACTATTACGGCAATATTTTGGGCTTCTTGCACATGATATCCGTCCGCCAATCTCTGCGCACAAATATATGCTAATCTCATCTTAATAATAGTTAAAATTCAAATAAAGAAATTAAAAATAGTTTAAAAAATTTAAAAAGTTAAAGATAAAAAATGTACAATCTTAAAGTTCTCAACAAAACCACACACACACACACACACACACACACACACACAAACAAACAAAACAAAACAAAACAAAAAAACTTGAAACTACTTTTTTCAAAGCCAATTTTTGCGAATTTTTTTATTGCGGGGTCGAAATCGACCCCTCACGCAGTGGATTGCGTGAAATGCGTTAACTCATATCAGACTATGTAAAAGGCGAAATTCAGACCACGATTCAGGTTTTATTTAATATCTCGAAAGGTATTTACAGCAATGTGGTCTACAATATCTCATTTGAAAGGGGATAAAATGGGCTTCTCAGAAAAAAATATATCTCATCATAAAAACACAAACTATTTCTGAAAAAAAATCTTACTTAACATAAAACAGCATAAATTATTCATATATTTGAGGAAAAAAGTAAATTCTTCCAAAATGATGATATAATTGTATTTAGATGTTAAAAAGAAAAATGTTCCATATCATATCAGCAAAACGTCCTGAAAATTTGGCTGAAAAAGAACAAAACTGAAATTAGTTATGATTTTTTATCTCAACCATTCTAGGATTTGACCTATTAGCATTTCTCCATAGCAACCATACAATCCTCTTAGCGTGGGATCGAATTACGCGTCCCTCTTCGCTCGACCAAAATCGCTCAAAAAAAGGATTCCTCCAAAATTATCGCGCTGTTCACTCTCAAATATGGATTTATAGACATATTTCATGAAATAGGCAAGAATTCTGAAGCAGGAGGACGACCCGAAGAGCATATCTTCGCATTTCAAGAACATAATTTCAACTGCGTCACTATTGCGAAACCTCGTGTTGGAAAGGTTATTGATCGCTTACCTTCATTCTTCGCTCTGATTTTCGAGCTGCCGGCCCAAAATACTCTCTTTATCACTTGAAAAACCTTCGGGCTCCTCATAGGAATTCTAAATCGTGCCGGGAATGTCTCCTGGATCGATAAATTCTGCTCAAAATCTCTTCGGAGCGGACGCCATTTTCAACACGCAGAGCGTGACTCTAAAAAATTCGTCATGTAGGATACATTCAAGTGTCTTAGACCAAAATCGCTGGGTGATTGGCTAAATCTATCAACTTCCTGTACTCCAAATTTGGAGGAAAACGGAAGTAACGCCAATTTTTGCGAATATTTTTATTGCGGGGTCGCATACGACCCCTCACGCAGTGGATTGCGTGAAATGATGAGATTGATTTTAAGGTTTTAAGAGTGTTGTCAAGATTGTTCCAGATGTTTACTGTGCAATAATAAAAAGTTCTCTGACCGGTGTTTGATTTATACAACGGGATGTTTAAGAGTTGAGAGCCTCGGGTTGTGCACCCAGTGTCCCCGATTCGAGGTGCTTGACCAGTCATACATTTAAATGCCAGGACGGCTTCGCGAAAGTGTAGATTTTGTTTTATCGATCCCTGGTAGTTCTTTCAGTGCGGGCGTTATATGGTCAAATCTCCTAGTTCCTGTGATAATGCGGGCGGCAAAGTTCCGTACCCAGCCATTAAGCTCAGAGACAGGCTTAACTTACGTTTTCCAAGTAAATGACTACCAGCATGCATGCAACTGGAATGAATAAGTAGCTTGTTACTCAACGGCTTCACTCGACAGTCCCTACCTCTTCTCTCGCGATGACGACTCCACAGCCCTCTGGACAGTTTAAAGGGAATCTCCTACACTCCTGCTGATGAGTCTTGAATTTATAAAATTGCACACCCATCAGATAAAAGATACAAATGATTTAAGTAGTGAAATAAAAGTTTTTGTAATTAGAAAGAAATATCATTCAGTGCAACGACGCGCGGGAACTTCAGCTCCTCTTTTCATATTCTGACTTACAAATCCTGCAGATATTATGAACTTTTTTGATAAATTAAATTAGCAAATGAAAGAAAATTCCACTGCTAAATTAAAACGATACGTCATCAAATTGTCCGTCTACCAGGAGCCCATCCCCGGGCTCCTGCCTGGGCTCCTATCAAATCGCATTGGTATTTGCTCACTGGTAATTGCAACATTCTTACCTCAGCTTTACACGCTGGGTGAAACAGACTACAATGATCGCAGCAAAGTAACCTCCATTGGCAAGTAGTGTTCACGTGCAATTCCAGGTCTTTCCTCATCAATGTCACGTGACAGTTTTCATTCGTACAAGCAACACCTTTTAGAGGGCACGATGCCAAATGGTCCTTTTTTGGGCAAGAAAAGCAGAAAATAACCAAAATCATTCAAATCAATAAAATTAATTACTATGAGTCTGACTAAGGTACCGGGAAAGCGGGAAAACTAAAATATAGTCGATATTGTCACTTTGATATGCCACATAGCTGGAAGAAACTGTTTTGTTTGATCGAACACTTTCCACAACGCAACAAACCATCCACTGATTTATTCAAACTATTGATTTATTCAAGAGTTTTCAAAACATTACAACTCAACATGTTCGCACTGTAATATTAATCCTTCAAGATATTTGGGAACTATTTCATCTAGGAAATTAAGCAAACGGCTCTAAAGAACGAACTGGACAAGAGGTCCATACTAGGCAACGGCGATTAAATTAAAAGGGGAGATAAAAAAGCAAACAAAAGATACTGAATCATGGCAGAAATTGCTATCAGTTAAAATTACGAGTATTGCAAAGACAAACAGGGACAAGGGACTAAGAACAGGGTAAGTCCTTATCCAGGAGTTGTTTAAAGGGTATGACAAACTAGAAAAACTACTTGGACTGGACCTTTTTTGGGAATGGAGTTCCATTTATTGTTACAATTATTGAAAGTACTCGCTCAGAAAAGGGGTTTGTAGCAAGTCAGTTTCGGAACGTTACCATTGCATGCGGGTAAGGTCATGTCGAATAATCGGGGAAAGTATATCTATTAAAAGGGACTATGAAGGACACGCAGAAAGGTCTTACATCTTTTGATCTCAGGTCGCCAGTCCACTGACATTCACAGGGACATTTGATAATGAGGGAGAGAATCTTTCTTTGCGTTGCTTTGTCTGGGAAGATATCCTATAACAACAACAACAACAAAAACCTCAGTAATTAGTTCTCTGTGTAGTGTGATCGTCCGTGTGAGAATAGTCCTGCAAAAGTAAACTTTGCGAAGGACTGTTGTTGATGACAGTCTAAAATTCCGACGAGCCACCTGAGCGGAAGTGATCCTCAAATTCAAGTAACTGAGTGCAGCGCCAGTTGATGGCATTTATGTCTGGTTGCAGTTGGCCGAGTGATTGGTCAATAAAGCCGTGATGTAATAATGAAAAATTACATTGTTTCCTTTTATTTTTGCCTTATCAATTGTTGGCCAATTTGAAAAGGTCTTGGACCTGGTTTGTTAACAGGAAAAAAGTAAGTACATTTTGTACTAGTTTGCAAAAACAAAAAAAGTAATTACGTATATTATCCTTTAAAAGCTTAATGAACAAGACGACGTTCTTAATGTTTTACATACAAGTTTCGGCAGATACGTCTGCCATCTTCAGTGTGAATTTGAACACAGTGTGCAGTAGAATATAAATAGTGAAGAAATTACATTGATAATGGCAGTGATTAAGACAATTATATATAATGGCAATGAATAAATTAAACAGAAAGTTTAAAATTCACGTGCTTGACCTGCGCATTGAGTGGCTTTTGGCTTTTGGCTTTGGCCTTTGGCTTTTCACAAAGTATGTGTAGCGCTTCTTTGATCTTAAGGCCGCGGGTGAGAGACTAGATCATCAGTATTCATTTATTTAAAGCGTATACACGAAGTGCGACAAATGATAGCGACATTGCGCGAAATATTCACGGGTAAGCTCTGTAGTATAAAATCTTTGGTTTATGCATCAATGATTGCTCGTGCGTTTAATCGTGTGGCAGGAAATATTGCGCATTTTAAGTATTGTTAAATAAACATTTCGTAATAACAATAATAATAATTATAAATGCGTTGAGCGCTCGCTTGTTGTTAGTTGAAACGTTAACTAGAACATGGTCACACCCACTCAGCCAATCAGTGTCCAGCATTTCGATGCCCTATATCCATAAACTGTCTTAAATTATGTAAAGTGGCGGGGGCTTTGAAGCACAGGGAAATTGCGGGGTAAGATTACAGAGAATTTCTGCATTCATTAGTGGTTCTATATAGAGCATACTAATGAGGCATTGTTTTCCTTTGTTTGGAAGCCTCATTAGTATGCTCTATATAGAGCATACTAATGACTAAGTAGAAACTACTAATGAATGCACAAATTCTCTGTGAATATTTACAACTTAATCGATAAAATCAACAGCTTCAACGGCTAGAAACACTCATTATTTTTTGGGTTTTAACAAAAAATGCAATCTTACGGTATAATAGCATAGGAAAAAGCAAATCGAAAGAAAAACGATTATTTTACATGAAATACGAACTGTTCAGACCTTAATTGAAACAGAAGGACAGACTTGTTTCTCCGTGTTTGCCAGAATACGAGTGTTCACTGTTGTACTTGAACTTGACTTGATTTGGTCTCTTGGAGTTTCCTGCAGATTCCCCACTTGCTGGTATCGGTGGTTGTAGCGCCTCGAAGACTGCTTTCACCAGTGTAAATCTAGAAAACCTTTAGCGGCGATCACTGCCTCGAGTTCCAAATTTCCGTGCTCATGGCTGTTTACACGCCAACTGCGATAAACCGCGCGGTGAAGCATTCTAAAACATTGCACCTCAAAGGCATGCGTACAGTAGTTTATGTTTTGAGAATCCGAGCACACCAGTCAAATTTTCTGTCAAATTAAAGAGAAATTATTTCCAGTCAAATGCGCAGCTGGCAAAATCTTTAGCGAAATATACCCAAACCAGTCGGAGCCCATCAGTCAAATATACCCACAATTTCAGACACGAACGGGGCTGCCAAGATTTCGCCTAAATATCCAAAGTCTTATATAACTTGTCACGCCATTTTACATGAATATACCCAAAATTTCATATAAAATTTTATATGAAACTTTACCTAAATTTAACCGAAAAATATCTAAAGTCTTTAGTGACCGTAAGCATAACTTGTCACGCCATTTTCATGAATATATCTTTTATCATCGAAGCAGCTGAGCGAAATTTTATTCACCACATAGCTACCAATTTGATGCCTTTCACTTTTAATTAGTCCACAGGGACTTTCCCGAGGAAATGAGTCATTAAGTCTTTCAATTGTCTGTCTAACGCGTTAGACAGTTTTTTTGTCTTGAAAACCACAGGGGCTTTCCCGATGGGTCATGCAATATCAGATGAACTTGTATTTGAAGTAAAGTTTATTCTTGAAGTTTTTCAATTGTTTGTCTAACGCGTTAGACAGTTTTTTTGTTTTGAAGTAAAGTTTGTAGTGAACGGAAAAATAAGATCTATTCTTGGATGAATACCTTGTTGTATTTCTTTTCAAATTTGTCAGTTAATGGACACATATCAATGATTATTTCATCTACAACTTTGACATAATCAAGAAATTCTTTTTCATCATACTTCAGTCCTCTCATAAAGGATCGTAAATCTGCTAAAACCTTTGAATAAGATTTATAGGCGAAATTAGTCATCTCAATCTTCCTTTTGTAATTTTTGATTTCTGAATATGTTTTAAGCAATAGACCAGAACCAGATATTGTTCCGAGGACAATAGGGTTTAGCGTTACACCGCCAACTACTGTCCCTATTACTACCAATAAAGCGGATCCAATATTACATGCAAGTTCTGCCTTTTTGAAGTATTTAAAGGTCATTTTGGTAAGCCAGTATTTCTTATGATAGAATTTGTATAATGCTTTCAACTCAGATATTTGATTTTCCGTTAATTTTTCTGAAACATGGTTCCAATTGAATATGCTTTCACGTCTATCCATTTATATTATATGGTTATTTTAATTCAGTGAAATCGGATCGTGATCAACAGCATACCATTCACAAAGTACCCGATGATGTAGTTTGATATTGGATTCAGTAAGATTTTTGCCTTTGTAAAGACAATAAAAAGCTATATCACCTTTCAAGCCTGCAATACCAGATGGATTTAAATCTCCAAATGTCATGGTTTTACTTCCAGCTGATGTTCTTGCTGTAAAATTAGCTAATTTTTTGCCGTTACACCATGTTTCAGAAGCGTTGTTACCACCAGGCACATCCCAGTGAATTGATAAACAGATCCATTTATTCAGTTCACCCGCATTAGCTTTTGATTGATATGGTGCTATAGCATTCTTACCATTGAAAGCTTTTTGTCCAATGACAATATGTTGATTTGGTGTTCCACTTATAACTAACTCACCATTTGGCGAGAATGCAACAAATTTATCGAAGCCCCCATTATCATGTCCAAAAAGTCCATTACGAATGAAATAAGATCTTGTGTATGAATTCAATCGATAAACAATGAAAACATTAACTATATCAGCTTGTCCAGAAGCAGGATTTAAATTTATGTTTGACAACATTCGCTTATTTCCATTGAATTTTAAATAATATCGATAATTGTTTTTTTCGGCTTTTGTACATAAAATTGGTCTATTTACTTTTCTTGTTTGTGTAGAATCATTTTCTTTAAGAGATTGATCAAAAAGATGTGATACTTCTCTAGTCGAATTGTCAAAAGTAACCTCAGTTGGAGTACCTCGCTCTATCTTATATAAACAATCAGCTAGTTGATAACTTTCCCAGAATAAAGTTTCTGATAAATTTGATGATAAATTATTAATTTTTGTTTCCACAATATTCAAAGAACGTTTATTGCAAGCATCACCTTCATTTAATGGATCGTCTAAATTGATTATTTTGTGATTGTTCATATCAAGTTTCGTTTCCATCACCATCTTACCATTCTCAATAGCAAAAGCGGTGTCATAAACACTTGGGTCAACGTTTGAAATTGTTTCTTTTACACCATAAACAATAAGGTGTCCAATTGTTAAAAGTGATGGAAAAGTAACTGTACCTTGTAGATCGAGATAAATAAATTGTGGAGGCGAGCTACCCCATCGGTGAAAATTGACAACTGTTTTGGTATAGTTTCCGAATGTTTTTGTTGCATAATTAGAAATTGAAATCGTAGTGCCTTGCACTGCCACACTCAACTCACTCATTTCCGGCGGAAACCATTCAACGACTAAAGTATAGTAACCCACCGGAAGTTTATAAAGGTTAAAACCGAGGCGTGATTGGTACTGGTTTGGTGAGCTTTTTTGAAACAGGAGTTTAAGTTGGTAAGCTTTTTTATTAATTTGATGTGGAGAATTGGAAAAATTAACAATACCCAAAACCTGGATATTTGATTCACTTGAAGATTCGTCGTCGTTTTCCATCAAGTATCTGAAGGCGTCTTTTTTTTGTCCTGAATTAATAATCTGAGTTTCATGAATTTTTTGAGTGACAAGATTTCTCAAATCTGTTATTTCATTTTCCATTAACTCAACATTAACTGCGGATTTCGAATTTTTTGAATCGGTTTGTAAGTTAACAATTTTATTGTTATTTAAATTCAAGTCTCCCGACATACTTGTTGTGCCATCAAGTTTGAGATAATTTTTTTGTGTTTCACTAAGTCTGTAGTTAACAAACTCGACACATGCTGCGTCTCTTTTGTTAGTTGGAAGATTAAGATTTATAATTAATTTATTCTTCATATCGATAGTAGTGTCCTTATCTAATTTTTTCACAAGCTGATTATCGACATATTTTTTATTTACTCCATGATCTGAATTAACTGGGTCTTTGATATTTGTTATGAAATGGTTGTTCATGTCTAAAGATTGTAGCATAGACCCGCCTTCTTTTTTACTCAAGAATATATTCCGAGCTGCATTATAAGAGATGGCTTTATTCGTGTTTCCACGAATTGGGTATGGCTGTGGTTGTAAAATTAGGTCTCCGTTCATAGTTGCTCCCGTCTTTTTCACAAACTGAGTTGTATCCATACTTGGAATCTTAGCTATTTCACTATCTAACTGGCTTTTTGTAACCACATCATTATTATTGGTTCCTTGTTTTACATTCACTAATTTTTTATTCTGCATATCGTAATCATTATTAGCATCTAATTTGAATCCAATACCAGGTAAACCTCTGAGACCCCTCGAATTTATAAAATGATTAAAATTCAATACTCCGTTGTAAAAACTCATTTTATTAACTATTCAGATTTTTTTAGTAAAATTTTCTGCTTTGATTTTTCGTGGTTTATCAACATACAGAAAAGTGTACGGTTCATTTGTTGCTGAGATATAGTTGTCTTTGCTGATGTTCATTTCTCGGCATATCAAACTCTGTTCATTCTTGTCTGAAAAATCAAAAATGCAGAGATGGGAACAGTTCAATCTGATGGTTTTGTCTGTTTTGTAAAAAGACTGAGACAGATAGATACAGCTGCAATTTTTATTTCGAGAGCTAATGAAATAGTTTCGTATTTCTTGATCATTTTTGGTTCCGGTGCTGAGGTAATCATCGAAAATAATTAACTTTTGGTTTCCATCACCCATTTTATCTAAAGGAATTATCTCACCGTTGCTGGCTTCAATGATATTATAACCATATTTTTTCGAAAGAGGTTCGAATTTTTTCAACAAATATTGATACTTGCTTTGCTGTAAGTTTTTAGCATATAGATAAATCTTATCAAAAAATAACAGGGGTTTGCTTATCATGTGAAGTAAAAGATTGGTTTTACCACTTCCACTAGGAGCGCAGATTAACATTCTGAAGCATCTATCAGGCATGAAAGGATATAACTGAGTGAAATTACTGTTTTTATCACCTTCCACATCATAGCTTGGTATTATCATTTTTTCCATTTTATTGATTCACAACAGAATTTTTTTTTCTCAATAATTTTTATGACACGCGATATGCGACTCACCATGCATCTTCAAAATCATAGTTTGGTATTTCCATTTTATCTTCATCATCTTCAAAATCATAGTTTGGTATTTCCATTTTATCTTCATCATCTACAAAATCATAGTTTGGTATTTCCATTTCCATTTTATTGATTCACAACAGAATTTTTTTTTCTCAATAATTTTATGCGACACGCCATGCGACACGCCATGCGACACGCCATGCGACACGCCATGCGACACGCCATGCGAGCTTTTTATATTCAATAACCCATTTTTTATTCAAAAAATAAATATTTTTCTTTCGATTAAAATAAAATGAGTCTCCTCAAGTGGAAAGAAGTGGCTGAAAAAAGATCGAAAATTGGTCAAGATATCAATACTATTAGGGAAACGCTGAAACAAAAGAAAATAACCGATACAATGAGTGATGTTGAAGCAGAAAAGCTTTTCAAACCAATAACATCCGGTTTGAAAGAGTTGACGCAACCTCAACCTATTAAAAGACGGTTGCAAAGGAAAAAAGCAGAGGTTCCAGATTATGGTATCAATATTGAAGATGAAGGAATACCAGATTTCAATCTTGAAGATTTGTTTGATGAAGGGGTTCAACCACAAACTGCAAAACAGCTTGTTCCAAAACCACCCTCTTATGAAGAGGTTCTCAAAGATTTGGAAACAGGAAAAAAGAAAATATATGTCAATCCGGAGTATATGCAACAACTTGAAGACCCCCCAGAATATGAAGTTCCAGATTATGAGATTTTTGAAGAAGACAGAATAAACGAGACTTTGGATGAACTTGGATTGACCAACTATGATGACATTGAAGCACAACTCGAAAGAGAAGATATGACAGAAAAAACAAGGCATACTTTCTTGTCAAAGAAAATCGAAAATGCGGTTAATAAAAGACAACAACTTCCAGGTTACAAAACACACATTACAAAGCAGTTGAACAAAGGTTTGATAAGCCAATCAGAAGCACAGTTTAGAAGAAAGGTTATCGACGACGCTCGAAAAGTTCTCAATGACTATATCAACTTTAACAAAAATAAGTTGAAGAGTATCAAAGGCTCTGGTCTCAAAAGAAAGACAACAAAGCGAGGTGGAAATGTAAGTGCTGTTTTTATCAATCCTAAAGAAGCTGTTAAAAAGTTAGAGTTAATAATTGGATCAATTGATGCTGGTAATAATAGCATAGAGCTTAGAAACACCGGTGTCGCTATTCTCGATATTTTATTGAGAAATCACATAATCAACAAACAACATTACAACCAAATTTATGAAAACTTTTTTCATGTGAATAAATAAATAAATAAAAAATGCAACTATCATTGGTATTATCTTCTCATAATGTCAAGAAACAAACAAAAAATAAGCCCAGTGATTTTACAATCAGATATACTCAACCGATAATACTTGATCCAAACAGACAATATGAACTCGGTTTAGGTCGAATTATATCCATGTCTTTCACATGGTTTAATATCACATCAGAGCTGGACAATCAAAAAATAAAATACTCTTCTGATGGCGGGAAAACTTGGAAAGATATAATCTTCCCACCAGGTACATGGAATTATGTTGGTTTCAATGATTTTATTAAGGAAAAGACAAAAACAAAGACTTCAAATAAAATTTCTTATCCAATAACCTTGGTATTCAACAACACAACTTTCAAAACAACAATAAATCTCGCGACAAACTATCAACTAGACCTTACAGCATCGAATTTCAGAGATCTAATCGGTTTTAACAAAAGAATTTTAACTAGTTCTGAAAATGTTGGTGACTACACACCAAATCTCAGTCAAGATACAGAGATTTTGAATATACATTGTGATCTTATTTCAGAGAGTCTTGTTGATGGGGATGAGACAGATATTATTTACACCTTTGGAACAAATGATTTACAACCATCTTATGCTTTTACTAAAGAGCCTTTAAGAGTTCAATATTATCCAGTGAATAAGTATATCATAAACACCCTGCGGATATACATTACTGATGGTAAACGACGAATAATAGATTTGAATGACGCAGATACATCATTTTCTCTGATTTTGAGAGAAAAAAAAAATAAAAGATAATTATAAAATGCCAACTTATAATTACAAACGAATTTTTCATCCGAGTCTGGGAAGATTTGTTTACAAACATAAAGGATCCGGTTTAATTGTGGATAATATTTTCAAACCAATGAAAATGATTGTGGATAAAGTTTTAAAACCTGTTGCTAAAAAAGCTTTGAAATCAGGAATAGAAAGTGCTGGTGATAAACTTGGTAAAAAAGTTGTTGAAAAAGTTGCTGAAAAATCAGGCCATCTTTTCATGAAAGACCTTCAGTCTTCAGGAAAACAAGTTCCAAAAGCACCAAACAAACAAAAAGAAGAAGATTACAACATAATATTGAATAGATTGATTTCTGGAAGCGGTAAAAAACAAAATAAAAAAAAAATTTCAAACAGATAAATAAATAAAAGATGACTTTCAGAACAAGTGATAAACTGCAGAGATATGAAATGGTCAGGTTCTCCCCTGACAATATTATTGAACAACCTGGGAACAACAATTCTCAGAAAAAAACAGGATATAAATTCACAATAACCGACAGATCCACTTTTTTTGATTATTTCAACGGATATTTTGAGGTGACAAAAGAGCTTCAAAAGAAAGCTGATGGAACAGGTTTTGCAGCTGCTGACCGAATTTCAATGATTAATGGGTCACATTCTCTCATCAAACACATGGTTATCAAATCTGCTGGCAAAATAGTGTACGATAGTGACAACATTCATAGAATTGTAAATGCTAAAAATTTGTTGGAGTATAGTGATGATTTCAGCAGGTCGGTTGCTAAAAATAGTTTTTGGTATCTTGACACAGAAGATTCAACAGCAAATACGAATTCGGGTTTTGAAGCAAGACGAATTTTAACTCAAGCAAAACAGAATAATGGTGGTGGTGGGGCCAAAAGCGTGAATGAGATCATTCCGTTGAACAGATACAGTTTCTTTGAGGAATTGGAAGACAAGATGCTTCCTCCCATGCAGCTCACATTCGAACTGGACTTGAATAATGATGATGAATTGATTCACAAAGCAGCCGCTGCTGATCCTGGACGAGTAGTTGTCACTCGACTTTATCTTTGGCTTCCAAGATTAACTCCTAAAGATAGTGCATACGGTGAATTTGTAAAAGATTTTCTCAAACCAACCAAATGGACGTACATGAAAGATATGTATATTCAGAGTGCAAATACAAGAGCAGTTCAAAACATGTTTCAAATTAGCCCAGCCATTGACAATGTTAAACATGTATTCATTTATCTACAGAGAACTAATGGTCCAAACAATGAGGAATCTGAGAGAACTCCTTACATTTTTGATACTTTCAAGCTGAATTCTGCAGATGCTAATAGCTCTCTTGCATCATGTCGTTTGGAGTATGGAAACAGTACTTTTTATCCTGAATTGGAGTACGATGCCGATTCAAAAGTGAGAATCTTTAACGATCTGATGTCTTATGCTTTCCGAAAGAATGATCTGAACACAGGAACGCAGTTGAATATACATAATTTCGCATCTATTTACGGTCTTGTCTATTTTGATCTGACCTACCAAAAAGAGGCTGTTACTCGAGATCCAAAACAACTGATTTTGAACTACAGATTGAATGCAGCACCAACAGCTAATGTGAGAGCTCATGCCATCGTATTTTACGAAAATGAGGTTATTGTCAACAAGGTTGGAAATGAACTTATGATGGTCTAATTCAAAAAAAAACATTTCCTGAATTTATTTTATTTCGTAAAAATAAAATAAATATGACTCAATTACACGAGATTAACGTTACGCTTTCTGAGAATCAAAAAATGAAACTAAGTAAAGCTTTTCACAACCGTGAAACAATCACCCTGAGGTTGACAAAAGATGCCTTAAATGGAAGTGATACTCTTCTTGTTCCTTCAACAACTGTTAAAAGGTTGGAAAAGAACCGCGCAATGAATAAGGGAATGGAAATAAAACTGGTCAAGACAAATATTAGAAAACAGGTTGGTGGTTCACTATTGAGTTCAATCTTGACACTTGGTCGAACTTTTGGACCAACATTAGCAAAAACTCTAGGATTATCAGCTCTCGCTGGTGCTGCTTCTGAAGGAGCATCTCAAATTGTCAAAAAGATATCTGGAAAAGGTTCACAGACAGGTGGTTTTCTCATTCCAAATTCCAAAATAGATCAACTCATCGCTCATAAACATCTATTGAGTAATAAACAGAAAAAGGATATTCTCAATGCCTTACAAACTGGTTCTGGTGTTCATATAAAACCAACAAAAGTACAAACAGGTGGGTTCTTAGGTACTCTTCTGGCATCAATCGGTATTCCACTCGCCCTTGAGGCTTTCAAAAAGATGACAGGTTCGGGAGTTCCTAGAATTGGAAAACCTCCTAAAACAAATGGTGGATCAGCCCCCAGAATTGGAGTGTATCAACCACCACCTCCATTTTATGGAACATGGGAACAAGCGGGAGGTGGTAAAAAAAAAAAGTTGGGAAATGGATTGCTTCTAGGGAAAAACAGTCCATTCAATGGGATTCCACTCCTCGGAACAATTCTTTAAAATTCCACAAAGACATACCCTTGAGCAACCACGATTTGTTAAAATGGTGTCGCCATCTTAAAATACCAATAGACAAAGGTGGTGTCTTGTCAAGAGACCAAACTGCTCCACACAACCACAAAATGGCGCTATTCATTTTCAATCTTGAGCCTTCATACATGAGTGGAAGTCATTGGGTCGCAACACATGTCAAGAATGGGAAAATCAATTATTTCGACAGTTTTGGGTTGCCGCCATTTCAAGAAATTGTAAATCACGCAAAGAAAAAAAATCTCACTCTAATTCATCAAAATAACCAGATACAAGCCTTGAATACAACGACTTGTGGATACTTTTGTTTATACTTTTTGAATGAGATGAATAAAGGTTCGTCATATTTTGACCTTTTACAAGTATTTGATGTTCATGACACAGAAAAGAATGAAAAATTCATTGAAAGATATTTCAAAAAGTTAGAAAAATTTATATAACCATATTATAAATGAAAACGTATTGCGTGAAACAAAGAAAAGAAACTGAGTGTGTTGAGCCTTCAGGCTATAAATATGCAAAAAATGGCAGACTAATGTTTTTCTGCACATGCGCTGAATGTGGTATAACCAAAACCAGATTTGTGAAACAATCAGAGGTGCCGGGAAACTAAATAGCCCGTCTGAAGGGGCGGGCATTCTGGATACGATGGCTTCAACAGGTACTGATATGTTAATTCACCATGGTATTCCTTGGCTTGGGAAAAAAGCTGTAGAAATGGGGCGTTATTACGGTAGTGAAGCTCTAAGGAACCCAAAACTTCAGAAAAAGGCTCTCGATTATGCTTTGGAAAGAGCAACTCCTTTCATTCAAAAAACAGGATCAGAGATGCTTGATCAATTATCAACAAAGATACGGCCTAATAGAAAGTATAAAACCGACAGAAAGGATTTGGATGGAAGTGGAATTGACATTCATAAAATGATTGGAAAACTCCCTAAACCAAAAGGGGGGTGGACTCTTCCAGGGCATAAATACACAGGTCCTTATAACGATCTTGAAAATCAAGTCAGATGGGATCCAAAAACAGGAGAGATACTTGAGATATATGACGAACCAACTGGTAGGACCGATGCCATAGCGATGCAACATGACGTTGATTATTCAGTTTGCAAAGATGATAAAAAATGCAAGAACAAAGCCGATAGGAAAATGGTCAAAGCGTTGGATTCTGTTCCTTATAATGAGAGACAATGGGGTCATTGGATGGCACGAAATATTATTGATAAAAAGCAAAAACTTGGTCTTGGTTTAAACTGAAAAGGCCGCCGAGTGAAGAAAACTGGCAAGAAAAATTAGCTGATGAGCTTCATAAACCGATAAAGCGTAACTTCACCCGGCGGCGGGTAATTGTAAACCATATTGACGAGACATGGTGTTCAGATATCGTTGAGATGCAAAAATTCAGTCGATGGAATAAGGGTTATAGATATCTTCTCATGGTACTCGATGTGTTTAGTAAATACGGTTGGATCATTCCTTTGAAGGATAAAAAAGGTGAAACTGTTGCTGAAGCATTGAAAACCATTTTAAAAGAAGGTAGAAAACCGGAATATCTTTGGACAGATAAAGGAAAAGAGTATTATAACAAACATGTTAAGGAACTACTGGATAAGAATAAAATAACCTTGTACTCAACTGAGAATGAGGAAAAGTCGTCAGTTTGTGAAAGATGGAACCGTACAATCAAAACCAAGATGTGGAAGCAGTTTACTGTTCAAGGTAATACACAGTATCTTGAAATGTTACCCAAATTAGTGAAACAGTATAACAATACCAGACATTCAAGCACAAAGATGACACCTACAGAAGCAAGCAAAAAGAAAAATGAAGGAGTTGTTTACTTTAACCTTTTCGGTGATATGAAGCCAATCTCAACAAAGTCAAAGTTCAAAGTCGGTGATAAGGTCAGAATATCTAAGTACAAACGTCCTGTCTTTGATAAAGGATACACAGCCAATTGGACAGAAGAAGTTTTCACAGTTGATAAGATACAATACACCAATCCGATCACTTACAGACTCAAAGATCTCAGTGGTGAGGAGATATCAGGTTCTTTTTATGAACAGGAAATGCAGAAGGCTGTTCAAGACGTTTACCGTATTGAGAAAGTGATTCGACGAGACGCTCGAAAAGGTAAAGCTTTGGTGAAGTGGAGCGGTTACCCAGAAAAATTTAATTCCTGGGTAGATATTAACAATCTGATGTAAAACAAATTTAAAAAATCTTGCATATAATAAAATGGTAAAATTTTTAACTTATCAAGAAATGCGTAGAATGGCTGTGAGTAAAAAAATAAAAAATGCAGGGAAGCTCTCAAAAGCAGAGCTGGCAAAAGAGTTAAATCTTGATGAAGAATTGTATAACAGACCAAGTAACGCAAAGGAGGTGTTGATTACCAATGTTGACACACAGGTTGCCACAAAATGTAAAAGCATCTATCAGTGTTCAAAATTGGTGGGTAAAAGTTATGGTACAACTCATTATTTCGTGAATTGTGGAAATGCGTTTGTGGATAAGGATGGAAATAAGGTCAGATTGTCTTTTGCTTGAACTTTTTCATTTCGTGAAACGTGAAATGAAAAAATAATTTAAAAAATATTGCATATAATAAAATAAGAAGAATGAAAAAACGCAGCAAACCAAAACGTAGCAAAAGGATGACAAAAATCATCCTAGTAGATGATGATGATACCAAACCAAGACAACGCCCTAGCTTATTTGGTGAAGTACCTGAGATTAACGTCCCCATCCTCAAACCAACAGTTATCACAACAACACTCAATAAGCTACCAAATGTGATTCAAAAAACGACTGAAAACGTTATTAATTGGGAAGAGTGGTTGAAAAATGCAGATAAAGTGATTGAAGTGCAAAATGAAAAAAATATTAAATGGAGAAAGTGGTTGGAAAATATTAATAAAGTGGTTTTGCCAACTTTCACACAGAAAGAACAAGCCCTGCAAGGGTCCACAAGATCATATGAAATTGGTCTCACAAGCAGACAAGACCCATTAATTCAACTTCAAAGCACCCGTTCATTGATTAAGAATAATCTATTAAAGGTTTTGAATGAGATGAAAGGTCTCAAATTCACTGAAACGTTGAAGATTACGTTTGAAAAATATAAAGGAGATGAGTTGATTGAAAAGGAAGCTTATTTCAATGCAAAGCCACAAACAGTAACAAATGAGATAGAGATTGCAGAATTGTTGCAGATAACACAACAACAGATTGTAAATAAGATTCAGCAATGGGTATCAGAAGGTTCAGGATGGACCATTCAATCAGTTGATGGTCATTATATTAATATTGTCAAATACGAACCATTAAAAGGATCTTCATATATTCCATTACCCGAAGAGCTGCGGAACTCAGGTAAAGGGATTATAAACATGAAAAATAACGACAATGAATGTTTTCGTTGGTGCCACATTCGTCACCTCTTGCCACAGAATAAAAATCCACAGAGAATAAAAGAGTGTGATAAAAAATATGTAGAAAAATTAGATTACTCGGGAATTGTGTTTCCAGTTTCTGTAAACCAATACAACAAAATAGAGAAACAAAATAATATTCGTGTTAATGTCTTCGGTTATGAGAAAGGGAAACGATATTCGATTTACGCTTCAAAAAAAAAAAAGTTTAACTCTTGTTTGAATCTACTCTTAATAACCGAAGGAGAGGCAAAACATTATTGTTTAATAAAGGATTTTAGTAAATTTAATCACAACCAAACAAAACACAATGGAAGAAAGCATTTCTGTATGTACTGTCTTCAATGTTTTAGCTCTGAAAGGGTATTAAATAATCATAAAGACAATTGCATTCAAGTGAACGGTACTCAAGCAATTAATATGCCAGGACCTGGATCAAAAATTGCTTTCAAAAATTATCGCAGAAAGTTACCAGCACCTTTCGTAATTTATGCTGATTTTGAAGCCATCACCGAAAAATTTGATGAGAAAGCTCCGCAAAAATCCTACACCGAACAATATCAAAAACATACGGCTTGTGGATATGGTTATAAAGTTGTTTGCTATTATGACGATAAATTTTCAAAACCAACCAAAATTTACAGAGGAGAAATGGCCATTAACAAGTTCATGAATGATATGTTGGCTGAAGTTAAATACTGCCGAAAGGTTGTAAGAAAACACTTCAATAAACCTATGGAAATGACAGACGAGGATAAGGAAAGTTTTGAAAAAGCTGAAGAATGCCACATTTGCAAAAAACCTTACGACGCAGGTGATAAAAGAGTAAGAGATCACTGTCATGTCACTGGTAAATACAGAGGCTCAGCACATGAAGATTGTAATCTAAATTTCTCATTGACTAATAAAATACCTGTGGTGTTTCACAATCTCAAGGGGTATGACAGTCACTTTATTATGCAAGAGATTGGTAATATTGCGAAAAAGAATGTGTATTTTGATGAAAAGAAAAAGAAATATTATAACATGAGCATAAATGTCATTCCCTGTAACATGGAGAAATACTTGGCCTTCATGTTGGGTCGACACCTTGTGTTCATCGACAGCTTTCAATTCATGAGCTCGTCATTGAGTAATTTGGTGAAAAATCTTCCTGCTGAAGCGTTTAAACATACGGGGCAAGTATTTCAAGGTGGACAATTGAGTTTGATGACAAAGAAAGGTGTCTATCCTTACGACTATATGAATAGTTTTGAAAAGTTTGAGGACAGCAGGTTGCCGAAGAAAGAAGATTTTTTCAGTATTATGAATAATGAACATATCACAGATGAAGAGTATCAACATGCACAGAATGTTTGGAATGAATTTGGTCTAACATCAATGGGGGAGTATCACGATCTATATCTCAAATCGGATATTTTGTTATTGGCTGATGTTTTTGAAAATTTCCGCAAAGCATGTCAACAATACTATGGATTGGATCCTGCTCATTATTTCACATCACCCGGTCTGAGTTGGGATGCAATGTTGAAAATGACAAATATTGAATTGGAGTTGATAAGTGATGTTGATATGTTTCAATTCATTGAAAAAGGTATGCGTGGGGGGATCAGTTATATCGCTAATCGATATGGAAAGGCGAACAACAAGTATATGAAAAATTATAATCCAGAGGAGACAACAAAATACATCATGTATCTGGATGCAAACAATCTTTATGGTTGGGCAATGAGCCAATATCTTCCAAAAGGTGGGTTCGAATGGTTGACTGAAGAAGAGGTGGATTTATCCAAGTATAATGATGAGTCTGAAAAAGGATTGGTATTAGAGGTTGATTTGGAATATCCAGAGGAGTTGCATGATCTCCACAACGACTATCCACTGGCAGCAGAAAAAATCAAAGTAACTGAAGATATGTTGTCACCGTATTGTCGAGAAATTGCTGAAAAATTCAAAGTAAAGGTTGGACTGGTTGAAAAGTTGGTGCCAACGTTGTTGAATAAAGAGAAATATGTTTTACATTATCGCAACTTGCAACTCTATATGTCTTTTGGGTTGAAACTGGCAAAGATTCATAGAGCTCTCGAATTCGATCAGAGTCCATGGTTGGAACCTTACATCGATTTTAACACAAAAAAGAGAGCAGGGGCAAAGAACTCTTTTGAGAAGGATTTTTTCAAGTTGATGAACAATTCGGTGTTTGGAAAGACGATGGAGAATCTGAGAAAGCGACAGGACATTAAACTTGTAACTGATAAAGGAAAATTGACGAAGTGGGCCAGCAGACCGAGTTTCATAAGCTGCAAAATATTTAATGAAGATTTAGTTGCTGTTCATAAAATGAAAACAACTTTGACATTGAACAGACCGGCATATGTTGGAATGTGCATCCTAGACTTATCAAAAACATTGATGTATGATTTTCATTACAATTACATTAAAAGTCAGTATGGCGACAAAGCTCGGTTGCTCTTCACAGATACTGACAGTCTGATGTATGAAATTGAAGCAGATGATGTTTATCAAGATTTTTGGAAAGACAAACATCTTTTTGATAACAGTGATTATCCAAAGGATAGCTCATTTTTTGATAGCACAAACAAGAAAGTCATTGGAAAATTCAAAGACGAAGCAGCAGGAATCCCAATCGTAAAGTTTGTTGGTTTGAACTCAAAAGTGTATTCTTACATAAAAGACGATGAACAGGAAAGTCACACAGCAAAGGGAATAAAAAAGAATGTTATAAAACAAGAGTTGCAACATGATAATTACGAAGATACTCTTTTCAATAAAAAGCAGATGCGTCACACGATGAGACTAATTAAAAGTGTAAAACATCAAATTGGTAGCTATGTGGTGAATAAAATTTCGCTCAGCTGCTTCGATGATAAAAGATATATTCATGAAAATGGCGTGACAAGTTATGCTTACGGTCACTAAAGACTTTAGATATTTTTCGGTTAAATTTAGGTAAAGTTTCATATAAAATTTTATATGAAATTTTGGGTATATTCATGTAAAATGGCGTGACAAGTTATATAAGACTTTGGATATTTAGGCGAAATCTTGGCAGCCCCGTTCGTGTCTGAAATTGTGGGTATATTTGACTGATGGGCTCCGACTGGTTTGGGTATATTTCGCTAAAGATTTTGCCAGCTGCGCATTTGACTGGAAATAATTTCTCTTTAATTTGACAGAAAATTTGACTGGTGTGCTCGGATTCTCAAAACATAAACTACTGCGTACAATAGCGAAAATATCGTAAACAAAATAGCAACGTGATTTCAAGGTGAGAACTAAAAAATTAAAATGCAAAAATACAATCTGCACACAAAAACGAAATTCTTCGTGGGTGTGACCATGTTCTAAGACGGTTAAACAATGAACGCTCGTGTCCTATGGGATATAGCGTTCCTCGCAAGATAGAATGCCACTCGGCCTGCGGCCTCGTGGCATTCTATCTTTGTTCGGGACACTATATCCCATAGAACACTCGCGTTCATTGTCTAACCCTTACTTGCAACGTACTTTTTAGAGTTTTTTAAGCCTCCGGTGTCAGGCTGCTCATGAATAAATTTATAAGGCAAAATTTTGGTGGAGGTCTTACGTTAAAAAACTTTAGATCTTGATCGTTTGGGAGCCGATTTCGTTGAAACTCTTAATAGAGGGCTTGAGGAATGTTGGAAGTACAACAAGATTGTTTTTCCTTTGATAAATTGCGTTCTTTGCGATGCTTTGAGCTTCCAAAGTTAAGATTTGGTAAAACGCGACTCCGTGTCCAAGTTTTCTCCTCGTGGAGAAGACAACGCTTCTTGATTTTGCCACTAATTGATCAGTTAAAACCTCTATTGTGTCACAACAGAAGCCGATTTTGTGATTTCAAGTTCCACTGAAAGTTATAAGCCTTTAAATTAGTAAAACCGTCCTTATTTAAATTTGAAGACTTAAAACTTCTCTTAAAAAACCCGGCTGTTTTAAAACAGTGCTTCTGTTGTGACAACCTAAAACATACCTATTTCACCTGTCTGCTGTGTCAGTTTAGGAAATTTTATATCCGCGCCGTATTCTTGGACACAAAATTGGTGGTTTTAGGGCTTCCGAAGGCTTTTCGAAGAAACACGAGTGTTCAAGCCAAGAATATTTTATTATGCAAATTATGGATATAAAAATTAAGAAGCTATTGGTAACACTCCAGAAACAAACAATAGGTTGCATGAATCTAAAAAAATCGTGTGTTTTCCGTCGAAAATAAAGGAAAGAAAAAAGCATTGGTGCTGAACCAATTAATATTTATACCACACACAAAATAGAAAGAGAATTTTACTATCGAAATTTTCAAAGAGGATTTTTTCCGCTTAAACGTAGAATTAAACACTAAAACCAAAAAGAACGACGAAATCGAACTCTTTTATTATTTTCCAGTCTGTGGAGCAGTGTATATATACACACAAAAAAACTTCACGGAGTTCCACTTACGAAAGACCCAGATGTTGATAAATATTGGACACAAAATTGGTGATGTTGATAAATATTCGAGATAGAAATAGAAACAGTATTTTGTTTTCGTTTTGTTTTGCTGGAAAAATTCTGAAAAGTTGCAATTGTTTCAACTAACAGATAAAGAATAAAAAGAACGGTACAGATACAACAAGCGAACACTCAACGCATTTATTATTATTGTTATTATGAAAATTTTTATTTAACAGTACTTAAAATGCACAATATTTCCTGCCACACGATTAAACGCACGAGCAATCAGTGATGCATAAACCAAAGATTTTTTACTGCAGAGCTTTTCATCAATATTTCGCGCAATGTCGCTATCATTCGTCGCACTTCGTGCATACGCTTTAAATAAATGAATACTGATGATGTAGTCTCTCACCCGCGGCCTTAAGAGCAAACTGCAAAGAGGGCTGATCGATAATGGCAAAACTGTCAAGGGAGCACGGAGAGCGACATTCTTTTGACCCCTCAAGGTGCTTAAAAATGTGTGAGGCCCTGTCCGTTTCCAAGTGTTCCCTTACACGTGTGGTAAAATGTCGGGTGGTCTCACCGACATAGCAGGCAGCGCAGCCTGCACACGAGAATTTGTAAACCACACATGATCTGAGTCCACTGGGGATAGGGTCTTTCACACCTAATAGACTAACTACTTTGAAAGAAGAAAATGCTAACACAATGTTTACATTGTTGCAGTAGAATTGAGAAAATCAACGAATTCGCTTTTGGGTGATGCTAGGAAAATAACCTATGTAAGGTAATTTGAAATAAAAGGTATTAGGCGATTGTTCACCGGTAGATTTTCCAGAGTTGCTAGTTACATGCTTAGTGACACTGCGATTAATAATTCATTCTATAAGCCTAGATGGATAAAGGTTTTTCTTTAGGGATAATTGTCAAGAACTTGATGTCCTCACTGAACGCTTGCCAGGTGTTACAAATCCTAGGAGTTCTATCAACAAGTGTCTTAACTAGCCCAATTTTATATGAAAATGAAGTAAAGCCAGAAAAACTTGTCAACAAGCCGGCGAATGTTTTCTTACGAAACACTCTGGTAACTATCGCAGGCCCTGTGTTATCGATGTTTATATCCAAGAAGGGCAGTTTATGATCAGATTCCGCCTCCATGGTGGATCGAATGTTGGGATGACAGGAGTTAATGAAATCAAAAACTAGTAAGGCATTAGACTCCGTATGAAACAGACAAAAAGTGTCATCCACGTACCGTCGATAGAAAAGAATTTCTGACGAGAAAGTACCTAGCCACATCTGTTCATAGTGACCCAGAAAAGATTAGCCAGGGCCGGTGCAAGGGGCGACCCCATAGAAACACCATCTATCTGATCATAAAATGACCCATCGTATAGAAAATGCGTTTGAGAGGTGGCTATGAAGAAAAGCTTTCTGAGCTCGCCATGTGTAAATCTGAATTCCCTCGAGAATATACTACGTAACAGCGAGATCAATACTTTCTTCTAGGGGAATGTTTGTGAACAAGCTCTCTACGTCGAAGGATACCGTGTATTTGTCTTGCATGGAGAGGTTTTGTATCTCCCGTACAAATGTAAATGTATCATTAGCACAGTGTTCAGATGGAATGTGGGGCTGTAGGAGGCTGCAAAGATATTTGGAAAGCTTGTAGTTGTAGGTACCAATAGAAGAGATAATCGGACCAAACGGTGGAAAAACCAACACTCAATGCGCAGTTTAAGCACTTGAATTTAAAACTTTCTGTTTAATTTTTTCATTACCATTATATATAATTGTCTTAATTACTGCCATTATCATTGTAATTTATTCACTATTTATATTCTACTGCACACTATGTTCAGATTCATACTGAAGATGGCAGACGTATCTGCCGAAACATGTACGTAAAACTTAAGAACTTCGTCTTGTTCATTAAATTTATAGCATCACTGCTATTATCCAGATCTTTAAAAACTCCTTGGCGGCTTTGTGTGCAAAGGACAACAAAATTGGCAACCAGATTTTCTACCGTAAGAAAAGCGCCGAAATAGAAGGCAAGGAGCTTTTAAACAACTAAGAAAAAAATATCCCTTGTGAACACGTATGCATGGCGATCTTGAGGCACCTCGGTGGATAAATCCTAAACTATAATCAGGGAAGGAAACTTTTTTTGGCATATTTCGATTAGCCGATCGAACTGAGAAGAAAATAAATAATTAAAGGAGAAATAAACAGTCAGTGATTCGAAACCTCTAACTAAAGTGCTCGCATACTGGCTAACTCAAAGGCCAGTTCCGTCACTACAAACGATGAGCGGTGTACAGTTCACCAGTTATTATAGTTTCATCAGCTCCCTGGCCGTTCTAAAAGATATCACTGAGTTAGCACAGGTCACTTACTTTGTCTCGAATCAGGTTGTTTCGGTCCACAGGACAACTTAACGGATTCCCGTCACGTTCCAGCCTGTTTATAAATATGAAAACAAAATTATATTCATCAGATTACGAAAATAAAAGCCTGATCATTTCTTATAACCTTCTATTTTGCTTAGGACAATCTTGTAAAAACCCCAATCAAAAATAATCCATCTTGACACCATGCATATAAAATCCCTTCACAGCCTTCGCTTATTTGGGGAGTAGTAATCTTCTCATTTATCAAGCCAGTCTACAAGCGTACATGAAGAAATTACAATAAGGAAAGGTTTGTTAATATTTTCTTTTAAGTCAGTTCTCAGTAAGCTATCTCAGTAGATCGGAGTTTCTGGTAGGTCTCTCGGCCGAATACTGAGAATACTATTGCAATGATTCTAGTTTTAATTAATAGAAAAGCGCTTTCTATTCTTTTTACAATTTTCTATTTGCAATATATACAGAATGAGAGGCGGTGGTGCATGTAGTACATTTTTCACCTCAAACAGGTCAGCCGTTTAGGTAGTTCAGCTCGGGAGCATAATAGTAAAGTGTAGGATAGTTAAAATCTATCTGTCTAAATGTTTTAAAAATATATAATATACATTTTTGTTTTATCGAATACTCACCCAGCAAGTTCTCGA
This sequence comes from Siderastrea radians, assembly GCA_964017195.1. Classification (NCBI taxonomy): domain Eukaryota; kingdom Metazoa; phylum Cnidaria; class Anthozoa; order Scleractinia; family Rhizangiidae; genus Siderastrea; species Siderastrea radians. The sequence goes on along the minus strand of OZ024892.1, from coordinate 47,845,558 downwards.
TCCTTCTACGTCATAGAGAGATATTTTATTAGTGAGCTGATTCATGACTGAGTCATACATCACACAAATGAGTTTTTAGGCGAAGGAAACTACGTCAGTGACGATCTCGTGGCAGAAGAGGGCTGCAGTTGCAGGAGTTGAGTCACAATTCTATTATGCCAGCATAATGTCCATAATTGCTGGTTTCTATAAATCGTCTTGCAAAAGTATTGATATTCACGGTATGCTTAAAATTTATATGTTAATTTGACCAGCGTGGACAACTCTACTTGTGAACAGGCTTTTCTGAATTAGTTCATTGATCAAGTTTACCAAAGCCATTCGATTAACGAACACAGTGATGATTTGACTGAACCGGATTTGGTTCGATTGAAGCTCTGCTTCACTTTGCGGTTCAAACAGACATGGTGGAAGTTCTATGAGCCACAGATCGCTGATGACTTCGGTTAAGAATTGCCGATACTTTGCTTTGTTTGAGTATAACTTAGGTTTGCACTGTATTAAAAGGTCTTTAATCAGCTCGGAAAGAAAATGCTATGGGCATAGCCGTCCTCACGCAAGACAAACATTCTAAAACTCTCGAAGCGTAAAGAATATGCAAACCGATGCAAACCTCATAAAGTGTCCGTCAAGACACTGTCTGCAAAATCGATGGCCACATACGCTCGTTTGGACCGCTTCCTTCAAGGGTAACTGGCAGATTGGACAAAGAAAATCTTCCTCGACAGCATTCACAAACTCCTCATCGTATCCACCAAGCGACGGAATTGCTGCGGCTTCCGCCATTCTTTCGATCGAGCACGTTGCTCGCAGCACAGGCAGCCCAAGCTCACGCCTCGAGAAAGCGAGGAATTTATATATTATTTATGCAGGCGGTGTGCGTCACGGCCCACAAAGAGTCATGGGTAAAAATATAACTGATGTCCATTACACTCGAGACACGATGGAGTAAACATCTCACGAGAGACCTTACAATGGCGGTAAAAATGGGAATTAAGACTCTTGTTTCCCGTTGTGAAGAGAATAACTGAGGGCACGAATTTAGATTGTTTTGACTGGTTAATATTTTGGTTTCGTGGACGAGGTGAATAAGTTTTTCACTATCCGGAGTCGATCGAATGTGCAAACGTGCAGACTACGTTCGTTTCTCGGAAACTGTTTTTCGTATTTGTTTGGTACTTTGACTAGATCAGCGGTAAAAGAGATCCACCTGACTTAGTTTGCTAGTATCGTTCACGGACTTACGCCACCGGGAAAGACTAGAAAGCGCGGACAACGAGCAAGGTGAGAAAGCCGGCTGACGTGTGATTACGGTTTTGTACAAACATGGAAATCAGATCTTCCTTCAGACGAAGGACGCAACACAAGGATATAGCCTAACAACTTACTGAAAATGTATTAGACAAAAAATAATTTGTGGTAGTCATCCTGGAAATTCAAGTATTTCCTGATAACAGCCATTCAAAGGGATTCCCCAAGTTTGTTGATGTAAGTTCGCGGCTGCACAAAAATAAAAACTTTGTTGTCTTAATAACATCATTTATGCTCTTGTCCTTGATTTTACTAATGGCTTGTACTTCATCAACCATGTTTTAGTTTCTCTTATATCAAACACTGCACATTAGTTTTCTCAACCTTGCTATATGACTAGTGATGCTGATCCCAAGGCAGAGCCATATTTCCATGTATATATACTCCTCTGTTTCCTATTTTAACAAGTTGCTAACCTACATTCCTGCAGTCACATTTATCATAAAAAAACTGATACCGATGTTGTTCATTGACCTTCTTGTCTGCTTAAGAGTGTTGTTTCCTTTTACAGAAAATATGTGAAAATAATTTTGTCCACAGGTCTCACTGTAAAAGATTGAATTCAAGCAAATAATAGAAAAACTTTTGCTGTGTTTGCATAGCCCAATATAAACACGAGAATGGTTGGGAGAGTTCAAGACAGTTATGAAAACCCTTGAGGGTTTGCAGGGAGTGCCCAGCCCAGGTTGCGTGTAAACTTATGAGAATTCCCCCCACTCGAGTATTTACTGTATATCAGGCTATCCAAACACAGCAAAAGTTTTTCTTTGCTTTATTCGACTGTATTAACACACTCGCATGCAAACACACATCTCAGCCACTCAGAGTGCACATAATATCTTAGTTATTTTATTAAATAAAATGTATTTCGCTGTCTTTTCTGTACCAAGTCAGTTGAAAGTATGGAACATTTGAGTGGATTACTCCTTCACATGGACATGTGTAGGCTGGATAGTGGGCTCGATAGTAAATAATTTTAACAATGTTATCTGTTCTGGTAATTGAAACGTCACATATATGACAGAGTGTAATATCAGAGCTCAGGGATATTGTTTGCCTCTAGGAATACCTTCCCTGCAAAGCAAGTGCTCTTGCTGAAGTTTGATGAGATGAAATTTATAGCAAAGCCAGAAGCTTACAGCTTTGCCATGAATTTTTCTTTACCACACTCCAGTAATACCACAAAAGACAAACATGAGCTAAGGCATGCTGATGGTTCCAGAAATACAGGCAAGGATTGTTGAGAAAGCCGTTCATATGTGACAGCTTCAATTATCGCTTTCAGGTCACTTCAAATTTCCTTTTAATCCCTGAGGACACTTTGTGATGGCTGGCTATCATGATAATTGCTTCTAAAATATCTCACTGGCCTGTGTTTCTGGACCTACAGCTATTTCAATTAATGTTGTTGGAAAACCTTTGCGACAAGACTGAAAGCTGATATGGGTAATTTATTAATAAATTTACCAAACTTAGACTATTGCTTAATTCTTCAGGAAATAGATCACATGGACAAGTATTTATGATACTTTTACCCATCTTATGGCAGCCGTGAAATTACAGCCGAACCACAAAAGATGTACAACATACAGCTACCCATACTTACTTTCGGTCTTGTCGCATGAGCTTGAGGCTTTAAAATCCTACAACTTTAATTGAAATAGCTGTATCTGAAAGGTAGTTAGCCACCCCAGACCTGTATATGAACATTTTAAAGACAAAGCAGTATCGGCAAAGCTCCAACCAGAACCTGATAATGACCAGGAGTCAATTCAATAAAACTTTTACAAGTGCAGCTATTGGTTTACAGTTTGAAAAACAATAGCTACACTTGCAAATAATAGTTGTAAAAGTTTTATTGAATTGGCCCCTGAATGCAGCTGTTCTTCTGAACTTTGGTGTTTGTTATGTTGCCAACAGGAGTCAGTAAGTTTAATACTTCACTATTGTCTTGTCAGTAAGAGGGTGTAGTTCATTAACTGTGCAAAAGCACAGTGCTAAAATTTACTTGCAATACAGCCAACTTTATTCCAACTATTTCACTTTGTAGTTGGGTTATAAGGCTTCCAAGAATATCAAATAAATATTTATTTCATCTTCTCTGTGAGAAAAGACTGGTGCACACAGTGTATCTTAGTAGCAGCACTATGGCAAAAAAGAGTAGTAGAAGACAACCAAATGAGACACACGTTTCTGATTTTTTTCTTGAGGAGGACGGGCAGCTGTACAGAGGCTACATGCACACAGAATACCTATTTCTTTTTGCACTGATTACTATTTTCACTGGGCACTTATATGAACACATGCCTTTTTTTTTCAAGTACTCATGCATGAATTTGGGTGCCTAACTTCAAGGTGAAGATCTGTGCTTGGGCTCTAAAGTGATCACCAATTCCATGTGTTTGTCTTTCTTTAATTCCAAGGTTACAACTTAGCAAACACCTTCTGTCAGTCCACTTATATACCAATAACTCCTGCCTATGATCACATTTGTAAATTGCATCTGATAGTGCAAAATAGAGCTCAGTTTTTAAAATGTGTACACAATATTATATTTTGGATACCCAGTAACACAGCACCAGTCTGTGCCACTGCACAGACACCAAGTGTGGACATATCCATAAGCAATACTATCTTAGGCCGATAAGCTATTAGAAATCAAAATTAGCTTCACAATTCTTAAGCACTCAGATATAGTTCATACATAATCTATTCCACTGGTGGCAGAGACGTGCACATGCAGTTGTTGTAGAGCTGACTGTCAGAAAATAATGGTAAGATTACACACAAAACAGTGACAAAACAGTAACAACTTTTGCTTGTACAAGTTGTTTTGTTCACCATTTTATTACTAGAATGTACAAATAAAATCACTGTTTACGTCTTGTGATAAAAAAACGAAAGAAACAGCTTCACTGGCGACTCGTATTATAAAATAAGCTCACTTTGTACAGCACCCGAGTAACCTGCTTTAATTTAAAGAAGGACCTCATAAACACAACCAAGGGAGATAAAATGCTGAAATGACCGAGACATTATAGAAATTGACCTTTTTCCCCTTTTCTGGTTCAAATTTGAGCAGAGTCTTTCGAATTTCGATGTTATTCCCTTCGTCTCGGCTTTCAACTCAGTCTACTTTTCTTAGCCGGTTTCCCGGGAGATCTGCTACTTGATTTACACGATCTCTTCATTCTACGATACTTTCAACGGCTTGTAACGGAAAAACCATAAGGGGTAGACCCGGGTAGACCCCGAAATTTCAAAAGAAGAAACGTTATACTAACTAACTGGCCAAGTTAATGGGCAAATACCGTTAAGAGTAAGCAACTTCGAGTCCAAGAAGAACTGTGACATTAACAGTGAAATCAACATGGCGGCTTTCAACTAGCCGCCCAATTTGAACTTCTCATAAACACGACTAAAACGTTTACCTTCAACGACAACCTGACCAGAACTAAGATATGGTATTCCAAAAACTATAGGATGGGGTACAATTCCGAGAACAAAATCACAAGCGTCGAAAATAAAGAAAATTTCACCTCATACACTTCTCAAAGCGGCTCTTTCCGAGCGCGAAAATGCCTACACAAATGACGCGTTCTGATTGGTCAAATCTCGTGACGCACACCGCCTGTTATTTATGGTTCTCGAGCCGGGACGTGACCTTCGAGAGAGACCGGTATTGGGTTACAAGCGGCCGTTAACAATTTGAGACTATGTATGGGGAATAAAATATCGTCGTGGAATAAAACTCAATTTCACCACTTTTTAGTGAAATGAATAAAACTAACTTACCTTTGTGTGTTTTTTGGGCTTATTTCGGCTTTACCTCGGTGTAAGAACCTGTGAAACTCACGGATGACGTAAAACAAAGGAAACAAAAACATTTAAAACAATACCGTACAGCAAAACAAAAGCTAGCAAACAAAGAAAATCTTGTCAGGTTCTTACACCGAGGTAAACCCCTTCTTTCATCGTTTTGGGCTTTCTTTGTCATGACTGTTACTACCTTCATAAGACGAAGTCAAGGCACCACACCGGTTTGCAGCCCGAAAATCCGTCCTATCGCAGATTTTTTCGGCCAGAGGTAAAGCTCTATGATCTCCGCACCTTGTAAAATGTTCGTTCGTTAAATATCCCTGCGCATTTTCCTGAAAATGAGCCTTTTCTCACTCCGTGTCCAAAATCCCTTCTTTCGGCGAACGCCAATGATTTTGAAAATCGACACGAGGCTTGGGTCCGAGGTCAATTTTCTCTCGACCGAGGGTGGTACAGGAGAATTGAATCAAGCGTAAATCCAGTTAAAAAGGACACAGGAGATACTGCATCAGTTGGTTTAACGTTGTGTAACACATTTTTTAGGTTTTTATCTCACTGATTTGGTAATACAAAAACTATTATTACCGTCAGTAGCTGTACATGAATTGACTGAATTGACTTTACCACCCTCGGTCGAGAGAAAAATGAAAATTGACCTTGAACCCAGGCGCTCACGACCAGGCGCAAAATTTCGCGACGTCACCGAATGGCATACCGCGAGAACGCCGGGGACCTCATTCAGTGACGTCACGACATTTCGCACCGAGTCGAGTCTAGTGAGCGGAAGGAAAACGCCTGGGTACTAGGCTGGAAAGTTGTATGTTTTGTCGCCTGACAGGCCGTTACGTGACTTTTGGGCGAAAACTCACACCCCCATAAGCGAACGGCGATGCAACCTTCAACAGTCCCATGACAAAACCTGCCGTGTTTGATACCGTAATAGGACATCGATCTTTTCATGACGCCGCCACGCTTAGATGAAAACGACGGTATACAGTAGAAATAACCCTAAATTAAATTTTTATGCTCCTTTCAATATTCCTTCTTACTTAATGAAACTAAAATAAATTCAGATCTCATAGTCAATTTATTGCACTGCACGCATTAAGGTTTTTCAGAAAAACACTCGGCGGATTTTTTAATGGGAAACCATAATCAAGGCCCTATTAGAAAATCACTTAGTTCCTTAATGGCGCTACGATTCTGGCGTGCGTTTCTCAAAACTGGGCTCCAAAATTTTTCAAGTCGATTTCGGCCACAGTGAATTTCATATATTTGAACTGCGGAATGAAGAAATAAATGTAAAGAAGATCCTCGCAGTTATTAACGCAACTTATGCAGTTGCGAAAAGAAAGCCTGAAAAAAATCAGGCTTGCCGGGATTCGAACCCTGACCTCGAACCAGTTGGCTTGTTAGCTCAATTGGTTAGAGCGCTGCACCGGTATCGCAGAGGTCAGGGTTCGAATCCCGGCAAGCCTGATTTTTTTCAGGCTTTCTTTTCGCAACTGCAGAAGTTGCGTTAATAACTGCGAGGATCTTCTTTACATTTAGAAAACCAAGTCTTATTTCTTAAAGAAACGTCATTATTCTTTATAACAAGTGGTTATTTTTCCACTTCCGGGATTTTAACTTATCTTTTTTCTACATTATCCATTCCAGCCGTATATTGACTTAACAGCCGTTTTCAGCCTTTCTCTAAGGGCTGAAAACGAGAGTATATAAGAGTACTTATTCATTTTCCGTAATCTTCGGTAAACATTGATGAAACACGCGTTTATTCACCAGTAATATTGTAAATACCCTGTACATGTTAATTCTTTACAAAAATTAGTACAATATACATGCAAGCTGTAGTCTCTTTTAGTTCAGTGCAAAAAGTCTTGTTATCAACGCGTTGAATTTACGCGAATGGAAAACGTCTAGGAGTGTTAAATTCTAGCTCCAGTTAGTCCAGATACCTCGTCATTGAACAATTGACATAAACACACACAACTGGTAAACGTCATCTTTTCTTACGAACCAAAGAACTTAATTCCTTACAGCGGTTTTTAATCGTGTCGGAAAACCAAAACCAGAGTAATTACCCTAGCCAATCACAACGAACACAAATTACTAAGTGAACCAATCACCGAAGGAAATACATGTAACAGGCGCCAAGCGCGGGAAAATGCGTGCTACAAAGACACAGTTGGTTTCGGTTTTACTTCTCATTGGTTGAGAGAAAGTGTCGCGAGATATTCAAGCCAATCACAGATCAAAGTAAAGCAAAGCCAAAGCAAACGCAAACTTTCGACACTCAATTGAAAACCGCTCTATAAATTTCAATCACTCACTGAAAGGTGACCAGGAAGAACCAAGAGGTGACTACCTTATTACAGGAAATTTTCACGGAATTTTTTTTAATCTGGTGTTGCGAAAAGAGAGGGTCGCTTACAAAAATTTTATACACATTCTTCAAATTCTCGAAAATGTACCAAAACAAAAATCAGGAAAAAATTTCCAAAAAAAAACTTTTCAAAATCGCGAAATTAAGTTGTCACAAAAACTTCCGGTAATAAGGTAGCAATAAGTGTTTCAACCACGTCCATGAATGGCTGTGACGAATCTGTATGGGTCACGATCTGATGCGATTCTTAAAAACCTTTAAATAGTTCCAGTATTTTTCAATTCTATAAAGCACTTGGCTTGTCGTTTGCTCCTCCCTAAGTTAATTAGAAAATATTTGAGACTAAGCTCTGAGATTAACTTGATCTAAATTTTAATTGAGATTTAAATTGAGATTAGTATAAAATTCAATTTCGTAGACTTAAACGTCTGCTAATCCCGGTTCTCTTTGCTGGTCAGCTCAAAAATCTCCTTGGAGCTTTAAATGTTCTTCCCTCTCAAAGGATTTGTCGAGCAATTCATGAACGTACTTTGCGAAATTTTCTGGAAATAAGGGAGCACCATCGTAGCCTACGGATTAAAAAAGATATATAATGAGTAACCACGACAGCTGGTGATGAACTTAAGACTACAAAAAAATTTCTAAGTCGCTGAAGAGAGTGACACTCATGACCCCCTGCAGTTGCACGTGTAAAACCAGAAACGACGTCTACTTAAACCGCAACAAAGTCGTCATAGAAACAGCCGTATCTCACTGAAAGGATGTCAAAATTAATTCACTAGCTATAAAAATTTACACTTACCAGGAAAATAATTGATGTCTACTACAACATGGTGCCCTGTTCCTTTCTCGACGATAACGTCGATGCCAAACATTGTCAAATTCTAATGGGACGAAGAAGGAAAGAAAATAAAGTTAATGTTGAAAACGTCTTCAAACGTACACGCAGAATGCGACAGAAAGGCAATTGGCTCTATTTAAATCCAAGCACCGGGTTTGTCTATCAGAAGGTAAGGGGAGTCCTCAATAAGGCTTTTGTTGGTGGCACTGACTGTAATAAAGTCAACTCTCGTTGTAACGGACACCATCGGGACCAAGATTGGGTGTCCGTAATAGAGAAAGTCCGTAATAGCGGGAGTGGTTATCAGTAATTTCTTATTCTTGGGGACTTCAGCTGCTGTCCGTAATAACGGGGTGTCCGTAATAGCGAGGCGTCTGCAAGGCGAGAGTTGACTGTACTGACTGACATCAAAGAGCCGGACTCGTACCCAGTCGCTATTTAGTTTTTTTTGGGGGGGGGGGGGGGGCGAGAGAAGATTGGATACGAGAATGAATTAGCGCGCGGGGTTAACGCTTAAGGTTAACGCGCAGGGAGTCTTAGGACTGGATACAAATTCGCCTGTTTCAGACCTCCTCCGTCCGTTTCTCTCGTTCAATTCAGTTCTGAGTTTTTAATAGCGACTGGGTCAGCTAAAGGGCCGTTCACACAGGGAAGTTTGCAATTCTTGCGGGGATTTATTTTTTGCTGCAAGTTAACAGCGATTTGATTCCAATTTTGAGATGTTGTGCTGTGGTGAAACTAAACGCACGCGATGTAAACATAAAAAAATGTTTTAAGTAAACTGCAAGCACTCTCCTCCAGTCGCATCAGAATCCCATTTAAATGGCATCGTACTTTACATCGCCGCTAAAGATCGCTTTCTGTTAGTCACTTCTTAGACTAGCTACAACCAAGAACATCGAACACTGGAAAATAATCAGAGACTCAATAGCAATCGCTCAGGGCAAGTTTTTTCGCCCACTTCCAGATGGGGACCATTAACTTGGTTGTAGTCAGCACTTGGCAGTTTTTGTTCAAGCTTGCCTACAAGTTTCAAAAGAAGTTTGTCGTCACGGTCTGTAGTGCATTTTTCACTATTATCTTCATCCAACTGTTACAAAAGAAAAAAACTCCGCATTACAGACTGAACGTTTACAACCAAGTTATTTTCCTCATTAAAATATCACAAACACCACATACTAAAGATAGTCTACGAGTACTCCCTTCTGTCTCTGCGGTAGCCGAATGCGATCAGAAAAGACGGCTGAAATTCTGGCTATCTCTACAGGAAAACGCCAAGGAATAGTTTCTAAAACCTCATTAGATTTCAATTGGCATGTTTGATTACAATTTAAGTCAGCACACCGTAAATCCTCTATTAAGCCCGGGGGGCTTATTTATTTCAAGCACGTTTGAGGGGGGGGGGGCTTAATAGAGAGGGGGCTTATTTAATTTAGCGAAACGCATGACCGGTAGAAGTTGGACATCTGCCTATAGAACTGTCGTTCCTGTTGTGTAAATTTTCATCTCATGAAGGTTGTAGCTTAGAATTTTCACCGACGGGAGCGAGGTTTCTCGAGGGCGGACTTGTGGTTCCGGGGCGCTATACTGCTTTTTCAAATATCAGAAGATGGTATCAATTCTCCATAAAGAACTAGAATGCAAAGTGGAAAAGCTCAAGCACATGAAGCTGGAGGTCATACAGCCAAAGATCAAAAACAAATCCGAACTTCCAGCACGTGAATAAATCATACCGGATCAGTCCACATGAAGTGTTACAGTCGTGATTTATTAATACCGTCTATCATTTATTAATTTGGTTGTGAAGAAAAAGGGGGGAGGGGGGGCTTAAAAGAGAGGGGGGCTTAACAACTTTCTTGCTCTGAAAAGGGGGGCTAATTAGAGAGGGAGGGGCTTATTTGAGAGGGGGGCTTAATAGAGGATTTACGGTAGCTCTCAGTCTTTTAATAGCAATATAGTACTTCTTCTTTGATTGTTTGCCAGCCCATCGGAGGTGAAATTCCAGCATTTTGCCAGGTTTTACTAAAACTCGCCCGTGTCCATTTAGGCACGCGGAAAAGGAAGCAGAGATTCTTGTCTAATGATATCAGACGAGGAGTCCAGTGTAATCCTAATTGGCGTTGTCAGCTCCTTTTATGCTCATTAAGTATTAGTTTTACGATTACTTTTAGTTGAAAACAAAGATTTTCTTATGCTGTTGGGCCTTCCGTCCACACGAAAAAGATAAAACACGCACCGAAAAGTCAAAATAATGAAGATTATTTCACATGGTTTGCTACTGACAAAAAAAGAGATCATCGAACACGATGATGTAATAACATAGGAACACTGATAAGTCCCCACAACAAAGAAGCGTTTCCAAATGTTCCATTTTTATCCGTTTACGTATGAATAGAGAAAGCAAATGAAACTCACATGTTTGGATGGGAAAGTCTTTGAGAACATGTTTTTCAAAATCTCTGTTTTTAAACGAAAAAGAACAAAGGTTTTCGTGTGGTCGAGGCCTTGAACAGTGTCGTCACTAACACCCTCGTACACGCTTGCGATTGCATTGACCAGTGAATGATTTGCGTTTGGCGTGTTACAGCAAAATGTTCTCACGTCTCTCACCTCGTGAAGGTAGGATGCTGAATCAGTCTTTGACATTTCGTTCGATAAAAAGAATATCATTTGTCTATCTTTGGCTGTGAAATGGAGGTAAAAGAGGAGAAAAAAAGTAAAGAGTAAATCCAAGTACGAGCAACAACCTGGCATGGATTGAAACTTTATTAAATATAAATATATGATTTTCTTTTCCTCGACGCTAACGAACTAACGATTCAAATAAGTAGTATTCATGTTCTAAATTCTAACGATTGTGTAGACGGAGACAAGGGGCCGAACCAGGAAACCAGGGAGAAAAAGGGAGGGAAACCCGGAGAAATAGTGGAGGGAACTAAGAGAAAATCAACATTTTTGAGACTCCGAGGAGTAGACGAACCGGGATGAAGTATTGAAGCGAAAGCAAAATAGAAAGTGGCGAAGGTTGTGAAGAAAGGGTTGAAGGACCGTGAGAGGAAGGTGCGTGAAGCTGGCGGGGAGTTGAGGGGGATGTTGGATGGTGGCACGTTTACTAGGGAGCTGTTATTGATTTTTATAATTCCCATTTAAAAACATTAACCAAAAACGTTTTATTTAGAGCTTACTTTTATGAGGCATTACTTACCACCCGTGTTATAGAAGTTTTTAATTGACAGCTGTTGAACAAGGTAACGATTATTTCCTGCCACATAAACCTGTAACAAAATCACAAAATTTGCATCCTTATTACACGTTGGAATTATAGGAACACTTGTATCCAGTGAAACCACAGCTTTGGCAGGTATTACCCAAAGAAATAGTACCATCTGGGGGAACAATCTGTTTGTATTCATGAGTATTCAGCTCACATTTCATAAATATCTTCAGACTTAGTGGTCTTGTCCCTTTGAATGGTATTACCTAAGGAAATAGTACCGCCTAGAAGGACACACGACCATTCAGCTTGCATGTTGTAGATATTCTCATGCTAAGTAGTCTTGTTTCTTTGGCTGGTATTACCTAAGAAAATCGTACCGCCTAAAAGGACACGCGAGTATTCAGCTTGCATGTCATAAATAATCTCATGCGTAGTGGTCTTGTTAAGGTTTGGAGAAGCTGGATTGTAGGTGACTACGAACGGGATGCCTTGGTTGCATTTGTTTTTTGGGACGCTTGGTTTTAGTGCTTGATTTCGCGGGACTTGTTTAGCTTTGTTGATCTCACGCAAGATTAGTTTTTCCTTGTAACCTCTTTTCTTTAAGTGTTTTTGCATTTTCTAAACACTTTCCCATACTTCAGTCTTCAAACCGTTGCAAAGAAGTTTTTTTCTGAAAAACCGTTCATCGCATACAGACGCCCACGCAACCTCCTCGATTTTCTCGTAAAAGCAAGAGTAAAAAATACACAGACACAAACAAGCCCGCCAAGAATCAAGAAATGTAACTCAAAGAAATGCAAAACCTGCTCCTTCATTCAAGACGGTCTGTCATCATGTACATTCAAAAACATAGGCCAAGTACGTCATATCAAGCAAACAATCACTTGTGCATCCAAAAACCTCATCTACATGATCCAAAATGCCGAAAAAGCAAAAACACTTCAAATGCTCCAGCAGAACTCCTGGCAGAATACATCGGACAAACAAAACGCGCACTACGTGACAGATTTGGAGAGCATCGTAGACGGCCATACAAAACAAGACCACCGATGCAGTACCGCAGCACTTTAATCAAAAAGGACACAAACTCACGGACATCGAACTTATTCCACTCGAACTCATTAATTCTAAAAGAGAATCCATACGTAGAGCTCGCGAATCATTTTATATAGATAAGGCCAAAATTATGCAACCACATGGTATAAACAGAGATGACTATTAATCCTCTTTTTTATTTCTTTATTATTATTTTTATTTCTTTATTTATTTTTACACTTCTCTTTGTTTATTCATGGTAATTTTATGTCGTCCTTATTGGCTTGTTTTAATTTTAAATTCCAAACAATCGTATCATATATCTACTGTAACCGTTTTCCTACATATTGTAACGACTATCCGTATTTTCATTTAATCCCCGGAAGAAGGACGGCTTGACTGTCCGAAATATCGGCAAAACCAACTCGCTCGTCGTTTTTCTTTGCTGTTTTTTCATTATAGTTTATTTTAGTAACTTTACAAACAGCAAGATCTTGATTGTGGTCACATCTTATAGACGTTTCAAAATTCTATACCCTATTTCAGACCTGCAAGGAACTGCTTCGATTTGCGTATACGTTTGAGAAGGGCTTTAAGATTCCGATATTATTCAAAACACACTTCTCAAGAGAAGAAAATAATTTTAAAAGTATCTTTTTGTAAAAACCAATCCCAATTCCCGACCACATTGCAAAAATCTAACCCTATTTCAGACCAAGATGGCCAAAACCTATACCCTATTTCAGACTAAAACGGCTCGAAAACTATACCCTTTGGCGCCGCACATATCTATGTAACATATATAATGGAGTACCCCCCGGGCTAATATGCCAACACCGGCATCAAAACCACACTATCAGTACAGTCGCTTAATAGACGATCAGAGGTCAAATATAACCGAGAATAACAATCAGGCGTAATGATCATACACAGGATCATACACCTGGATCATACAGATATGAGAAAACGATCAGATATGGCCCCGCTTGAGATCCAAGTCTTTAAAGGAACTATGTCACGGCGTTTTCATTTATTTTTCTGATCTGACAAAATTATTTTCTCATTAACGGAAACCTCAAAATAATAGTTTCCTAAGGTAGAAAAACACCAAAGAAGTAATAATTAACGAAAACTAATCAAGGATGGTTACGACTGAGGGAGATTAAGACGGATTACGAAGGACAAACTTGAAAAAACTTGCCAGCTTTTTCAAGTTGCGTTATCTGTGACGTAGCTCCTTTAAAATGCGACGTCTAAGCTCTAACGGCTCAATTCAATCACAATCTAAAAATCCTCCAAATTTAACCCTCTACAAAAGTCTTAGAAGCAAAATTGGTAGAAAGACCGAGTTAAATAACGCTTGGCTTACAAAGATGTGAAGTAGGAGTCGTGCGGGCCTTCCAACCCCATTCTATAACTCTGATGGAGCCACAATTTCTTCAGATTGCTCATCGCCAGAACTACCATCAAATGCTCGCTGTATTTCCAAATACAACATAACAGTTCACTATTTTGAGGCCCTGTTAGGGTAAATTTCGACAAGCGACATGGCCTTGAAAGGATGAAATGGCGACAAACGACACAAAGATGGATTGAAACTGCGACAGCGACGAAGACAAGCGCAAACTCAATAGTAAAATACCGACAGGGACATGGCTTCCTGCTAAATACGTGAAATGAAGGGTTTTGAAATTCAGACTAGCGACCTTCGTAGCCTCCCTTAACGGGGCTCTAATTTCCTCGCGCACTTTTTGCACACCAACGGTTGCCTTTCTTTGTCAAGACATCTAGGAACAATTTTGCGACTGTTACTGGCTTCCCGCTTAAAGCGCTTGGAAATTCTTTGTCGTTGGTTTCGCAGAAAAGTGGAACGGTGCAAAGACTCACCAGGCAAATATCACAATTCTTCTCAGCGGCCATTACATCGCTAGTCGATGGCTGGCAGTGCGTTGACGTTTGGATAACCGGAAGTGATTTTAATTGGCTACCGTACTGTTTTTGAAGACGCGTCATGGGAAACGAGTGGGCGGCACACTCCTCTAAAAGCTTTCGTGTCAGCCTCCCCAACGCTCGAAAAGCCTTAAGCTCAAGTTAAGTGCATGTATAAGCTCGCAGAGACACACAAAAATCATAACGCTCTACGTTCTCGAGTAAACACTCGTAAAAGTTAAGCAATGGAAATAGAGGGAAAGCATGGTCCATCCCCGGATTCAGGGGAGAAGATCACCGAGGATGAGAAGAATCAAGAAACTGCTGCGAAAGAGAGGCTAAACGCTTGTAGGACAAACATCAAAGGGAAGAAACCTAAGATCGCTGAGGTTGGAAATTCTGTGGCCGGTTGTTTAGTTGCGTCAGATCAAACCGACTGGCAGAGGATAAGATATTATAAAGGAAACGTAAGTAGTACAAGGAACACAAATCTTTTAAATCTGTAATAAGTATATGTTGGCTATGCATGTAAACAGTGAAGTAATTCCGTCTCTGTATAAAGGAGAACACCAAAACTCGCCGATGTTCATTGGCGAGGCAGTTCTGTCTCCATAAAGGAGAACACCAAAACTCGCTGATCTGATGTTCATCGGCGAGGTAGTTCTGTCTGTGTAAAGATGAACACCAAAACTCGCCGATGATCATTGGCGAGTTCTGTTAATTACTTCGGGGGACGCGGAAGTTTAAAAAATCGGTGAGGTTTGTGGTTCTTCTTTATTTAAAAGACAGAACTACCTCGCCGATGATGATCGGCGAGTTTCGGATTTCTTTTTTATATAGACACAACTACCTCGACGCTGAGCATCGGCGGGTTTTTTGGGTTCTTCTTCATACAGACGGAATTACTTCGCTGGAGGCGGAAGTATATCGGCGAGGTTTGTGGTTCTTCTTTATCAGTTAAAGGCAAAACTACTTCGCTGATGATTATCGGCGAGTTTTGGGGTTTTCCTAAAATACAGACAGAATTACTTCGCCAATGATCATGGGCGAGTTTTGGTGTTCTTATTTGAGGATTTTTGGAGACTGGAGCTTATTGTAGATTGCGTGAGATAATGATGTTTAGCATTCGATTTATTTGTTGTTTATCGTGGCATACGTTCACTTGTGGTCTGAAGGAACCAATCATTAGAAGCCTTTTGACAGATACCGGAAATTGCTACGTGATCCAGGATCTAGGACGCTTCCATACCATACAAATATCTATATATATAGTAGTGTCAGATTATTACTTTGTGAGTGCGCGTTAGTTGACGAACTGTGACTCGAGATCAAAATTGATTGAATAAACCCATTAAGACCTTTAAAAAACGGTGACTTGTGGAGAACATTGTTCTAACTAACGTGGAGATGAACATTCTCCCCAGGATGTTCAATGGCAAGTTTTGGACTTCTTTTTTTACACAGACAGAACTACCTCGCCGATGAACATCGATCAGCGAATTTTGGTGTTGATCTTTATACAGACAGAGCTACCTCGCCGATGATCATTGGCGAGTGTTTTTTTTTGTTCGTCTTTCTACAAACAGAATTACTCCGCCAATGTTCGTCGGAGAGTGTTGATGTTCTCCTTTATACAGACAGAACTCGCCCGCCGATAAGGCAGTCCTGTATAAGGTGTCTACGATAATCTTAACACATTGAAAACTTAGCGTTTTTGTTTTTCTTTCTGTATAAGTGAAACAGTTACATAATACGTGTTTGTCTGATCACCGATTACAAGAGGGTTGTTTTTTCGTTCTAGATGAATGAAGTGATCAGAGAGAAATTTGGCAGCTTAAAGCGAGACGAAGGGCAACTAGAATTGCAAGCAGAAGGATCTGAGAAAACGTATGGCCCTCCATATGACAATACACTTGGTCTCTATTGGCACAAACTTCTTAGCAGTAGACTGGCGAAGAAAAAGATTGAAGAAAAGGCAGATGAAAAGTTGGCCGACGAATTGTTTAAGACTATCAAGGAAAAGTTTGACATAAAGCTTTTCGAATGCGATTTTCCTCTGTATGGCTACGTTTATAACAAAGAAAAGGCAGCGCCCGAAGTCTACCTGTGGCAGGATGCTGAAGCTGATGCAATAGGCTGGTATTATGACAAAGAAAAAAAATGTGACAAGTACGTCATTGTGGATTGGAAAGTTGTGGACCTGTTAGGGTTTTGGAAGAAATCCACTACATATGGATGGTACCTTCACCAGAGCTTGGTCTACGCACGGCTTCTTCAGCTACACATGGAACTTGATTACCTGCCGCCCATCCTGCTTGTACCAATTTCAAATAACGACGGGAGAACCATCCACCCTGGCCTTTTTTACGACTACCCAGACGAGTGTAAAGAGGCCATAAATGTCCATTGTTGGTCTACAACGCTGCCAGAGCCTCCAAGGAAAATTCAGCGGCAATGGCCATTCAATGCTGATAAGTTGGAAGCGGGTCTGGTTGATCCAGAAATGCTATTAACAGAATTCTTTGCCGATGGTGCTAAGGTGAAGGACTTGCTCAAGGCTTTCGAATGGAACTCGCTCCAAGCCGTTAGAGCCAGAAGACAACGAGATGATAATTGAAGAGGAAAAATGACTCTTTCAATAGCATTTTGATAGATCCGCCTACTACGTATCCTTATCGTGGCATTTATTTCAAGATTTATCTACATCTTTGTTACTGAATCGTCTTCAGATAACGAATGCTCAGAAGACAGACAAAACTCAGACCGTGTTTGAACGAACTACACTGAAATTATCATTTTTTTTTCCTTCTAGAAAGGCTCAATGGTTTTGCATATTCTCTGTAAACAGGAAGTTCTAGAGGTTTCGAATTCAAGAGTACTTTTAATTTATACAGCTGTTTCTACTTCACGGTTGATTTGAGTTTTACGCTTTTCAGGGACATTTCCCGATCGTTTATTTCCAAAGAGTTATATACCAGCTCTTTCCGGCTTTAAAATGTAACGAGCGTTCAGTCAGCGGCGGTTTGCAAACAGATTCTCGGCTTCAGCATTGAAACAATGGCCAACTGCTTTAGCTTTGAGCTCGTGTCATTTTTTAACATCAAGATGTAGGTGCCTTTTATATACTTTCTGGCATTTCTTGAAACATTTACTTGACATTACTCACTTGGACTTGATTTCACGTAGCGAGGAGAAGCTAATCTCCAGAACAAAAAACTTTAAATGTTTTTTTGAAATTCATTAGTTGGGCATGATTAGTTGCATTAAGGAGCCATATTTACTCACTCGTTGATATTTTCTCTCAAATAGTATCTGAAATATTTAGCCAAAGTTCCTGTAGCTTTCCTTCGTTGAAATGTAGAAAGGGCAGCAAAAGCTTGCCCAAACAATCCCTAGGGGAAAAGAAATTCAAACAAATACAAAGAAATTAGCTCTTTGAAAATTTTAATTATTCATGAGCAATTATTTAACTCTCTTTCCTTTATTAACGAGTTGCCCTGAGCTAAAGTTTCCCTAGATTTGTTGTATGGCGTTGAGTTCCTAACACACAATCCACGTGATGCGTATCCCCGTTTTGCCCTTCGCATACATAGTGACAATAAGTACCGTTTGTTATACAGTTAGACTGAGAGAGGGATCAGGAAATAACGAATAGTCAAGAAAAGCTCTTAATACTGAAGAAAGTCGAAGCGAACTGTATTTCGGGCGATAAACTCCTTTAAACAGAATAAATTAGTCATTGTTACATTGGCAAATGAGGAATTTATAGATCACAACTCAACTTGCACATACCCACAATAAAGTTTTATACAACAGTTTGCGATTTGTTAAATGATAAAAATACGAAATTTTTCAGGATAAGCGTTGCACAGAAAATTCATAAGTTTCATATTTTATTTACGCTTTATAGCTAAGTAATGAAACAGGATTTTTAAAAAAAAAATGAGTGCAGTTATCGTATGCATTGTGGTTTAAAGAATATTTGTGTCATGTATTTTGTGGTTCTTTAGAATACTGGGAATAGTGAGTGTGTTAGTTTGAAATGATGATGATCGCAACGTTTTCGATTGTTCGTTCTTAGTAGTACGTTGATAAGGTTTTAATATTTATTCCTTGGTGCGATTTTCATTTTGGCATGAAACCGAGGTTGTAAGATGTTCGATTCGTTCATCCGTTGCTAATCGTTCATCCGGAGTTAATCCTCATAAAGAAATGTACAGTCCATCTATTTGCTTGTTTTGGTTTTTGATCTTAAATTTTGACATCCGTTAGCGTTTTCCTGAAAATGACTTTTTTTACCTTGCTTTGATCATTTTTGAGTGTAATTTCTTCGTGTTTCCTGCTGAATTCGTACCACTTGTAATATTAATATTGAATATCTCTTGCTTTTTAGTCGGTTTGTTTTTAGAGGGAAACGTTTAAATCACAAGTGTTGGACAAGATATTTGATTGTTAATAGTGTTCGTGACGTGTACGAAGACTAGAAGCACGTCGTACTCGGACTCGAATGGGGAACCTTGAATAAGTCGAGAATAGACAAGAAAGTGGTGTTCTAAAATTAACGTAACTTTCGTCTAGAAACACTGTTATGTAACAATCTTCAATCTGTATTTTAACTTATGTTTAGGTAAGAAATGACATAACTTTTAATTGATAAAATGTTCCTTGTAATTTTTGTGTTGCTCTCTTTACTTTGTTTCGGCCAGATACTTAGGGAACGATGTCGAAAATTTAGCGTGAAAAAGATTTCGACACTGTTTACCTGGAAGAGAAATATGTTAATCTTATGTTAGTCTTTCTTGTGTGCATTCTTACTTTTGCATACGACCTACTACGCAAGGAATTACGTTAGCTTAAGTTTTAGATTGACCTGCATTGACAGTTGATTAGCCTGGTCGAAGTAAAGAGCAATAGCAAAACTTTAATCGTCATTCGAGTCTGGCATCAGTTGTAAACAGAGCTCAGAAGCTATTAAACAGTTTTGGTCTTGGTTAACTTTTGTCGTGGTATTCGTTGTCTTCTGCTTATCCCAATTTCGAGGACCATTTGACAAATCATACAGGGTAAACGAAATTCCCAACTGCCTTGTTAACTCAAAAAAAAAAAGGTTTGAGCCTAAGAGGGTGTTTGTATGTCACCGGGTACGAATATACAAGGTCCTTCCGGTTCCCTATTGAGGCTCTGTACTCGTTTACACGGAGTCCAAAATCTAATAATGTTACGGGTCAATACCGGTGCGAGGTGACCCCGGTACCTGCCACGCGCAGATTCAGGAAAGGCAATCTCAATTCGGTACGAACTCTCACGAGTAGTTACAAAATAATATATACTATGTACAACAACTAGTACGAAATGGCTTTCTTTTCAGTGAATTATATTACTTTTTGAGTTTCTTGGCTAAAAGTTGGAATTTTCCCAGCAAATCGAAAGACACATTTCTCTCAGCCAGCAAATATACCCTTGCTTGGCCCCCATCATCCTTTGGGTGCTCCTGAAAATTGGCAGGTAGCTCACACATATACTCTATGGAAATGTAACTGAATTTATCAAACGTTCTTTTTTGTTAATTCTTCTAACCTTTCCCAAAGTTATATACTGTCGATAAAACTTTAAAGACCAGAGGATACGTACCGGGACTCGCCATATTCCCAAGAAACGGTTAAAAAAAAAAATAAAATAAACCCCATGCCCCTTTACTGTCCAACATGGACGCGGGCGTACACCGCTGTGAGTTACGATTCGTCACCTCTTGGCGACTTAACTTCGATTAAAAACGTCAGTCTCAAGTTTTTAGGTTGTAAGTTTGATAAAGCCGCGTAGAGCCTTTAAAGCCGCTAATTATCGAACTCAGTGATCGAAGTACAGTAGGATATAACAGTTTGACTCTGATGAGGATCCCGCTTAGATACACAGCTCTCTCTATTACCCAGGCGTTCCGATCCCTTCCCGCTTACTTGACTTCGCGCAAAATTTTATGACCAACCATTTTGCTCAGGGCCTTTAATACACTACCGCCTTTGATATCGTATTTAGATTTCTCATGAGAAACCACGGCCATCTCCTGTAAACCATGGACACCGTACAGGATCAGGAGAGGAGGCCTTTCCTGATCGCAAAGCTGGTCGCTTCGGCTGTAGAAGGGGCAGTGTTCGGAAACGCTCAAAATTGGTTACGCTTCAAAATGGCCGCCATTTCTTTTGGAAACAGAGCTATAGGTTAAGGTCGGCGTTTGATGGTTAAGATTTTTCTTTACGTTTTCAGATGGCTGGATTTATTTTCTTTCTAAATTGTTTTGAGGACTGATTTTCGTTTGCATTGGAACTGGGAGGAAGATTGCTTTCAACTCAAGTGCAAAGGACCCCGGTACTTGAGCGAGATTAATTTACAATGACGAAAGGAACACTGATTCGCATTGCGTTATTCAGTACTGCCCTCTAAAATGTACTTGAATGAGGTTCTTCCTATTAATGGATAGACTAGCTTTTAGTCCAAACGATTTCACTCTTCAAATAAGTTAAAATATGCGTTTAATAAGCGTCAAAAATTTGGCATGTTGTCTATTACATAGTGTTCATTTCGCGTGCTACTGATTTCCCGACCCAGCCAGCACCGACCACCTCGTTGATATGATCAACTGGTTACTGCCATCACTTTTTTGGCCCAGACGAAAGCTCTGAGATATTTTCTTATCTGAAAGCCTTGTTAATTTGACCCAGACTGGTTCCCCGACGCTCTTTTCCTTCGTCCTTCCCAGAATGGGAAGTAAGTAGGGACTGGGAACGAGTCTGAATCTGACTTTCTCGTTAACTGCGACCGACGACCACCTTTTGCAATCCCAAGCTATCATTGGCAATTCTGATATAGAATACTAGCGTCAATTTCTTGATTGTGCCGAACTGTAGTCAATTTGAGTGATTCCAATTTTCTAATTAAAGCTCTTCGTTTGCGTAAGACTGTAATCGCAGAATAGGAGCAATCCATTTTTGCGAACAGACATGATTTGTTTATACAACGTTATTAATGGAAGTATCGTTAACTATTGAAGGAAACGTTTAAAGGGTTTCGTCCTTTTACCTTAAGGGGCGCTTTCACTTGAATGCTGTTTTTCTCAAGCCTCAGCTGTTTGTCTTAGTCACCTCTTGGAGGTTTTAAGTAATCCAGAAAAACCAAGATGGCAGAGTGGTGCAAGAACACACAAACTTTCCTGACTATTTTCGTGTTTTAAATTTTTTTTATTACCATCTTTTTTTCAATAATTCACATGTAAGCATCCCCTTCATTTTGAAATGATAGGTAAATTTTGTATTCATTTTACTTGTCATATTTGCTTCTTTATAGGACAAATCTGTATTTACAAAATGTTCTTTCGAGAATGATTCGACTTCAGACTTGAAGCAGTATCCTTTTGCTTCAAAACGATGCCCCGACTCTAAAGTGTACATTTACCATGCCACCTGTTTTAAGCAATTTTAAAAAGTTTACAATCAATGAGTCGTACATTTGCATTTCACGTGAATCGTGAAGTGAATATGAGGTACTATAGTTTTTACAGCGCATTTTCCACCAATGCTTGTTTTGGACGTGGGCAGTAAGTACGATATCGAGGTTGCCATGGATACGTCTTTATATAAACAAGGAGCCATCTGGCGACTGTTCGGCGAGCGCCATCTTGAACTGCAGTTGTTTGAGCCATTTGGCCAGCGCTGATTTGGTGTCTTTGTTGATCCGCCTCCGAGACTGGGCTTTGCGCAATCGCGCATGCGCTGCTTCCGAGAGCTGTAATGAGAGGATCACGAGTTTGAGAAAGAAAATCCATGAAATAACATAGGGCGTGGCAAAATTTTGTCCGCGAACTGTAACATCAAGTCAAACTGGTATGAAGGGAGGGCAAATGTCGAGGTTGCAAAATAAACCAAAAAACCGATAATCCAGAAATGCTAAGGCAGCATGGCATCTATAAATGTACCCTTCTACAGCTACAGGACAGAGCTAGGGAGATTTGAGAACGTATATAAAAGTAAAAGGATCGGTATCCAAGTCAAAAGAGACATCACCGTTGTAGGGAAGTGGCCGTTGGTTTCACAGCAGTTGAACGTAAAACCGTTGGTGACAACTTAAACGTTTTGACGTTGAGAGTCCATTCCAAAGAAAGTAACTGTCAATCACCACATTTACCTGGTTTGTGCTTATGGATACTGTCGATAATGACAGTGGAAACAAATATTGGCGCTTAGGTTTTGCGTTTGACTGCTTTGAGTAGTACACCTGTCTCCTCGACTCCACGCTGGGGTTGGGGAAAATTCGCTGAACGAAGTAAGTGCAGCCTCAATAGACGTAAAGCATACCCTCACAGTGTTTGTCTGCACCTGGGGTAAATTTAATAAAACATTTACAAGAGTAATGTGCAAGCGTAGCTATTGAAATGTTCTATTAAATTCACCCCTGCATACCTCGCTCAGTGAAGTTTACAGTCCTCAAAAATTCCTTTTGAGTCTTGACGGAGTGGAGAAAGCTAGAGTAAGTAAAGAAAGTTATCCATGTTGAGGGTCGGTCATGATGAATCACTACAGGTTCAGTTCAACACAAGCCAAAATGACAAATTATTCTTACCCCTTGAGAGAAGCAGTAAGTTAGAATTGGATACCACATCGGGTACAGCTGAAAGAAATAAAAAAGATCTAACTTGAGCCGTGTTCACTTTAAGGTTTTATTACAATTAAATATGTAATCAAATTATAATAGTCCATTAATAATAATGGGTTTCACCTGTATTACATATTTTACAGTCGTGTTCTCAGTGCCTTGTCTTTTGAGTGAAAGTAATGCTTGAGTTGACTTAGTTTTGTCTCTAAGATGTTAAAAAGTGATTTAACTGAAATAGAAACCGTTAAAAATATTGAAGGGGTAATGCCATTAAGTTTTTCTTGGTTGTCCAGTCAAAAATGTGCCTGATTCATCTTTGAATTGATTTTTCACCACCAAAGGCACGATATCAAGGGATTTTCAAAGAACGAATGAGCCACAATCGGTTTTAATTCACTTCAAAGAAGACAAAAGGAATGAACTTGAAAAATATCCTGACTATCCAAAGCAAAACACACTCATTAATGACTTTTGTGCAGTACGATAGCCATTTTTAACAGAACTGAACAATTATTTCCCGTATTTCATTGACGCAAATGTGTGTTTTGTGGCAAATGTGTTCTGGTTTTTGTTCTGTAATTTGACGCTTGCGACGGGGCGAGATTTAAAAACCTAACATTATTTTTTAAAGGCAAAAACCGACAAGGCTATATAAGAGCACAGTACACCACATAGAAGATGGCAGGCCTGTGGTCTCTTGCACTGCACGTGCGGCTCACCTTGGGCAATGGCGTCGAGTTACACTCTTGCAGCCCCTCGATTAAATTCAAGAAGTGATGACTGACACTCATTGTTAGCTGAAACAAATATTACAGGACATCAGTCTGTAGTATTAAAATGTAAGAGAGAATAATGTGTCCTTTGACGCAAATGACATTGGCCTGTGAGCAGACTCCTCAGTCCCGCCCTCGAAGAGTGAGTGAGCCAGCGGAGTAAGCTGAGCGCGGATTGAGAAGGGAATGTTCACTCAAAAAGATCCAAGAGTGGCCCGACGCACGCGGCTATGGAATTTTGCCACTGAAGAGCCTGTTTACATGCTACATTGACGCAAACCTTTTTCATAAGAATATTAATTTTCGTTCACATGTATACAGCTGTTCCAAGAAAAACTCCTTCATAGATGGGAGCACAGGTTATCTTTTCTTTTTAGTTTGAGAGTGAGTAATCACAAGCTAGTTTAAAGGGGCTATGGCACGGAGATTTTGTGTTATGCCAAAGCTGTGACAAGATTATGACTGGGTAACTTCGCTCGCACACAAAGTGCTCCTAGAATACCAGGAGTAAGACATCAAGTGATGCCTCAGTCTAGTACCCAGGCGTTCTTTTCGCGCCCACTCGACTTGGCGCGAGATGTGACGTCACCGAATAGCATAGCTGACTAAGGCCCTTAAAAAACTTACATTTGTAGCAGAAGTTTCTGAAAACCTAAATGTCACTAGTAAAAACACTACAAAAAAACACTGTCCAAATGCAAAACAAAGACTGGTTCACTTCTTTTTCATCGGTCAGACAAAGACCCGTTTTATAAGTGTTTACCTCTTTCGCTTGTGTTAGTAAGTGCAGTATTCCAGGCGTCACCTTTCCCCAGAATTCCATGACAATGGAGGTCGCCTGTGTTGAAGGTTCACCAGGACTCTTTGTATGATCACAGTAGAGAGTCCACAACTGAAATGATAACAGATGAAACATAAATGTCAACAACAAACCATTGGACGAAGTCAAAAGTGGACATAAACTAAGAAGTAAAAAGCAAAGGTCGGGCTTGGTAATATACACTGTATAAATAAATAATTTGGAACCCATTAAACGTGTTTGTTGAGACGCTTTTGCAAGATAAACTAAACATTACAAAGTCGTTCTGAGAAACTCGTGATTCGCGAGTCTACCAACTGTTGTTGCAACGTTCATGGATTTCAAATTGTATCACCATCTCTTTTTATCGTCACAGTGATTGTTTTCGACTGATCTTAAGTTGTACTATGTAGGACGCGTGTCATAATGACCCTTGTGAATATGATCAAACTCGCCATGAGTTTTCCAGTACCTCGTTTGTTAGACCATCGCAAACGGTGTACGAAAGATCACAGGTACGATTCCCGTCGGGAACTCTGATTTCCTTTCTTGGTTCAACGTGTGCAACATATTGAATATCACATATTACTTTTACTATTCAACAAATTGTTACTATGCCCATATATGGTAAGGAAGCCCTCAATATCTGTGATCCGTACATGACATATATCCTGCGATATACGTAAGTGACCATATTTGGAAGTGCACTGCAGATTTTCTTTCATTGCTTGTCTGGCGGCCATTTTGAAAAGCGAGGCAGTTTGAGCAGTGTTCTCCGGAAATTTTAACTCCCTGGAAGAAACTTTCTACGATTAAATGCTCTTAAAAAGTCAACAAGTATTTGCTTCAGCTTACAGAGATATCCAGCGGTGGATCTGGAATTTCCCTAGTGAGAACTCAACCAAGAAAATGCTATTGCGAACGAAGCAGCTCACTTGCTCACGGAAAGTTGCAAAGTTAAAAAGATTTTAAGCTTAATTCACAGGAAGAGGACTTATACTCAGTAATGTAGCAATATGTTTTGACTTTGTCTTGTCAGTTCCAAACATGAGTCTTTTTAAGTGAACGGTTACGTAGTGAACTTCGATTTCTTGAAGTTTTGTTTTGATGTTCATTATATTATGTGTTGCTAGCTTTTAACGTTTTCATCATAGAACCATAGTTTTTCTGGTAGTCGATGAGAATTTGTTGAATAATAAAACAATTATCCTGCTCAATCTTGCGGAATATCCCCTGATTTAGCCAACTCGGCCTACGGCCTCGTCGGCTAAGTATCAGGTGATATTCCGCAAGATTGAGCAGGATAATTGTTAATTATTCACCTCCATAACAGAAAATCAAGAATGAACACATTCAAGTCCAACAATAGAGTTAAATTATTGGTAAATAACACCTTACTGTAACCATTCAATTGTAGCCTATGACAGAATATTACAACTACCACACTAACTAGGGCAAATTAGACAGAGAAAGTCAAACCAGCTCAACTTCAGTTGTTCAAGCTAACCCGCTTATTTCAACTTGGAATTAAGGTAACATTCTGTATTCTAATTTGCAATATGTGATTGTTTTTATTGGGCAGGTGCCACCAAGCACGCCATTAACTATGTTTAAATTAGAGATGAATCTTTCCCTATAGGCAACTTAACTATTATGCTCACCTTCCTACAGGTATAAAGTAAGAAAAGTTCATTTGGTCCCAGAGAACTTCACCTCCATAATATGTACAACATATCACTTACCCAGCAAAACTGGAAGAATATAACCAGCAAGGAGTTTGATCACACTGTTGTGAATTTGCTGTGGCCATATGGACAGCGTCATTGCTAAACCCATTGGCATGGCATTGAGATCCTCTTTCTTCAAGAATGGAACCAATGATGCCATAATTGACAAAACACTGTCTGCAAATGCTGATGAAAAAAACCACCACAAAGTTTAAAAATACCATAATCATAGTCAGGCATGATTTAAAAATAGTAAAAGATTGTTGTCACTGACTAAAAATTTAAAAGCGGACGTTTCGGTTAAAAATTACTGTAACCTTCTTCAGCGTAAGTTCAAACGGCGTGCAGATGTAAATTAAATGTTTTTTAGAAAGGCGAGAATCCACTAGGGATTGGCCAGGATTTTGTACATCTCAGGAATGTGCACGTGTTCATTGATCGAGTTCGTTTCACGGATGGAATGTCATGCTTCTAAAAACAGTCTGCGTGACCACTGAGAACAGCGGTTCACAATCTCGACATCGTCAAAATTAAAATCGTGATTAGTTTGCGCGCAATGTTGTGCCAACAGGGAGTTCTTGTCACCTGTGAAAACAGCTCTTTTGTGTTCTCTTGTTCTGGACTTTAGTGCGCGTGATGTTTGTCCGATATAAACTTTCTCACAGTCTTTGCAGCTGATTTTTATAAACAACTCCTGTCGATAGATCTTGATCAAACTTGTCTTTAGGCTTTTTTAGGATTGAGCCGACAGTCTTTACGGGTTTGTGGGCGGCATTTACGTTGAACTGATTCAAAAGTCTTGCAATTTTTTCCGAAATTCCTTTAATGTACGGCAAAGTGACAAAACCTTTGCGTGTTTGAGACTGTGGTTGAACTTCAGGTGTTGGTGTTGTTGTATTTTGGCAGCTTCTTATGAAGGAGTCGGTGTGGAGTGGTGGAGCTCCGATGCCACACCTGCCACCTTCTATGGGTTACCGAAAATACATAAACCTGATGTTCCGTTGAGACCCATTACCAGTTCCATCAACTGCCCCACCTATCAGGTTTCCAGGTATCTAGCTTCCATCTTGCCTCCGTTACAAAACAACAAGTACACTGTTAAGGTCGGCACACACGAGGGGACTAGTCCCTGCGACTGGTCCCTGCGACTGGACCCCTGTAGTGTGTACACGAAGGAAATAGTTGCGGGGACAAGTCCCTTGAAAGAATAAATTTAGGGCGCTTTAACTGAAATTAGCCGATGTGGAAACGAAAGATAAAGCGATCCTCAACAGTGAAACTGAATTTACTAGATTAACCACAAAACATTAAAATAAAGGCCCAGTAATACGGGCAACATTTTCGTGCAACTTGTCGCGGAACAATGCTGCCGTTGCAAGTTGAGATTGTTTGTTGCGCGTATTACCACCTTCTCGCGCAACAGATTTTCATGTTGCAAAAAGTAGATGTCGCTTTTACTTTCCGGTTCATACCTCGTGCGGTCTATCAGTGTTTGTCATTTGCAATTTCGATAAAAATTTTATCCAGCGTCCTATATTGCTGGTACAGAAGCGTAAAAAGACAACTGTTCGACCAAGACTCCCAATACAGACAAGGTCAACGAGAAAAAAAGTAAAAGATCCGATGAAATATTTGGCCGCAGGGACTAGTCCCCTCGTGTGTGCCGACCTTTAAGAACAGCAGCGACTTTGTGGAAAAAATCTCTGCAAACACCATCGATCCACAGGAGATCATGGTTTCTTTTGATTCCGTGTCACTTTTTACATCTATTCCCACAGCTCTGGCACTCCAGGTGACAAAGAACAGGCTTGAATGCGACCTGACCATCTCTGGGAGAACCAATTTGTCTGTTGACAACATCATGAAGTTGCTTGAAATGGTGCTTGACAACAACTACTTTGTCTTCAATGGCGCATTCTACAAACAAATATTTGGCTGCCCCATGGGCTCACCAGGTAGCGCTATCTTAGCAAACTTGGTGATGGAACACGTCGAAGAAAGAGCATTAGATACCACACCCCACCCCCCGAAGTGGTGGTATAGATATGTTGACGACAGTAACGTCTGTCTCTCCCGAGAACACCTTACAGAATTCCACAACCATCTCAATTCCATCAACCCACACATCAAATTTACTGTAGAAGAGGAAAAAGACGGATCTATTGCATTTCTCGACACGAAGACAACCAGGAATCCCGATGGAACAATTAAGACCAACGTTTACAGGAAAGCCACACATACTGACAAGTACCTTCACTTCAACTCTCACCACCCTTCACAACACAAACGCTAACCCTTCTCGACAGAGCAAGGAAGATCCCGTCAACTGAGGACGACAAACTATCTGAAGTACAACATGTAGTTGATGCGCTTAAGATCAATGGTTACACCGACTCTTTCATAAGAAGCGACCTAAATTTATTTTTTCAAGGGACTTGTCCCCGCAACTATTTCCTTCGTGTACACACTACAGGGGTCCAGTCGCAGGGACTAGTCCCCTCGTGTGTACCGACCTTAACAGTGTACTTGTTGTTTTGTAACGGAGGCAAGATGGAAGCTAGATACCTGGAAACCTGATAGGTGGGGCAGTTGATGGAACTGGTAATGGGTCTCAACGGAACATCAGGTTTATGTATTTTCGGTAACCCATAGAAGGTGGCAGGTGTGGCATCGGAGCTCCACCACTCCACACCGACTCCTTCATAAGAAGCTGCCAAATTACAACAACACCAACACCTGAAGTTCAACCACAGTCTCAAACACGCAAAGGTTTTGTCACTTTGCCGTACATTAAAGGAATTTCGGAAAAAATTGCAAGAACTTTGAATCAGTTCAACGTAAATGCCGCCCACAAACCCGTAAAGACTGTCGGCTCAATCCTAAAAAAGCCTAAAGACAAGTTTGATCAAGATCTATCGACAGGAGTTGTTTATAAAAATCAGCTGCAAAGACTGTGAGAAAGTTTATATCGGACAAACATCACGCGCACTAAAGTCCAGAACAAGAGAACACAAAAGAGCTGTTTTCACAGGTGACAAGAACTCCCTGTTGGCACAACATTGCGCGCAAACTAATCACGATTTTAATTTCGACGATGTCGAGATTGTCAGTGGACCGCTGTTCTCAGTGGTCACGCAGACTGTTTTTAGAAGCATGGCATTCCATCCGTGAACCGAACTCGATCAATGAACACGTGCACATTCCTGAGATGTACAAAATCCTGGCCAATCCCTAGTGGATTCTCGCCTTTCTAAAAAACATCTAATTTACATCTGGACGCCATTTGAACTTACGCTGAAGAAGGTTACAGTAATTTTTAACCGAAACGTCCCCTTTTAAATTTTTAGTCAGTGACAACAATCTTTCACCACAGCTATTTTCTCCAAATTACATGTAGGTGCAGGTGTAGCAGGAAATTTAGTAATTATTGTTGTCTTGTTGTGCGACTTCCAGTAACAAGACCATTACTCCTATCATAGCAGCATGCATGATGTCACCGTCGGTTGCCTGGGGGGGCGGGGGGAGGGCTCTCTAGATTTCAACTGACAGGGAGGTACTAATGGGGACATAAATTAAAACCCGAAAAATCCCTTAGGCTTGAAGCACAACCTCAAATAAACCCCTGCAATAAACTTTCCACAACAATAACAATAACAGTAATTAACAATCTTTTTTTTTTACAGCCAATGTTCCCACTGTTTCCGTCCCCAACAAAATCGTTACTAGAATCAAACTACCCCCCAAAAATTGTCAAAATTTCTTACCCAAAAAAATCCAGAAATCGTGAATTTCCAACCCAAACAAATCCTTCGCACATCCCCATCACTTGAAATCTAGAGTATGCCCCTTTGGGTTAGCTACCTACCAGGGTTTGCCAGAACATCATCTTCAGCATATGTTAACACATACCCCATTGCCTTTTATTTTCAGACAGTCTATAATGTAGACTTTTTGTCTTTGGGAAGTAAGATGTTTTCCTTTTTAGGCGGTGGACGTGCCTGGGCACGTTCGGCCGACTCATGAAATTTAACTTGCATTCCTGGTTTGTCGTATGTCGGTTCACTGAGTCTTCGCGCGGCCTCTGAACAATCGGCCTCCTTATAATGACGTTGATTTTACCAGACTGAAAGCTTATCTCTCAATTACCGGACATTTTGCTCGTGACATGACCTTTTTTCCATCTATGGCTGGGGGGGGGGGTCATTTTCAGATATAAAGGGAGCGTTTCTTGGGGGGTCATTTAACTGTTATGAAAGTGGTTTTTTCTTTTTGTTAAAGAGAGCGATGAAGGTTCATTGATTTTCCGGAAAGCTGAGACTACTTAGCCTGGGAGATCGTCAAAGACTCATGGAGACTATTGTTAGTAGTGGTTACACAGTGCTTCCAACTCGACACGTTGCCAAAGCGATCATACTGTAAACTCCATTCTTAAGCCCCCCAATGACCCAATAGTCCATGGGCCCGATCAGATTTTCTTACCACTTGGAGGGAGAAATTGTGACAGGTGTCAATGTGAAGAGTATCTCAGGTTGTTTTAAAATTTTGATGATAGCAATTTTGAATGGGCAGCTTTATGATATATTTTTTGATTTTAAAAAGTGAAGAATAGGGCCCTAGCATGAAAACGAGGATAAACAGAAAAAGCTCTAGAAAAGAAACAATAAACATCGAACGCCTATTTTCAAAGAAATACAAAGATATCTTTTTATTCGATGTTACCAGGATGTTACCGATTAGAAGCGAAAGAAACCTTTAAAACGTTGGTTTGGAGCGAATTTATTTTCATCTGCCTTTGTAATGCATTATGGGTAATCCAAGATGGCGGACCATCTCTCAGGTAAGTTGTTAGTCGCGTTTCCTACCTTTTTATGGCGAATTTCCTTCATTTTAATACAAAGTATACAAATATACAATGTATAACAGCTATTTGAAAGTAACTGGGAGGAAATTAAGAGATATTTAAGGCGATTTTCGGTAAAAATAGATATAAATGTATACAGGCCTGCAAGATGTGAACTCGATTTCAAAACTCTTGTTATAAGTCGAGTGTGTCTTGGCCGGATTATATCGTTGTAAAGACAGATAAATGACAAAAAATTGGATATCTGTTATCGGAGGTGTATTTAAGAGACGTTGACTAGTGCTATGAGAGGATTTAGAAGAAATGCTTGAGATTTGTTAAAGTCAAATTTGAAGATGCACAGTACCAGACAGCCGAATATTGAGTGTTTTGTTTTGATACAAGTTTACTTCTAGGAACGACTTCATGAATGTAGCCGTTTTATCTCCATTTTCTAGGAAATAAACTTAATAGGAATATAAATAAAGAATCGGATGTACCCACCAAGAAACGTCTTTGTGTCAAAATAAGAGATGACTGTCTAATACACTGTACTGAAGCTTTTGGTGATCTATCATCGCTGCAAGATACCCAATCATGGAAAACGCGTTTAAGGGCGGCAGAAATTCAGCAGTACACGCCGATTTTAGATCTCGCCAAAACAGTGAAAGGGGAAGAATGTTCGAACATTATTTATCACCGTAAATGCTGCAGTATTTTTACTATGAAAAGAGATCTTGATAACATATGTAAAGAGAAAAGTCATAGCAATGAGTCTGTCACATCAGGAAGAAGATCGTCTATTCGAGAACCTCCAACCGGAAGCACAACGTACAAACGTGTTTGTATATTTTGCGACAAAGTTAGTAAGTACGTTAAAGGCAACGATGTGCGAGAGAAGCTGATCCAATGCATTGATCTGCGTGCAGACGGAAATATCAGGAAGACTGCATTGGCTAGGAATGATAGCAAGATGTTAGCTATAGTGTCCCTAGATTTGGTAGCAGCTGAGGCCTGCTACCACGGAACTCGCTGCAGGGAATACACGGCCAAAGTGAGAAACAAGCACCACTTCGACGTCATCATTTATACCTTCGGATGACGAATATACTCACATTGAGTCAGCAGCATATGAGAAGCTTTCGATCATATCAGGAACAACATGCTGGAGAAGCCTAGACTAATATGGCTCACTGATCTAACTCTAACGATGACCTCCTACATGAAAGATTTGGGCGTGATGGAAACTAAAGAGTTCACCAAAACACTCCTTCGCAGGAAACTTGAGGCAGAATTTGGGAGTTTATTACTGTTTGAAGACCTGCTTGGTAACAACAGAGTGTTTGTCATCCCTGAGAATTTGTCACGACTTCAGTTAGCTAAAGAGGTGGCGCGATTACAGCAACAGCAGTGCGAAGGCCAAGCATCAACGACGGATGACATCCGACGTGTTGCTCTAGAACTTCAGAAAGCCATATTTCGTAATGAAAACGAGATGTCGTGGCCCCCTTGCGCCTTCACAGATTACTGGAGATGGAATAAATCTCCCCAATGGAGTTAGAGTGTTTCTAGCGACCTTGTTAATCGCAAGTCCAAAGTATCCAGAACAACCGTGCTCATCAAAAGTCCAGCGCCTTGTCAACTCATTTGGGCAGGACATAGTCTTCGGACTGACTGGCGGCCGAAGGAAGCCTCCAAAACACATATTACTTCCCTACGCTGTTAAGACCTTGACCAATAATGTAGAACTAATTCAGATCCTGAATCGATGTGGACATGGGGTAACCTACTCACAAATTGAGGAATTGAACACAGCGCTGTGTCTTCAGAAAATGGCAATGAACCTGGAAAACGCCGTCCCACTGCCTGACAACATCAAGCCTTACATAAGTACATCGCTCGCCTGGGACAACATCAACAGATTAGAGGAAACACTCTCGGGCGGGGGCACGTCACATAGAGTAAATGGCATTGCCACACAGGCTTGACAGTTTGGCCCCAATCTCCCTCCAATCCAGGCGACCCCTGTAACAACAAAGTCCAAACAAAGAAGCCTTGAAGTAGTAAGCGAGTGGAACTTCCCATCTACAGTGCAGGAGAGCGCTGTGGTCCTCCCCCGAGATCCTATGTTGAAGCATCCTCATCAGAGATACAAAGGAATGCTTCGAAGAGGTTTTTGTCGAACCCTCAAAATAAGAAGCAATTGGCTAGAGTTGACTCCGAAGAATGGCAGAAGGAGAGGTTCAGGCAAAGACTAACAGGGAAAACACTTTTCACCACGACCGAGGAAAGGTATGTTGAGATTTCACCAGACCGTGTCAGGCTAAGAGAAGATCTCAGGTCAACTCAAGAGGAAGCGGACACCAGGCTTTTACTTCACGCATCTCTTGCAGCAAAGAATGGCTACAAGGCTGCTGTGATATCATCAGAAGATACCGACGTTTTCGTACTTTGTCTGGCATTCGAGGACTTTGTTCCCGCTACTATATATTGGAAATGTGGTACACAGACTCGTACAAGGTATATAAGCATTACAAATGTTGTCCAACGTCATGGTTCTGGAATATGCAAATGTTTTCCTGGACTGCATGCTTTCACTGGGTGTGATAGTGTCAGCGCTTTTTCAGGAAAAGGAAAACTGACTGCGTTAAAGCTAGCAAAACGAAGTCCTGCATTCCAAGAGTTATTCCAACAGCTTGGGATGGAGTTAGAATTATCACATGAGCTGTTTAAGAGTCTTCAAGAGTTCACGTGCCTGATGTATTCCTCAAACCCAGGAACTAAGGATGTTAATGAATTGTGTTACCATCTCTTCTGTGCCTGAAAAGGAGAGTTAGAATTGAACCAGCTTCCGCCGTGCCAGGACACTCTGCAAAAGCATTGTGAGCGAGCAAACTATCATTCAGCAGTATGGCACAGGAGTCTTGAAAGCTCTCCCCCAATTCCCCTCACCCATTGGTTCTGGATGGTGTCTAGAGGATGGCAAGCTGGCCATTGACTGGACGACGGGGGAATCGGCACCCAAGGCTGTGCTTGAGTCCCCATCCTGCCAGTGCAAGAGAGTCTGCCGGTTGCCGAGCTGTACCTGTTAAAACTCAAACATTGGTTTGCCGGTCTTAGTATTTTTATTTTAAATGGTGATGCGGCTGGAACGTTGATTATATGCCAAAAGTATTGGTCGTAAACTGCATATTGGAACATCTGAACAAGTAGCTGACGAAGTCTTTCAAGGTAGCTTAACGTTTCTGTCGATTATTCCAATGGAACAGAGAGACGGAGGCTAAAAACGTATGGGAAATTAACTACCTCAGTCCATTAGGCTGAAGTACCCTGTGCATATGAAATAAACCATATGAAAGTTGCTGGGAATGCATTGTTTTTGAGTTTGCTTTTTCACAATTTTAACCATTAGTTGCTATGGCAACCAAGCTATATTAATTCCCGTTAATTTGCTTAGTCCAATATTATCATATTGCAGCTTTGCATCATCTTTAAATCGAAAGTAAAGCTCAAAATATGCACCAAACCAGTGCCTTCATCAATCTATCTTGGACATCTGGCTCGTTTCTTGTGACAGTGATTTCATCACTTGATCACGTGATTTAAATATTAAAGCTGCCCATATAGCATTGCTATCATACATCAAATTGAAGTATGGGACCTAAGGTTCAAGAAAATGTATAATAGCACTGCTCCCTTTAAGTGACAAGAAATTTCAAATTTCTGGGTCTTGGCCCATGGACTATTCGAACAATGACCTTGTTGTTATTATGACGTAAATTAAAATGGACCTGCATCGTTGTTATAAAAATAGATTGCAATTAGCCTGCACTCGTGTCGTTAGGATCCGAATGGAGCCCTTGCCTGAAGGCTATCCGCTGCCAGTTATATATATTGTATTATATATTAAAATTATTATATTATTATTATATATTATTGTATAGTATTATATTTTAAACAATTAGATTATGAGCTCGAGATTTCTATCGTGTGATAGTTGATGACGGCGAAGCCCGAATCAACTAACACGCATAGAAATCGAGAGCTATTCCACTAAAGTGAAAAGTTTTACTTCATAGCAGACTACGCCTGCTGTTCACCTTTTCGCTACTCACTAACCTTTCAATCACCACACAGCCTGTACCATGCTTGGTATTATTTTGTCTTTTAATTACAACACAGTTTTCTTCAAGTTTTCTTGTATATACAATGTCATGCACACTGTACCTTCAACTCCAATCTCAACAACAGGAACAACATTAACGATTTTTCCAAGAGCTTTGTATAGTCCAGTATAGTCCATGCTAGGATACAGCTGCCTATCGAATGCCCTTCTGTCCTCCGTCAACACTGGGCGGGTCTCTTTCACCAAACTGATGAACAATAACAGCATTATTTCAAGCATTACAATGTAACATCAATATCACTGGTATTCTGAATCGTTGCACAATGGAGATAAGCCAACTGGAGGTTGATTTGCCAATTTTAATTCACTGACTGAGATGAAAATATTTTGCAGTCACTCAGCATGCCACAGTTGGACAAAAAGCTGCTTTAGTTATTTCTTACTAATACCACAAATACTTCTTCTCCACCTATCACAAAGTCACCCTAGCAATTTGCACTTTTAATTAATACATGTACTTAAGGGCATTTGGCGTGGGTACATGTACTTTTGTGGTTAATACTGACAACCATCACAATTTTTCAGAAACATTAACACTATCAGAACTTTAGGTACAGTGTGTGACTAAAGCTTGACCCCAGGGGGGTACCCTGGATTTCAAGTGACGGGGAGATGCGAAGGATTTTTGTTGGGTTTGAAATTCACAATTTTCGGATTTTTTTGGGTAAGAAAATTGTGTCACATATTTTTTCGGGTAGTTTGTAAGAATGACTACTAGATCTGGGAAAGTTTATTGCGATAGTATGATAAATAAACAAACAAACATGACCATTCAAAAATTACTGTTGTTCTTTGTTATTGTCACTTAATCCCTTCTGGGTACTTGTAAGGCTCCAAAATTCAGTATGGGATTTTTGGGGGTTTCATTTTGGTCCAGAGGATTTTAATGGGTTTGATTCACTTCAAGCCCAAGGGATTTTTTCGATTTTAATTTATGTCTCCACATGCACCTCTCCGATACTTCACATCCAGAGTATACCCCCTGGGAGCTTGACACATGCAAATGCAAGAGAACACTATTTTTGTGACTTAAGATGACTGCGTACCTTTGCAACGTCTGCTGAAACCATTTCAGGATTAATATTTATATTTATTAATTATTAATTTATTAATATTTATACACGCTGCGCGTTGTCCTCTCGTGCGCTTATAATTCCTTCTCATAATAAAAAATATAATATATATTCGATTATTTCTCTCCATTTTTCGGCCCCAGTGTAATTAAATCCGTAATTAAAAATGCTAAAACGTCAGTCAGTATTTAAAGAATAATGGAAAAGAGTCTCCAGGAAGAAGGTCAGAAGACGAAAATTTTTTATTATTATGAGAAGGAATTATAAATGCAGGAGAGGACACAAGCGCAGCGTGTATAAATATTCATTGCACGTGAATAACCGTGAAATAGACCAGGAAAAACAAAATAAAACTGTTGCTCGTTGAAAGTTAATAAAGACTGAAACTTGACCGAGATTCAGCCTTCTTATCTAATAACAGAAATGTTTATTCAGCCTAAAACTCAAACATCAAAAAGAATTATTATTCTAACGACAATCAGTTTAAGAGAGAAAACTGTAAGGGCAATTTAGAAATATTTCAATTTATGCAAATTACGAACTTTTTGGCTGATTTGTGCTGCATTTTAGCAGTTTTTAAATATGAATATCTTAAAATCGCAACTACCTAGGAAGCTCAACGTACATTAAGAATGTTTTGATATCATAAAAGATCCTTCAACTGAAAAGAGAAAGTGTTAAGTTTTATCTTTCTTGAAATATTGGAGAAAATTGCAGGAATGGCCAAAATCAGCCCGTAAAAAATGAATCATGATTTACTCGAAACGCTCTTACAGATTTTCCCCTAATTTTGCATACAAGTTGTGTAGGTTGAGTAGTTCAAATAGTTCAAGTTTCGTCACAAAGTGTCTGACTAGTTTTTGAGATATTCGACATTATTTAAAATGAGGGGTTGTCCATTACCGTTGCTATGGTGACAGCTGTTGCTAGGAAACCAGCGAGAAAATAAACATTGATCATATGTTGAAAAGGTGGTGTAGTATCAAGGAAATCGAAGTTTACCTTCTATGCGAAATTTTGACTTTAAAAGATACACTCCAAGGCCAAAAAAACTGTTGCGA
This sequence comes from Siderastrea radians, assembly GCA_964017195.1. Lineage (NCBI taxonomy): Eukaryota > Metazoa > Cnidaria > Anthozoa > Scleractinia > Rhizangiidae > Siderastrea > Siderastrea radians. The sequence continues at coordinate 47,807,918 of OZ024892.1, read as the reverse complement.
GCCTTCTTAAGTTAGGTACTTTGAAATATCTTATCTTAAGTCGGGGAACATCTTAAAATAAGATTGTTCGTGATCTTAAATAAATTTTAAGATGATTTGAAAATAGTCAAGAGCAATTCATCTTAACTAAGATGCAGTGCGTGTTAAATTGACAGGAACAGATTTCTTTCAAAGCTTTCAACTGAAAAGGATCGAAAGTTCTGCTGCTCTCCCGTGATTGGTTAGTTTCGATCCAAAATGCGTACTGCAGCGGAAACAGCCGCGTTTTTGTGCTTGATTCAATTCGTTGAACAGACCAACACGGCATGAATTCCATATGACTTCTTCGGTTCAATTTGACATTTTTATGCCCCGGTAGATTGTTGTGACCGTGACATATTTTTCAACTGGTATTGGTGAATTCATACGTTATTTAATGCTGAAGACTTGGGTCGATAAAACGGAAAGAATGTCTGTGAAGTTCAAAGACAGTTTGTCCAAAGCAACTGCATAAAGATAAGTTTACTGAGAAGAAGATGTAATGGCAACTGTTGGGAAAAATATACACAAGCAACGGATCTGTACCATCAAAAGAAAATCTTCAGGAAGACGTAATCAACCAAATTTGACGCTTTTTCTTTTCTTCGTCACTGAAAAGCCCAGCGTGAGTGCATGCAAAGAAGACTGGCAAAGGGCGGCAATAAAAGCAAAGATACGGTGAAAAGCTTGTTGTTCTATCTTTCCTTTTGTGTTTGAGCTGAATTATTTTAATTTAGTGGTGTAATAAAGTGTTTTTGGTTAAAATGTGTTTTGTGGTTATTTGTTCATTCTCGTTTTACTGAGCGGGCAAGCCGCGACGCGAAAAAAGAATACGCGCAATCAATTTTTGAAATGTAACGGTCTCCGGAAAAATAAGAGGAGTTGAAATATTAAATTAAGACGAAAACCCATCTTATCTAGGTACCTCGTGTTTAAGATGTCAGGCAACTAAAATTAAGAGGTTGACATCTTGTTCTAAGACGATTTATCATCTTAAAGTAAGACAACGCATCTTAATTTAAAACAAATACGCATCTTATCTGGGCACCAGTCTCTAAGACGAAAAAACGTCTTAATTTAAGATTTTAGTTTTTAAGGAGTCCACTCTAGTCATACAAACTGATACAGAAATCGCGGCCAAGAAAACAGAAACGCTTTAAAAATAAATAATTTTAAACCATCCCTTCGTCTATTGAGACAACAGTGACATGACCTGTCTTTTTGTTCATTTACAAACAGTCATTTTGACGCGAGGCAAATCGCTGAAATCTTGAAGGAAAATTTACATATTTTCCCAAACAATCACCATTTCGGCTTTGAAGCCACTCTGGCCGCTCGATGAATACTTATGTCATGTACGAAAAGCAAAGAGTCTTCTTAAAATGTGCCTAATCATAGGCTTAACATTGCTTCGACTGTCAATTTTAGATGTGTACACAATTGTTTTTCTGTTGTTTTTTTTTTGTTAGAATTTTTAAAATTTATATTAACTGTACACAAAAAAATCTCCACAAATTTCTGAGTTCAGAGGCCAGTTAGGGAGAGGGACATTTCGTGATGCATACACAGAGAAGACGAGAAGAGAACTGGTAACGAAATATTTGGCGCGAAATGTCAGTGAGTTGGATTTTTTCATGTTTCTGAAATATTTTGTGTAAGCTTACGTGTAAATTTATTCCTGGTTATTGCTATTGTTTTTAACGATGACTGAGACGTTGTTTCCCCTGGAAATACACGTAGAAAGCGTGGAAAATGTTCGTGTTGCTTGCAACCTGCCAGCTTTGTGCTTTCGTCTGCTTGACTTTCCAACGATGATAATTCACCATGTTTCTCCTCTGGAAGCCGAAAAATTACGACAAAGACTTCGTTTAGAAGGAAAAGAAACGTTCCTCCACGAGCTCAAGGATCGCTTTGGAAACTTCCAGTTCCGGAAAGGAAAATCCTGTTTATTCAAAGCAAGTATTGATACCTTGTTAATTCAACTACAAACTGTGCCTTTGTACGCCATGTTGATGGATTTGTGGCCACGAAAACCAACTCTTGTAGGAAGTACTTTGATTCCGCTGAAGAAAGCTATTGATAATATTAGTTCAGATGTGTACCGGAAAGGTGTCGCAGTGCCTTCTTTCTACAGAGACGAGGGTGTTTTTGATGTTTTTAACCTCATGGGGTCACACATTGCAAAAGTAAAGCTTGGTTTTAGGTTACTGAGTTTAGGCGGCTCGCTTATCCCTCATATTCCCACAGAGGCCTTAGCAAGAAAAATAACAAAAAAATTGAAATAGGGGGAAGGTCGAACAAGCAGTCAAAGGTGGTTTGGAAAAGGTACTACCTGAAATTGAATCAAGGAATTTATTGGAAGAAGAAATTGCAGATGGAACTACAGAAAACAAAATGGATGGTGAAAATGTCACAGATCCACAGAGAAAAGACATGAAACACAATGTGGAGGTTCAAACAAACATCCATGCAAGGGATATCAAAAGTTCTGGACAACTTAATCACAAAAGAAGGGAAAGTGAAGAAGATAATATAGTTGTTACAAATACAGTTTGTCCTCCTCCCCTTTATTATAACTACTTTTCCAACTCTGCACCTTGTTTGAAAGGATCAAATTCTGGGACGGCAGGAGAACGTGTGCACCAAAGTTCTGGAAAAAGTAATGTCGCCGGGAACACAAAAGCTTTTGGCAAGGATGCCAATAGCCATGATGTGGATTTTGTGTATTATGACCCTGGCTTGGTTCAGTCAGACGGAACAGTCAGACTTGAATCAGTTTCAGTACAAACTGATGAAAGATTATCAAAGCCTTCACTAGAGCTGGAGAGCAATGGAGGGCAAGGTGGATTAATTCATGGCTTGTATAACTTGAGAAGTTTAACATCAAATGGTCATTTACCAGTTTTAAATGCTTTGCTCCAAGAATTGTCACGCTTGACTACTGGACAAGAAATCATGGCCACTACACAACCGGCTAGGCCTTCCAGTGGTAGACCTCAAACCACACCAGGGTCTTCACAAAAATTTGATAGTAGAAAACCAGATAGCCAAGCCACAAGAAAACCACTCACTTCTGCAAAAAGTGAAATGCGTAAAAAACAAACTCAACAAGCTCCATCTTCTAAGAGAAATCAAACTTCAGTGATTGGTTTGTCAGGTCGTAGAAGAGTACGTTTCAAGCAGACAAACCTTATGTATGGAATGACAAAAACACAGAAGATGAGGCTTGAGTTGAATCAAAAGGATAAGTTGCCAAACAGAACTAGACCATGTGAAGCCCAGGAAGTCTTAACACAGAAGAAAAATTTAAAGAAAGATTTAGTGCAAACAACGTTATCAGAGGGTGGTTTAGGGATGACATACAAAGTGGGGTCAACCAGGAGACCACAGACAAGAAGAAAGATGAAAATGAAACAAACGGCAGATGTTCAAATTCAAACTCAGCCATCTCCTAGTGAAGACCTACCACTTGAAAGTGCTGTTGCACTAGCCAGCACCACAGATGTGAAAGAGGAAATTGCAAAACCAGATGATGGCATTGTTCACTCAGTTGTTGAAAGTGCAAGGAGTGCAAAGAGTCCTAATAGTTTGGAGGTTTTTATTCCACGAGTAGAGGGTATGTGTACTATTTTAACTTGACTTCAAGTTTGGTGTTCATTTGTTATGCCTAAGAGTGCCCTTTTTCATTGAACAATAAAAACTACATACTATGAAGAAACAGTAGAGCTGCAGACATTACCATAACAATAAGAGTAACTTCACATTCGGACTCACTACTAATTGAAGTCATACTCATAAAATGCCCCCCCCCCCTCTTCCGCTCCTCCCTTTTGTTGTTGGCTTTCAAGTGATTTTAATCACACAAGATTGTCAAAGTTTTAAGGTTTCCTAATTACAATCGAGTTGGAAAGTGAAGACTGTACTCCTATCTAACCTTCTGAAGATGTTTGGCGATGATTCTAAACACATGCACTGAAGTGAGGAAGGCCACCGGATTCTTTTCATTTTTGTTTTGCTAAGGCAGCCTCATATGATAATTTATTTTCTTATTTTCCACCAAAGTTATGCGCAGGGGTAGATTTAGGAGCCTTAGCCAACCCCTACATGTAGGGAAACTTAAGATTGTCCAATCCCAGGTACAAATCCAGTCTGGGCTGGCACTACTTTTTGAAGTAACTGAGAAAATGGAAAAAATTAACCAGGAAAAAAAAAGTTAAATTATTAAAAGTACCTTGCTTGTCTGTCAAAGCATCTGGGGATAAAAGTGTAATAGCTGGGGAAATACCAATTCCCTAGCTTTAAGGTTGCTGCGGATCTTCGTGGGTGTCCTCCCGTGTCCTCTGGAAGAAAATTCATATGCGCGCCACTTTAAAGGAAAACACGGCAAACTATATATCGTTGGAAAGCTTAATAAATGTAGATTTCGGAAAAACATATGAACTGCCAGTTTTTTAAATTCCACATAAGAAAATTGCAAAAATGACCGCCAAAATGACAATGCATCATTCAGTTAAACAAATGAATTAATAGGGTACCAAAATTCAGCAGATTTCTGTGAAATTTGGCCTGAACGTTCCTTAGATGTTGTGAAACAAAAGTGTGTCGGGATTTTTGAAATTTGTAATATTTCACCCGTGGCGATCTTCAATGCAACGCCCATCGCGCATTCTTTGCTGTTCGAACTTGACAAATTAATTTAAAAAATAACCAGTCAGAATATCAAAAAATGCTGACACACTTTTGATGATTGATCCTTTGTGATTAACACTGTGCAGTTATTTTGCCAATGTGCTTGAATTCGATACCCTATTAATTCAATTGAATGACACATGGTCATTTTCCTGGTTGTTTGCGATTTTCTTTTGTGGAATTGAAGAAACCGGCAATTTATATTTTTTCCCAAAATCTACGTTTGTTAAGCTTTCCAACGATATATAGTTTGCTGTGTTTTCCTTTAAAATGGCACACATACGAATTTTTTCCCCGAGGACACCCGCGAAGGTCCGGAGTAACCTTCAATGACAGCCCTGTACAATCCCGGCCCCTGCTTACAGATACATGTAAAAACAGCGGATATCCTTGTTTACTAAATTCTCATTTGGTTGTAAGATCAATAAAATGAATTTCTAGCTTCCCTTTGGTTCACACATTGCCACACAGGTTATCAGTGCATAACCCTTCTTTTTGCCTTATGAGGAATTTGGATGACATATCAAGTGCTACAGCATTCAAAGGTTTTGTCCAAAAATATAGCAAAAAATGAGCTGCAATTACCAAAGTTGACATTTTAACATTATTATTCTCTTGCACTTGTTAGATATATACACCTCATTCAGTGTTTTGTTAGATATTTTTATATAGACAAGAGTGTTTTAGTGGAAAATAGACCACTTGAAAGTTCATACGAAACTACATCAGGGACTCGAGTGGCATATTTTCCATATCCTCACTAGTGAGGATATTGATGACGTCATTTCCCGCTTGTCTATATAATAAAAAGAAAATTACACGGCAGCTTGAATATATGAATTTTATTTTCTCGTGGTAAACAACAATATTTGACTCACTCGCTGCACTTGTTTGTAAAATATTTTTTTTACCACTTGAAAATAAAATTCAAATCTTCGCGCCGCCGTGAATATCCTCTATATATGCACGGGTACTTTACAAGTTGAGTTGTGAGGAAAGTGCAAGCAACGAGTAGAATGTCTGCACGTATTATCGACCAAAACACCAAATATTCACAAGACACTGTATTCATTATTCCACTGCAATTTGTTTTTGCTTTGTCCTTTTTCAGTAAAAAAACGGTCAAACAAGGACTGCACAGTGTAATACGCTGGCATATTTTATGCATTCTCTTGCCCTTATACGGTAAAATGACGCAACGATAAGATGTGATAATTATTACAAGTTGTTTGTATTTTGACTCGCCCTATGGGCTCGTCAAAATACAAACAACGAGTTAAAATATATGGCAATACTTCACACCGAAACATGTAATAAGAGATTTATTATCCAACTTAACCGTTTTCAACCTTTTTAAGTGACTTGAAGGAAAACCACAAGTGTAACAGGATGGACGGGATGAGCATGCACACTGTACTGTACAATAACCAACTGTACAATATCATGGGATATTTGTACTTGTTTTGCACGCTTTCTGTACAAGAACTAATACAATTGGATAATAATAGCTCATAGAAACTTACATTTCAGGGGAGCCAGAGGAGAAAAGTGACCATGAAGGTGAATGGACCACAGATCAGCCCCCTGCAGATGGATTTTATGGGCAAACAGGGATCATCAGCTCAGAGCACGATGAAAGACAGGGAGGATCTGCAATGACCATGTACACTGAAGACTTTGAGGACTCAGAAACAGAGGGCTCACAGACTTCATTTCATTTATCTTTCACAAGGAGTAACAGTGCGGAGAATGAAAAGATAAAACAAAATGCTAATGATAAATCATCTGTAAGCAGTTACTCCCAAAGTAGTTCTGTGTCAACAGAAAGACCTGTTAAATCATCACGCTCTCCTGTGAAAACTAAATCTAGAAGATTAAAGACCAAGATTGAAGTAACCGAAAATGTAGAGCGAAAGATTACAATATCACAAGAGGACTACAATATTTCTGTTGATCAGGCACCTCGTTTGGAAAGGAGTTCGTCTGTTGCATCCAAGCCTGAGGAACTTAAGGAAGAAAGTGAAGGGAGCTACACAGATGACTTTCACTCTGCTGGCTCTGAACTTGAGAACAGTGCATCAGATGCTGCATCTATTGACAGTATCGATGCTGGTCAGCATGAATTACTTGATCTGCCACCTGTAGCCAATAATCTGGGTTACACCTACTAAAATTGTTTTAGATTGCAACCTGTCTTAGGGCCGATTCAGATGGTACGATTTTTCCTTATGACTGTAGTGTGCAACTTGCTCACGTCACTTCTACAACAGGAATCGTGTCATCTAAATCAGACGTACAACATCTTCACGACAGTTGCACACAGTACGAAAAATGTCGTAGGATTTTGAAACATGTTTTAAAACCCTATGACAGTCGTAGCCACAATTAAAAGGTTAGAATGACGAGTTGCATACGATCTTTGTCTGACGCGAGCAGCGCGCGCTACGAAAGTCGCATAAGACAGTCGTACCCTCTAAGTCGGCCCTTATGTGTTTGGAATCAAACATGAGTAGTCTCTTCATCTCTTAGTCCCTTGTGGAACAGAAGTCTCAAACAAACAGCTTCCAGGTCACATTCTGGAACCATTTCCATGTTTGCCCTCTGCAGGTTTTCTTCAAAGCATCTTTTGCACAGGGAAAGCAACCCTATGCTGAAATACAGGACGGTCCAAGTGCAAACACTGATTTGTGGGTTCCACTTTTGTCCCCTGTTATCTCCAAGGTTTGCTCCATTGCCAACTCAGCTTTTCTACTTACATGAGATTTAAAACACATGAACCTGCTCGCTGGCTGCTCAAAGACTTAACTGCGGCCATGGCCCATTATCTAATAGAAAAAATCCCCCCCCCCCCTCCCTGAGTTTTTCTCAAATATTCCTAACACAGACATTCTGAAATAGTGTCTAGTCTAATCTTAACCACTTGCCTTATCACCAATGTTGTTGTTTTATGTTTGTTTGTTCTAGAGATGTTTCTATTCCCCCTCCCCTCCCCAACTGATTATCCTGTCACAAAGGGTAACTGTATAGGGGAAAAAGGTGGCTTTTGTCATTTTGGACATCCCTCATGGGTATTATTACCTGTAATTCAGTTTTATATAACCAAGGCATAGCCCGAGTTCTCGTTGAGGAATCACGGTTTTGTTTTGTGTTTTGTTTGTTTGTTTTTTTTATTTATTTATTTGGGGGGGGGGTCAATTTAGAGCATCGCATTGTTGATGGCTGAATAAGTCTGTTTATTAGAACCATCGCATCAGACGTGCGAATTCAAAAAAATAAAAAATACACAAGCCCAAATATCAAACATAGTAAGCGAGGGTAATTCCGGCTAAGAATTGTATCTATAGTTTGGCCAACGAGGTAGGTCCCTTGGGAGTGTTGTAGTCAGACAGATGTGGGTTGAAGTTTAAAGGAAATCCTTTCGATGTTGTGTTCTTGCGTGTGCCCTACTAAGGTGATCGAAAGCATGTCATCTATTAATTGCCCAAGTTTGATGACTCCCGGAGCAATCTCGGGGTTGTGCGAAATTAAAGGTCTAACTCCTTGGGTTTTAGTGTAATCGACTTCTTTTGGTCACTAGAAGGCGAGTATAGCTTAAATAGCCATTAACCAGGGGATGAAAAGGAAAGGAAAGGAAAGGAAAGGGATTGAAAGAAAAACCGTCTTCTTTCGCTAACTGTCATGAGAACCACGCGCTGCGTTTTGTACTCGGAGATGGATTGGCGGGCTTTTTATTCTTTCCAACTGGGTCCAAGCCAGCCCAGCTAGAATTCTGGTAATATTTTTTCAAGAGATCTCATATAAGATATTTTTTCCAGCCAAGCTGGTTGAAATGCTGTTTGTCCCAGCAAGGTGGGTAGAAAAATGTTTCTCTCAGCTTTCTGAGAGGTGCACGTGGAACAGCTCTGATCTGTCCACCTAACTTTAGCGATTCGCTGAGTAAGGACTCGATTTCAGGAGGATTGAGACCTTCAGAGTTGATTTAGAGATCGTGTCATTTAGGCTGCAAGACAGCATCAACTGAGAAAATAAAAGTGGAGAATGGCTCGTATAACAGCGTCTTCATTTAGCCTACATAACTGTAAAGGTTCAGTCAAATGAACGATTTTCACACAATGACAGTTCGCTATTTTTCTCTTTTCTTTTTTTATATTTTACCTTCAGTATACCTTACATTCAGTTTTTAAGAGACGCCTTTACTGGCGAATACACTCTTTTTTTTTTATAAGAACGTCTAATTTTGCGGCCAAGACTGAACTGAAACTGAATGTTTTTTCTCATGGTTTGAGCCTGAAACGTTCTTAGCATGTTCTTAAGTTACGTTGTATAGAATTTCAGAAAACTGATATAAACGCGACAAGGAACCTTTACAAAGACCATTTTGCGCTGTACCACATCAAATTCCTTTGACATACATACCATTGTTAGTCTCAGTAAATTCACTGTTATGTCTCCTCCACAGTTGAGAATGAGAAGAAAATATAAAGTCAGAATACCACACAAATGTGCTTAGGTAAACTATAGCCACTAAGTAGGGCACTATGGCCATGTTGGTAGCGGGCATTACCCCTAAATCTACCAGAAAAAATAGTGAGCCCAAGCATTGGCAGCCATGGACAGCTGTTTCGCAGAAATATAGCCTGACCTTTTCCTTTTAGAGTTTTAGTAGTTTTAGCGTTTGTAGTCTCAGCTTGGTTACGTTCTTAATATGTTCTTAAAATCTGGGTCAATTCCAGCCTCAACGTTCTTATAAAAAAGAAGTGTATTGCCTTTATTTTAGGGAGCATTACATTTCTCTTAAGGCCGCGGGTGACAAGCTGCTCATGAATAAATTTATAAGGCACAATTTTGGTGGAGGTCTTACGCTAAAAAACGTTATATCTTGAACGTTTGGGAGCCGATTCCGTTGAAACTTAACAGAGAGCTTGGGTAATGGTGGAAGTGCAACAAGGTTGTTTTTGGTTTTATAGATTGCCCTTCTTTGCGATGCTATGAGCTCCCAAAGTTAAGATTTTTAAAACGCGACTCCGTGTGCAAGTTTTCTCCTCGTAGAGAAGATAACACTTCTTGATTTTACCACTCATTGATTATTTAAAATCTCTATTGTGTCACAACAGAAGCCGATTATAGGATTTCGAGTTGCACTGAAAGTTGTAAGCTTTTGAATGAGTAAATTCGTCCTTGTTTGAATTTGAAGCCGCCAATATTTTATTAAAAAGCCTGTTTGAAAAAATTGCTTCTGTTGTGACAATCTACAATACACCTACTTTATCTGCCTGTTGTGTCTGTTCAGGATATTCTATACCTGCGCTGTATTCTTGGACACAAGGTGGTGGTTTTAGGGCTTCCGAAGGCTTACCGAATAAACACGAATGTTTAAAGTAAGATTATGCTAATTATGGAAATTAAATTCTAGCAGCTATTGTTCACTGTCCAGAAAAGAACAATACGTTGCAATTTAGAGATCGCAAATTTTTGGATTGAAGATTATAAGCGTTTCCCAAGCTCTATGTTAGCTGTAAGCATTATTATTGTAGTTTCTGTTTTGTTTTGTTGGAAAACTTCTAAAAAGTTTCTATTAACGTTTGAACGTAAGAAAGCCGGACTTCGACAGTTTTTTGTTTAAAAATGCTTTAAAGTCACAACTCCGTAGCACACGATTTAACGCACGGCGGCAATCGATTCAGAAACTGAAAGTTTTACTGAAGAGCCTATTCATGAATATTTCGCCCAATGTCGCTACCATTCGTCGCACTTCGTGCATATGCTTTAAATAAATAAATACTGATGACTTAGTTTCTCACCCGCGGCCTTAAGCAAAGTTCAAGAAAAGGCTATTATTTTTTCCAGCTATCTGTAATTACATATAAGATAAGTTAAGGTAACAACAATTCCTGCGCACTTCTTGAGAGCTAACTGGTATGCCATTAATATTATGACCAGAGCAAACTAAATTCAGTTTTTTTCCAAAATAACGAAATTAAGGAAGGTGAATTGAGTGGACACGTGCTTTTGAGCCGTCGAATAACAAGTTGTGCGTAAAAACGTCACAGCAAGAAACTGACTAAAAAACTTATTTATTTGCCAATCTGCTTGGTTATCGTATAATTCTTTTCCGGCTGGCAACGTTAACCCTATTCAGACCGGGCTTTTTAACCGACGAAGTCGAGTTAGAGCAGTCGTGTTCAAGAGCGTCGACTGGTTTGGTCGGTCAAAATGCGTCGTGTAAGGCTCACAAGGTGTGTATTTCGCTATGGCCCACGGGATGGGATGACGTATTCTGCAGTTAAGCCCATCGATTAGTACACACACGCACGCACGATAGGACAAGGGTCAACATAAAAAGTATCGTAGGTATAGAAGGACACTTCCGCCGAACAGTGTTGGTTTTGACCGGACAAAATGTATCTGTGCAATACTAGTGAAAGAAAGCAAGGAGGACTGATAATAACAGGAGGTGAAGTCCAGTGGCACTGTTGATGCTGGTGGGACCAAAGTGTTGCTGAGACATCGTAAGGATAGAATCGTTCTCAGTAAAGGTTATGAAAGGAAAATTCTGGTGTATGTTGTTGTGGTTATGTTTATTACTTGAAAATGTCTAGCTGCCAACGTTAAGAAAGGTTATTGGCAGGTGGGAAATGAATTACGACGCGAGGCTGGATCTTCTTGGATAGTATGCTATAAGCGGCACAGAAGGATATACCAGTTAGTCTTTTTAATTTTTCTGCTTTACTTTTGATTTTGAACCGATTTCTTCGATTTTAGAGTTCGAGACACTGACTTGCTGACTGCGGAAGAGGAAACCAGATTTAACGATTACGTCATAAGACATGCTTTAACGTGTTTGAGATAAAGCGACGACTTCGCTTTTTACTAATTTCTCCAGATCGATAATCATGTTTGTATAGTGCCATATTCACAACAGTATATAAATGCTTCGCTTACAACTCTTGATAACGGCATGTTCAGTTGTGGACAAAATTTATCTTTCAATTTTAATTTTAATTCAACAAAATATTCAAAGCGATAAGACAGATGAGCTGAGTCATCCGATTTTAAACATTACGTCATTCGGTAACGCAGAAGACAAAATACCGTCACAATTTTCGTCACGCCGGTTAGCACGTTGAGATTCTGACGATGTGTTTGTCTTTATCGATAATCATGTTTTAAAAGTGCCCTATTCACAACAGTACATAAATACATTGCTCACAACTCTTGTTAAAAGCATGTTCAGTTGTGGACAAATGTATATCAACATTTAATTTTTTAGTTTAATTCAACAAAACTAAATATTCAAAGCGATAAGACAGATGAGCTGAGTCATCAAATTTTAAACATTACGTCATTCGGTAACACAAAGGGCAATATACTGTCACAATTTTCGTTACGCCAGTTAGCACGTTGAACCAAGTAAAAACATTTGTCGAGGGTGGAGTGGGTCAAAACGACTGGTAAATGCCTATAATGTGCTTCCTTGTAACCTGTACGATAGAGCATAGCAATGATTTACTTCGTATTTGCATTCACAATTTGGCTTAAGGAGCCCTTGACATGATTAAAGGAAACTGTGCACAAAGCGTGGTTCCCAGGTATGGGGAAAAGTTCAATTCTTTTGGGCTGTTACGGTGCCCATACTGATCAATCGTGAAGATGTGGTTACTTTTATATTGGGAAATTTGTCGCCCATTTTTTGAAATGCGTCTGTTTTGAGAATTTTTGTTCCGGGTTTTGAGGAAGACCGACCAAAAGACAGAGAAAAATGATCCTGAGTGAAGAATGCATAGTCTGTGGAGCTATGTTTGGTGAGGAGAGGGTGAATAATTCAGTTGACCTCCTTTCCAGGGTATTGGTCACCTTTTCAGTTGGTCAAAGTTAAGCGTTAGTTGCAGTTACACACTTTTACTGCAACTTGCTGTTACAGATGCTTGAATGTTATTGAAGCTGCAATCACGCACGGCTCGCTTGCTTTCTTTTCGAGACGGACCAACACTTCGTCGGTTCTGCACGCATTGCGGGCCTATGTTTTGGCCTTGTGGGACCGAGGGGGGCGGATTCTGCCCCCACCTCTTAACTCCAAGAACATTAAAGCTATAACAACGAAACTTAAAGGACAGATAGTACGTCCAAAAATGTTTCCAGTGAGGTCCGCAACTTCAGGTGATGACGTCACAATATTGTTTTGTTCTCAAACGGCGGGCCATCTTGGTTCCACCATCTTGGATTTCTCAAATTTTCCAAAAACCTTCAAAAACCACCAAAATTGATCAAGAAGTGATCAAAATCAATGAATTTACACGAAAATGCGCAAAAAATGTAAAATTTACTTCAAAAAAGTAATGATTTTTTATTAAAACTGAGGGAAATTCAAAATTCTGAAAGAAACCCTTGTCATAAAGTTGTTGCCATGGTAATGCCAAACTTAATAGACAAGGACTTACTACACCAAATTGTTGCCAGATAGAATTTTAGGAAAAGTCACCAAGTTCGGTGGCTTTTGCTTGCTTATTTAAAAAGTTATTAACGTCCAAAGTCCGTGCAGGCAGAATCCCCCCCCCGGTCTTAAGGTAGTCTTATACTCAAAAAAGGTGATGTTAGGTTGCAAAAGTCACTTTTTTTTAAATGGCAAAATTGTAAACTTTAAACACTTGGGAATGCTGTCTTGAAATAATCTCACTCGATTTCCAGCATTAAAGCAGTATGCAACTTTTTCCATAGCAACGGCCATAGCAACAATTGTTTACATTTATTAAATGCGCACAAACAAGCCTCAATAAGAACATTACCCACCCCCCCCCCCTCCGCCTCTCTGTAAAATAACATCTGGTACTACTGTGGAGAAACACCTGACTGAGGAGAGAGTCCTGAGGTCCGAGTTTTAACCGACAAAACATGACCCAAATCTTACAGAAACGATGGTTTTTGCATCAAATTACCGTTCAGCTTGTATTTTAGTGTGGCAACTTGAATTTGACAATAGTTTTAGGATGATGAGCGACGGATAAGCTGTCTAGAATCCGTTCCCTTATCTTTAAGACTGTTTTTCTCCAATAACAGAATTTCTCGAACTGAATGAACTTTTGAGCATGATATCTCCGGGGCATTGTAACCTAGTGTTCTGAAATTTTCAGCACGATTAAAGGACTTAATTTCCTAGGTCGTAAACCTAAAAAATGCTCACGATCTTGAACTGCTTCTCAGTAAGTGAATCCTTGCCCTCTTTTTTTATTTCCTTCTACCTTACTTTCTGGAAAAAAGAATAAAAATAAATTCGAAAGAGGCCAAGCTGCTTAATTTTCGAGGTTTAGCCCCTGAAGAATTCATCTCTGGACAGATCTAAGTTGATTTCATACTTATCCAACCGTGATTAGTTAGATATCGTGCTTACAATGAACCCCCTCTTTTTTTACTGAGAAGGCTGGTTAATCATTAACTATTATGTCATGTGACCTGAAAAGACTCAGTTTGAAGTCAGGGCGTGAACCCCTATAAAATGATGGTAAAAGTCTCCCGCAAAGTTCTTTTCTAAAGAAATTCACTTTTTGGGTATAAGACCACCTTAAAACATCTGTTATAAAATGTGCTTACACGTTAAAATCTGGGGGATTCTTTTCTGTTCAACTTTTTCGTTGTTTTGGAGTTATATGTACACCTAGTCTGTTAATTTGGATCGATTTTCACCTGAATGAATATAGTATCATCCACAATGAAACGCCTTTTCTGCTGTTCATCTAAGAACACATTGAGAAGTCTCTTCTCTTGGTTCTCATCTGACACAGGCTTCTGGTTCCACGAGCTGTTGTCGGGGTTTGCTGGAATGAACCCAACAATGTTTTTCCTCTTCTTTTGATTTTCTTGTTGATCAATCAACGTACAAGTCACCTTTTCATTGAATGGCCAGGGTAAAATTGCATCGTATACACCTTTCATCAAAACAAAGCACACCGAGAGGTACGAAAGACTGCTGCGAGTATCTAAACAGTACATCACCCCTTCAGACAACCCTACATGTAGTTTAAATTTATAGCCATATTTTCTTGTGTAGAATGGAGCACTTCCTTGTCTCAAGACTTTAGTGATGCCACTGATCTTCAACGTGTGTTCTTCTGAACACTGCATTAGTTTATTTTCATGAGCAGTGACCTTCTCTTCAAGTTTTCTTGTGATCTTTTCGAACTTCTCCAGCTTCTCTTGTGTGTGGTGCAATTCCTCTTGTGTGTTACGCAGCTGCTCTTCTCTTTTGTTCAACTTTACACAACTTAAATCAAGGTGCAACCTCATGTCAGTTTGAAGTTGGTGTTCAACATCTCCCAGCTTAATCTCCAGAAAAACGAAAATTATCACTATGAGGAGTAACATGTAGCTCTGTATTCTGCAAATGGATGTTATTTCACACAAGTCACCACCAAACAATCCCAAAATGTATTGCCATAGTTTCCGGCAATGTACTGCCTTTCAATAGCTATAGTAACCTATTTCGAAAACGTTTTCCCAGTACAAGTATCTACGATGTGTTCGATTCTTCTTATTTCCCTTATTAGAAATTACCTTTTGTGAGCAGCCCATCTGAGCATACGGGCAGGAAATTATTGTCAGCGCACAATCCTTCTCAATGTGGGCTGCAATCTGTAACGAGAGGACGTTGTGAAATGGTTAATGTATTTCCAAAGGGCACACAAGGAATTTTCTTTAACAAAATATCGTCAGTGTCAAACGATTTGTGTACATGTAAATGAATTCTCTAATATGACAAGTTTCATGGTCTATTCAACGGCATTGACTTTTGAACAGCAAAGCCATCAAGCCCTCGATGAAGAAAGAATTATGGAAATCTGCATAGAAAAAGTGTAAACATTCATAGGAAAACAACAAAATTTCATTTTTCAGGCAAGTAGCCTTGCAGTGAATTTTCATATTGGGACATAAAAAGAGAGGAACAAAAACAGAAAGTGGTTTTCGCTCGAGTCATTGGGCAATAAATGCTTGTTGTGCTTGTACTGTTGAAAGGCTTCGAAGAGCATACAAACCATCTGAACCGGCTAAGCCACGCGGTCTGGATGTATTCAGCCAATCTTTGACAAATTAGGTTCCTCTGCCGACCTTTCTATGGGAGCAAATTTCGGATCTGTCAAATGTCTATGACAGAAACTTTTGGCAAATTTGGTGTATCTATATTAGGACTAGATACACCAAAGAAAAGGCCAGCCTTCCGTTTTCTAAGTAAATGGCCGCCAGCGTATATGCAACTGGGATGAATATGTATGCAGATTTCTCAACAGCTTCACGCTACAGAGAAACACCCTACCTCTTCTCTGGCGATGACAATTCCACAACCTTGTGGACAATTTAATGGGAACCTCCTACACTCATTCTGATGAGCCTTGAAAACGAATAAGATTGAACAGTGAATTAAACAAATATTGTTCATTAAAGGCATACAGAGGGTCCTTAAAGCTTCTTTTAATACTCTTACTCTCAAATTCTACAAATTTTATGAACTTTTTTCGATAAATAATCAAATTAAAGGAATTCCTCACAGCAAGCTGGGGTATAAAAAATAAACTCAGCTCACTCTGACTCGAATATCGCCGAAAACGATACATCGTTAAATTGCCCCTGTACAAGGAGCCCATCCCCGGGCTCCTGTCTGGGCTCCTATCAAATCGCATTGATATTTGCTTATACTTGCAAGATTCTTACTTCAGTTTTACATGCTGGATGTAACAGACTACAATGATTGCAGCAAAATAACCGCCATTGGCACGTTGTAGTCACGTGCATTTCGAGATTTCTCCTTGGCAGCGTCACGTGACAGTTTTCGTTCGTACAAGGAACAACTTTTAGAGGGCAAGATGCCAAATGGTCCTTTTTGGGGCAAGAAAAGCAGAAAATGAGAGAAATCATTTAAAGCAATTTAATTAATTAATGTGGGACTAACATAAACGGAAAGTGGGAAAACTAAACTATAGGACGCATTTTTGGGGGAAACCAATCTGAAATGAGAATACTTGGAATATGACTTTTTGGCGCGTTTTTTTAATACCTGTTCTCATTGCGAAATCTTTAGAATGGTAGTTTATGTCATTCCATGTATTCTGCTATTTTGGGCAGAATGAACAGCATGAGCTGAATGAAAAAGTGGTCAGTCACTTGGCAATAACAAAATGGCTGACCAAAACAAAGCGCATCCACGGCGAATTTAAATTATCCCACCGAGCCTGAGGAAGAAAACCAGCGGTCAGTTTTCAGTCCATTTTTGAAACAATCTTGTTTTATCTTGTTTCATATTCCAATAATTATGATCATTCCCATTCTTTCTATTCTCATTCCAGAAGAGACCAAGGAAACGCACCCATAGTCCTAGTCCAAATTGTTTTGTTTCCGGCATCGAACACTTTCCGGCAGAACGCAACAAAGGGGATCCACTGATTCATGGATAACATGGATAACATTAAAGTTTTTAAAATAACTTGGCATGTTTACACTGCAATATTAATCCTTCAAGTTAAATGTGAACTATTTCGTCTAGGAAGTAAGGAAACGGTTAAGAACGAACGGGACCACTGAGAGGTTCCAAACTGGGCACCCGCTGATTAGATTAAAAGGGGAGATAAAAAGGCAACAAACAATTCATCATGGCAAACTAAGTTAAAGTTACAAGTAAGGCAAGGACAAACAGGAAAGAGGGAACAGAGCAAGACTAATTGTCCAGAGGAGTTGTTTAAAGGACATGCCGGATAAACTAGGAAAACTCCCTTGAGGAACTATTTTGGAAGTGGAGATCCACACTGTTACAAAAGGAGGCGTGTACAAGTAGTAAGTCTCTCGAAACGTTACCAAAGCGGGTGAGGCCATGTGAAGTAATCGAGCCAAATGACTATTACAAAGGACGCACAGTAAGGTCTTACATCTTTTGATCTCAGTTCACCAGTCCACTGACATCCTTCACTTGGACATTTGATAATGAGGGAGAGAATCTTTCTTTGCGTTGCTTTGTCTGGGAAGATATCCTGCAATAACAACACCAAACCTTAGTAGTCCTTATAGTGAGATTGGCCGCGTGAGAGAAGTCCTGACTGTCCTGAGAAGAAATGTTGTTGTCAGCGGATGTCATCTTAAGATTTAAGTAACTGACTGTATCGTCAGTTGATGGGATTCATGTCTCTGGTTACAGCAGACCAATAAAACCATGATGTTGTCATAAAACATAAACAAGCTAATTGTTTTTTTTTTGTTATGTTTTTTTTGTTTTTTTGCTTTCATTTTTGTTTTTTCATTCGTTGGCCAGTTTGTAAAGTTCTTGGTTTTGGTTTAGCAACAGGAAAAAAAATAAGTACGTTTCAGTTTGCTTGCTTGCAAAACAGAAATATATTAGAAGCAGGGGCGTTCCCAGGCAATTTTTGGCAGTATGCATATAGCCAGTCCAGGAAACAGTCCAACACTTAGCCAAAGGGAGAGAAACAGAATTACCCTCATCATAACAACTACAGTTAGAAAGCCATGATTTTATTATTTCTATTGTATTCTTGTTCTTACATTTCAACTTAGGCTTAATGCAATTTCCTGCGGTATTTGGATTTTCTGTGTAAGACAACTGCACGCAGTCGGTTTTCCAAAGTACACGAGCAAACTTAAAGGACGTTTAAATAGTGTTTCTGATGGGACAATAAATTAAGTTCTCTTTTTTTCTTGTGTTGGCAACCGAAAACTTAATCGAGACAATTACTCTTGACACGAAGTAGCTACAATTAAAAAGAAAAAGCTGCTGTTTTTTCTCAGCGCAAAATTTTCGTACTACACTTTTGGTGTCCATCAGAGTGTCAGCCAGAGAAGAGAGCCGCTCAGTTCTCATGGTTCAGCGCTTGTAGGTCTGGATTCTGTGCACGGTACTAAATGACCGCCATGGCGTCGTAGTAGGCATAGCCATTGTAAGAAGAATATTATAGCGAGAACTGTTGGTGGTTTCCATGGTCTCCACTAGTCCATTTTGTTCGGCAGCACGCGCCCTCTTTGCCTTCCATCTTAGAACTTCTTTGTCGTAGGTCACGTTATCGGAAAGACCGCTCTCGTAAGTGTTGTAGATCTTATCAAGTACTACTTTTCTGGTGGAGATATATGTGAGCAACAGATATTGACCTAGTAATTGGTCTTTGTGGCACGGAAACAAGCAAACAGCTCTGCAACCTTGCGAAGAGGCTCAATTATTGAGTTATACGCGCGAGTAATTTGACGGCGGAGCCGTGATTCACGACCCAGCTAGAGAAATCGGGCTAATCAGCGCTAATACTGCTTGGAGTTACGGATCTGCTGGCACATTGAGGCCGTGTCGTTGCGCTACACATAAACCTGGCATGCTGGGTTCCATGCCACAATCGGCGGCCATATCCTCTGCGCCCAGCTAAAATTTGTCCCAAACCATAGGGTGGTTTCTTTTATTCTGTCATCACAGTTACTGCTACCTTCCACTTCCTTTGTTACTTGTATGAGGTTGGTGTTCTCTTGTCGGAGCATATTGGATAGGGCAACTGTTTTGGAGAAGACATGTCTTGCGATGCGAAGAGCAATAATGAAATCAAACTGCTTGATAGACACTAAACTAACATTGCGTGTGACCAGTCAGCCAATAAGTCGCGCTATACATGGATTCCTGGACTGAAAGAGATAATACAACACCTTCAGGCGCATTCTTTTGCAACAATGATGAAGAAAATATCGAAATCGCACAACTTTACTTTGCACTTCGTCTATACGAATTTCCCATTTCTTCTGTATTATAAACCGTTAAATTAAGAAAAGTAATATTAACGACTAAAAATTCTGGTACGCAATTGCGTATTTCGCGTAAAGGCAGGAACGCCCCTGAGAAGTATGCGATTCTTGATAAAATGTTTTGCGGTTTTATGTGCAAAGGACAAAACAATCAAAGACAACCAGATTTTCACAGAAAAACCGCCGAAAAAGCAGGCAAAGAGCTATTAAAAAGCTAGAAAAGGATTAAATTATTCATTGTGAACATGCATAGCGATCTTGAAGCACCTCGTTGGATAAATTGTTGGGATTGCAATTGAGAGAGAAATCAATAGGTCAATCCCACAAACGGGAATTCGAAACCGCTAACAACGTTGCTCGCATGACGAAGACACAGGCAAATTCCGTCGCTACAAACGTACCATGGTTTCAGAGGTTTTTCTTTCTTTTTCTCTCGAGAAAAAGAAAGAAAAAACCTCCGGGACAAGGGTACTACAAATGATGAGCGGTGTACAGTTTACGTTCAAATTTAGATACAACACAAAACCAGTTTTAGTAGTTTCATCATCTCAGATATCACTGAGTTAGCACAGGTCACTTACTTTGTCTCGAATCAGATTGTTCCGGTCCACAGGACAACTTAACGGATTCCTATCTCGTTCCAGCCTGTTTATAAATATGTCAAAATTATATGCATCAGTTTATGGGGAAAAAAACCTGATCAAACCTACACAAAGTCTTCATTTAGGCCACTCACAACATACCCAAGTAAAACAACAATCAAAATCTTTTTGCATCTTGGACTGACCCTCTCTTGTCAAAATACAGAAAAGTCTCATTCTTCTATACTGCGAGTAGTCTCTAATTTTGGCGATGGCGATTGTTGGGCGGGCGCTACTTTTCGGCGCTCCCTTCGCGTCGCGTCGCCTCGAAATTTCTCGAGCGCGCGCGTGTGTGTATTTCGCCCGCCCCACAATCGCCATCGCCAAAATTAGAGACTCCTCGCAGTCTACATTCTTCAAGCCCGTCTACAAGCCGATAAGAAATTACAGTTAGAAACGGTTTGTTGTTATTTTAACCTTTTCTTTCAGTCAGTTCTCATGAAATGAAGATGTGACCATCGCAGTTGTAATCGCAAGTTAAGCAATTACGAACGAAGCCCGAAAAAAAGAATATTTTTGGGCTGCTCCCAATGAATGGGTTTGTAGAGCACTGCAGCGCAAAAGCAAGGGCCACGGGTTGGAATCCCGTTGAAGGTCTGAAAATTTTAAATTGTGATTACAACTGCGATGGTGGCATCTGCATTTCATTTGTATTTCCGTATTTTACACCATTTTATTCTAAGTCAGTTTTTAGTGAGCTATTTAATAGGTCGGTCTTTCTGGCAGTTTCTCTGCCGTATGCTATACTTGTTTATATTTTAAAAGGCCTGGGAATGCTTCTTCTTCCGAAGACTCGAAAGTAGCTGGCTCCATAGTTCTGGCGAAGGAAACTTCGTCAGTGTGTGATCTCGCGGTAGAAGAAGGTTGGAAAATCAAACCTTTCCGGTAATACCGCAGTTGCAGTAGCATAAATGGCCACATACGCTCGTTTGAATTGCTTCCTTCAACGGTAACTGGCAGATTGGACAAAGAAAATCTTCCTCGACAGCATTCACAAACTCCTCATCGTACCCACCAAGCGACGGAATTGCTGCAGCTTCCGCCATATCGAGCCCCGGTGCTCGCAGGGTGGATGAGTGAAAACGAAAGTATCCGATGGCTCCGGTTCAGTCACGGATGACCTTGAATTGTTCTTTTGTTAATTCTTATTGACAGCTAAAAATGGAAATTTGAATCATTGGCCTGTTACGCATAACATGCGTTGCAATTATGTCCTTTTCTTGGAGCTTGAGAGAGGCGAAACCGGGGGCCTTAGCTTCCCATCCGGGGATGAAAAGAAAGGTGGGAAAGAAAAGAAAAGAAGACAAGTGAATAAAATTTCGTATCCCAAAACGTTTTTCAGGTGAACAAGATACAATAATGGACATATTTGTTAAAGATGATCATTTGATCGCGATCATTTTCCACTTCTGGAATTTAATTTATCTTTTTCCACATAATACATTCCAGCTAGATACGTTTTGAGCCCATCTCTTAGAGTACTTATTCATTTTCCATAATCTTCGGTAAACATTGATAAAACATGCTTTTATTCGCAAGCAATACTGTAAATACCCTGTACATGTCACATTGAATGGCCTTTAAATTCTTTACAAAAATTAAGTACAGTGTACATGCAAGCGCATGTACAAAAAGTGCAAAATGTCTTGTTATCAACGTGTTGAATTTACAGGAATGGAAAGGGTCTAGGAGTGTTAAACGCAGATAAACGTCATCTTTTCTGACGAAACCAAAGAACGGAATTAATTCCCTGAGTTCCTTACAGTGCTTTTCAATCGAGTGTCGTAAAATCAAAACCAAAGTAATTACTCTAGCCACTCGTCATTAACGAACACAAATTACCAAATGAACCAATCAGGAACTCGAAAGGAAATACACATAACATGCATAACAGGCGCCAAGGGGGGGGGGGGGGAAGCGTGCTACACTGAGACAGAATGGGTGTTCAGTTTTACTTCTGATTGGTTGAGAGAAAGGGGCGCGAGATTTTGAAACCAATGACAGATCGAAGTAAAGCAAAGCCAAAGCAAACGACACCACTTTCGACACTCAATAGGAAACCGCTCTATAATAATAATAACAATAATAATAATAATAATAATAATAATAATAATTTATTAATTTATATTGCGCTATTTAACGTAAACTTGAAATGCTTGACATGCTGCGGAGGCTTGTAGGAAGATTATTCCATAGAGTAGACGCAGCCACGCTGAATGATCTATAAAGTTATATAAAGAGGAGACTACCTTTTTACAGGAAATTTTCACGCCATTTTTTTAAATTAGGTGTTGCGAAAAGGGAGGGTCGCTTACAAAATTTTTTATACAAATTCTCTAAAATTTACAACAAGTTCTCAAAAAAATTCCCGAAAAAAATCGTCCCAAAATCGGCGAAATTAACTTGTCATAAGGTTGTGATAAGGTAACAATAGAGACCTTAAGATCGTGGTTTTTCTTGATTTCCCGCGAACCGCGAACGTCAAGAAGTCACGTGACCAGTGCCTTGCCGTTAGGCTTGCGGTTTGAGGTTCACGTTTGTACGGCTAGACCACGCTCTTGAGGTAAGTGATTTACCGCGAGGATTTTTTCACTCTAAAACATCATAATCCCACGTTTGAGAGGAAATACTACTTTTTAGAACTCTTTCGCTTATTAATTATTGACTTCTTTTTCATAAAAACGTAATTTTAAAGACGATTTCTCAGCTAAAATAGAAGTGAAGGAACGAATGAAAAAAACATGGCAGCCGGCTATTTGTTGTTGGAACTGTTTTGCCAGTCAGATTACTTTGTGGTTAAACTATGATAAATAAAGTAAAACAAAAGCCAATTTGTGATGATATGTGAATGCATGAATGTATACTTTTTTTCCTAGATGGCTCCGTTTAGATGGCCAAGCATACAAAATGACCTTACCCTGGCTAAAGAAGGTGCTTCCAGAAAGCCACAAACACATCAGGACTGGGATGAAATAGCAACTGTACTCAGTGAAGTCTTTAGTTCCCATAGAGTCGACCTAAAGGGCCGTGGGTGCCGAGAAAGATTGACAAGGCTCGATCATTGAAAAGAATGAACAAGATGACAAAAAGGCGCTCAAAAAGTAAGGGTTAGGACATGCATAAGTCATATAGTGGGCGCGACAGGGAATATGCAGAAGCATCGTATTCTATTCATGAATATTTTAAACAAACAAGTTCTAACAGGGAACCCCTTTGTCTCAGTTAAATAATTTGTTTATTTATCTCATGGTCTTGATGACCATGAGTAAGTGACTCAGTACATTTCTAACATACATATGCCAAGACTGTGCCCACATGCCAAATGCCTTTGGACTTGTTCATTCCCAACCCAAGCACTGTTGCAATGGAAAGAATGGTTATGTTTATTCTTTGAATTACCAAAAGATCTGGAACCGAGGAGGAATACAGTGAGCTAAGCCAACTGCTACAGGATATCGCCACGTATAGAAGAGACATGGATGAATATAAAGCAAAAACTGCAAAGGAGAAGGAACAGAAAAAAAAGAAAGAGAGGGAAGATAAAAAAATGGATGAAGAAATGAGAAAAAAAGCCATGGAAGGGCTGGTATCCAGTGAGTATGCTACATTCCTTTGTATGACTCTTACCAATATGCCTTTTGGTCTTTCTTCCCAGACGTAGGGAGTGGGGCACCGCCCTGTCAAATTTTTGTTTTGATTAGTTTTGGAAAGCTTAACAGTGAGCACATTTTTTATTTACGTTTTGCATTGTAACAATACATCGATATTTGTTGACACAAACTTTTAGATTTAGCTTTGTATGGGATTTAAAAACATCTTTTGCATTTTACTTCAAATTATGAAATTTGGTACGAGGTCCCTTTTTGCTTGGCTAGCTGGGCTCATATAGTTTGGGTAGGGGTGCTTGTCATACCTTCTAGTGGTTGAAATTGGAACTGTGGGTACCTTTTGGGGGGGGGCGGGGGGGTCAAAATGAAACAGGAAATATAAATAACATTGTGGTATCCCTTTTGGGAGTCAGCTGCTATTAAGCAGATACCACTTTCAATTTCTTTTTACTGGCTACATTCAAAGTGGCTTAATTATCTACTTTCTCTTCGTACCTTTGAGGGGCATGATCGAGCAAAGGCCACGCCCATTTTGGTACCTCTTAGGAGGAAAAAACCCTTGAGAGTTGATCAAAGCTAGGCAACTATTGGCCTAACATTGCAAAATTCACTCAAAGATTTATTCAATACTACCTTACAAGGGGGATCAACATCTCATTTCTAATGCGCTTCGCGTTAGACCGTTCTGTTATTCATCTTTTCTAGAGCGTAAACGAGATGAGAGTAGTAGTGATGATGATGAGTGTACTAGCAATGACGATGATTACGAGTCTGAAAGTACCAGTACTTCTGGCAGTGGTTCTAAAAGAGGTGAGTATTCATATCATGATATAGGGTGTCCTCCCATTTGGTTGCTTTATTTCCATGCCCCCAATGACATCAAAAGACTCCCCCCCGCCCCTCTAGAAATGCTCCCTCTAAATGTAGAATAGAGTGATTTCATGCAAAATAGAATTTATCTCCTGGAAAATATAGCATTTGACCCCTCCCCCCACCCCACCCCCAAACAAAGGATGGCCACTCCCTCATTGATTGCCCTTTTTGTCTTTCACTGACAGCCAAGAAAGGCACGGTAACAAGGAAGAGAGCAACCCGACTTTCTGCTGTGCAGATGCTTGAAAGGAAATGCGAAAAAAAAGCAGACCTGAAAGAAAAAGAACTTAAACTGAAGTCTGAGGAGCTGCAACTGCAGATAAAAAGTTTGAACAGGAGGCTGCAGAAAGAAAAGAAAGGGTGAAACTAGAACTAGAAGAAAGGAGAATGTTTCTTCAGATCTTAAAGGAAAAGATGTAGAACTGCGCTGTTAGACTGATCTGATATGTTTGATTAATTATAGCTGTTAAGAGATGTGTGCAGGTTTTAATTATGGAAACAGTAACCATTATAAGACCACAAAGCAAAGTTGATTATTTATTTATTTTGCGAAATTTTCTGGAAATAAAGGAGCTCTGCACCTTTTTCAGTGTGAACTGTAAACATAACTTTCTCTAGAATTCTCCTTTCAGAGGGCTTCTAACCTGGCGTCATTGTCCACGAGTGCCGGGCGCCTACAATTGTTAATAACTACCTAGAGTAAGATATAACGTTTTTGGCTCTCAAAATGACCCAAGTCACTAAAAATGCTTACTATGTTAACAGAATTGTCCCAGTGCTGCTGTGATTCCATATAGTTGATTTCACAGTGAAGCTGTTCTTCATTGCCATGCCCACTCTTGTCGCCCAGCTAGCTGACTTATGTTCTCATCCAGCCAGCCCACCAGCCAGCACACCAGCTGACTGATCAGTTTTCCAGCAGCCAGTTGACTCTGTTTTCCCACAAACCATATTTCCTGCTAGCAGAGGTCTCACAACAACAAACTTAAGGAGAGAGACCTCTGCTAACACACCTCTGCTAGTAGGGAAAAGTCATGTCCGACTAAGAGACGCAAACTGTGGACAATCCTGCTCAGTCGCTGAGCTAAGGCCAGCTTGCCAGTCCGTGCTGAGATAGCGAACTGTCATGACAACCGACGCGCCGCGTTTTGAACTCAGGTTGATGAATACGAGATCGGTACGCCAACCCAGCCAGAATTCTGGTAACAATTTTCTCAGGAGATCTCATTTTAGATATTTTTTTCCAGCCAAGCTGGTCGAAATACTGCTTGTCCCACCCAGGTGGGTAGATAAAGGTGTTTCTCTCAGCCATCTGAGGGGTGTCACAGGACGAGTTGCAAGTTATTTTAGGTTTAATAGAAAGTAAACAGTTTTATGGGTTCTAGAAAGACTACAAAGTTCTGCTAATCAATAACAGTAAGATAAGCTTATAGCTAATTCTAAGACATACTTATCACGTCACAACCTTTAAATTTAGTCAGCGACAGCGTCCAATTCTATACACCTAATTTTGTATCTTGTGTTTTTAAGTTGTGAAACTTTTCATATAAAGGGTTACTAGGTAAAAGAAGGAGTTTTTAGTTGTGTGATTCTCAAAAAGTAGATTTCGAATGTCTCCGATTGTCGGGACACCCTGACTGCAATTTTGACATGATTTTCCTTAACAGAGATAAGATTCCTTTCTAAAAAGTTTTAAAAGAGTTTTTGCAACCTCTCATTAATTAGTTAGAACCAACTTGGCTTTTTGAAGGTTTAGATAACTTCCCACCAATATGAATAGGGCGCTGTCCTTGTTTTGCAATTAGCTTAAGTTTAAAGGTTACTTTTAGTTATAACAACATATTAAAATTATACCGGTAAAAAGAACCTTGTAAGCTGTAGTATACAAATTGTTATTCATTTATCTAATATGTTGCTTCTTTAATATCGGAAAAACTTTTCAAGTAAACTGAACTTTTAATTATATGATAATTAGTTTTTATCTTGTCAAATTGTTGTCAACCAACTACACGTAATTAATATTAAGAAAAACTATAAAAGTAGCACAGAATTGTAACACTCACTCACTCACAGAGAATTGTAAGACACACACTCGCATTCACGCAGAATTGTAAGTTTGAAGACGAAGAAGAAAGCTGAGAAGTAGAAGTCTCAATTAAAAGAACTAAGAGAGTAAGTTTGATGTGTATTCAGGTTTGAAACGGTACTCTTGTTGGAAACAGCGAGTAGCTCCTGATTCCCCCGAGAAAAGGGATAGAGCACTCTTCACAGGTGTATGAGGAACAGCTCTGTTTTGTCGACCTAAGGGGCCGATTACACGAGCCGGGCTGGCTCGGTTAGCAGGGCTGGCTCGGTGTACAGAGAAGACTGCTCAGCCTGGTATTACATGAGGCGAGCCAGCCCGCCTGCGGCTAAATTTAGAAGCTGTCGTGTGAAAAGATGGCTACATCAAAGAGCATGAATCGAGTGTTTTTACTTTCGCTAATCCATTATTTTGGTGTATTATTTTCAGTTTTACGTAGCATTATGGTCTGATAAACCATTATGTGTTATATAGAAAGAGAAATATCGATCTTCTGGTGGGCCAGTTTGCTCTGAAGCGAAATTAAGGACGGTGGCCCCTAATAGAAAGGTATTTTTCCACGTGGGATTTGTTACTCGTACCTTGGGCTGTTAAAATCCAAAAAGAAAAAAGGGGGGGGGGGTTACTGTGCATTTTTTTTAGAGATTATTAGGCCCAAATATGGTGAAAAGTGTTTTAACAGACGGTTTTTCCTCTGAAAAAAAATTATTTCACAATATCTAACAGTTGTCCTGCTTTTGATTGATTACATAAAAACTAGGGGTAACCGTGCATTTTTAAAAGTTAACTTCACTTTTTCCTAACTCACGCACGACAAGTTTTCCATCGGTGACGATTGTCTTGACCCTCTCCTCCCCGGTGGGGAATAAAATGTATGTCGAACTGATGCATGCTGGGAACCGAAGATGGCGGAGGGGACGCGTGGTGTGAAAGGATGCAGCAAAGCAAAATCCTCGTAAAACGTCGATTGATTTTATCTCTGCCAACTGTATGGGGATTTTACAATTGCCTTATCAAAGAACATACATTCAGTGAATGTTGTGCAACGTCGCTTCTCTACAGCTACATTAATAACTCAGTCTAAACTAAACGGGTTATTTGTTAAATGGGTTTTCATCTTGTTCGGATCTTGAGAAATAACATGAAATGCCACTCAATCGGAATCGGTGGCTCTGAAGCAAACTAACCTGTAATCGAATGCTGAAATTTCTCATCAAGTTTTCGCTTGTTCTTTCTCACTGGCCGTAGATCACTCAGTGGAGATATCAAAATCGGCTACTTGTCTACTTCAGCAGGTCAACCCGGTTTTCATTCCATCGTTTGCTACAGTTTATAACAGCTATCGACATTTTTCCAGACCGAGAGGAGGTAGGTTTTCTTTTAATATTTCATAGACTATCGGCCGGGTAAGTTAGGTGCCGTTTTCCTTTTTCTTTCAAGACGTTGCTTCACAATTTGTTTACTCTTTTGACTCTTTCTATTAAATCTCTTAAGATTCTGCATCAGATGTAAGCTTTAGATACGTTTCCTTTCCCTCTAAACGCAAATGCCACACGTGGACATGAAAACATGTATGCCTAAAAATAGGAGTGATTACTTTATTTCACTGCAATAGATCGGAGATACAATACTGCTCGTAAGTGTATGAATCTGTCGGTTTTCGCGTTGGGTGAGACACAGTTTAAATCTAAACAAGTAGTTTGCTTCAACTTTGTCCTCTAGACAGTGTCTTTCATTTAACGACTTTCATTTAAAAACAATGTTTTAAAAGCATTCTAAAAGAGAGAAAGGAAGGTCGTGCCATCATAAAACTTCATACTTTTCTACTCCTGAATTGTTCTGCGCTTTTATCCTGATCAAGCTAAACACTCATAAATTGGAGTGCATTTATGATTTGTAAAGATTCTTCTCAACTTATTGGCCCCTAAAATGCAGTACATTTCAGTTGTGTAGTTACTGTATTGACTCGTTATTCGCCAAAAGATAAAAAACGACAATGGGAAAACATAAAGGCAAAAACAGAATGCGGACCGCTGAAGAAACAGTGATGTTGACCTAGGTTTCTTCAAAAAGAAGACTTTAGCACAACTTTCACCGGTAGCTCTTCTTGCAGCATTCTTTGGAAAGCTAATTAAGTTCAAAGAGAGTACTCGTGAAACTACAGTTGCTCTAATAATGCCATTTTAACTTGCTGCCGGTAGCGACTCGACAGATTTGTCGATGTAAAAACGAATTTCTTACTGATTCGCATGCATCCTACTGGCTGTTAAGTTCTGTCAACCATCAAGCAACTTTGCTAAAATAAATAGTATCGCTACGGCATCTGGCAGTTTACCGACAAACATTACCCAAAAAAGGTTTTCGGAAGCTTCCAAGCACATATAAGGTATCGAGAAAAATGGCACAAGTTTTTCGCCTGCCAAGTATTATTCGGCAAAGAGTTTTAACTCACAATCAGTTGCTGTATTATTTTGTTCCAAAGGCTTAAAAAATTACTCGGAAACAATTCCATTCGATCATTCACTTTAACTAGTTAAGAATATCATTTTCAACGTTGAAATTCTCTCAATTGAACAATTCTTGTAATGTAAATCCACAATCAAAAAATTAGGTAATTTGCTTTAACGTGGAAGTGGAAGCGAATTACTTGAGAATATAACCGAAAGGTTGACGCTCGCGTGGTCTTTTCAGAGAATCACTTTCCAGATATCCTCTGAAAAACAAGTCTGTTCAGCTAACACGCTGAGATCTACTATTCGTCAACCTTCTCGCCAAGTCAACTTCGTCCCTCCCGCGCTACCATCCTGGCCCCAGTTGTTCAAAAGTTGGATAGCGCTATCCACCGGATAAATCACTATCCAGTGGATAAGTGCTAGGGAAACCAATTGCGTTATCCACTGGATAGAGATTTATCCGGTGGATAGCGCTATCCAACTTTTGAACAACTGGGGCCTGGTTTCACTTGCTGTCGGAAGCCGGTGTCGATGTTTGTTTCCGTTGTACAAGCGCTGGCGTTTCGACGGCCCAGATTCTTTCATAAATCTACCATTTCGTTTGGGCTTCATGTTCCCCATTTGCGGGTCAACACTCGCACAACGGAAACGAAATACAAAAACAACAACTCAATACACCTAAAATATTATTTTCGCACCACTGCACATACAGGAATCGCGGGATCGCGCGGGATGAACGCGTGATGCGCAGAAAATGTGCGCGTTAGCAATAGGGGCCACCGTCCTTAAGTGACGAGAAAGTATTGGCCCGGCTACCCGGGCTGGCCCGGCAATCACGATTACATGTAAATTTTCAGCCCGGCTAGCCGAGATCCCGGCATCGTGATGCCGGGATCCCAGCTAGCCGGGCTGAGATTTTTCCATGTAATCGCAAAGTTGGTTTTTAATATGTTTCACAGACGTGCCGAGATCCCGGCAAACCGAGCCAGCCCTGCGGGCCAGCCCGCCTCATGTAATCGGCCCCTAACTTTAGCGATTCGCTGAGTAAGGACTCGATCTCAGGACCGTGAGGAAAGAAAAGGAAAAAGTCTGGTTGAGTTTCCCAAAAACGTTTGCAGAGGAGAGAGGATTGAGTGAGGATTGATTCAGATGTCGTGTCAAGGCTGCAAGACGCAGCATCAATTGAGAAAATAAGAAAAAAAAAGTGCGGAATGCTCTTGTAAAAGCGTCTTTATTTAACCACATAACTGTAAAGATACAATCAAATGAACGATTTTTATAGAATGACATTTTAGCTAGTTTTCTGTTTTTTTCTTTCTTCTTTTTTTTTACGTTTTACCTTTACACCTTACATTTATTTTTTTAAGTGACGCGCCTCAACTGGCGAATATTGGCTTTCCCCAACCAGTTGCAAATGTAAGATTACACAAGGAGCAACATTTCTCTTGACCAAAATTAAAGAAAAGGCTATGTATTTTTTCCAAGCTAACTGTAATTAAATGCACGATAAAGTTTACATAAAGTTTCCTGTGCACTTCTTGACAGCTAACTGGATATTGTATCCCATTCATGACCAGAACGAAATTTTCAAAAATAACTAAATGCAGGAAGGTGAATTGAACTAACACGTGCTTTTGAACCGTCGAATAACAAGTTGTGAGTGAGAACGCCGAAGCAAGATAACTGAAAAAATTATTTACTCGCCAGCCTGCTTACTTATCGACCTTATCGTATCATTGTTTTCTGGCAACATAAAAGGTATTATATAGGAATTAACATCAATACTGTATCGCAAACTTAAACATCCTGTTATGAAATGTGCTTACACGTTAAAACCTGAGGGATTCTTTTCTGTTCAGCTTTTTGTTGTTTCGGAATTACACCTGTTATGGTGGATCGATTTTCACCTAACTAAATATAGTATCGATCATCCACAATGAAACGTCTTTCCGTCAGTTCATCGACATACACAAAGCCAAAGCACTTCTCTTCGTTCTCATCTGATACAGGCTTCTGGTTCCACAAGCTGTTGTCAGGGTTTGCTGAAATGAACTTAACAATATTTTTCCTGATTAAAAAATAATAATAATAATAATAATAGTAATAATAATAATAATGATAATAATAATAAATTTTCCTTTCAGCGTCCGAGTGACCGTCCGAGTTCCGTTGGAACATGCAACATCTGCGCACGCGTAGGAGGCATGTCCGCTGACCAGAACCTCACAGATTGCTTTGCAAGTTGTGAGAACATCGTTTGGATTTCATTTAAGAGAATATATGGGAAGTTGCTTTCCCTCCCTGGTCCACAAGCCTGTCAATTCTCTCAGATCGCAATTGGTACAGGTTAAAGAAAAAACTGAAAACCTAAAGAAGTGTGGCACAGTTTATCACATTCATTGTGATCATTGCAACAATACATTGGCGAAACTTCTCGCGTGCTTGAAACCAGAATTAAGGAACATCTTTCAAGGGACTCATCAGCCGTTCACGAACATTGCCAGCTCACGGGACATTCGGTGGATTCCAGCAAAACAAAAGTTCTCGCCACGGAAAGCAACACGTTCAAACGCCGCATAAGGGAAGCAATTGAGATCCGGCTACGAAAGCCCTCTTTGAACAGAGACAATGGCTTCGAATTAGCCAACATCTATAACACTATTTTAGGCCCCTTGAGACCCATATGAAGTGATATAACCCTTCTTAATATTCACACTTCTACCGTGGCTGATGAAGTTCGGTTGGTCCGGACGAAATATTCCACTTCAACAGTTTTTAAAAATTTTTATTGCGCTCTGAGTTAGGAAATATTTTATTATTATTATTAATTTTTTTTTTAATCATGTTTCCAGAGCAGGAAAACAATATTTTTGATAACAGTTTTCTTGTCATTTTGATTTCTTGTTGATCAGTCAATGTAAAAGCCAGTTTTTTATTGAAGGGCCAGGGTAAGATTGCATCGTAGTCACCTTTCATCAAAATGAAGTACACCAAGAAAGGTTTGTTCATCCAGAAATTTAAACCCCTTGAACACAATCTTATGTTAAATTTATAGCCATATTTTTTTGTGTAGAATGGAGCACTTTCCGCCGTTTCCGGTTTTAATGTCGAAAGCAATGAATTGATGCCAGTGACCTTCCACGTATGTTCTTCCGAGCATTGCATTAGTCTATTTTCAAGACCAATGACCTTCTCTTCAAGTTTTCTTGTGATCTTTTCGAACTTCTCCAGCTTCTCTTGCGTGTTACGCAACTGATCTTCTGTTTTATTCAACTTTACGCAACTTAAATCAAGGTGCAACCTCATGTCAGTTTGAAGATGGTTGGTGAAATCTTCGCTGTTAATGATGTGGTGACCGTTATGACCAACAAGGGGTCTTAACATCCAGATTGGATGTTAAGATTCAGATTGGATGTTAAGTTGCGGTTTGCAGAAAAACGAAAATTAGCATTTTGATGAGTAACATGTAGCTCTGCATTCTGCGAATGGATGTTATTTCACACAAGTCACCACCAAACAATCCCAAAATGCACATCCTCCTGGTCTTGCCAGGCCACAGTTTTTAAACAACGATAGTCAAGCTTGATTGATTTTATTGAGTCTGTTCGGCGTCATTGTGAGCACGCGTAGACCTCAGAGAACAAAAGTTATCGCTCACGAGAATCCGTCCTTTCGTTATTCGCCGCCTCAGACTCACGAAATTGTAAGAGAAACTGAGACGGTTTTGCAGTGTACTGCCTTCCACCAATAACATCTCCCGAAAACGTTTTTCCAGTATCGGTATGTAAGATGTGTTTGCCACTCAGTTATTCCTGTATTAGAAAGTACCTTTTGTGAGCAGTCCATCTGAACATACGGACAGGAAATTATTGTCAGCACACAATCCTTCTCAATGTGGGCTGCAATCTGTAACGAGAAGACGTTGTGGAATAGAAAAAGTATTCAAGTTCATAGGACAACAAAAAAATGCATTTTCAAGCAAGGAACATATTATAGCAGTAGCCTTGCAGTACAACCACAGGTTGTACTGCAAAAACTAGAATTTTATAGATCTTTTAAGAACGAATATGCCACTTCCAGTTATCTAGAGTTAACTAGGAGAGTTTCTGATAGGAGAACAAATTACGTATAAATTACGTATTAGTAATCATAAACTAATGATCGAACTGGGCAGATATAACGATACGCCCAGAGACAATAAGGTTTGCCCAGTCTGTGATTGTAATCAAACCGAAGATGAAATTCATTTTCTCTTTTATTGTTCCAAATACGCAACAACGAGAGATAACTTTTACAAGAAAATACAACCTTTCATCCAAAATGTTAGCCGGCTACCAGCGTCTGATTTGATTTTAGAATTAATGAATTCTTCCAATTTTTTTGTGAACATGCAATTCATTAAATTTATCTCATCTTGTTTTGATTCACGTAACAAAATGCTATCAATGTAATTAATTTTATATATGTCCTTTTTTTTGTTACTTAATAAGTTGTACGCTTTTGCAATATTGGAACAAATTTACAGACATGCAAATATAGCTTGTTGTTGTTGTTGGTAGCCCAAGCTCACTACGAGAGGAGCGGATGTGATAACCTGTGGCTTTTTGCATATATTATGACTTCGGCAAAATACAAGAGTTTGTATTAAAAATGTAACTAATACGCTTTAATTGCTATAAATGCGAAATAATTCCGAATATCAATGGTTCACCTTGTTTCTGTGTTGTAGTAATTGCTATTTCATGGCCTTTTGGGGTGATTTGATGCGTTTTGAGCGAGAATAAACGTCCTTGATTACTTGCACCTAACACGTAATAAGCGGAGCGAAAGTCGCTCACAATCGGATTTACATCAGTTTTGATGTAAATCGGCTTCAACAACGAAAACAAAAAAACCTAATTCTGCATCATTCTGCATCGCGTGTTTTGATTGCATGTCCAAATTCAATTAAGACCTGGCTCGTAATGAACTGTACGCTTCTTGGAACCTTGCTGACTTCGAGTGGAAGCGCCTCACAGAGGACAGTGAATCGCTTAACGTTCGGGCTACTTTCGCACTCGGGTGAAGGTGTCTTTTCATAACCCATTTACGAATTGTCTTAACCCTCTCTATCAAAGCGAGACTAGGTGCGCACCTTTAATATTTTAATTAACTCGTGAATGAAAACTAATTTTCATACGAAGGGTTGTGCACTTAGCCGGGCCTTGAAAGGGAGGCTGAAAGCAATTCGGAAATGGCCTCTCACTTCTCACTCGCAGTTTATTAACTTCTCCACTTACAAAGAACTCCCCCTATGTTCCTTTGAACAGTTCAGACTTCAAACATAGTCATTTCTTTTGAATTATTAGACACCATCTCTTAGTTTAGCGATCACGTCGTGGGGGTAGGGGAGAAGCCTAGTAGTGACCTTTGTACTTCTGGGGCTTCTCCCGCCCATAGGGCTTCGCCAAGCGTAGAATGGTACTGGCTTTTGTACAAACCTTCTTCACCGGCTTGTGTTGACGTATCCAGGTGGAAAATTAACTGACAAGCATTTATTAATTTCAATGTTGGACGTTACTTTTTAACTGGGAAACAATATCATAAAAGCTTCTAACAGCCTGCCTGGGCCTCACTGTTGTTAATTTTCTTGTGATTCTGATATTGTATTTATTCAAAAATAAAACACAAACAGCGTAAGTTTATATAATGTTTATTACCGCTGTTTGTGTTTTATTTTTGTATTTATTCTCTTTTGATTCTCATTGTTCATTAAATTCAATATTTGTGAATGCAATAAAACTAATGAAAGAACAAAAGGAACCAGAGCACTGTTTTTATATTGTAAAAGGCCATCTACCTATCCCTGAGGCCCCGTTAGGGTTTTAGGATTATGGATTATTAGGGGGTTTTCGACAAGGGATATGGATTATTGGCCACTAAATTTAAAGATTACGGATTATTTCTTTTTAGAATTTTATTTTAGGTATATAAAATGAAATTTATTTTGAGGATATATTAATTTGCAAAATTAGGATACGACTTATTTCTAAAATTTACCCAGGATTATGGATTATTCGGCCCCCCCCCCCCCCCAACAGGGCCTCATCCCTGAAGAAGGAACCCACCAAGACGTAGCTTTAGCCGTTTCAAATCAGACAAAAACTTACAAGCTTCTTATAATTTGATTTAACGTTTGGAAGAAAATCCAGTTTGCATAATTTTCGTCACATTTTGCCCCAAAACATCCAAACATCGGCACTTAATGATTCGCGGTCTTTTTATTGAGTTTGCTCAACTCGGACAAGCTAGTTTGTATAAACACAATAAAGCGCTTGACATAAGTCCCGGGACAAAAGCACTAAACCTTCGAAGGCGTTGTGGAAAAGGAAGATCAAAAGAGCAAATTGTAGGCATAAATAATCAAAACTCGACAAAAGAAAAGTAGAATTGTTACAAGTTTTCCATTTCATTGCAAACAGAGTTATAGACCGTTATACATGACACATGGATAGAAGTCAGCACTGTAACTAGTTGAATTCATCGTCAACGTTTTCTACCTACAGTGCATGTAGTCTTAACATTTCTTTAATATTCAATTAAAACAAAAGTGGGACCCAAACAGTTAGAAAGGTTTTTTGCAACGGTTACCGGAACGGACCAAGTTTAGCAGACAACCTAATTTGCATAATGTAAGTCAAGCAATTCTCCGGATTAGCATCCAAAGATCAGGACTCAGGACTTCGCTTATTCCATCAGTTTGAACAGTTCAAAACTTCTATTTGTGTATGCTTTTCTGTATTTATGACTTGAAATGGAGAAATCTTAAAATCTAGAACCTATTTAGTTCACACAATTTGAATTTTCTCAACAAACTAATTTGCATAATGCGGGTGTCATATTCGCAAAAACCACCAAAAGTTGGCAGTCACTGTGGTAAAGGAAGATGAAAAGTGCAAGGTATTTTTATATTTCTGTGCTCCCTGACATCTCATTAACGGATTTCAATAGGAATTTAGAGCAACTCGGTCTGGCTCGGGCAATAAAGGCCGACGAAGACAGGGTACTTTTGAAGGTTTTCAGAAAGCGCTCAGATGTGTGTTAATATATCAATTATCACGAGCTTCCACCTCAAAACAAATTACATTTAACATACGCTTTACACCCTTGAAGGACCTTTTAACTTAAAAATTATACCACTTTTTCGCTGCGTGTTGCGGTTTTCGAGCAGTGAGGTCACCAACTTACGCAATCTTCGGGTCTGGCCAGGCGCCAATTTAGTCCTTTTGCCGCTCTTACTGTTGTGGGCTCTAAAAAACTATTTTACCACCATTTTCACTACTACGCGACTTTTCTTTTCAAAACACCTTTGAGCACTTTGCAATACGCTTCCGTCAATCATACCTTACATGGGAAGTGTGTGATGTTACCGCAGTTGGATTGAGCTCGTAGGAATAAAGATGACCCCAAATTATCCCGTAAATCACAGGCGGCCCAAGCTCACGATGAGAGGAGTTGAAATCTCGAGAGCAGTGCGATTATGGCTAAATCGGAGAATAGTATACACCGATTTAGGGGTACTATTCTCCGATTTACCACTAAAGATTTTGAACGATTTTCCTATTCTAAGTTCTAATTTCTGATTCTACGATTTTTCCCTCAAGACTTTCGAGAAATCAATCTCCGATTCTACTATTCTTCCGATTCTACGATTTTCCTATTTTACGATTGTAGTTTCCAATTCTACGATTTTTCGTAACGGCTTTGTAGAAATCAATCTCCGATTGTACTATTCTTCCGATTCTACGATTTTCCTATTCTACGATTCTAGTTTCCGATTCTACGATTTTGCCCTCAAGACTTTGCAGAAATCAATCTCCGATTCTACTATTCTTCCGATTCTACGATTTTCCTATTCTACGATTCTAGTTTCCAATTCTACGATTTTACCTAAAGGCTTTGTAGAAATCAATCTCCGATTGCACTATTCTTCCGATTCTACGATTTTCCTATTCTACGATTCTAGTTTCCGATT
Source organism: Siderastrea radians (assembly GCA_964017195.1). NCBI lineage: Eukaryota > Metazoa > Cnidaria > Anthozoa > Scleractinia > Rhizangiidae > Siderastrea > Siderastrea radians. The sequence goes on along the minus strand of OZ024892.1, from coordinate 47,770,773 downwards.
CTACGATTTTTCCCTCAAGACTTTCGAGAAATCAATCTCCGATTGTACTATTCTTCCGATTCTACGATTTTCCTATTCTACGATTCTAGTTTCCAATTCTACGATTTTTCCCTCAAGACTTTCAAGAAATGAATCTCCGATTCTACTATTCTTCCGATTCTACGATTTTCCTATTCTACGATTGTAGTTTCCAATTCTACGATTTTACCTAAAGGCTTTGTAGAAATCAATCTCCGATTGTACTATTCTTCCGATTCTACGATTTTCCTATTCTACGATTCTAGTTTCCGATTCTACGATTTTGCCCTCAAGACTTTGCAGAAATCAATCTCCGATTCTACTATTCTTCCGATTCTACGATTTTCCTATTCTACGATTCTAGTTTCCAATTCTACGATTTTACCTAAAGGCTTTGTAGAAATCAATCTCCGATTGCACTATTCTTCCGATTCTACGATTTTCCTATTCTACGATTCTAGTTTCCGATTCTACGATTTTTCCCTCAAGACTTTCAAGAAATCAATCTCCGATTCTACTATTCTTACTACCGATTCTACGATTTTCCTATTCTACGATTGTAGTTTCCAATTCTACGATTTTACGTAACGGCATTGTAGAAATCAATCTCCGATTGTAGTATTCTTCCGATTCTACGATTTTCCTATTCTACGATTCTAGTTTCCAATTCTACGATTTTTCCCTCAAGACTTTGTAGAAATCAATCTCCGATTGTACTATTCTTCCGATTCTACGATTTTCCTATTCTACGATTCTAGTTTCCGATTCTACGATTTTACGTCACGGCTTTGTAGAAATCAATCTCCGGTTGTACTATTCTTCCGATTCTACGATTTTCCTATTCTACGATTCTAGTTTCCGATTCTACGATTTTTCCCTCAAGACTTAGTAGAAATCAATCTCCGATTGTACTATTCTTCCGATTCTATGGTTTTCTCTACACACGCTTTAAGAACGAGGTATACCTAATTCAATAAAGGTTGCTTTGGGCATTGGGCAATTGGGCATTGGGAAGCTATTGTTTGCGGTCACTCAAGCAAAGCATTGCATCGTGTTTCGTATGCCCAAATGCCCAATGTCCAATTGCCAATGGCCAATTGCCAAAGCAACCTTTATTGAATAAGGTGTATACATTGTTACGATGTGTCATTTCTCTGCACACTCTTTAAGAACGAGGTATACATTGTTATGTTGCGTCATTTCTCTGCACGCGGCTTTGCACACGCTTAAGAACGAGATATACATTGTTAAGGGATATGCTGACTGTCTTGGTTCACTGTACCGCAGGTGCACTTGCACGAGCTAATGGGCTTTTTAGGTTTTTGTGAGAGTCAAGTCTGCGGTAATCAATTCGTGTGCTTTTTTGGGAGTAATTAATAGAACGAATAATCTCTTTAATCACTTTCTTTTATTTGAAAGCAGAATATATATAAAACAATGGTTTTGAAGAATGCAAAATTTCATCTGTCCATCCCTTAAGATCAATACTTAATATTTTTACAATAAAAAAACAGTAACTGCATAGCATAAGTCTTTCGAATATGAAAATTTAAAGAACAAGGAAAAGTTCATAATCCGCAGAAGTGTCACTCAGAGGAGACATTAAAGGAAGCGTTGAATTCTTCCTTTGAAACAGGAAGTGAAAGCACAAAGGTACGCGAATCATCGCTGAGGTGATCGTACTGGGTTTTAACAAACAGTTTCGATTTTTTATTGTTGTGTAGATGACTTATTTCGCGAAGAGAGCCAAGCCCAAGACCTTCCATCCTCTTCAAAATGTGAATCGCTGATTGCACTGGGTACTTCCCATTTACAGGCAAGCACCAGCTTTTGCGTGAAACGAGGGAAGGAGATACAGACGTTTCAAGGTGCGTAACTATCTTACGGATCTTCTCGTTTTCAACATTTCGTTCATTTTCCACCATGCCACTGATGTCAACAGATTCTTCAGGCGTAGCTGGTGGACAAAGAATGTATTTCACATTGATTAGGTGATTCATGATAATAGTAGAGCGGTTCATGCTATCCTCTCCCACTTCTAACGGTAGCCGATTAATGCCGTCGGGTTGACTTGTGGCGGTCTTAATGCAAAAATCAACGACATGAGGAATAGCAGCCAAAATGTTGACGAAAGCAAGTTTGAAGACAAGACAAGAATTCGTGTGGGAGGATCACTGAAATCGAAAAGTGGAGAAGCAGAAGAGTTTAACCCTACATCAGAAGAGTGTAAAACAATATCTCAGTGGCTAGCGAAGAACAACCCAGAACTACTAGAACGCCGAGATGAGAGTGATCCCTTCTTTGAATGGTCGGAGAAAGATGCCTTTAAACCTATCGTTTTGTTGCCACGCAAATTAGCGTGCTGTGGCTCAAGTATTCCTACACGCAACAGGCCATCTTTTCCAATAGTGTATACCAGTCATGGAACGAGCGTGGCAGCAGCATTTAACGGCAACTGCAAGAAATGCAAGAAGGTATACTACTACAGCTATTTTGAAGATTCTCCCGCGTCTGAAAGCGACGTCAACAAGGACTCCAAAGTGCAGCGAAGGGTGTATTATGACTTTGCACCAGATATGCAGTATTTTCAAGTGTCAAGTAAAACCATATTTGAGAGCCATTTGGCGAAAGACATTGCTTACAACGTCGAAATGTGCGCAAGCTCATTCGAATCACGCTCTGATGTATACAACTTTATGCATCGTGCATTGGACAAGGGAGTCTTGCGTAAACTGGAGAATTTTTCACGACTAAAGGGCAACAATGAACCCAATGTTTGGAAACTAAATGCAGATCGAGTGGAAGAATGCTATTTTCTTTGGAAGACAGTAAATCTTTTCAGAAAGAATGGATCTCTGTATCTGTTAAATGTGAAACAAGCTGATGTGGAGGGCAAACGGCGAAGTTTAGAGGAAATTTGTTTGGAGTCATGGAGGCTGATATGTAAATTGCAAAACAAGTGGATACATCACAAGTGCGAAGTTCCAGGCTATAGTAATGGCTACATCAGTGTTGATGGCCTGGAGAAAGTATGCAGACCAATGTGTGCCGCGCCTAAAGAAAAACTTCATGTGAACAAGGGAGAAGGCAATTTTATCAAATGTTGCACCAATACAGCCATTCTTGGAGGGAAATCGCAAAAAGCGTCTAAATTCTGCTGGGAACATTTGCACCTTCAAGAAAACGATGGCGGGGAGGTGGATAAAAACAAAGAAAGTGACGAAGCATTGCAGGAAAAAGTAGTTCAAAATGAAGCGTACGTTTATCCCATTTCAGCAGGATTTATTGATCAGAAAGTTGTTGGAGACATTCCCGAACACGACGGTTTGAATAGCGAACAAGGCGGTTGCAAATCAAAAGAGAGAATAAACCGATATATCGACCGCACTGCAGGGCTGTTAACAGCGGTACGACCATGCGGGATTATAGTGAAGGCACAGGAGATGTATACTTGTGAATCATGCACCCAAGTGTACGCGTTTTTGTTGTTAACATTCGGAAAGACAACGGACGATTTAATGAGACTGAAATTTGTGGGTTATAATAGAGCGTGCGATCTTCATCCATTCTTGAGAAACCTTGGTAAGAAAGGAAATGTCGGTGCAAAAATTCTTTTAGATCATGTAAAATTTCTGGTAGATATTTTTCATGTTGAGAAACACAAAGAGGATTGTTGTATGCCTCCAAACAATCCCAAGTGTGGCTATCATCCTCATCTTGAAACTTTCGAAGAAATCAGAGGAACAAACACTGAATATGCAGAACAGAGTAACCGCTTTCTTAACAGGTTTAAACACATGTACAATGAAATGGCTGAATTTAAGTTTAAAGCATTCATGTGGTTTGCAATCGAAACACGAAATGAACTTATAGAGGAACGGTTAAAAGGCAAAGGAAAAATGAAGTAGTTGTAAAGGTGCGACTATAGCATCCTCAGTGCATTTGTTGGTTCTATCGCTGTAAATAAAAGCTTGGAGGTTTAACTGCGTAGATTAGTAGAATAAGTAGAAAAGTCGTTGAAACGGAAGAAAAGGTATAATCAGAGGACAATCGGAAGAATCGTATAATCGGAAAAATCGGAGAATCGTGTAGATAGTCGTTAAAATCGGAGAATCGGAAAAATAGGAATAATCGGAGGACAATCGGAAGTAGTTGAAGTAGTTGAAGTAGTAGACAATCGGAAATAGTATAATCGGAGGACAATCGGAAGAATCGGAAGAATCGTATAATCGGAAAAATCGGAGAATCGTGTAGATAGTCGTTAAAATCGGAGAATCGGAAAAATAGGTATAATCGGAGGACAATCGGAAGAATCGTATAATCGGAAAAATCGGAGAATCGTGTAGATAGTCGTTAAAATCGGAGAATCGGAAAAATAGGTATAATCGGAGGACAATCGGAAGAATCGGAAAAATCGTATAATCGGAAAAATCGGAGAATAGTATAGGCCTCGAAGAGTAGCTATAATCGCAGAATCGGAAGAATTCTAAATCAAAACTCGTATTTTACTATTCTTCTGGTTGAAATAATTAACAATACTCTTTTGAAATACACGAAACGTGACTCTCGCCTGGTGGCATATGGAGGTGTTGTGTTACAACCGTTCGTATTTATAAAGGTTTGTATGGGAGAAAATGCTTTCGAATTTATAGCTAAATATAATGATATTTTGACAATAAAATCAACTTACCTCAATGTCTTGTCGTTATGTCTGTTGTTATCTCGCTTCTCAGGCCGATCCGAGGCGTTTTAAGCGAGTTATGCCATTTTGGGTTTCCACCTCTTCTTAGCAGTCTGAGACACTGTCTGCAAAATCGGTGGCATATTGGACAAAGAAAATCTTCTTCGACAGCATTCACAAACTCCTCGTCGTATCCACCAAGCGACGAAATTGCTGCAGCTTCCCGCCATACTTTGATCGAGCCACCCCGGGGGGGGCACTCCCTATAATGGCCCATACGGGGAGGCTCCGCCCGAAAGGGGTACCTTTTTCAGGCTTCAGGTATATAAAACGGTAGGGATTTCACGAGCTGAAGCATATGAAAGGGTAGGGAAATCTGTCATTTAGGTATTTAAAAGGACCTTTTATTAAAATATTTCGAGTAGATAATAATATTGATTTTTGGTTAACATCTCTTTCGGAAATACTGTTCTCCCCTAATATCGTTCTGCCATTAACTGCATTCCAAGGGTTTAGAACAGGAATGCAGTAGTAGTAATAGGTGAATTCGACAAATACCACCTGATAGCCAGAGTACTATTTTCGTGTTTTAAACCTCCCACCGTAATAACCTCGCTCGCTCGTTTCGGTTATTACGGTGGGAGGTTTAAAACACGAAAATAATACTCTGGCTATCAGGTTGTATTTGTCGAATTCACCTATTACTACTGAACAAGGAATAAATACCACCTCATCCGTACACCTGTATATACCTCTTTTAAACCACTCAGAGTACAAAGCGAAGCAAGCAGGATGGGGGGAGGCAGTACCAGCGCGGATGTGTCACGGAAAATCACGTCAGCAATTGAATATAAATATTGTAACGAAACAGCTATTTTAGAGTTATTGTGCGCGAGCTGCAAGGAACCGTTATTTTAGAAGTGTTGTGCACGAGCTCTAAGGAACCGTTAAGATTACAAATAGTTAACGTAGATATGTAGGACGATTATATCGCGAATAGCCAACGTAGTACACACGCAAGACTAGGTATAAAAGGGGCTTACACGTTGTAACGAGGTTTTTTTTGGTGCGCTGATCTTGCACTATTGAGGAGCCACTGAGTGTAAACGGTTATTTGAGAGCTGGATTTATTGTGGTCGTCGACCGACGCAGCGCTCGTTACAATATTTTCCAATTGAAGAAATATCTGCACAGGTATATACCAAGAAGGCAAGCATTTCTCAACAATCCGCTGAAGAATTTTTACAAAACCTTCTTGCGGAAATGACGCCAGAAGATGAGCAGTATATTATGCAATTGTTTGCGGAAAACGCGCCGGAAGCGGGGCCTCTCCGCGAGGTTGTTCAGAACATTTTGGATGAACCAATTCCTCAACGAGTGAAGGAACGGTTATCGAAACCGCTTCTTCCAGGAAAAAATAAACCAATTACACCACCAAGGAAGAAAAAGGAAATAAAAAGGCGGGCAATATTGAAAGAGTTTGATCCTATTCAACCGATAAAGAATCGAGAAAAGAGTTATAAGGACATGCTTGCAAACTTGTTTAAAAGAGGTGTGGAAGAGGAAGGTGTGGAAAAGGAAGGCCGTCGTTACATCTTCTGGAGAAAAAGACAAGGACTTGAAAATAACCTTACAGAACAGTTTATGGGAAAGATAAGGGAGAAGGTCAGAACAGCAGCCTACTTGCGCCACAACTATTCTTATTGGTTGGAAAACATCGAAGATGGGACTATTATCCTGTATTATAAGAACTCAGGAGGCTCACCTTGGATAAACAGGTATGTTGAAGCAGAAAATTGGTTGAGAGAAAAGGAGGAGGCGCGCCTGAACATTGATAACATCGAAAGACCAAACACAAAATGGGTGTTTAGGGGTTATTCTGATGTTGATGTAAAGGTTGTGCTAGACCGACAACCACTGTTGGGCACAGGCCCCTTACCAAACTGGCTGCGTAACCTTGCGCATGGCCGATCGATGCTGGCGCTGGACACCTACCAGGACAACTTGTGTCTCTGGCGCTGCATTGCGGTACACCGCGGTGCAAGACCAGATCGAAGCACAACAGCAGCACGGGAGCTTGCTAAGAGTTTCTTTAAACTCAGAGCTACTCCAAACGACTGCCCGAAAACTTCGCTCGATGAACTTGATCGGGTTGAAAGACACCTGAATCAGAAATTAGATTTCTCGGATTGGCTAGGTATCCGTGTCTATGAGCCTGAGCGCAAGATTGATGGGGGCGTGGTATGGCACTTTAGACGAAGCCCGCCGGCCAAGCTGACGAACATTTTGACAATCGGAAGTTACGAGGGGCACGCGTTCGTCATCAAGGATATTTCGAAACTTGCAAGAACGTATGCATGTGTTCATTGCCGTACAAGGTTCACTCAAGCTTGCAACCTTCAACGGCATACCCAAACGTGCGCTCAAGGGAAGACAGTAATTGATTGCCCGGCCGAAAGAGTTGAAGCACCGCAGACAGCTTTCGAGAAGGCCTTCTTTCCAAAACATACAGCTTCTCCAGAATCTCTTCGCTGGATCGAACAAGAAGCGACGCGGCGGAAAATTCACACTCACCACGCGGCATGCGGGCACGGCGGCGAGCGGTGGGTTGAGCGCGCACCTGTTGACGGATATGACCCCAAAACGAGGACTGTATTTCAATACCACGGCTATAACTGGCACGGATGCCGAAAATGTTACCCGAACGATCGTTATAAAATCATTACCCACAATGACCAAACACGAGAAGACCGGTTTAAAGCAACTGTAAAACGCAAAAAAGCTCTCCGAGCTGCTGGCTTCCACGTTATCGAGGCATGGGCGTGTGAAGTAGGGGAAATAGATGTGGAGCTGCCACAGCCTCAAACGCAAAGCTTCCCACACGCGATCTTGTACGATTTTGAAGCGTACGGGGACAAGAATCAGCGGAAGGAGCCGACAGGTATGCTCACAATTGAAAACGCACATGTGCCAATCTTGGTGAGTGTCGGGGACACCCTGGATCGTGAGCCCACACACATATGTGAAAAAACCCAGCGGAGCTGGTCCGCAAGTTCATGGAAGAACTGGAGCGGCGCGGGAAAAACATCCGGACCAAAGTATGAGCAGCGTTCATGCCTGACGACGTGGAGATGCTTCCAAAAGCGCAGCGCATCAAAATCGAAGAATGGTGAAACCAGGTGCCAGTTCTCGGGTTCAACTCCGGGCGATACGATCTGAACCTGATCAGAGAGCATTTCGCGGAGCGCCTAGCTGACACAACTAATAAAGTCAGAGTGGCGAAAAATGGAAACAAGATCATGTTTATTCTGACGAACAGCTTTCGCTTTCTCGACATCATGAACTACTTAGGTCCGGGAATCAGCTACGAGAAATGGGTGAAAGCCTACGAATGCGACACTGTAAAATCGTGTTTTCCGTACGAGTGGTTTGACACTCCTGAAAAACTTAATTTTCGCGGGCTTCCGAAATATGAGGAGTGGTATTCGAAGCTGAAGGGCGACTACGTTCTCACGCGGGATGAATGGGAGGGGTGTCAGCGTCTCTTTTCAAAGAAAAGGGCATGTGTACCTTCGCAGACTGGCTGTGTTACTACAATAATAATCTCGATGTGGCTCCCGGCCTCGATGCTCTGGAAAAGATGCGTGCTTTCTACACTGACAAGGGAATCGATATTCTGAAAGACGCTGTCAGCATCCCAGGTGTGAGTTTACATTACTTGCTCCGCGGATGTGTTGAGCGGGACGCAGAGCCTTACAGCCCGGGAAAAGAAGCGTATGAGATGCTGAAAGAAGCTGTTGTCGGAGGCCCGAGCCTCGTTTTCACAAGATACCACGAAGTTGGAGTCACGAAGATAAGGTCTCATCGAATAGCGGGACCCCTTCTTTGCAAAAATATCCTGGGCTACGACGCCAATGCTTTGTACTTGTCAACCATGCTCAGAGACATGCCTTGCGGAAAGGGAAGGGTCGTGCATTATAACTACCAAGCCGCCGCTCCCATACTAACACAAAGGTTCAAAGAAGAAAAATGGTTCGGATTTGCCGAAGTCGATATAGAGATCCATGAGCCCTTGCGCCCAAAGTTCGAGGAGATGTGCCCATTCTTCTACAACAAAGAGGTACCAATTGAAGCTGTGCCTCAGCATATGCTTGATTACCTGAAGCGCACGGGGCGAAAGCGCGGAGACGGGAGAAAACTCACGGGAGCATTGTCCGCAAAGAAGATATTATTATACGCTCCTCTACTTAGATCGTATATTGAGCACGGAGCATTGATCACAAATGTTTATCGGACGATTGACTACCAACCAACTAAGATATTCACTTGGTTCGTGGAGCAGGTGACGGAGGCGCGCCGGACTGGAGACGTGGAAAAAAGCAAGGCGCTGCTGGCCGAGGTGTTCAAGCTGTTAGGAAAAAGCGGGTACGGGAAGCTCATCGAAGCCTTGGAGCGGCAAACAAACATCATTGACACCAAAGACGAGAAGGTAGTCGACAGAGCTTTGCGAAGCGCATATTTCAGTGATCTTGACGAGATCGGGCAGGCGTATCAGCTGGAAAGCCGAAAGCCTCAGGTCACAATCAGAAGACCATTTCAGGTAGGAATAGCTGTATATCAACTGGCAAAGCTTCGAATGCTTGAATTATATTATGACTTTCTTGACAGGTATTTTGACAGAAGAGATTTCGAATTGATTCAGATGGACACAGACAGCAATTACATGGCAATCAGGGCAGAAAAGTTGGCAAAAAAGCAAGAGTGGTTAGCTTGGGACAAGTGGAGCAGTCGGACCCCTGGGCTCTTTAAACTCGAGTGTGAAGGTAGCAGAATGATTGCACTCTGTTCAAAATGTTATTTCGTCGATGAACCTGAGGGCGAAAAAATAAGTTCAGCACGAAAGGGATGTCAAAAAAACAGAACGAGATCACGTGGCAGCGTTTCAGGTCAGCTTTGGACGGCAGCAAGGACATGGCAACGAACATTGGTTTTCGCATGAACAACGGGAGGATGGTTACGTACGAACAGCAGAAGCTGGGGCTGAGCGCTTACTACGACAAACGCTGGGTATTAGAAGACGGCATTCACACAGAACCGATCGAGTTTCATGGTTAGATTGCCGGTGGTAGCTGTGTATCTGGAGGGACAACCAAAAGCTCTTCGCGGACAAACCCGCGTTTTGGTCCGTCAAACAAATAATAGAGAACCGGTGTATTTGGCTTTATCATAACCTTTTCAATCTCGTAAACTTTCAGAGACCAGATTGGGTCGGTAGCTCTTCGCCAGCCTCCTTCAAGTTCACCGGGTTGATAGAGATAGCGAACACTTAAACCGGAGGGGAGCTTCTCTTCGTTTACACCAACGGGTCTCAAATAAGGGGTCGAGGGTTTGGATGGAACAGTTTTCTCTTTGATGGCCTCAACAGGTTTCTGACCGGTCAGTCGAGTGACTTCTTTATTCAAAGCTGAAATAACAGCGGGCAGTCGGGCCACCCATTCAGTCGATCTTTTGTCGTCTGGGAGGCGCATTTCAACCCCATATTGGTGTCCAAACAGTCGTTCAGCCAGGGTGCGGTTGAATCTTTCAACGATAGCCTGATCACGGTGAATATCTACACGGCCGCGTCTAATCTCGACATTATGTTTCGAAAGCAGTTGATTCACAGCGCCCATAAACTCACGACCAGGATCGACCTGAAGCAGTTTCGGCCACTTCAAAGGACCACGACTATAAATCCGTTCCAGAGCAGCTGCGACTTCTTTGGCCTCTTTTGTGGTCAACGGTTCGGCCTCTTTGTATCGAGAGGCCACATCTACCACTTTGAGGGCATATTTAAATGTTTTACGGGAGCGTGGTGGGCGATCGTGTGGGAGATACAGAAGATCGGCTTGGTGAACTTTGTTTGGAACAGGAACATCAAATTTCGGTCTTGGAATGTACCGTGGGGCTGGTAAATAAACCTGCCAAACAGCTTGCTTCATCAACCAGTTTCGAGCCACATCTTCCGAGACTTTTGCTGCCTGCGCTAATTTCTTAATCACTGCAAACCCTTTCCAATACCCTTGCGGGCTGTAATAAATTTTTGACAACCTAGTGAAAAATGCGCGCGCTCATTGTATACCATACAATAAAAAAATGGACGACCCATTTTGTTGTTTGCAAGTTGTGAAAATCTCGTCAAAAGTGATGCAGGAAATATTGCAAAAAAGAAATGAATTACACTTAAGCCCATTATCAAATAGGATTAATCGTTGTCCTTCATGCAAGGAGCAACTAGTTTATGTGGTGAATGAGTTCTGTCGTGAATGTCCAAAATGTGGTAGAGTGTTTGAATGTGATGATGATGAACAGTTCCAAGAAGAAAATTGGGTAAGAAGTTCCACTGCGCCTCCTACGACTAATGTTCATTTAAAAAATGTTTTTCGGAAATGGAACATTGACAAAATGTTTTCTTCCAGCGAGGTCGCTTTTCTGGGTAAGGTTATTGCTCAATTTCAGGAGATAACCGGCAAGTCAGTGAACTACCCCTGTTTTCTGCACAAAACATTTCACTGCCAACTTTTTGAAAAACTGGGCGGGCTTTGTCTAGCGTATAATATATTGCTTTCTTTTGCAGATTGGGGTTTCGCAAAGCTTGAGACGCATAATAACGTCCAGCCTCAAACCCTTTTTCGCAAGAAATGGGATCCCTTTTTCAATGGCTAGATCACCCACCGTCATGGCAATGTTGCCAAGCACGCTACCGCCCTCCGCGTGGGAGGGCTCACCTAGTTTCCCGGCATAAAACGTGTTTTCGTTATTCCGCAACTAGCGCATTTTACCTTTAAGAGTTTTCGATTGTTCTTTGTGATTACAACCTTTTCACTTCCCTGCACATTGGGCGTGTGCCGCTTTTCTTTTACACAGTACACTTCCATTGTATATATCTTATGAAAAATAATTCTTTACTGTTTGCTGATTTTGAAGGACATCATTGCTGAACATTTTCAAAATATCGACGAAACTAGTGCCTTTGTTTCTTTCGTTTAAAAAGAGAAGGCAGTAGTAACCACATCTCACACTTTGTTCCCATTGAATTTGGTTATCATTTCTGATCGTGCATTGACATTTCTTTTTCCCATTCCAAAGGTGGCGGAAGCCCAAATGAATCAAAATACTCGTACGTGCCATTTTTGGCATGCCAACAACACACCCAATGAGTTCCCAAACTTCCAAAATCATCCAAGTTGATAATGCATGAGGAATGGAACAGGGGTTTTGTTTCGTTTCTGCTAAAAATACCTTTGATGGCGATGCGCAAATAATCGCACCATTTTCTGAGGTCTATGTTGGATAGAGGTGTATCTTTAAACTTTATTTTTTTCAAATAATCATCCCAAGTTCCGAAGAAAGGTGGGGGTCGCATTTGCATTCCTCCTCCCTTCGGAGGCGGGGGTCGGGGTGATCGTCGTGGTCGTGGGCGTGGTGGTTGAGTTTGCAGGCTTTTTCCGAGTATTTTTTGGACTAAACTGATAGCCAAAGGTACTCTGATAGACGCTAACATGCCAAGGAAGCCGCCGTATTGTGCGCCGCCTCCTTTTACTAAATCTTTTCCAACAAGATATTGTTCCGCCGCCTGTTTCTGAGTAGGAGTCATTTGCTGGACAAGTTTATAAAGCTCAATTTCCTTCGGCCCAAAAACCTTTCCGAATATCTTTTTCAGCACCTTTTCAGCGCCGAAACTCAAACCTGCACTTGCTAATGCCCCAAGGGCTGGCTTTATCAAAGGTCGTCCCAAACCTAGCACAGCAGAAAACAAATTTCCACCACGCTGCGCAGTATTTTGAATCTGGGTCTGGCTTAATTTTAGCTCAACCCCTTTCCCTGCCGCTGCAGTTTTCTTCAGTCGCGAGATTTGAGTAGCAGTGAGAAGGAGTTCGTCACCGCGCCCAATTTGGCCTGGTTTAACTCTCAGAGTAACAGCTGTCTTCGAAACATAAGCTTTTTGAAGTTTCTTTTTCTGACCATCAGTCAGTGCGATTTTATATGGATGATAAGTTGTTCTCATCGTGCGTGTATATTATATTCAGAATTTTTTATTTGTCTAGATGGCGACAAGCTCATTGCCAATTTGCTTCAGCACAAATTCTTCTTCATTCAAAACCACGGCGAAGATTGTGTAATCTTGAGCGTTAGCGGCTTCGTTCAGTCTGTAATGGAATTCGAGCTTTTTGGGGTCGCCTGTCACACTTTCTTTGGTATTTCGTAGATCAAAGTAGATAATTGGGTATAACTTCTGAAAGTTGGCGAGCTGCAGCTGAACGCCGGTGTTTTAGTCGTTCTTTCTGTATCTGAAATTGATTAAATCATTCAAAATTCTTATTTTAAAGTCATCGTCGTAATCAAGCTCAGGGTAAAAGCTTGTGCCGTACTGAAGGCGGCAAGTGGCTAATCTTGCCGAGTTATCACCATCGATATCAAATGTGTCAAAGAGGTAAGGGTTTTGCTTGTAAGCATTTTGTTTCCGAGTTTGTTGAAGGAATACAAAGACATGCTTGGGGGTTTTTACCCCAGGTGTAATCAAGCACGTACCATTTGCATCCCTTCGGGAGCTGCTGTCATACAAAACTTCTTTCAGGTATTTCCATTGGGTTGATCTTAAGAAATTTTCATTGACCAAGGTTTGTCCTTGGCCATTAAACTGTAATTGTGGCACCCACAACTCCAATCTACGGACGACAATCCTTCGAGCTGTTCCATCGTTTTGGAAAATCATTTCTCGGTCGTCTTGCAGAACAATTTGAAACTCAAGTTGCATTGGTGGCAGCAGCCTGTCTGATAGACCTTCGAAGAAGGAGTATCGGTTCAAAGGGATAATGGTCTGAACTGTCTCGCCTCCATGTGACAGAATGGCCCTTGCCCGCATTCCAACGTTCGTCGCATTGCCATCAGTCACTGTGGTGGCGTCAGGGTCAAGATACTAAAACTGGTTTTTTGCCACGCTTCTCGAACAATCGTCCGAAAAGTCAAGCAGGTTTTTGACATAAATAACCTTGTGGATATTGTTCGCCTCGTACAGAGTTTTTCCCGCTGATTTAAGGTTTAAACTTTTGATCAATGAAAAAGAACCGTTGATCGGAGCCGATTCGGTGTCAGCGCCAATGTCGGCTCCGTTTGCTACAGCTTTAAACCTAAAATCGACGCGGAAATAAGCATTGTACCAGTCATAAAAATTGTCCCGGTCTCTTACGGTATATTTGTGGCCCGACTTGTTTTGAATTTGGTTATTCCCAGGGAAGGTGAGCGGGGTGTCCAATTTCACTTGGACTTATGTAGTCTTCTCGAGGTATGGTTGAGTTCTGAACATGTGAACAATCGTTTATATTGAGAGAAGCAATTTCTGCGATTAAATTTCGTTTGCCAAAATTCGATTTAATTTCATAAGGTCGCCATCTGATTTTTTTGGCACTCGGTTTTGCAAAATGTTTGCAAGTTTCTTTTTTGCATCCTGCGACACCGGTTTTTGCTTTCGCTCTTGCAGTAGTTTTCGTAATTGTTTTGAACCTTTTTCGACAGCAAGTTCACCAACTTTCTGCCTCGCTTTTTCAGCGATTGTTTTGTGGCTTTTTCGGTGGCTGTCTTTGCCACGTTCTTCACAGTGCCTTTAAGAGCGCTTGTCTGTAAAAATCAAACATAACGCGCCAAGGGTGGAAAATTCGATTTCTTTCATATTTTAATGTTAGATAGGTTAGGGTATAACTAAAATCACTGGATACTTTTTTTTGGCAAAATATCCTTTTATTTCAAAGAAAAATGCAAATAACAAACTTCCGTTAAAATCGCCATTTGAAGCAGTAAATCATGACAACAATTTGAGGGGTTCGCGTGCAAAAACAAATCCCTCTGTCGTCTTTAAAACACCCAAATCTACTTTTGCAATCTCTCAAGAGCTTCAAAAATGATGTTGGTGGAAACTGCGTTGTTCTTTGTGTTTGAAATAATTTAATTTTGAAAGTATACATTTCTCATCAGGAAAAGTACTTTGTGATTTAAATTATTTTTCACCATGTGCTAAACCTTCGAATCGATTCAGCTTCTGGCTGTTGAAGGGTTGCTGCCAAATTTTCTTTGGGCAAATGATTGAGAGCGACGCGAGAGCTTTTCAAAGTCCGTTAAAATGCAGGTTAGTTGACCCTTCGTGGCAACATTCCATTCGCGAGTCACGCACATATTTTAATGTGTTTTTCGACCCTTATGAGATCGAAAACGTCAAACAGAAAAACACTTCGAAACGCTCTAACCTCATTTGCTGTAGAGGACAGGTCCAGAGGCCATTTTCGTGTGATTCTCTTCCCGTTCTTCGTATTTTGGTCCTGCTGATGAAGTCCAATGAACACCGCCAACTGGGTCAATTTAATTGGAAACGGTCGAACAGCTTAACGACACCATCTTTTCTTGTAAAGCGTTCGACGTCTTTCTGCACTACGGCATCTTACGCAACGGTTCAGTTGATTTAATACGAGTGTTGCTCAGTTTTCAGTGCACAAAAGCATTATAAGATTTGACTGCTAAATTGGGAACAAACGTGGATGGCGTTGGTTTGTCACGCAATGCGTATCAAAGGCATTTCAGGGGGTAGGGGAAGGGCAAAACCTTTGAGGTGAAGTAAAATAACATACAGTGTTAATTGCAGGGATTATTCGTGGTTTTAATGGCGTTGTGTGGCTTTCTTACTTATTACCAGTATTATTACAACCATTAAAAATTGTATTTGCTACCCTAGTAGTCTGAAACGCAATTCCAACGGTTGTACAAGCTTACAGCTGAGTGGTGCAACAGAAGTGGCGCTATTATTAAATAGACCCAACCTTAATACGGGGGAAACCTATAACTACAAGGGGCTTCCTTTTGTTAATTGACGAGCGGGTATTCTACCTATGATCATTGGTGTCAGTCTGCTGGTTCTCAGTTGGCACAGGACCGGTACAAGGCACAGGTATATCAGGAGTGAAAGTCAGCTCGCTGTTAAAGGGTTGGATGGAGTTTTGGACAGGAAGGGTTCTCTCTTCATAAAAAATGAGTGCGATCGAAGTTTTTAACTGTGCTCTCTTGTCACCTGTTTGACATAGTCTATATTAGTGTGTCCTGACTAACGAGTGCGGCTTCTAACAGCACGCCAATGCTGTGAAATATGGCACGTAACCATGGTAACAAAAAATGAGGTTCTGTTCCTGAATTTCTGTTTACGAATCTTACTGAGACAGGTTCCCAGTGAGCGAGATCTCTCACAGCAGCCAGCATACTTATCATAATGGATATGAGGATATCGTAACAGAAATACGTCAAGCATCTTGCCCTTAAACGTCTGTTACCTCTTTCACGCTCTACATACACCTTAATGAGGACGAAGAGAAGAGTGAGGCTTCCATCAATAACCTGGTTAATATTCGGATAGACCACAAGCGAATATAAAACTCACCTGATCCAAATTTTACAAGCGAACCAGTCTCGCGTAAGATAACTTCAGATCCCTTTTTCCCCAGTCCTCTTTCACTTTTTGGCCACTCTCCTTTTCCTTACCGTGACCCGGGACCCGGCCCCTTGTGCTGCAGCTTCTGCTCGACACTATTCCAAGTTTTGCACGACGGCTGGGACATATCGTCATTGTATTCAATCGTTCGTTGTAAAAACTGACTTGTAACTTGTAGTATCAGGCCCGCACCAAGGCTGAAATAAATATATAACCTTTGAATGCAGAGGTCCACACGATGCGTAAATAAGCCGCACTGGTTTGGTTTTGCCGGATCTCTGGTGTAGAGATGCTGGAACCAGACGTCACTCGAAGTGTAATTGAACAAAACTGAATGCAAGGCTGGCACTACGGCTAATCAGCCCTTTGCCGTAGTGCCAGCCTTGCATTCAGTTTTGCTGAAATAAATGCTGTGAGCAAATTGGCCTAGTCAAAGCCTCCCCCCCCCCCCTTCAAAATACACACTCACATAGATACTAACTCTGTTCACAATGCCACAGTTTGTGTCGATTTCGTCAAAAACGACACCTTTTTGGGGACATCGTTCGTTGACAATTTGCCAAAAAGCTGCTTTCTGTTTGCTTTTTTGCCGACAAAGTTTTTGGCAACATCCACCAGCTGCAGCTTTATAGCATCCGTTTTAAAAACGTACCCTTAAAGTTACAAGGTTTGTTAAAATTGAAACATTTCGACAGCCAAGCCACGAATTTCGAACCTGTTTTACCTAACTCTCGTAAACGTTTACGTGACTTTTATCACTCGATTGGTGAGATAGAAATAGTTTTGTTCCTTAGACTTTTTTTTAAAACAACATGATGAGCTTAAAGCTTGCAGCAAATACACAGCAGTCGCTTAGCTATGAAAGGCATTAAGGTCCTTCACAGCAAAGCTATACTGCCAGGGTCAAGGTGATTTGGGTGAAGAAAGACATTGGTAAGGAACCTGGGCGACTGAAATGTGCGGTGGGCTAGTAGATTTTTGAAGCCCACTTGCCCAGTGGCTAGTGACTCAACAGATGTCAAACCCTGTTAAAGGTTGTAAAATTATAAAAGGAACTTTTAGCATCAGCATTTAAGACTATTCGTTGCACATTAATTCGTTTTAATTATATATTTTTTGGCTCATTTATTGTAATGTTTTTCCAACTTCCAAAAATTCTGGGGGCTCGAGCCCCCCCCCCCCCCCCCTCCGCCCCTCCCCCTTCTACGGGCCTGGGTATTCTTGGTGCATGAAAGTAAGGGAACAATTGTTTTCAAGCTTTTGATTCGTCTGTTGTTGTAATCACAAACTCCGACAACATGAAAATGGAAGGCAACAACAACCGTCTTCTGTGTACCGAAGCAATTCACGTATGTAAATATGTCGGATTTGTGAAAAAAAAAGTCCGAGGTCCCCCCTCTAAGCCAAAACAATAAGCACAAACTAGTTAGTCACATCGCAATTTCCCTGATAAAAGCGATTTTAATGTTCTGGACTCCACGTTTTGAAGAGGTTTTTAACTTAAGCTAGTACACGTACCCTTTTTAGCTAATTTTCTTGTTCGAACATTGTTATTTGCATGCCTACAACTCACGCCGAGGGGTGACTACTTTTTCTGCATTCTGGCACGGGAGGTTGAGGTGCCTAAATTTAGCACTAATTTTGTTTCGTATTTTTGGTCCATTACTAGTTCCTCTCATTTCTCGAAACCTGAGCCGTTTAAAAAGTAACCTGCGATCAGGCCGAATTTTAGCATCGCTCTCATATTCTCTTACGTGGGTCGCTCGCTAAAATAGGGCCTGATACAATCTCTCACAGAAGTTCATGTCGGCGGCCAAATTTTGGCCGCGGGAATCTCGCAATCTGATTGGCCCTTTAACAATAGAGCTGTCAACGGAAGTAAATTGTCTCCGAAACTTGCTCACAATTTTCAAGCCGACCAGCCGACCGCCATGGCCAAGGAACAAGTCTGCCGAGGTAAACGTGTCGCTCAAAGATATTCTCGTCGTTCTAGGAGAATTGTCATCATTTCTTTCTCTCCTGAGAATGGCGTCCAGTTTGACGCAAGCTGTCTCTCACTCGGAGCAGAGAAGTACAGCAACAGTGAAGTATGTATCCCGTTTTATCGCATCGTGTCTCCAAATTTTCATTTGAAGGCTTTCAGCTAGTATTGAAAATATAAGCAGAGTAGTGGTTGTTTCCGCGTTTTACGAAACAAAACGAACAGCAAGTATCTTTCGCCAAGAGTGATCAACAAGTCAACCGATAATTCCGTAAACTTAACGATAAGCTGATGTTTAGTGAGAGCCGCACTCAGCGAGATGCTGTATTTATTTTTACCTAAGTAATAAAGACTTTCAGTTTATTCATTCAGTGTTAATAATGTCGTTTTAATGATCTCTGACATTGATATCAAAGGATCTGACTAGGTTTATAACAAATGTTCTTCGTTTTAAAATTCGCTGCTGTTTAGAGATGAAATTCGCTGGTAATCTCAAGTATTCATCACTTCTGGAACTAAATTAAATTACAAAACACTCGTTTGTTTATAAACGGTTTTATTGATAACTCTTTTTCTAAAGAGTGAAACTGAAGGTATTTCTCTTAATTTCCCAAGTTATTTTAAGCAGAAAATCGGTGACAAATGCGTAGAGAATATTTCCGGATACCACCTGAAATGAGAAAGGATTCAAACATGCAGCATATTTTGGTACATGACAACCTCGTCGTGTTCTGAATTTTCATTCAGTTTCAGCTCAGACAGAGCAACTATGTACAATACCGGAGCGCGTACCTTCAAGTTGTAAATTTGAACGCTAGTGCCAAGGTTTATCGTAGCCTGTGATTTTCTTATTTTTGCCGACATTTGAGGACTTTTTGCGAATGCCATTACATACACATATGGGAAATTTGCATACGGAGGAGCGTGCAAGCAAAACAAATTTTGATTGGCCGTTTTGTTGAATGTCAATCAATCAAAAAAGTGGGCGGCAGACGTTCCGTAGAAGAATTGTATCAGGCTCTATTTTTCGTTTCGCCCTTCCCGCCGGCATGTTTCACCGAGCGAAACGAAAATAGAGCCTGATCGCAGGTTATTTAAAAAGAATCAGAGCAGATTTTACCCTTCCCCTACCCTCTGGTAAAATGTCCATTCCGATGATTTGCATTGCGTGACGCGGCTCTAGATAGAACTCTGGACACGTTAGCGGCGACATGTAGTGATAAAGACCTTTTTGTGTATTGCCAACTAAGAAACACTGACCAGCAACTGAACCGTTGAGTAAGATGTCACAGTGTAGAAAGATGTCGAACGTTTTGCAAGAAAGGTTGTTGTTGAGCTGTTCGACCGTTTACAATACACTGACCCAGTTGGGGTGTTCATTGGACGTCATCAACAGGACCAAAATACGTCGAACGACAAGAGAATCACTCGGAAATGGCCTCTGGACCTGTCCTCTAAAGCAAATGAGGTAAGAGCATTTCGAACTGTTTTTCTGTTTGACGTTTTCGATCTCATATGGGTCGAAACACATTAAAATATGTGCGTGACTCTTGAATGGAATGTTGCCAAGAAGGGTCAAATAACCTGCATTTTAACGAACTTTGAAAAGCTCTCGCGTCGCTCTCAATCACTTGCCCAAAGAAATTTTTGCAGTAATCCTGAGAACATCTTTTCTTAATTCAACAGCCAGAAGCTGAATCGATTTGAAGGTTTAGCACATGGTGAAAAATGATTTAATTCACGAAGTACTTTTCCTGATGAGAAATGTATACTTTCAAAATTAAATTATTTCAAACACAAAGAACAACGCAGTTTCTACCAAAATCAGTTTTGAAGCTCTTGCGAGATTGCAAAAGTAAAATTGAGTGTTTAAAAGACGACAGAGGGATTTGTTTTTGCACGCGAACACCTCAAATTGATGTCATAATTTACTACTTCAAATGGCGATTTTAACGGAAGTTCGTTATTTGCATTTTTCTTTGAAATAAAAGGATATTTTGCCAAAAAAAAGTATCCAGTGATTTTAGTTATACCGTAACCTATCTAACATTAAAATATGAAAGAAATCGAATTTTTCACCCTTGCCGCGGAATTTTGATTTTGTCTGATTTTTAACCGACGAAGTCGAGTTAGAGCAGTCGTGACAAGAGGGTCGACCGTTTGGTCGGTCAAAATACGTCGTGTAAGGTTCACAAGGTGTGTATTTCGCTATGGCCCATGGGACGGGATGGCGTGCGGACAAGTGCGGGCGAGTGGCCATTTTGAATCGGGGACGCGAAGAGCTTTGGTGGAAGGCGAAATTTGTCTGGACTGTCGTGTGGGATAATTTTGTGCAGACCTGAAAACATATAGAGAAGTGATTGTGCATAGACATCGATAAGTACACACATGCACGCACGATAGGAGAAGGGTCCACAAGAGAAGTATCGTATTTTTGCACACGTCCGCGCAGCGGCGTTAGAATTGTCGGGACCCTTCCCTGTCACCAAAGGAAATAGTGAAATATTTATGAAATACTAGTGAAAGAAAGGAAGGAGGATCGATAATAACCAGAGGTAAAGTGCAGTGGCGCTGTTGATGCTGGCGGGAGCGAAACGTCGTGGAGGGATTGTGAAAGAGGAGAGAAGGTAAGCGATCGTTAGTATTGTCGTAGGTCATCTGGAAGTTATGATATCTTTGATGGAATATAGGGTCGTCCTGGGGGCGCATAATAGTTATGTAAGAAGGAAAGAGTCTTCAAAAGTTTTGAAAGGTAAATTCTGGTGTATGTTGTTCTGGTTATTTTATTTGGAAAGTGTTTATTTGCCAACGTTAAGAAATGTTATTTGCAAGTGGGAAACGAATCACTATACGATGCTGTGGTCCACTCAAATGTACGTTTACCGGTGGTACATCCCTCTTTTGATTCAACTGGCGAATGATGTAGAAGTGAATCCTGGTCCTTCGTATCTAGTGGATTGTGATAAAACCGTGACGGCAGATTTTCACCAAGGGGATGTTACGTTGTTTGGAAGAAATGCGGGTAAACAATGTGTAGCAATGTGCCTAACGGCGGTAATTTACAATTATAAACGGAACGCATGCACTTGGAACAGAGAGAATGTGAATGAGATATTGTTAGTTGGAAATTCACTGTATTGTCATCTAAGTAAGATTACAGGGAAAGAGTATTTGTTGTTATGTGAAACGCCGTCACTGTTGTTAGTGGATAACGTGATGTATTCCATAAGCTTAAGTGATGGGATAACTGGTGATGTCCACATGTGTGGTGTAAGAGATTGTTATATGGGGCTGCAACATGCATTGAATTTGTTGATGGAAGTGTACAGAAGCTTCATGTTGACGATAGGGATAAACACCGTTGCTCTGATGATAGATAATGAAGGCCATTACAAATTATTTGATTCACATGCACGAGATAGGTGGGGTAATGTTTCTATAAGTGGGGAAAGTGTTGTATTGGATTTTAATAGTGCCGAGGAAGTGGTTGAGTATATTCAAGCTTTTTATGCTGGAACGTGTGTGATGCAGTTTGAGATTGTGGGTGTCACAGTTACTGATGGTTATTTCGAAGATAATGAGGTGTGTGTTGAGAAGACAAGTTGTTATGTATCAGTGAATTTGAAACAGGATGTAGTCAATAGTAGTGAGATATGTAATGGGAGTGTCATGTTAGACTTGAAAATGAGTGAATCATTTGATGGGAATGATCATGACAGAAAAGAAGGCAATGTGCAGAGTATGGAGGGAAGAAGGAGGTTGACGAAAAGCAGGGAGCAAAGAGAGAATGAAAACATAGAGGAAGGAGGGAGTCTGATGGTATATAATGAAAGCAGAAGAGAAATAATGAATATGAGTAGGGCAAGAGAAAGACGAGATAAACATGAGGTTGAACGGAACGAGAGGTTGAGGAAATGTAGGACACAGCAAAGGGATGTGAGGTTGAGGAAGTGCAAAGAAAGAGATAAAAGTAGAACAAAGGAAAGGGAAAAGAAGTGGGGAAATATTGAAGAGAGTGAGCGAAGGGAGAAATGTTTAATGCGACGTAGAGAACAGGGCAGGAAGAAGAGAGCAAATGAAAGGAAAGAAGAGAAAGAACTTCGGTTGATGCAACGGCGAGAACGGTATAAGAGGAGACGAGGAAAATGTGATGATAGCGAAAGTGGGCATAAAAGGGGAGAAATGGAAGTATGTAGAGAGCAAGGGAGAGAATTTAGGTTGAGTGAAAGGAGAGAAGAACATAAAGAGAGAAGAGAAAAGGGGAAGGCAAAAATGGAAACAAGTGAGCAGAGAGAGAAGAGGTTAAAGCGACGTAGAGAGCAATACAGGAAGCAGAGAGACAATGAAAGCAAAGAGAAGAGGGAGTTAAGATTGAGGAGACGGAGAGAAACTGCTCGACGGAGAAGGGAAAAAGGAAATGTGAAAATGATAGGGGTGGAAGCAGGAAGTTCAAAGGAAAAGATAAGTGAACCTGATGAGAAAGAAGTTGAGGCTGATGATATGAGAGGCGGAGGGCTTGAACAGCTTGTTGGGAAGTTTCATAAACTGGTTGATGAGGGGCCGACCTATGTATGTATTTGTTGTGATCAGTTGTGGTACAAACATAGTGTTAGGGGAGGTGAAAGTTTAAGAATACTTGGTAATGAAGCTGTCTTGAAATGTTTGCCAGTAGGAGGGGATCGCAGTGGAAAAGACTGGGTTTGTCGTACGTGTTACTATCATTTGAAGAAAAATAAAATCCCACCATGTGCAGTTAAAAACAGCATGAGTTTTCCATGCAAACCAGAATGTCTAGACTTAACTGAACTTGAATGGAAGCTTGTATCTCCTCGATTGGTTTTTCAAAAGATACATGAAGCAGCTAGGGGGAAGCAATGGAAGATTCATGGGAACGTAGTGAATGTTCCGGCAGATGTTGTTAATACAGTTCATATGTTACCAAGACAGTTGACTGACACAGAGACTATTAAAGTGCAGTTAAAGAGAAAATTGAAGTATAGGAACTATGTGCTTTCTCAAAACATAAGACCTGCAAAAGTTTTAGAAGCAGCGAAGTGGCTGACTGAAAATGGAGTGTTATACAAACAAGAAAGTATTAAACTAAATCCAGATTGGGCTCGTGTGTTGAGAATGAGTGAATGTGAAGAAGGAGTATCATGCATGGATAGTAATGTTGAAGGAAGTGGGTCAAATGGGAATGGGAGTTCAGAAATTGGGAGAATGGCAGAGGTAAGAAGTTGTCATGCAGATGCAAGATTGTCTGCAAATAGCGAATTATTTAGTTGCAATGTTGACGAAGTTGTAATTTGTCTGCAGTGTGAATGTGTTCTGATAGAGCCGTTGAGTTTGGGGAGTCATCTTGCATCGCATCATGACATAGTAGATGATGATGATGACTTGGAACAAAGTGGGTATTCACTTTTGCAGGGAAATGAGTGTTATGCAGTTATGCATAAAAATGACTGTGACAGTGATGAAGTGGTGTTTTTTTGTTCAATTTGTAGTTGTTGGGAAAAAGAGGAGTCTCTTCTTGCAGAACACATGAGAGTTGCTCATGACTTGACAAAGTTTGAAGAAAGCATGGCGACTGAGTGCATACAAGCAGACGAAAGAGTAAGGGTAGGTACTAGAGTAAAAGTCTTCAGATATAAAATTCTTGACCCAGAGAATGTTGGTCTTGTAACGGTATGCGATAAACGTTACTGCAGAGTATCTGTTAGTGTTAGTATGAAAGCATTGGTAGCTGTACCTGGAATAGTGAATCTATCACAGTATCAATTTAGTTGTGATGACTTGGAATCAGTCCACTCAAGTGAAGAGAAAAGAGAAGAGGATCCTTGGAATGAAGTGGATGAGTCAGAATTATGTGCAGGCACTTTAGATACATTGTTGAGTGCCCCTGATTTTGTGGAGGACTGTGAACGAGATAAGGTAATGAATTTAGCTCCAGGGGAAAGTAGTCAGCCCCTGAGTGTGTTTAAAGACGAATATTGTGAAGAGCTAGCGTATCCTGGTATATTCTGTGGTGAAGCGAGAGCTAATAACAAGGAGAGATGCGTGCCTGTCTATTACAGTGATATCTGCAAATCAGAGCTAAGGCGTGCAGACCGTAGGGTTGCGCAGTGTGTAGAGAATATATTTTTTAAACTGAAAAAATTGCAATTGAAAATTGTGTTAGGTAAGTGTCAAGTTGCCTTGCGAAAGCATAAATCAAGGGGGAGAAGTCTGACAGCTGGTGATTTGAAAAAAGAAGGAGCGTTAGACAAACTTGTTCATCTTGATGAAGGCTACCGATTTTTAAGAGCTCTTCGTGGTTCACCACCTTACTTTGAGAAAGCGAAGAAAGATCTATTTGCTATGATCAGACAGCTTGGACCGGCGACATTATTTTGTAGTTTTTCTGCAGCTGAAACAAAGTGGCATCATATGTTGAGAATGCTCGGTGAACTGCTCGATAAGAAATCATATAGTAACACTGAGTTGAATGATATGACATGGGATGAGAAATGTAGGCTGATACAAGGTGATCCGGTGACATGTGCAAGGCATTTTGATTTCCAAGTCCAGCAGTTAATTTTGAAATTTTTGATGAGTGATTGCGCACCACTAGGGAAGATTGCAGATTGGTTTTACAGAGTAGAATTTCAGCAACGTGGATCACCACACATCCATATGCTTGTGTGGGTGGAGGGTGCACCCAAGTTTGGTGAAGATTCTGATGAAGATGTTTGTGCATTTGTTGATAGCATTATTTCTTGTGGTAAACCAAAGGATGACTGTGTTCTGGATGTGTTAGTTTCACGACAAGTACATAACCATTCATTCACATGTAAAAAAAAGTTTGAAAAAGAGTGCAGATTTCATTTTCCACAGCCTCCGATGAAAACCACAGAGATATTATATCCTTTTGGAGATGATGAAGAAGTAAGTCATGGGAAGCGATATCGAAGCGTGTGGAAGCGCATGAATGAAAATCTCAATGAGATGAAGGAAGGAGAAAGTATTTCATTTGAGGAACTTTTTAATAAGCTAGGGGTGACAGAAGAGGACTATATTCTAGCTATTAGGTCTTCTTTGAAGAGGCCAACAATATTTTTGAAACGAAATCCAGATGAACTGCGGATTAATAATTATAATAAGCACTGTCTTGTAGCGTGGAGAGCAAATCTTGATGTGCAATATATTTTGGATATATATTCTTGTGCAATGTATGTAGTTTCGTATATATCGAAGGCTCAAAGAGGTATGAGTGAACTTTTAAGGAAGGCATCTCAGGAGGCTAGGGAGGGGAACTTAGGTGTCAAACAACAGGTACGAGATATAGGGAATAAATTTTTGAATGGAGTGGAAATTAGTGCACAAGAAGCAGTTTATATAATTCTTCAACTGCCAATGCGAAGGTCATCTCGTGAAGTTGTTTTTATTAATACACAAGTGCCAGATGAAAGAGTTCGCCTTTTGAAGTCAATGGATTATATTCAGCAGCTTGAAGGTGATTCTGAAGATATTGAATCAGGAGGTCTGATCAAAAGGTATACTGAAAGACCAGGATATTTAGAAGACATAAGTCTAGCTGATTGGGTGGGTTGGTATGATTGTAGAGAATTTAGAAGTGTGCAGCGTCAGAAATCTGAGAAAAGTGATACTGATGGTTATCCTATGGAGGTTATTGATGAAGACAATACAGATGATGATGTAATTGCTTGTGATGTTCAAAGTAATGAAGGTACAATGAGAAAAAGACAGAAGCATCTAAAGAAGCGTGCAAAATCTAGGATAATTAGAAGCATCTGGTTCAACAAAGAAAGTCATCCAGAAAAACACTATCGTGAACTTCTTATGTTATTTACTGCATGGAGAAATGAAGATAGTGATTTGTTGGGAGAGTGTGAGACTTATATGGAACGCTGTCAACAGTTGCGAGAACAAATCAATGAGCAGTTGTCCGAGTATGCAGGGTCTGGTGTTCAGCTCACAGAGGTGTTAAATGATATGGAATGTCTAGAGTATGGGAATGACGAGTGTGTTGAGGAACAGGTGGCTAGCAGTGAAATAGATACAAATTATGATCTGTCTGATGACTTAGGCATACCCTCTAGTTCAATGAGCCATGGAAGTGAGATATCTGTTGATGAAATGGAGGATGAAGAATATCGCAGACTTGTACGTGCATTGAACATAGAACAGTTTAAATTCTTCAGTCATGTTTTGCATTTGGTGAAAAGCAGTAATGAGCCCTTTTATTGCTTTCTCTCTGGCGGTGCTGGAGTAGGCAAATCTCATTTGACGAAAGCATTGTTTCAAGCAGTATATAAGTATATGAATAGGAGGGCTGGTGAGGACTTTCATCAAATAAAGGCACTTTTGCTGGGGCCGACCGGGAAAAGTGCGGTGAACCTTGGAGGTTCAACAATTCACAGCTCGTTAGCAGTCCCTGCAAATCAGTCATTGAAGTGTTATAAAAAGCTGGACTCAAGTCGTTTGAACTCGTTGAGAAACAAACTTGGTGGTGTCAGAATCGTCTTTATTGATGAGATTTCTATGGTAGGAAATTCGATGTTTAGTATTCAGATTAATAAAAGATTGCAGGATATCAAAGGATGTAGTAGTGATTTTGGAGGAGTAAGCATAATAGCGATAGGTGATCTGTTTCAATTGCAACCAGTGTTTGATGGCTATGTGTTTGAGGATTTGCAGAGTGAATATGGTGCACTTGCAACAAATTTGTGGGAGAAACATTTTAAAATGTTTGAACTGAAGGAGATAATGAGGCAGAGGGAAAGTCGTGAGTTTGCAGAAGTTCTTAATCGATTACGTGAAGGTATCCACACTGACAATGACTTAAATATTTTCAGGGCCAGAATAATTAGTGATTGTGAAGGTAATTATCCAAGGAATGCACCACACATTTTTATTCAAAACAGCAGAGTTGATAATTTTAACTTGACAGTGTACAATTCTGCAAGTGGTAGAAAGTATGCAGTGAAAGCTGTAGACAGCGTTATCGGAGCACAGTCAGAGGAATTGAAACAGCGTGTATTGAGAGAGGTACCAGATGATCCGCGGAAAACTATGCAATTACTGAGTTGTCTTAAGGTGGCTGAGAATGAAAGGACTGAAGTGTGTCAGAACATTAGACTTGATGATGGTCTAACAAATGGGGCTGGCAATGTGGTCAAATATGTTCAGTTGTTGAGGTCAGAAAGGGCGGAAGGGATCATATGGGTGCAGTTTGACCACCAGGAAGTCGGACAGAAAGTGCGTCATGAAAATAGGCATCTTTATGGCAATAACATTGACGCAAATTGGACACCAATAAAACCTGTGTGTGCAACATTTAATGTAGGGAGAAGTAAAGCCGTTCAGATTCTTAGGAAGCAATTTCCATTAAGACCGTCTGCTGGCAAAACAGTGCATAGGTCACAGGGTGACACTGAAACAGAAATTGTGGTTGATCTTAATACAAAGAGGGCTATACCACACATACACTATGTTGCTTTAAGTCGTGTTACAAGAATCGAGGGATTGCATATCAAGTGTTTGAATGAGGAGAAAATATGTGTGAGTAGTAAAGTCACAAATGAAATGAATAGGTTACGAACAGTAGGGTACCTTGACCTGTGCATACAATTTCTTGGAGATATTAGCACAGAATATACTAAAATTGTGTTTCTGAATGCACGTTCATTACACAAACATGTAGATGATGTAAGAGGTGATATCAATTTAAACGTTGCAGAAGTAAACATAATTGTTGAAAGCAGACTGTGGGTGTTTGATAGAGATGAGGAGTTCGAAGTTGATGGGTTTTCCTTATTTCGGAATGATGAACAGACGCATGTTCATTCATGCACACAAAGACCACATGGTGGAACAGCAGTTTATATAAGAGAGTCGAATCCCTGCATTGATGAGTATCCAAAACGTGAGAACTGTTTTGGAATTGAAGTCACTATTGTGAAGCTAAGAAATCTTCCAAATGTTGTCATCGCTGCTATTTATCGTTCACCACGTGTCCCAGTGACACAGTTGTATCAAGCATTGGCGCATGTGCACAGTCTGATGCCAACAGATGTTAGACATGTAATACTGGGTGATTTCAATATTGATTGGTTTGATGATTTACAGAGAAGCAGTCTGTTTAATCAGATGATTTCATTATATGGCTACAGACAACATATTAAAACAAGCACAACTGACTACAGAACAACTATTGACCTGATATTTAGCAATGTAGATGAGGAACAAATTCAGAGTGGTGTTGTGGAAACATATTTTAGTGATCACAAAGGAATTTGGATAGCAGTGAAAAATGAGTAACTTGGTGTTGTAGATGGCGTAAGATATACAGAAGTAATCAGTTGTATGCGTTTGGTAGTTTGAGCATCATTTTAAAGTAATGGAGTTGTTGTGAGAAAAGCATTGAGTGTTCTGAAATGTAAGGTATTTGGTGTAAATAATGAGTGAAATGTTGATTTCACATAGGTGATTGGGCAGTGTGTATTGCTAGTCTCTCTGAGAAGAGACGGCAAAATCACCATCATTAGGGAGTTTGAAAATGGTTCTCTAATGATGTATCAATGGTGAAACAGTGTTAATTGCTGAAGAAGGCATTTATTATTGGGAATGATGCTTTATGTGTTGTTGTGATGTTAGGAAGCAAGCGCTTTTGTGTGTGAATGCACTTTGTATTCATAAGCCTGGTGTTTTGTAGATACTCTGGAAGCGTTAGCGCATGGGCATCCTGTCGAAGATGGGAAGGGAAAAGATGGCGAGTTGAGGATGAGAAGTTCTGAGTGGTGTGGATCAGACAACAGGAGTAGAAAGGTAGGAAAACACATTCAGTTATGTGTCTTGTGCTAGTCTGAATCGGAAGTGAACGCAAATTAATATACCGTATAGATATGATTTCAAAGAAATGTGTTTTTTTTGGTGGGTTTGTGCAGGGATTCAACTGTAAAGAGTGGTTAATATAAACTGCATTTAGCACTTATCTGTTCTTCTGTCCAGCCACTTGCAAGTCAAATGTCCCTTAGCTCCTACCCCTAATGAATTGTGCTATTGATGAAGTCTTTTTTATTGTCTTGCCCACTTGACTCATGTCAGACTTTCTTGTTCACTTGTACAGGTTAGAGGAATGAGTGTGCTTTGTACTTCTGGCACATGCATAGTGGAACTCAACTAGATTGACAGCGTGTTGTCCACTTTAGAGGCGGGGCTGTTCTTCGCCAATCCAACCTTGTTGATGAGAGGAGAAATGAGCTGCTGTGTGATGAATAACCTGGTATTGAGGCTGGGTGCTTTTGAAATGAGCGTGATCGGCAGGTATAATGAAA
This sequence comes from Siderastrea radians, assembly GCA_964017195.1. Taxonomy (NCBI): domain Eukaryota; kingdom Metazoa; phylum Cnidaria; class Anthozoa; order Scleractinia; family Rhizangiidae; genus Siderastrea; species Siderastrea radians. The sequence continues at coordinate 47,741,248 of OZ024892.1, read as the reverse complement.
TGTGACTGTCTAACAAGGGAGTGAGTCACATGTAATGCTGCGCAATGAATCTTTGTGCCATAGTCAAGAGGAATCACAAGCAAAACTACATAAACGCTTCCTGTTCAGTTTGCCAGCACAATTGGTTTTGTGTGTAATGCTGGTATACACTGTCATGATACTGTGGTCTCTTGAAATTGCACTAAACAGCGTTATTATGGCGTGGAACACCTGGAGAACTTTAGCGTTGCGTGACAGTCCAAATACAACTGATATTGCAGTGCTTGCAAACAAGTTGAAGAAGGATGAGTTGTTTCGAGCTAGTATGATAATTGTCGTCAAAAGAATTACCAAGGATGCAATAATGTAGGCTGATTATAATGTGACGTTTATGAGGAGTGGAATCCAATCAATTGTGGAGTGGAACCTTTGATAGGACTTGCCTGGAACTGCAAGATGCATGTGAGGAATGTAGCAGCTAGAAACATGACCATCATTTCACATGTAAGTGTATTGTTTGTTATGCTGTATAATATCGGTGTCCTTGTGGTTGATGATATTGTTTTTGGGTGAGATTTTGTAGCTGTAAATAATCGTAGATGTCAGCTGTCGCACGGTGAAGTCATGTGCATAACAAAGCGCTTGTATGAACATTAAAGACTTAGTGATATAGTGATTTGGCGTCAGTTGTGCAATGATGTGCATGCGAAAAACATGCTTGTATGAAGATGGATGCCTTACATCTCGAGATCTCAGGATATGTCATAATGTAGGTTGGGAAAAAAATGATAACAACAGGGTGGTGGTAAGATGTTGTCTCAGTGACGGTGTCAGTTCTGTCATGCACTCCTTCAGGGGCGAATTTTCACATGTAGATGTAAACTACTCCAAATCAATACCATTTCACACCACAGCTCTCTGATATGTCTTTCACATTTACTTTTTCCATTTTGATCATGTAGGAAGGTTGTCAACGTCGTGTAGCTATACACTGCTGCCAAAATCGAGAACATCCACCAGTTATGATGGCAAAGATGAAAGGTGATGGCAGTTATCAGCTGTTCTTCACATATTTCAAGTTCCTTATCAATAAGCTTGGTGTGGCAACATTCAAGACAGCAGATGTCATTCAGCCTTATTTCAAAACAAAGGAAATGCTAATAATAGAAATGACCACGACAGCACAAAAAGGTATTCGTACCTACGAACAAGTGGATTTCTAATTTGAGCAGGACACCTTGGAAGTAATGCATGTGTTTTGTGCATCAAGATTTGGAGTTGTAGACATTTTTACACTATGAGGAAGGGCTTGTAACTACTGTGTATAAAGCAGAACTGGTGAAGATCATTGTGAAGGATAGCATCTTTGGACTTGGGGTATCGTGTGAGGTGTGTGACAGGTGGAAAGTGTATAATAGATTGTGTTGCCAGAAGTTAGTGGCAGACCTTCAGAGTGTTTGACAGTTGACGGTTTAATAGGTCATTCTCTGATATTTTGGTTGCGAAGAGAACGACAGTAGATATGTTATTGTGAATTGTAGATCTTCCTACATAGTAATGAGGATACCTATAGCGATGTATTATTGTTCTGTAATAACTGTTATGAGTCAATGTGGTAGGCTCTTTTGACTTTCTGGATGTCAATTGCTTGAAATCACAAATGCTATCTTCACACTTTTGATGACTCAAGTTAACATTCTCTGCTTTTTTGTTTAGCGTATTTCCTAGGCTAAATGCTGCCGAGTAAAAAGTGCAGTATTGGTAGGGAATGGGGGTGGAGGTCGTCTGAAATAAAAGTTATCGGTGTATTGATGAGATATTGTCAAGCAAAGCCCTGAAAGGTACCAAGCTGTTTTATTTAGATCTGGTATCAAGGCACTGTGACTTCTAATAGATACTCCAGGAGTCATTGTATTGTCACATATACACCGCTCAGTAGTACTAAGCAGACATAAAGTGTATATAGAACGTGATAATGAGTTGTCGAATTGGTTATGAGTTTATGGTGGAAGTGGCTACAGCCAAAGTAATGAATGACAGGAAAATATGTAGTAGAAAAAGAGAAAAAATACAACAGTTTTTTTGAAAAGTGCTGTTGAAATGTTTTAATTGAGTTCATCTTTGTCTGCAAATAAAGTGCACAGTACAGATTGCTCAACGAAGCCGTTGTAATAAAGTGCGATGCTTTCATGACCTTAGCTTGATAGAATGACAACCTGAAAGCAAAAGAGAGCAGATCTTAATTCTGTGAATGCACACTACCGGAAAAGATGGCGACTGGTACACTTAGTCATAGTTCTTAGCGAATAAGAACAGTCAAAATGGTCGTAAAAACAGAAAGGAAAGTTCTAAAAGGTTGAAACTTAGTATACAGAATGTTGCTACCACAGGGCCAAATTTATGCCAAAAATGTACCTTTTTGTGTGCGTATTGGCTGTGTTAGGTTGGGAAGGTATTGTGGTAAAAGAGAGAACTCCGATCTTTTTTCATACGCTGGATTGGTAATAGTAAGGTCAGAGGTTCTTGTTGGTTTTCACTTTCATGGTGAAACTAAAGAAATGTTTTCTTACACATATACTAGCCTAAGTCAGCAGCTTGCATCGACTAAGTCATCCAACAAAACAACCACATCTTATAAAGAAAATCGTAGACGTGTGAGTTTGTATTGCTTAGATGAAATCTGCATGTTACTGCTCCTGGGTCTCTGAGAATGTCGTTGAACATCGTTGAAAGCTGCTTGACTTCAGTGTAAAGGGGTGTTTACTTGAGACTGGTATTATTGTCACTGTCGTATAAGTTCATCCTGGTTCACTCTTGGTTCTGTGTATTTGCTTACGTGATTATAGTACTATTTGTCATAACAGTGTGAGTCATACTTGTGTCAGTTCCCCCAGTATTGGTACAGGCTCAAAATTGTTATTCTGGTATAGAAACCGTGATATGAGTATGATGTAAACAGAGTACAAGAGTTTGGTTCATTCAGCATTAAGTTTAACCATGTTGCCATCCAGAATAAAGCTCGCATTGGAAAAATTCATTTTGTGATTGTTTCAGTCACTGAGTTTTTATGTCTTTACATGACAATACGAAACACATCATGCTGACATTCAGTGTTTCATCGTGTAGAATTATGTTTGAGTGGGGTGAGAAATTGAATGGAGTCAAACAGTGGTATATATGTCCTTTGTGTTCAAGTACGAAAGCTAGGTTACTGTGATCACTGCGTTCGATCCAGTTCAATCCAGTGAAGAGTTACTCATCTAAGCTGGGATGATCATATCAGTGCTCTTCTCCATGTACTTTTAGTGTAGGAAAAGGCTGGATCAAAATTGGCACTTGCACAGTTTCCAGTAGGGATAAAACACTGTAGAAGGCCATGAAAACTATATCTCGCACTTGTCTACCACCAGAATGAAAATACTTCTCCTCAAAGACAAATTTTGTCGTCAATCACACTGATCACAATTTTCAGAGAGAGATGCGCGGTGATGAGACGTTGAGACTTCTTCTCAAGGCGTTTTGCAAAGAGTTATTCACTAATAAAGGGGAAATTCTATCTTGTGAATCTGTGAAAGCTTGCAAAAACCGAAAAACTCATAGGAGTATTAAGCCTGAATAAGACAAATATCCAGTTCAAATTCCCGACCCTTCCTCTAGCGAGGCACAATCCACAGTCAAATAATGTCTGGGGTCTGGTGGGGCGAAGGGGGGGGGGCGTGATGTTTAAGGTTGAATTTCACCAATACACAAGGGTATTTGACAACAACAGTGATGATAAGTTGATTTAAAAGCCGCCATTATGAAAAGTACGTGATAATGAGTTGTCGAATTGGTTATGAGTTTATGGTTGAAGTGGCTACAGGCAAAGTAATGAATGACAGGAAAATATGTAGTAGAAAAAGAGAAAAAATACATCAACTTTTTTCAAAAGTGGTGTTCAAATGTTTAATTGAGTTCATCTTTGCACAGTACTCTGCACAGTACAGATTGCTCAATGAAGCCATTGTAATTAAGTGCGATGTTTTCATGACCTCAGCTTGATAGAGTGACAACCTGAAAGCAAAAGAGAGCAGATTTTAATTCTGTGAATCCACACTACTGGAAAAGATGGCGACTGGTACACTTACTCATAGTTCTTAGCAAATAAGAACAGTCAAAATGCTCGTAAAAACAGAAAGAAAAGTTCTAAAAGGTTCAAACTTAGGATGCAGAATGTTACTACCACAGGGCCAAATTTATGCCAAAAATGTAGCTTTGGTGAAACAAAAGAAATGTTTTCTTACACATATACTAGCCTAAGTCAACAGCTCGCATCGACTAAGTCATCCGACAAAACATCCACAACTTATAAAGAAAATTGTAGAGGTGTGACTTTGTATCGCTTAGATGAAATGTGCATGTTACTGCTCCTGGGTCTCTGAGAATGTTGTTGAACATCGTTGAAAGCTGCTTGACTTCAGTGTAAAGGGGTGTTTACTTGGGACTGGTATCATTGTCAGTGTCGTATAAGTTCATCGTGGTTCGCTCTTGGTTCTGTGTATTTGGTTATGTGATTATAGCACTATTTGTCATAACAGTGTGAGTCATACTTGTGTCAGTTCCCCCAGTAGTGGTACGGGCTCAAAATTGTTATTCTGGTATAGAAACCCTGATATGAGTATGATGTAAACAGAGTAGAAGAGTTTCGTTCATTGTGCATTAAGTTTAAGCATGTTGTCATCGAGAATAATCCTCACATTGGAAAAATTCATTTTGTGATTGTTTTAGTCACTGAGTTTTTATGTCTTTACATGACAATACAAAACACATCATGCTGACATTGCACATGCTAAAGGGCAGATCGTATAAATATCTGCTATATTTGAATGATTTCAGCAGTGTTTCATTGTGTATAATTATGTTTGAGTGGGGTCAGAAATTGAATGGAGTCAAATATAGTTGTAAATAGGTCCTTTGTGTTCAAGTACGAAAGCTAGGTTACTGTGATCACTGCGTTCGATCCAGTTCAATCCAGTGAAGAGTTACCCATCTAAGTTGGGATGATCATATCAGTGCTCTTCTCCATGTACCTTTAGTGTAAGAAAAGACTGGATCATTCATGACTTCTGACATAGGATGCCCCAAAAAATAAGAAAGGATCAGTCAAAAGAAGAAATGTAGGGCACAAAATTGGCAGTTGGACAGTTTCCAGTAGTAATGAAACACTGAAGAAGGCGATGAAAACTATATCTCGCACATGTCTACCACACAGACTGAAAATTCCATTATTTAAGAACTGGAATAACCACCAATATGAAACATAAAGGTAATGATGGATCGGAAAAGCTCTCACTAGAAACAAAGATGCTCAACTGATGTACCAGTCACATGGAAGGTTCAACATCCACCCCCCAGGCCCCCCCCCCCCGGAGGGGAGAACTTTGCACGATTGCGTGGCTCAAATTGCCTCCTCTCGGGGCAAAAAACAGGTTCGAATGCCCCACGAATTAGTTCTGAAATACTTCTCCTGAAAGACAACTTTCGTCGTCAATCAAACACTCTTCACAATTTTCAGAGAGAGATGCGCGGTGATAACACCTTGAGACTTCTTTTGAAGCCGTTTTTCAAAGAGTTATTCACTAATAAAGGCGAAATTCTATCTTGTAAATGCGTCAAAGCTTGCAAAAATTGAAAAACTCATAGGAGTATTACGCCTGAATAAGACATATGTCCAGTTCAAATTCCCAACCCTTCCCCTTCCCAGGCACAATGCACAGTCAAATGCCCGGGCTCTGGGGGAGCGGGGGGCGGGGGTGATGTTGAAGCTTCAATTTGACCGATACACAACCGTATTTCACAACAACAGTGATGATGAGTTAATTTAAAAGCCGCCATCATGAAAAGTAGGCGTACCTACTTACCTCATATTGTAAGTTGTTTCACTTGACACTTGACCCGAATTCCTGACGAATGGAGGAAGAAATGAAGTCTTCTCCATTTTCCAAGAAAATATTCAGAATTCTTAGGGGAAATAGACCAGAGATATCGACCAAAAGAAGTCATGTCTTAGTCAAAGCTTTTGTCCGCCTTGTAGTTTGAGCTGTGTGACCACGCCTGAAAACGGAAGTGGTCTCCCTCAGTCCCAGGCCGACGGTGGCGCCGGCCAAAGCGATCGCGGCTCTCAAGAAGAATGAGGCCGTACGAGATAGGGACGCTTGCAGACATGCGTAGGACAACAGAGTAAAATGTGCTAGGGCTTGATTGTGGCCTGTTCCGGGCAAATATCGCTTCTCAGGCGCACAACTAAAAATAGCGACCATTTTGTCACGACGGGTGATTGGAGGAACTTGTAACGGAAAAAGTACGCGAATGTTCATTCGTTTATGGCTAGAGTGTACGTGAGCGTAGCACATGTGTGGCCCCGCCCTGCATATGTTATCTGGTGGGACTTGTCTATCAAACCCACGTGAAACCAATGGACTCGGAGCAAAGGCGGAGCGTTAGACGCAAACAAATATGCTACAACGTTGTCCAAGAATGTACTTGGTAATAGTATCAGCCATGGACAGCAAGAGTGTTGAAGGGTACGTGCATAACGTGAGTCCTACTATGAAATCGAGGAGAGGATCTGTTCCGTACTTCAATTTCCTTCCGCAGACAGCGAAGGCCTCATACCGTCGAGCAGTTTGCTATGACGAAAAGTTGCAGAAACAGCTTGAAGGCTACCAAACGTCCAGAACAGCCGCAAAATTACGCAACGTAGGCGAAAAACGCTCGTTGGTGGACGCCGAAGCTCTTGATCTAGTTGTAACGAAGCGAACGCGGCTGCAACAGGCTAGCAACGCAGAAATCGATTTTGAATACCTGGAAAGAGCAGAAGACTTGCCAATGGCAATTGCAGAGATTCAGAAGGTGGAAGGGGGTCAACTGGTTATCGCTGAAGGCCGTGTAACATGCTCTTCAGACCAGATCAAAGAGATCGTTATCAATGGTAATAGCATCGCTTGCAACGAAAGCGCGATCCTAACAGATCAAACGGGGTCTATTCCTCTTACGATCTGGGGAGAACTGAACAAAACGTTGACATCGGAAACTAGCTACAAGCTAGCTCCCCTTCGTGTAAAGAGCTACGATATCAAACGCGTGTCCACGACGCCATACACAAGGGTGTTGAAATTGGAAAAAGAATTTCCGCCAGCGGAGGAAGAGTTCGCGGGAGCAGCAGATATCACAGAAATACGAGTCCCGAGCGTCAACTTTGCCGAGGACTTCAACCGGTGGTTTAGCTGTGGACGCTGCTCTAAAGCCCTCACGGACATTGCCACCTTAGAAGTGGTGACATGTGACAGCTGCAAAGCGAGCCAAAGGATTGCTAACTGCGCGCAAGAATGCAATTTGCGGATCACGGTCCAAGATGAGGACAACACCAAATATGTTCTTACAGCGTTTAGGGAGGTGTTGAATGCGATGGTAGCAAAGTCCAACGAATTGAAACAGGAAGACCAGGCCATCAGTCTTGAGAACACTTCTCCAGAGGAGATATACAAAGCTATTCTCTTGTTGCCTGAAGTCACCGTTAAGTTTCGCAAATCCACCGCTGTTATCACCGAAGTACGGTTTGACTAGTAATAAGAGAACTCGTAGCACACCACATCTGTTGGAAACTGTTATTTAAGAGTTCTGCACAGGACGTTGTGTGTATCGCGAAATATACGCGTTTGCAATTTTGGACATGAAAGGGCTAGGTGATAATGCATGTTGAAAGACTGTTGTGTTCCTATTGTCGGCGATTTTCACTTAAGCCTCTGAGCAATGAAATTGTATGTTGTTTTTAGGCGAACCGAGGTGAGATGGAAGAGAAACGCGTTCATATTTGTGACTCGATGTAAAAGTTGTCAAAGATTTTGAAATGCTAGTGATCAGGATATTTCCGTGCTACACAGCACACGAAAGATAGGGTTTTCATTCGCGAAACCGTTATGTTCTTGATACATCGTTAGAAATGGGAGAGAACTTGTTGATGAGAAATCAGTTGTTGTTTAAAAATGATGTTTGAAAATTTCAAGTGCTGAAATGACAGTGTTGTTGCAACATGGTACAATATGGGAATAAAGTTATTTGTCTGAAAAGAATTTTACTGTTGTTGATTGCCACTTTTTTAGCCATGTCAGCCCAAAACGGTCTTAGATGATTTGAGTTATACACACAGATGTTTCCATGAAAGAGCAAGAGGATAGTTTCATCATTACAATAGCAACACAAAAGTCGTAACCCTCCCCCTCTGCCCCCCTGAATAACATGGAGTTTGGGAGGATGCACGAAATAATGGCGTGTGTTTCAGGATACTTAGTTCATTTGCGTTACCTGTTGGAAATTGTTCACAGCGGTCTATTCTTACCCGTCGATAGAGAGCTCTTGAGATCAGGTCACTTCAACGCGAGGACGTGGGCGTTTTAGGCGCCTGCCGTGATCTCGAAATAAGCCTAGCTACAAAAAAGCCGAAAAATGGGCTAAAAATCGTTGCGGGATTTCTCCAAAAATGTTGTAGAAATTTGGGGTTTCACCTGTAAAAATCCGATGACAACTCCAAAAAATCTGTAGAAATGCGAATAGATTTAAAAATTCGGTGACGCGTCGTCAAAATTGCAGGGCTTTCGTGCGCTTTCAAGTATCGGCCTCAGTGACAACCACATAGAAGCTCTCGTGCGCGCTCCATTTTGAAGTCACGGAGAGCAAGGAATGCTGGATTATAAGGAAGACCGCCCATTGATATAGCCGCCGAGGGGGTTCAAGCTTTTTTGTAACAGGTAACGCAAAAAGCGCGAAAATATTCAAGAAAACCTCTAAAAATCCCTCCAAATCTGTAAAAGTTATGTAGCTCTCTAAAAATCTGCTAAAGCTCTAAAAATGCCGAAAACGTGCCGATTTTTGTAGCGAGACCACGCACGTGCTACGCTTGAACTCACGTGAGCAAATAGGACCTTTTGTGTTACATGGAGTGGGAAGTCATGTTTCTTCGTCTGCTTCGTCAGATGCCAATACAAAAGTTATGTCTTCAAAACGCAGACGTCTAACACAAGGTTTGAATTATGACTCGATGCAGCGAAACTTCGTCGAGGGAGACTGCTAAGGAAACTGTAAAAATCTTGAAAGGAACAGAACAAGAGCGGTTCCGCCGATGTTTAAACTGATCCATCACGTGACAGTCAAAACAATATGCCGGACGGTATTTTTATCAGTTTGGAGAAGATTTTGAAGCTGTTTTGGCTCTTCTGGAAGACTATCGACAGTTAGAGGAACAATTTGAAAGCTTCCTCAGCGATGTAAGTAGAAAACTAGACAATTTTTACTTTTCTTTTGCCTGGATTACAGTAAAATCACGAGCTCACGTGCCAAGATAGTTGAGAAGTTACTATCGTCCCGAGCACCACGTCAATGTTGTGTCTTCAACTTCAATTTAACTCCTATTTAACTGGAGGTGAAACTGAAGCAAATGTTCCTCTAATAAAATCGAATAAGAAGAGTTATCCTAGGATATAGCCATACCTTGTCGTTAAATGTGGTCCTGAAGTACAGAATGTCTTTTGTACAAAATTCCGTACTTGGTGTCTTGTTTATTCGAACGGTCGACCTCAGCTCGTGTATTAAAGGCACCTTGTTGTTTGCAAAGACTCGGTGGTTTTCTATTCTTATATATTTGTTTGCGTACCAATTGTAGGTTTAATGGAGAGAAATTGCATGCAGCGACTGGGGAAAGCAGTCTAGTGGACGATAGAAATGTGCTAAATACAACGATGAACAACAAAGATTGTCTGTAAGGCGAAGCATTGTTGCCCAGATTGTGAATAATGCTGTACAAAATGTTAAAGAAAACAAAGTCTTCAACGCCGACTTACCAGCCGAATTCAGCCAATATGAATATATACAGCATACCAATACTGAGGCTTTCTGTGTTTAAAGCACTATACGATGGATACTTAAAGAATGGTGACGCGGAAACGTTGTATACGAAATATTAATCCTACGTTCCAGTGAAATGTGCAAAGAGTTCTTTCTTCAGAGGAATATGCCGAAATGCAGCTGGAATGTTAGTAATTAGAGTGGCCCATAGAATCCTTGTGCTCTGCAAGCGTATGAAGTTATGTCTGACTTCCATGCAAAAGTGTCTTATGACAGAAACAGAAGGCTGGTTTGCAGTACTTGGGGGTATGTTTTACAAAATCTGCATAAAAAGTGTCGAAGAAAGTCTTGTAGTGATAGCCAGCAGGCAATAGCTATCCTGAAACGTTCGAAATTGGAGCATGGTTGTGACTCCCAAAAGGGGACTTCCACTTTCAGATGTGGTACTAGGCTCTCACCTATAACAGAGACTGCGCAGATAGTATTCTCTAGTACTGAACCTTATTTCGGGCAGTGAACTTGTAAACTTGCTAGTACTTTGGAAAGACTGCACATTCGTATGATAGCTCAGAAGTCAGTCAGTGATAGTGATGTCGTATGAAACTACCAAAGAATGGTTTGTCATGCGGAAGTGGTTGGCAGTAAGAATGTTTGAAAGTATGTCCTGTACAGTATTGTAAATTTATACATCAGGCTTCAGTTGTTCTCTCTAGTCAAGCAGATGATTTCACAAAGAAATGTACATGCCGAAATCAGCTTCTGTGTTTATGTACAACCACAACTGAATCAAATCCATTTTGTGTACAACACTTGTCCATGGCTTGGACTGTGTGAAGAAAAGTGAACACCATTCAATGCGTCCTTTATCGACATGAAGCTAGAAGTCCGAGACAATAACACTTTGCACAAAAGAACTGCCAGTATTACGTACTTGCTCTATTACAGACACAAAAGCCTAGTCCTAGTTGTATCCCTTATAATAGTTCACTATATTTCATAGAACTGTTTTTCTGAAAAGTAAGGAAAGCATGATGTAATTTTGTTACGATCGACTTGTCATTACGTGATGAAATATTGGCCCTGCGCCATTACTGAATTTTTCAGCTCACTCGCTTTAGAAAGACAAACACAAGCCTCAATAGTTTGTAAGTGTGTCTGTAATGCCAGTCCTCTGATATTAGTGTTAGATGAGTTTAAGAGGATACTGTTTCGGCGTGTTCTACTTTCAGGCGCAGAGCAAGGCTGAAATAACTGGGGGGGGGGGGGCAAATCTACAATGTATATATTTATATTTATATAGTAAGTTTTAGATGTAAATATTTTTTTGATAATTCATTGTAAATATCTTAGAAAGTTAGAAGGGCCACAAATTTATTAGTGGTTTGCACTATTTCGTGCTGCCCTTGTTAAAGAAAGTTTTTATTATTATTATTATCAATTGTGTGTGAAAAATGTGTCGCTCCGCAATTTTCTTGTTGGACTCTCACAGCCTTCACTAACAACTGCTATTTCCAAATCGTCATAAACTGCCAAAAATTATTACTTCAGCGGGGGAGAAATACCTTGCGAAACCTCAATATCCTAAGATGTGCAAGAGATATGTGCTGGAAGAAAAATAAAATGTTTTTATCGAGACTGCTATGGCTGAATTTGCAACACCTTTTTATTCCAGTTTGAACCCCCTCCCCTCTCTCGCAGCATATAAGCCCTTCAGTATGTAGCTCCACCACAGATGCCTTACAAAGCTGTATAAGGCAATTGCTTATGCTTGTAGCCAGTCTTCCTCTTGTCACATTAACATGACATTTGCAAAAATTGTTGCCCTGGGATTGCACTTAATGGTAGCCACATGTTGTGAGAATGGCTCTACTTTTGATAAAAACAATAAAGAAAACTCTTGCATTAGCACTTCTATATTTTGGTTTCATGTCTCCCACAGGTTACGATGTTTGTTTTTGCTTTGGAAAGACACATCTGCATGTGTGCAACATTTCACTTTCACTATTTTCCGCCATTATTGTTTATTGTTGCTATGGAAACATCACTTCTCTGCAGAGGGTAACCGATTCTACACTGCAATTGAAAAGCAACAACTGTTCGAAATGTCATATTGAGCTGACAACGAGAACACTCTCTATGAGTTGTGGCACACATAGCACACTCGGCTGTAAAAGTCAGTGGTACTGTCCTTTCTTTCAAATAGGATGCTGTCTGATAATTGGTGCAGCAAAACATCTGAGATAAGCACGCTTTCCAGGCGCACAGGACTTGAAACAACAAACACCGAAGCATAGGATTGTCTAGATTTCAACAAAACAACTGGATGTCTGCCACATCAAACATACTAAAAAAGCCTGGTACATTTTCCAGAAGTGATCACAGCATGATTTGTGAAACAATCACACATGCATTGCGGTAGAAATAGTCACACTACAGATCAACATTACAACAGACAGAAGTACGCAAAATCAAAAATCTGTTTTCATTGTCATTACTTATACTCATAGTGAAGTCATTCGAATACAACAGGTACTCACAAATGACAACTGCTAGATAATCCGATGACTTATTTAGACTACTTTCATAAGACATGCATCAACAATAGTAACAAGAGAAGCAAGTTTCATATCAGAGTGAGATGCGGCCAAATTGTAGACGTCCATCATGCGTCTTGTAGTCTATGCATTGCACATCTGAACAACCCGTAATGAGCACGTAATTGTGTTAATTAGCAGATAACAACGCAACAACAACAACAACAACAACAATATTTGCAAGAAATAGTTTCACAAATCTCGGCTATATTCAACTTGTCTGTAGGTGAGCACACGATATAGGAAAGAAGTAGATAATTTCCATGTTCATAATCTCAACATGTTGAATAATGAAGACCATCGTAATAGCATCACCAGATGATCCCCAAAATTGCGCCAATGCGACAGAAGGCACTGAGGGGGGAATGACAATATCTTTTAGCAACAAGGATTCTAGGGAAAAGGTGTTTTGGATCATGTTTATATCATGTCAATGGAAATCATTACTTGAACGATCTTCTGAAATATTGCATTCTTTCCTTAACACTGTCCGGCCACTTTATTTAGTTTTGCTTCTTGGCTTTCCGACGGTGATAACGATTGTAAAACCATCTCTTTATAATGACTGGATCCAGATGAAGACTGCAAGCAACCTCTCGCACTTTCTCAGGACTGGGCCGTGACTTCTGGTCAAAAACACGAAGCAGAACCTTCAATTCATGATTCGAAAATGTTTTCCGTTTTTTCCGAGAGCCACATAATTGCAAAGGGTATACCTGTGGCCTTGCTGACGTCATCCATTCCATGAGGTGCGGATAGAGTATTTCGACTTTCTTCCTTTCCAACTTGTTACATTCAAGAAGAGAGATTGTTGTTTGGGTAATCTGATATCCAGTACAATGCAGGATATTGTTTGATACTTCAGCTTGTGTATATCCAAGCGAAATACGCTGATCTTTGAACACTGTAGGAAAACTGTTGAAATCCACAACCGCCTTGTCTATGAGTTGAACTGCTTCTGCATCTATCCATCAAACAAAAAAGCAAAATCAAACAAAGCCATATTGTTTTTAGTAATGCAGTTCTGGCCACAACTGTTGAAAAAGGTGGGAGGCAACTGTTGTTTCTCATTTCAGCAGTATTAACTAGAGAAATGTACTTTTCTATACATATAAGTGTCGTCTCATTTCAAATAACAGCTATGAAAGACAGCATTATTACGAAAATCACACTGACAACTGTGATCATGGGTCTCCAATCTCTCTTAGAGTATTACCGAGAGCGACATGGAATTACGCGCTAGTTAAATAGTGGTCACTTGTGGTCTAGTCTGAGCTTACTGAAAGAACGAGAGCTCTCTCTTGTTGCAAAATGCTCATTGTCAACTTCAATTCAGAATGAGCTTTTCAAACACATGTATTTCAAGATGTTCTACTTAGTACTCTCAGTGACTATTGTTGCGTTCTGTAAACACAATTAATGCAGCTATAATTCATCATGTGACAGCAAGATCCTTTAGACCTTACCACACTATCTTAGTTCATATCCTGATTTATAGTCGGTTGCCTTGAATGACAACGTATCTTAGTGAACAATCGTTCGTCTGTAGCATTGTGCCAGGCAAATAAGTAAAAGTTGTGAAAATGTTCAAACATATGCATTGACCAAGTCTTATTTATCCACTATGCAAAGCACTCATAGCCCATTGGTAACCACTACCCCAACCCACGCCACCCCAGGATACAAATGTCAACCACTGTATCCTCTTGTCATGACACACTCATAGCAAACACTTCAATAGAACAGCCTTTTTTCTCTATTTCAAAGTTGTTGCGATAACAACAACAAACAATTAAGTGGCTGTCTCCCTAAGATCCTCATAACGCAAATTGGTCACAAAATAGATTTCCTTCAAATCTTGTATGTAAATTGCACTTTGTCTGGGTACTTTAAAAACACTTTTCGTTTGGGCTCTAAATCCTTTCTTTGGCAGTTTACAAGGGGGGTGCGCTAGTGGACAAAAATAAACATGTTATTGGTACAAAAATGCCAATTTTCCATACTTTTGTTAACTCCTCACAACACTTAAAATTTGATCCAGGACAAAATGCTACTGTTGTATCAAAACAACTACATGGAAATGTGAGTAACACTCTAGGATAAGGAAGAGTTGTACCTACCAAACAACAATAGAATTTTGTTTTCCATCAAATTTTAAGTGTTGTGAGCAGTTACCAAAGTTATTGAAAATTTGCATTTTTGTACCAATAAAATGTCCATTTTTGTCCACCAGGGGACCCCACTTGTAAACTACCGAAGAAAGCATTTACAGCCCAAACGAAAAGTGTTTTTAAAGTACCCAGACAAAGTGCAATTCACATACAAGATTTGAAGGAAATCTATTTTGTGACCAATTTGCGTTATGAGGATCTTAGGGAGATAGCCACGTACAGAACGCCCTTGAGAGAACCCTCAATATAAATTCTGGGATGCCTTCACATTTCTGCAATTGCTAACGGAAATTCTTCGGAGAATGGCCTCCCCCCTGTACAATAACACTGATTTTCCCCATCCAAAAAAAGTTTACTCGTTGCACAATATTATTAAAGGGGGCTGGGGGATCATGTCATCTCTGGCTCGGGGGATATTGATTTGTTCAATTGAATTCATTTCCAAGAGGCCTCGTTTATGGAAATGCGCCCCAAAATTATTGACCCTGCCAAACAACATGTCAACAATGTTTTCAGTTAGTCCAACTCTGACATGGTTCCATTTCCCGCTCTGACTCGCTGGGGTACCCTTAGCAATTCACATAACCCATATGTTTGTGTTATATTAGGCGAAATGCCTGCCACATCTTAGCTAACGTGTGACTCTGATGTGTGCTCAACGCACATGAGGGCGTACTTTTTTCCTGCCATATTTCAAAACATCCCAGAACAGCTAAGAAAGCTTACCCAGGTTTGCTAAGAATCCTATGTTAGGCCTAGATTTTCTTGGCCACAATTACTTAACGTATGAGAGACATAAGCTTATATAACCGTAGGCCTCAGAGTGCATATGTTTTGCACTGAAAATATTAGAGAGAGAGCGCTGTCATGAC
Source organism: Siderastrea radians (assembly GCA_964017195.1). NCBI lineage: Eukaryota > Metazoa > Cnidaria > Anthozoa > Scleractinia > Rhizangiidae > Siderastrea > Siderastrea radians. The sequence continues at coordinate 47,725,753 of OZ024892.1, read as the reverse complement.
TGATAAAGTACGTTCTTGACGTCCTTACCTTGTCTAGTGTCCGGGGTTTTCAGCATGCCTCTACGTTGTGTCAATTGAAAGAAACGCAATTTCTTGTCTAACGAACTCAAGCCCCAAGCATACTCCGGAAACCTTTGTCGTAAAACACTGAGCATCGCAGGTCGACTGAGTTCTTCTTCAGATAAAGTTTCTAGTGCTTCTCTTAACTCCACGTCCCATTTCCAAGTGCCACCAGCCACCCTCGCCATATCAGATCAAAAACCGTAGGAAAAGATGCAGTCAAACGGCGAGATTTGTTCCTTCTCAATCAATATGGCTGCCCGACGGTATTAAAGAATGATCTTCTGAATCTCGCTTCCACATATATAACGAGTCTCCTGAGAAGTTAAATATGAGAGAACTGCATTGATAACGCCAAACTCTCTCCTGTGTTATATTATAAAGCTCACGTTCGACTTGGTCGAGTCAACGCTTCCTTCCAAAAGAGATCTAAATAAACTTTGCCGAATCGTTATTTCGTCTTCGTGCGTGGGCCTCGCGAGACGACCCAGGACACGAGCGAGGGTCTCCCACTACAATGTTCTGATTGGCCCAGACATCACTTGATTGACAGGAATTAAACGCTTTTCTCCTATGCAACATCGCGCGCTTATAAACACATCATGGATGGAGCTGTCTAAACCGAACGCGTCTTTTCTCAAAGCGAACGATCGCGACGAAACTTCCACTCCTCGACAGCGATCAATGCTAAGAGGTGCACCAGTTGTCAACTATTAGAAGCTCTTTGTGTACCGCTACAACAGCTATTGGGCGTTCGTGAGTGCATGGAATGTTGCGTGGATGACATAGTTTGACAACGTCACGTTGGGGATTCGAGTGCGAAGTCTCGCTCTTGAATTCAGGTACTATAGTTTAATGACCTGCGTTTGCTATGTACCAATTTTGCGCTTCTCCAAAAGCTGGTGTCAAAACATTGTCCTATATATAGCTAGAAATACCGTTACAATTTTTTGTCTTAGGAAAGAGTACTCTTCCTCTCTCGCAGTCTCTCGACATCTGTCCGTACTCTTGTATACCTTCATACAAATGCGCTTGTTAATTCTCTCTCTGTCTGATCAAATTTTGCAGCTTACCATCCGAGAATCTTATCTGCACGTAGTAGATGTACATCACCTGTGAAGCTATAGCGAACCAACATTCCACCGCTTTTGCCACTTTCTGGAGACGATCTGTACTTAGTTTCAATCTGTACTTAGTTATTCAAACCTATGACAATATGCATGATGACAACGTTCTCCTTCTTCGCAAGGTAGGCCTTCTCAATGATGAGCTTTTGCTAGCTAGTGAACTACGTTCGTCCTAATACAGCAAACACACAGAAATCAAGACAAATTCTACCAATCACGTCTAACCGCGCCCCTGTAAATATAGGAAGCATAGCTCTGCGTTCAACAGCACAATGTCAGTGGACTTTCTACTAACTTGGCATAAAACCAGACCAATAAAGATCTACATATTGACGGGGAATAGTAGCCGATCACAAAAAACAAGGATGTCGATTCCTTTTTGCCTCCCCTAGTTTTGTGCACTGCTGGTAACAGGGCTTCGACCAGATACACATATGGGAAAGCCAAGCGTTTCCGCAAAGTGAACACATACACTTGTAGTTAACTTTGTTACAATTTCTCATTATCAAATTCTGTCGATGCTCAAAACGCTTGATCCGCCATCATCATAGAGTGTACAAGTTAAGCGACGGAATTTAGAGCTTTTAGAGGAATGAAAACATCTTTTCAGAATGAACCGCCGTTTTATCAAAACGCAAAACAATCTACCATTTCGAAACATTTCTGGAGCTGAAGACTCTCGACCAATGCAAGGCGCAGCACTTCTACGAGTCTAGGGTACAATACTTTTCATATTTCATTGTACATCTCAAGTGAAAGGCCTCTATAACTCAGATATTCTTAATATTGCTTAAAGTTTTCGGAAAACTTCAGAAAACCGTGCACAGTTTCCATCCGCAAATCCTCTTCAAAACAACTTCGACATGGAACTACCTGGAATTAACGATCGCACTTCTGCGTGCCTTCCCTCGAAGAAAGAATTGAACCCTTTTGGTTTGCACAAAGCACGAACGGTCTGTCTGAATAAACGTATTAGTTCGAAGAGCTAAGTGTCTCCTCTTCTTTCAATGTTCATTACAGACATTTCGAACCAATCTAACCTAAACAAAAAGACAACTGCTCCCTTGTGGTTTGATTTCACGCGCGACATAAGATGACCAAGTGCTAATTTCCTGACCCGATCAAACAACTCCCGGGAATAAATACCTTGAAGTCATTTCTATCGTGCCCAAATCTTTTTTTTCTAATTTTTTCTACTCAACAAGTATTAACAGTTATGTGGAAAGCTATACGTCATTTTAAAGGGTAGGAAGTAAGCTTTCCAAAAATAAAAAACACTCGCAGTTCTCCACACTTCTTTCTTTATTTATTTCGTCAACAGGTATTTACAATTATGTGGCAAGTTACACCTCTTTTCAGAGAGGACTAAATAAGCTTGCCCCCGCAATTTTTTTTTTGAACAGAAACCATGGTATTTTAATTAATGTGCATAAATTAGCATACATTAGAGTGAAAATCCGCAAAATTTGGGGAGGAAAGTAACTTGCTCCAAAATTTTCTGTGGTTACAAGGAAACTTTCAAGATAGTTATCCTTCTTGTGATACTAGCAATATCTCCAGCAAATTTGGCTGAAAATAATGAATACAGAATTTATTAGGATTTATGAATGATTACCACATAAAAACACAAATTTTCTCTTTTGAAGGAGCACAATGCAGACACACCCATTGTCCCTTCTCACACCGCTGGTGTCTCTTAGCAGGCCCACTGTGCTGCAGATAAAATCAAATTGGTAGTTTTTTCAAGATTGTAATAAACAACAACCCATCAAAACAGTTAATTTTAGGAGTGTGTCTGGATTACCCGTATGTAGACACACCCAAGAGCCTATCATAATGCTTATGTTAGGGATCTGTCTACATTGCCTCCTCTGTAGGCACGCATGGATGTGTTATAAAAAAAATCAGCTCCCTCCTCACCCCCCTGGTGTCTCTTAGCGGGCCCACTGTACTGCTTATGAAATCAAATACACTGTAAGTAGTTAGTTCCAATTTGTAGCAATAACATAAATGAAAATGCTATTGTATTTTGTCAACATTTTTTCACAATAAATTTATAACACAACCATGTCAAACAAGGATATAGATAATTATCCTCGAGCGTTTAGCACAAGTCACCATATTTTGTCGCTTTTGTTCAACAGAAATCTTGAAAAGGTCGTCATATAGGCCACATTCAAGTGTCTTTTTTCAAATTTAGAGGGGAACTGGGCAATTCCTTTCCCAGCCTTTCTTTCAAATTTGAGCGTGAAAGGTAAAGGCATGAATTTGTGAGAATTTTTTTTCATTTCCTGTCGAATTCATCACGTGAGATAGTGAGTGGGTAGAAATGAGTTAAACAAATACAGCACGCGATAGTACAACACCTGCCTGCATCAATGACTTCTGTTGAAACGCCTTATACAAGGAGCGATTACAAATATATTACACACCTATCAATGGTTTGCCCCAGGATAGAGAGCGCGGGGGCAACCCCACAGCAATTTGACATTTTCAGCTCTTTCAGAGTCAATTTCCCCACCCTTGGGTCTCCATTAAGAGTTAAATCCCTACCCCTCGGGATCATAGTGCTTGAATAGTAATGTCCACCAACTCAGCCACTCACAAGACTTTGAACTGGCACTGAGTGCTGCAATTAAATTCCCCAAATTTCCCCAAATGTACAGGGCATATTATAGGTGTTCAAATTGTACACTCCCACTTAAATTATGTATGTACTACGTGCATTGTTGTCATGAGCCATTTCAGCATTGCTGGTAATTTAACACACATTTTGTACTCCTCACAATACCTATCATGACCTGTGAATTGCTTTATTTTCTTTTTCCTTCTCTGACCTGCTTTTGCTGCCCTCTCTATATAACACTACATGTTATAAAACCTGAACAATAGATAACTGATCGATGTTAAAAACAAAAATTCTTGGCTTCAAAAACATGAAGATACTCCTTAATAAAGCGCACAAAGAGAAAGGCCGAGCAATGAACGTGGAAAACTCGTCCAAATGACTTCTCTGTACTTGAATTGAATTTCTGAAGCTGTTAGTCCACATGTAAACAAAAGAAAAAAATCTTTCAACTTCTGAAACAAACACAGTTATTTATTGAAACTTTGACAGAGTGATATGAACCAAAAAATTAATTATTTTACAGTGGCTCTTCAGGTGATGAAACATCACGTCTCCACATGACAAGATATGGAGGGGTTGAGCATTTCACATTATTCATCTGCACTAACCACAGACTAGGAAAACAATATAAACTACTTCACTTTGTATAAGCAGTTGTGATATGCACTTTCCAGTAATTGTGTTAGATCAGCAACTTGATGCAGTCAGTAGACGCCATTACTAGACACAAACCTGCAAAGCATCCCTACGTATGAGAATGATATCATTTTCAGACAGAAGTGCTTCGGGACAGAATGAAAACCCTCTAAACAACTTCTCTGGGCAACCTTCTTGTAGACGACAGATTCTGCAGAAATAAAAATATTTCATCGCCAATCATCATTGATGATAACCAATAATTTGACGACATTATTGGGTTCAGCAATTGAGATTTTCATGAATGATGGATTATTGCTTTTACATGTGTAGCCAGGGAATACTTAGCATGACAAATGTCAACTCAATAATAATGCATTTGTGTGCCAATGAAATGGTCGTTGTTCAAAATGAGACTTGACAAACATCAATTCTTATGTCACATCTTTTCTCGATCCAGTGGGGAATAAAGAAGTCTAACATCATTCTTTTATACAATATTTAGCATACAACATAAAAATACGTCATACTAGGAAGGAACCACTTTCTCTGCTGGATGTTGCTCCCATGCACACATCTGTTGAACATGGCATCATCCAAGTTATCATGCCTGTTTACTATGTGGCTCAAAAACGACTTAAATTTTGCCCAGATTATTCTCCCGGTTCCACACGCAGTGGTTGTCCCACTTCAGTACAAGTGGTTTTCACAGGGTCTGATGCACTCCATTTAACTCTCACAATCACTCTGGTTTGACATTTTCATAAGGACTTTTCTCATCTGTGAAAAACATAATTTCCAAAAATGACGACTCATAAACTGTAGTATAAGTATTTATCACTACCCTTACCAAACTGACATATATGTAAAATATCTGTAAATATCTGCCACATATCTGTGACAGTACTGCACTTTGTCTGTAGTGGGTTTGTCCATATCTGCACCATAACTGCATGACGTTCGCAGATATTTTGCAGATATGTACGACCTTCTTTAAAATATCTGCAAGGTATCTGCACAACAGCTGCATATATTTGACATATACGTAGAAAATATGCAAAACATCTGCATATCATCTGTTGTAGTTTACACATAGTTTGCAGTAATGGGTGCCACCTTAGAAGCTAGATCCCATCAAACTGTAGTTTAAAGTGATTCCACAAAACCAGTGAAACAAATTTGAACCTATTAACAGTCATTGCTAAATACACTGTAGGAAACAATACAAATTTCCAACGATATCTATTCTACAGCCGGGTTATGTGAAACGTTTAACGACTCTATAATGTGGGTGCACTCATTGCTATAACACAAATACCCAGTTTCTCGGTTTATTTGAAAGTTACAATGAAATACCTTTTTGCAAATCTACATGAATGTGAATCTTTTTACAATATTAATGCAACTTTACTGTTGTACCAAACTTGCAAAATACACTCAATGTTTAAATGAAACTCTTTGCATGGCCTGGAGAAGACACTTCAAATTATATACAACTTAAATCTGTCTCGATAAAATTAGGAAATCTACTAATGTAAGCATGGCTTATGCCTTGAAACTCCATGTAAACACATTTTTCCTTCACAGAGCTGATCTTGATCACTTCTACATTGTCTGCCCTGCCAAAAAAAAATTATTACAGCCATTAACTGAGTTCATTTTTTCCACACAAGTGTCTGACGTATAGACTTACATAATTATGCATGCATGCACACAGTAGGCATGGATGTGCTTGTTATACTACAAGACTGAATTATATAATTATACTAGTGTATTTAAAATTTTAACACTTTACATTTTTTGTATTGAAACATCTTTAGCCTGTTGACCTACATGTAACTGCTTTTATACATCAAATTCAGTTCCAGGCAATCCCCGGTCTTGACTACAGTAGTTAAAAGACCCTCATACAGGATTTGCGCCATGCACTGCCGATCGACCGGGGGGGAGGGGGGGGGTGAGGTGATCCTTATTGCAGAAAATGTGTCACAAATGTCTCCTCAGAGCTAGCCACTATAAGGTAAATATCTAACCGCACTGCCAGCATGGTTGGATCAGAAGTGGAGTGGTTAAGGCATCTAACCCAGTAGTTTAAATCCTGACTGGAGCACATTTTCACTGATTTGCTTTGTTGAGTTGATTTGATTTCTGTTCCCAAATTAACTGTAAATATATAGTATATAAGGTACTTATAATACATTTGGCTTGCAAAAAATAACAGAGCAACCATTCAACTTACCGTGGCTTCTTTACAGCTTCAATGTGATTGACGGTAATGTTTGATGCAGGATCAACAAACTGAATAGATGCTTCTGGCTCAAGTCTCTGTATCAGTGCAAATGGTGCTGGTTTACACAATTGGCAGGACCGTACTATTCTATGGGAACAAGGTGGCTCATGTAGAAGGAAGAATTGAACTTGGCCATAAGATTCAACCTGCCCTGGCTGCTTGTTGTATACCACAGTGTAACTGTTCCTCTTAGAGACACGACCATATGCCTTGCCATGGAACACCTCTCTCCCAATCTTTACCCTGTTAAACTTTTTCACTGTACCAAAAGGAGTCATCCCCAGCAACTGAAGCAATTTGGCCTTAACATTTTCATCCAATATGCATTTGCTGGCAGCAGCTAACTTGTAGATATCTTGCCCAATTGGGGCCAACGTGGAAGGAGATTAAAGTTAAAATACAACTTTCAGGCTATTAAAAGGCTACTCTCTCTCTCATTTAACAAGTGCATTAAATTATTCATTGTTCTTTAGTGAATTGATTTACTCAGAAAAAGGATTTTTGGTTTCATTTTCACTTCTCTTAGTTAAATAGTCATTTCTAAAAATTACACAAGTGTGGAATATACCGGTAGCTGGAAAAGACAAAGCCAATGAAAGCCACATTTAATCTCACTGGGGGTGCCATGGTGACACAGTGGTTAGTGCATTAGGCTTCAGATCTGAAGGTCGGTGGTACGATGCCAGTTATGCCATCGTGTTGTACTAGTCATTGTACTAGTATTGGTCATATTGCAATGTCTCCAGGAATGTCTCTGCTCTTGCGCATAGGAATGCTCGCCGACTCAGAAAGCAGGTTAAGCTCCAGCCGTGTGGGCCTCCTTGGCTCATTTGACTCTTTTTAATTTTTAAAAACCACAACACAGGAATGAACAGTTCATTCTAACAAAAAGACAACACTTGAATTTGTTTTAAACATGGCAACTGCAATAAGGAAAACACAAACATACCAGAACTCACTTTGTGATATATTGACAAATCAAATAGGTTTGATTGCTTGATTTACTAAGATGAGCTACAAAATTCACTCACTTGCCCTGGACTCCAAAGTTTAGCTTCGAATAGAACTGTGCAGCAGGAGAACCCTTCTCTAGTCGTTTGGAAAGATCTGGCATACTCTGCATGGCGATCACAGCTGTTACAATCTGATCAAGACCAACAATGAAAGTTCAAAAACAATCCTTCACCCCACGACAATATGGGTTGCTATTACATCACCTCCTTTCTACTATATATGAGCCCAGTTATACAATATAAATTATATTTTTGAGTTTGTATGAATTAAATGATGTTCAGAATGTTTTACCTGCATATCAATGTTCTGTGAGCCATGAAACATGGACTTCAGGTCTCCATTGGCACCTTCAAATTCAAACGATGAATTTACCCAAAGTGGACCAAGCTGTTCCACTGACCTTCTCAAGTGCGGCAAGTTGTGCACATTCATTGTCATGTGACGTTCTCCTTAAAACAGTAATAATACAGTATTACAAAAATCATCAAAGAATCAGTTTGACACACTGAAAGTGCATCAGGTTTTCATGAAAGATGATTAAGCAGGATGTTAACGCAAGGACAGGGACCCTCTGGATACCAGACTTGTTGCTGAATGGGCTCACCTGCCTAAATAATGTTAAATTTACAAGTATTTACAAACACTGATTAACCTAAAAATACAGGACGGTGCAGGTTTAAAAGCCTTACCATAGAGGCCATCAAAGTACAGCACAAACTTTAGCAAGCAGAAGCTACCGTACACCATGTCGTCGTTTGAGATACATTCCTGGTTAAAAAGCCAGGCACCTTCTACAAGAAGCAAGTAGTGCTTAAGGTATTTGTCTCTTAGTATTCCTGTGAGGCATGGAAGACTGTAGTGGAACAACCAAGAACGCAGCTCTGATGCTGATGAGGGAACAAAAAAGAAACCATTTGATTTGCCAGCACTTAAGGACGTTTTTGCCAATTGTTTCTGTGCATCCTTACTGCAAACGCAATTCACTTCGTGATGTCATGCCTCGTCATGCATTGAATGCGCGCGCTGAATGTGTTGTAGAAGTTTGATTTTTTTTAACTTTCCTGCCCTTGCATCATCGAATTCTACTATTATTGAAGCTGCACACTGTTCATTTAAGTCCATCTTAGAGGTTCAGTTTAACTAAAAGGATGACACCGGTTCAAATTATTTACTTAACAGACCCACTTAAGTAAAATTTGACTAAGAAAGTGGATCTACAGCTAATCATTTTTAATATTTTTCAACTAACAAGCACTGAGGCCATGTCGACTTATGAGGGCCGATTTGTCAAAATTGGGGTAGTTTTTGATGTGCTTTATTTCAAACGCGAAGTCTGTGACCCCCCAATTTTTTTCCCTTTCTGACATAGGTAACTCATTATCTGACTGTAGCCAAAGTATGAAAAAAATTTGTATTGTGGAAGTTTCTTGTGCAAACGTCCTTAATTAACAGCACTGTACCACATGCATACCTCATAATTATTCAAAAAAAAAACTGTCAAACAAATACCTTTCCAATATTTTCTGTGATGTTCAAGGGATCTTGGAACTCTGGTTATACTGTTTGGGGGCTTAATGCTCAATAACCGTTCATCAATGAGGCCAATCAAGCTTCCACAATACCAGTCCTCACCGCTGAACTTGGAATCTAGCCATAACTTGAGAAGCTCCTTGCAGACTCCAAGTAAAATCCCATGCATCTAGTCTACTGCTACACCATCTACAACATCAAAGTTGCTAAGTTGGGCAAATTGGCACACACCTTTCACCCCTAACACCTGTAAAGAACAAAACCAACTGTCATCAGTTAACCCTTTCCCTTTCCCTTTTTCCTAAGCGTGTTGACCACTATAATCATCAATTTACATTTACATTTACATACAATCAAACTTTATCGCTCTAGTCTTTCAAATATACAAGAAGCAATATTTGGTCAAATGACTGGGATAAAATTGGCATACCAAACATGGAGTAGGAGTCACAAAGGCCTTCGACCCCAATAATTTTACTGAGTTCTCATGCTTGTTGACACGAGGCCATAACTAAATGTACCGGTACATTTAAATAATGATCTTGTTGATAAATGTCTGATGGGACAATTAGAAGGCCCCTTTCCCTTCCCTCATCCCCATTCCCTTTCCTTCCCTTCCCCACCCCGCTACCTTTGTTCTCAGCCTGTAGCCTTTCTTTTTCCCTAGTTTCCCAACCGTAGCTGTAGCTGTTCACAGGCTATCACAGAAATATACACTAATAAGTATAACATTGAATCAATCAAGTACAAGTAAACTAACTGGCTTTCCATCAGGATCCTCCAGTGACTTCATTCCATTGACCATGGTGTCTTCATGGGTTCGCACCTCAGCATGGCCTGTAGCTGATTGATCGTTGCAAGGGTAGACATGTACTCGACCCCTTCCACATTCACTGGACTTCACTGATTTTCCCGCTTCAACACAAAACGAACACCCACAGAAACCATTGAATTGGATCTCCTCCAGCACTAAACTCTTAGCAGGCAGGTCAAAAACACCACTGATTAGATAGACCTGATTAAACACTCCCCCCTCCCCCCATGTCCCCCCACACTCTCAAGACGGTGGCAAAAGAAAAGTTGGAATATACAAAAAAAGTCATTATCATAATCATGATTTGCAAATGTCATCTACAAATACACGTTGATAGCAGAAGAAGGTTGACAACAAAATCCACGCCAAACCCATATCATGGAACATTGGAAAGATCTTCCTTCCAGAACCACCTGCCAACAGGATAGCAAAGCAGAGAAGCAAATTTCCATGAGGGGTTTTTGTTCCAGGCATATAACATTCCCTGTGCCACACATTTTCTTTTTTCAGGCATTTTGGATTTTCCTACCATATAGTGACCACCGGCATGGTTCCAATTCAACAGTTTTCAACCACAGGATTGTCACCTGACAAGTGTGGCAGAATGGGAACAACAGCACCAGTTTTGACAAATACACAATATGTTTAGCAGCTGTCCGCAAATTATCGTTATGCAACCTGCAATATAAATAAAAACGACATATTTACCATGTGCAGTAGGACTCATCACAAAAGCTGCATGTTCAGCCAACGAGGATTACATGTTGTAAAGCAATGTAGGTTACCACTTCTCTCATCCTGTTCACCATCTCTCCTGACTTTCTTTGCTGATGATCTCGCCTCAGAAACTACAATGTCTTCCACCTTTGCACCACATTTCTCTGGAAACTACACGCAACACATTGCATCCTTTTACATTGTACTCAATCACATACCTTATTCGTGACATCTTGAATCTACCTCTTACCAGTCTTTCCTTACGTCATCTACTGCAGACAAAAAAATATGTATCAAAAATATGTCATCATTATTACAATAATTATTACTTAGAAAAGAAAGAACACAGTTACATAATTATATAAAAACCTACATAGCATTACAAATCATATGCAACTCTGACATAATCATACAAAATAATGAATCTCCAGTTCACTACTTATTTACCCAACTTCAACTCACAAAATTATTATACTGAAAAAAAAATTGGTCTGTTTCATTACAATTAATTATTAACAAGAAAAAACACACTATTTTTAACCATTTCTCTACAACTATATCGCATAAGAAATTACATGTCAGTCTTTTGACATAAATGACAAAGAGCACAAGAGCGATCACTGATCCCTGTGGGATGCCCAAGAGAACTGGACCAACGACTGAACTCTCTCCATGTATGGCCACACATTGCTGCCTATTATACAATAACTTCTTAATCCAGTCTAAAGTCCTCTTTGTCATGCCCATGAAACTTAACTTTCAACAATACTCAGTTGTGAGGTACTTTGTCAGAAGCCTAGGAGAAGTCGATTATGATGACATGCGTTTGCTTAGTGTTTGCCGAGGCGTCAATAAGGTCCATGATGTATTGACGCCGCTGTAACTCACATGACCTATTCTTGCGAAAACCATGCACTACTGGATGAAGGATGATTTTTGTTTCTAACTAGGACACAACACACCTTGTTACGATGTGTTGCAAGATCTTGCCACAAATGGAAGGCACTAACATTGCTCTATACTTCTCACCTCTATCTTTGTTGCCTTGTGAAGACTCAAGAGATACAGGCCTTCTTCCAGTTGCTGACTATGATGTGGATTTCAATAGATCTGGTATAAGCCTTCTGCAGCACTGGTGCAATTTCTATACATACCTCTTTTAACGCTCCAGGTGAAAAGTTATCTCAAGAACAAAATACCAGAACAATGTAAAGAACATTTTCAACCATTTCATACAATCACCTTTTGGCTACCTGTCCGTACTTTTAGACAAAGACTAACATAGAATGTAAAATTCACAAATATCACTAATAAATCTGTCAAAACACTGACAACCACTTATTCAATATCCACTACAAAATGTCAGAAGGCTGAAAGTAAATTACATCTTGGTGAACATTAATATGAAAATCGACTGTTTCCTCACCACTGGTGTTGCGTTATGGTCACCAGTTATGGTTCACCTAAACACAAAACTAAAGTAGATGACTTCTCTTCAATCTCAAAAGATAACAAGTTCCAAAGTGTTTGAAGCACCAAAGTGGCCAACTGAAAGTGCAGCATTATACAAAGAAGAGATGGTTAATCCAGCTAGGCCTGCTGTGTTCACAGAGTAGCAACAACGTGGCTCATCAAAACACTGAAGTGACCTTCCACGAATTTCCACACTCACAGACTCCCCCCGCAAAAAAACCTTCCGTTCTCAGAATTAAGAGACTTCTCATATGATGTGCCATCCAGTCTGCCATGGACCAGAGAAAAAGATCACGTCTTCTTTCCTTTGCTTCATAATTACCACGTCTCTCATCCTGTTCATCATCTCTCTTGAATTTCTTTGCTGATGGTCTCGCCTCAGAAACGAGAATGTCTTCCACTTTTGCATGCCATTTGTCTGCAAAGTACACGCAATGTATTGGTACTTTTTTACGTTGTAGTCAATCACATACCTTATTGGTAGCATCTTGAATCTACCTCTTATCCAGTCTTTCCTTATCTCATCAGTACTGCATGCAAAAAAATATATATCAAAACTATGTCATTGTTATTACAATAATTATTACTTTAAAAAGAAAAAAGACAGTTTTGTAATTATATGTAGACCCATAGCATTACAAATCATATGCAACTCTAACATAATGATACAAAATAATGAATCTCCAGTTCACTACTTATTTACCCAACTCCAACTCACAAAATTATTATACTGACAAAAAAATTGGTCTGTTTCATTACAATTAATTATTAACAAGAAAAAACACACTATTTTTAAACATTTCTTTACAACTATATTGCATAAGAAATTACATGTCAGTCTTTTGACATAAATGACAAAGAGCACAAGAGCGATGACTGATCCCTGTGGGATGCCCAAGAGAACTGGACCAAGGACTGAATTCTCTCCATCTATGGCCACACATTGCTGCCTATTATACAAGAACTTCTTCATCCAGTCTAAAGTCCTGTTTGTCATGCCCATAAAACTTAACTTTCAACAATAGCCAGTTATGAGGGACTTTGTCAGAAGCCTAGAAGAAGTCGATTGTGATGAAATGTGTTTGCTTAGTGTTTCCCAAGGTGTCAATAAGGTCCATGATGCATTCATGCAGCTCTAACTCACACGACCTATTCTTGCGAAAACCATGTACTACTGGATGAAGGATGATTTTTGTTTCTAACTGGGACATAACACACCTTCTTATGGTGTGTTGCAAGATCTTGCCACAAATGCAAGGCACTAACATTCCTCTGTAGTTCTCAGCTCTATGTTTGTTGCTCTGTGAAGACTGGAGAGATACAGCCCTCCTTCTAGTCGCTGACTATGATGTGTGTTTCAATAGATCTGGTATATTAGTCTTCTGCAGCACTGGTGCAATTTCCATACATACCTCTTTTAACGCTGCAGGTGAAAGGTTATCTCAAGAACAAAATACCAGAACAATGCAAAGAACATTTTCAACCATTTCATACAATCACCTTTTGACTACCTCTCTGTACTTTTAGACAAAGAGTAACATAGAATGTAAAATTCACAAATATCACTAATAAATCTGTCAAAACACTAACAACCACTTATTCAATATCCACTAGAAAATGTCAGAAGGTTGAAAGTAAATTACATCTTGGTGAACATTAATATGAAAATCGACTGTTTCCCCACCACTGGTGTTGCGTTATGGTCACCAGTTATGGTTCACCTAAACACAAAACTAAAGTAGATGACTTCTCTTCAATCTCAAAAGATAACAAGTTCCAAAGTGTTTGAAGCACCAAAGTGGCCAACTGAAAGTGGAGCATTATACAAAGAAGAGATGGTTAATCCAGCTAGGCCTGCTATGTTCACAGAGTAGCAACAAGGCGGCTCATCAAAACACTGGAGTGACCTTCCACAAATTTCCACACTCACAGACTCCCCCCCCCCAAAAAAACCTTCCGTTCTCAGAATTAAGAGACTTCCCATATGATGTGCCATCCAGTCTGCCATGGACCAGAGAGAAAGATCACCTGTTCTTTCCTTTGCTTCATAATTACCACGTCTCTCATCCTGTTCATCATCTCTCTTGAATTTCTTTGCTGATGGTCTCGCCTCAGAAACGAGAATGTCTTCCACTTTTGCATGCCATTTGTCTGCAAAGTACACGCAATGTATTGGTACTTTTTTACGTTGTAGTCAATCACATACCTTATTGGTAGCATCTTGAATCTACCTCTTATCCAGTCTTTCCTTATCTCATCTACTGCACGCAAAAAAATATATATCAAAACTACGTCATTGTTATTACAATAATTATTACTTTAAAAAGAAAAAACACAGTTTCGTAATTATATGTAGACCCATAGCACGTCCACGTGCCAAACATCCGTATGCACAAAAGGCAGAGTCAGAGTCTTTTGTTTCACTTCTTTCATTCCCACAACTTCTTTTCCACCTCTGCATTCCTGGTTTCTACTAGGGGTTCTGCTTCCTTTCCATTACTAAAAAGCTGCTGTTCATAAAAGCAGTCACATTGAGTACCCAAATTGGACATTGACAAAAATGAAGCAAACAAGTTTCGATTTCCGCTCCCACAAGTCAATATTGAAAACTTAAATAAATACATGTCATATATTTATATATATACAAAAATATTATCGTCCATTCAAAAAGGAATTGAAATTACACCTTAACCTGTCACTCACAATCCTTCCAACAAACGTCTTTATTGTTGGGAGACTGGCAAAAACAGCAATGAACACTTCTACAATTATTTCTCATCTACTACAACATGTGAGAAGGCTAAAACTAAATTAGATCTTGCTGAACATTCATAGAAAAATGGAGTTTTTGCTCAGCAACACTGTTGCATTATGGTCACCACTTATGGTTCATCTAAACAAAAAAGAAAAGTATATCACTTCTCTTCAATCTCAAAACATAACATGTTCCAAACTCTTTCAAGCACGAAAGTCTAAGTCTTTTCACATAAATGACAAAGAGCACAAGCGCGATGACTAATCCCTGTCGGATGCCCAAGACAACTGGACCAGAGAGTGACCTCTCTGCATCTATGGCCACACATTGCTGCCTGTTATACAGCAAGTTCTTAATCCAGTCTAAGGTCTTGTTTCTGATCGCCATAAAACTTAAGTTTCAACAATACCCAGTTGTGAGCGATTTTGTCACAGGCCTAGCAGACGTCCACTATGACGACATGCATTTGCTTACTGTTTGCCGAGGTGTCAATACGGTCTGTGACGCATTCACACAGCTGTAACTCACATGACCTATTCTTGCAAAAACCATCCAGTAGTGGATAAAGCATAATTTCTCTTTCTAAGTGAGACATAACACACCTTGTTATCATTGCCGTCTCCAATTTCATTTCAAATAGTTTGCTCTACAGCCAACTTTTGATCTGCAGAAGTCACTGATTTAAAATTGCATTGGTGCGCAGGTGAAGACATGCAATGTACCGCTCCCTAACCCACACAAGCATAATGGCCCCCATTACACCTAAAAGTTGCTACATTCCCGCTGTTATTGCACCTCCACTTTGCTAACATTCCTAATTACTGCGTGGTTCAAGATCCCTCAAGGTGCATTGAGAAATCTATTATCCCACTTGTTTCTATTTTCCACTACATTTTCTCCTTCAGCTTCAATGTTTCCCTTGTATCGGAAAACCTCTTTTACACACTCTAGTCTTCTGTCATCATCAGCAGCGATAAGTGGACTTCCACCAACAACTGCTCCACACGTCTTCCCTGACTTCTACATATTCAAAGTGTTTGACTGCATCTGTTCTTTCTGTCTGGTATTCTCACATTCCCAAATATTATCAATAATATGCACACCAGGACATCCCTGACCACACTTGCATTTCGTGGCTGTGTCAAACAAATGTGCAGCATTTTTTACCCATTAGATACCGACGTGGACTAGTCTCATTTCATTTCTTTGCGTACATTTGTGCCTTCATATACAACTGTCGCAGCGGTACTGACCAGGCCCGCAACCAGGATTTTTTGGACGAGGGCTGCTAATGACGCCACTGTGGACCAAACTACCAACATTTATTTCCTTCTTGTCTGATCCGTTCATTTAGGAAACTAGTGATACATCAGAAATTGCAACAGCAAAGTACATTGTACCAACTGAATATTACATTTCTTCAATACAATTCTTTCAATAAACTTATAAATGACTAATTTTGCAATCTCAAATAATACATTGAACAACGCAGGACTAATCCTTCAGGATTCTTCCGAGCTCCAGCCTCTCTGGGTGTTTACTGGCAAACACATTTACCACCTCATCCAAATCCATTTCAACCTGATAATCAATGTGCACTGGTACGAGAGACGCACGCCTTTCCTCGCTCATGCAAATCTTGTCGTGATTACCTGCCGACCCACAAAGAAATTCCCTGGATTGGCGCAACTCTCACCATTCAGGACTTCATCATCTCGACACAAGGGAACGACTGTCGACCACGACAAAGAATCCTTTCTCAAATGGATTCTTCGTCTTCTTATCATTTCATCAGTTGTTCACTCTCAGTGTTCAACAGAATTAAGGAAGGATTCAGTGGCAATCATTGCATTGTGATAGCACTTCATTTACTTGTCTTTTTCCCTTTTCTTGCAGCTTATGCCCATTTTTGAAAGCCATGTTAACAAAACCACCCTTATCTTTCCTGCAATGCATAGATATCATCAAAGGATAGTCTTTACAGAATACTCCATCTACTGAAGGGCTGTAGACCACTGATGAAGCAATCGCATTGGACAATCTTGGAAACTTCTAGTTAATCGATAGGAGAAAATGACTTTTAATCAAGGAATATCTCTGTCGAACTGGCAGCTTGTTTGCAAAAGAACCACATTCCTCAGAGGTCGTTGAAAACATCCCAATGTCATTTCTTTCTTGTTACATTACTCCTTCTAACTGATGCCGGATTGCATTCCCACCACTAATTCTTAGATACTGCAGCTACCAGACTCTCTACAGTTTTATTAACACTGCGCAATTGTTGCGAAAGTTCACATTGACTTCTCATACATCATTGACATCAGGAATATCACGATAAGAGACCAGTACAAGCATAACATTATTTACCCTCTTTCACACTTGGAAAACGTCTTTTTGGATGCTTTCCGATGCCTCTGCAAATCCAGAAGGATTAATGCTCTCCCCAGTCCCTCTCCACATTGTTACTCTGTCCTTCCTTATGGGCTCTTCATTAAGCAACATCATTTTCTTTCATATTCAGCATTACTGACTAAATCTGAGAGGATAACACTGGGATCAACATTAGTGTACATCACAAAAATACACATCCTTTACCTTCTAAACCTCGTTGTAAAACTGTTGTTAACTGAGACACATTTGAAGTCATGCTCTCACCCACCCTGTTCTCACAGACTGCACTGTGATTGGCAGTGTCTCAAAGTTCTTCACGTGGCACTTTACTGACCCGTGTCTCAAGAGCCTGGCCAGATTTACGTCGAGCCTTCCCTTTTCTACTTCCTGTTCTCTCCTACCCATAACATATTTAATACACAAAAACATAATTTTGGATCTTCAGATGTTGATCACCTCATACAAATAGAGAATACTACCCATTTAGAAGTATATCACCCAAGAAAGGCTGATGGCGCCCATTACAGCTAAAAATCGCTGACCTCATTAAACACTTCCCCCCCCATGTCCCTCCACACTCTCAAGACGGTGGCAAAAGAAAAGTTGCAATATACAAAAAAAGTCATTATCATAATCATGATTTGCAAATGTCATCTACACACACACGTTGATAGCAGAAGAAGGTTGACAACAAAATCCACGCCAAACCCATATCATGGAACATTGGAAAGATCTTCCTTCCAGAACCACCTGCCAACAGGATAGCAAAGCAGAGAAGCAAATTTCCATGAGGGGTTTTTGTTCCAGGCATATAACATTGCCTGTGCCACACATTTTCTTTTTTCAGGCATTTTGGATTTTCCCACCATGTAGTCACCACTGGCATGGTTCCAATTCAACAGTTTTCAACCACAGGATTGTCACCCGACAAGTGTGGCAGAATGGGAACAACAGCACCAGTTTTGACAAATACACAATATCTTTAGCAGCTGTCCGCAGATTATCGTTATGCAACCTGCAATATAAATAAAAAAGACATATTTACCATGTGCAGTAGGACTCATCACAAAAGCTCCGTGTTCAGCCAACGACAATTACATGTTGTAAAGCAATGTAGGTTACCACTTCTCTCATCCTGTTCACCATCTCTCCTGACTTTCTTTGCTGATGATCTCGCCTCAGAAACTACAATGTCTTCCACCTTTGCACCACATTTCTCTGGAAACTACACGCAACACATTGCATCCTTTTACATTGTACTCAATCACATACCTTATTCGTGACATCTTGAATCTACCTCTTACCCAGTCTTTCCTTACGTCATCTACTGCAGACAAAAAAATATGTATCAAAAATATGTAATCATTATTACAATAATTATTACTTACAAAAGAAAGAACACACTTACATAATTCTATAAAAACATTACAAATCATATGCAACTCTGACATAATCATACAAAATAATGAATCTGCAGTTCACTACTTATTTACCCAACTCCAACTCACAAAATTATTATACTGAAAAAAAAATTGGTCTGTTTCATTACAATTAATTATTAACAAGAAAAAACACACTATTTTTAACCATTTCTCTACAACTATATCGTATAAGAAATTACATGTCAGTCTTTTGACATAAATGACAAAGAGCACAAGAGCAATCACTGATCCCTGTGGGATGCCCAAGAGAACTGGACCAAGGACTGAATTCTCTCCATCTATGGCCACACATTGCTGCCTATTATACAATAACTTCTTAATCCAGTCTAAAGTCCTCTTTGTCATGGCCATAAAACTTAACTTTCAACAATACTCACTTGTGAGACACTTTGTCAGAAGCCTAGGAGAAGTCCACTATGATGACATGCGTTTGCTTAGTGTTTGCCGAGGTGTCAATAAGGTCCATGATGCATTCACGCCGCTGTAACTCACATGACCTATTCTTGCAAAAACCATGCACTACTGGATGAAGGATGATTTTTGTTTCTAACTAGGACACAACACACCTTGTTATGATGTGTTGCAAGATCTTGCCACAAATGCAAGGCACTAACATTGCTCTATACTTCTCAGCTCTATCTTTGTCGCCTTGTGAAGACTCGAGAGATACAGGCGTTCTTCCAGTTGCTGACTATGATGTGGATTTCAATAGATCTGGTATAAGTCTTCTGCAGCACTGGTGCAATTTCCATACATACCTCTTTTAACGCTGCAGGTGAAACGTTATCTCAAGAACAAAATACCAGAACAATGCAAACAACATTTTCAACCATTTCATACAACCACCTTTTGGCTACCTCTCCGTACTTTTAGACAAAGAGTAACATAGAATGTAAAATTCACAAATATCACTAATAAATCTGTCAAAACACTGACAACCACTTATTCAATATCCACTACAAAATGTCAGAAGGCTGAAAGTAAATTACATCTTGGTGAACATTAATATGAAAATCGACTGTTTCCTCACCACTGGTGTTGCGTTATGGTCACCAGTTATGGTTCACCTAAACACAAAACTAAAGTAGATGACTTCTCTTCGATCTCAAAACATAACAAGTTCCAAAGTGTTTGAAGCACCAAAGTGGCCAACTGAAAGTGCAATATTATACAAAGAAGAGATGGTTAATCCAGCTAGGTCTGCTGTGTTCACAGAGTAGCAACAAGGTGGCTCATCAAAACACTGGAGTGACCTTCCACAAATTTCCACACTCACAGACTCCCCCCCCAAAAAGCCTTCCATTCTCAGAATTAAGAGACTTCCCATATGATGTGCCATCCAGTCTGCCATGGACCAGAGAAAAAGATCACCTGTTCTTTCCTTTGCTTCATAATTACCACGTCTCTCATCCTGTTCATCATCTCTCTTGAATTTCTTTGCTGATGGTCTCGCCTCAGAAACGAGAATGTCTTCCACTTTTGCATGCCATTTGTCTGCAAAGTACACGCAATGTATTGGTATCTTTTTACGTTGTAGTCAATCACATACCTTATTGGTAGCATCTTGAATCTACCTCTTATCCAGTCTTTCCTTATCTCATCTACTGCACGCAAAAAAATATATATCAAAACTATGTCATTGTTATTACAATAATTATTACTTTAAAAAGAAAAAACAGAGTTTCGTAATTATATGTAGACCCATAGCATTACAAATCATATGCAACTCTGACAATACTACAAATGAATCTCCATTTCAGTAGTTATTTACCCAAGTCCAACCCACAAAATTATAATATTGAAAAGGAAATATGTGTGCTTCATTACAATTAATATTATTACGAACAAAAAACACACTACAAATAAACATTTCTCTACATAACATTTGTTTTCCCACAAGCTTGGGTTGATATTAAAACAAGGATGGTGACTACCGCAGCAGAGATCGCCACTTCACTGTGTTCAAGCTTCCCTGTGCTACAGCAAACTTCACTCACATCATCTTAGAAGTTTTGAAGCGTAACAATGTGAAAGTGGTTGCACCCAAACCACTCAAGAGCATGTGTGAGCAGTTTAGACAGATACTGCCCAAGAGGGCAATTATTCAATGCCTCCTAGCAAAATACACAAGCATATAAAATTATTCCTCTTTGCAATTTCATGATATCATTCACGCACTTTCTAATATGTATCTTATTTTACAATGTAATCTCTGTTCTAGTGCATACAATTCTACGAATTCGGACAGAAATAAGTGGTCATTAACGTGAAATATGACACATTCCATTTCCACACGTACAAACTATGATGCAAGACACCCTATGTCCCCCGCATTACGTTTGTCACTTACAAGTACATCACCCATGCAAGACTGATGGCGCCCATTACAGCTAAAAGTCGCTACATTCCTGTCGTTTTGGGATGTCCACCTTCCACACATGCGTATGCACAAAAGGCACGGTCAGTCTTTTGTTTCACTTTTTTCATTCCCACAACTTCTTTTCCACCTCTGCATTCCTGGTTTCTACTAGGGGTTCTGCTTCCTTTCCATTACTAAAAAGCTGCTGTTCATAAAAGCAGTCACATTGAGTACCCAAATTGGACATTGACAAAAATGAAGCAAACAAGTTTCAATTTCCGCTCCCACAAGTCAATATTGAAAACTTAAATAAATACATGTCATATATTTATATATATACAAAAATATTATCGTCCATTCAAAAAGGAATTGAAATTACAGCTTAACCTGTCACTCACAATCCTTCCAACAAACGTCTTTATTGTTGAGAGACTGGCAAAAACAGCAATGAACACTTCTACAATTATTTCTCATCTACTACAACATGTCAGAAGGCTAAAACTAAATTAGATCTTGCTGAACATTCATAGAAAAATGGAGTTTTTGCTCAGCAACACTGTTGCATTATGGTCACCACTTATGGTTCATCTAAACAAAAAAGAAAAGTATATCACTTCTCTTCAATCTCAAAACATAACATTTTCCAAACTCTTTCAAGCACGAAAGTCTAAGTCTTTTCACATAAATGACAAAGAGCACAAGCGCGATGACTAATCCCTGTCGGATGCCCAAGACAACTGGACCAGAGAGTGACCTCTCTGCATCTATGGCCACACATTGCTGCCTGTTATACAGCAAGTTCTTAATCCAGTCTAAGGTCTTGTTTCTGATCGCCATAAAACTTAAGTTTCAACAATACCCAGTTGTGAGCGATTTTGTCACAGGCCTAGCAGACGTCCACTATGACGACATGCATTTGCTTACTGTTTGCCGAGGTGTCAATACGGTCTGTGACGCATTCACACAGCTGTAACTCACATGACCTATTCTTGCAAAAACCATCCAGTAGTGGATAAAGCATAATTTCTCTTTCTAAGTGAGACATAACACACCTTGTTATCATTGCCGTCTCCAATTTCATTTCAAATAGTTTGCTCTACAGCCAACTTTTGATCTGCAGAAGTCACTGATTTAAAATTGCATTGGTGCGCAGGTGAAAACATGCAATGTACCGCTCCCTAACCCACACAAGCATAATGGCCCCCATTACACCTAAAAGTTGCTACATTCCCGCTGTTATTGCACCTCCACTTTGCTAACATTCCTAATTACTGCGTGGTTCAAGATCCCTCAAGGTGCATTGAGAAATCTATTATCCCACTTGTTTCTATTTTCCACTACATTTTCCCCTTCAGCTTCAATGTTTGCCTTGTATCGAAAAACCTCTTTTACACACTCTAGTCTTCTGTCATCATCAGCAGCGATAAGTGGACTTCCACCAACAACTGCTCCACACGTCTTCCCTGACTTCTACATATTCAAAGTGTTTGACTGCATCTGTTCTTTCTGTCTGGTATTCTCACATTCCCAAATATTATCAATAATATGCACACCAGGACATCCCTGACCACACTTGCATTTCGTGGCTGTGTCAAACAAATGTGCAGCATTTTTTACCCATTAGATACCGACGTGGACTAGTCTCATTTCATTTCTTTGCGTACATTTGTGCCTTCATGTACAACTGTCGCAGCGGTACTGACCAGGCCCGCAACCAGGATTTTTTGGACGAGGGCTGCTAATGACGCCAATGTGGACCAAACTACCAACATTTATTTCCTTCTTGTCTGATCCGTTCATTTAGGAAACTAGTGATACATCAGAAATTGCAACAGCAAAGTACATTGTACCAACTGAATATTACATTTCTTCAATACAATTCTTTCAATAAACTTATAAATGACTAATTTTGCAATCTCAAATAATACATTGAACAACGCAGGACTAATCCTTCAGGATTCTTCCGAGCTCCAGCCTCTCTGGGTGTTTACTGACAAACAGATTTACCACCTCATCCAAATCCATTTCAACCTGATAATCAATGTGCACTGGTACGAGAGACGCACGCCTTTCCTCGCTCATGCAAATCTTCTCGTGATTACCTGCCGACCCACAAAGAAATTCCCTGGATTGGCGCAACTCTCACCATTCAGGACTTCATCATCTCGACACAAGGGAACGACTGTCGACCACGACAAAGAATCCTTTCTCAAATGGATTCTTCGTCTTCTTATCATTTCATCGGTTGTTCACTCTCAGTGTTCAACAGAATTAAGGAAGGATTCAGTGGCAATCATTGCATTGTGATAGCACTTCATTTACTTGTCTTTTTCCCTTTTCTTGCAGCTTATGCCCATTTTTGAAAGCCATGTTAACAAAACCACCCTTATCTTTCCTGCAATGCATAGATATCATCAAAGGATAGTCTTTACAGAATACTCCATCTACTGAAGGGCTGTAGACCACTGATGAAGCAATCGCATTGGACAATCTTGGAAACTTCTAGTTAATCGATAGGAGAAAATGACTTTTAATCAAGGAATATCTCTGTCGAACTGGCAGCTTGTTTGCAAAAGAACCACATTCCTCAGAGGTCGTTGAAAACATCCCAATGTCATTTCTTTCTTGTTACATTACTCCTTCTAACTGATGCCGGATTGCATTCCCACCACTAATTCTTAGATACTGCAGCTACCAGACTCTCTACAGTTTTATTAACACTGCGCAATTGTTGCGAAAGTTCACATTGACTTCTCATACATCATTGACATCAGGAATATCACGATAAGAGACCAGTACAAGCATAACATTATTTACCCTCTTTCACACTTGGAAAACTTCTTTTTGGATGCTTTCCGATGCCTCTGCAAATCCAGAAGGATTAATGCTCTCCCCAGTCCCTCTCCACATTGTTACTCTGTCCTCCCTTATGGGCTCTTCATTAAGCAACATCATTTTCTTTCATATTCAGCATTACTGACTAAATCTGAGAGGATAACACTGGGATCAACATTAGTGTACATCACAAAAATACACATCCTTTACCTTCTAAACCTCGTTGTAAAACTGTTGTTAACTGAGACACATTTGAAGTCATGCTCTCACCCACCCTGTTCTCACAGACTGCACTGTGATTGGCAGTGTCTCAAAGTTCTTCACGTGGCACTTTACTGACCCGTGTCTCAAGAGCCTGGCCAGATTTACGTCGAGCCTTCCCTTTTCTACTTCCTGTTCTCTCCTACCCATAACATATTTAATACACAAAAACATAATTTTGGATCTTCAGATGTTGATCACCTCATACAAATAGAGAATACTACCCATTTAGAAGTATATCACCCAAGAAAGGCTGATGGCGCCCATTACAGCTAAAAATCGCTGACCTGATTAAACACTTCCCCCCCCCATGTCCCTCCACACTCTCAAGACGGTGGCAAAAGAAAAGTTGCAATATACAAAAAAGTCATTATCATAATCATGATTTGCAAATGTCATCTACACACACACGTTGATAGCAGAAGAAGGTTGACAACAAAATCCACGCCAAACCCATATCATGGAACATTGGAAAGATCTTCCTTCCAGAACCACCTGCCAACAGGATAGCAAAGCAGAGAAGCAAATTTCCATGAGGGGTTTTTGTTCCAGGCATATAACATTGCCTGTGCCACACATTTTCTTTTTTCAGGCATTTTGGATTTTCCCACCATGTAGTCACCACTGGCATGGTTCCAATTCAACAGTTTTCAACCACAGGATTGTCACCCGACAAGTGTGGCAGAATGGGAACAACAGCACCAGTTTTGACAAATACACAATATCTTTAGCAGTTGTCCGCAGATTATCGTTATGCAACCTGCAATATAAATAAAAACGACATATTTACCATGTGCAGTAGGACTCATCACAAAAGCTCCGTGTTCAGCCAACGACAATTACATGTTGTAAAGCAATGTAGGTTACCACTTCTCTCATCCTGTTCACCATCTCTCCTGACTTGCTTTGCTGATGATCTCGCCTCAGAAACTACAATGTCTTCCACCTTTGCACCACATTTCTCTGGAAACTACACGCAACACATTGCATCCTTTTACATTGTACTCAATCACATACCTTATTCGTGACATCTTGAATCTACCTCTTACCCAGTCTTTCCTTACGTCATCTACTGCAGACAAAAAAATATGTATCAAAAATATGTAATCATTATTACAATAATTATTACTTACAAAAGAAAGAACACACTTACATAATTCTATAAAAACCTACATAGCATTACAAATCATATGCAACTCGGACATAATCATACAAAATAATGAATCTGCAGTTCACTACTTATTTACCCAACTCCAACTCACAAAATTATTATACTGAAAAAAAAAATTGGTCTGTTTCATTACAATTAATTATTAACAAGAAAAAACACACTATTTTTAACCATTTCTCTACAACTAAATCGTATAAGAAATTACATGTCAGTCTTTTGACATAAATGACAAAGAGCACAAGAGCAATCACTGATCCCTGTGGGATGCCCAAGAGAACTGGACCAAGGACTGAATTCTCTCCATCTATGGCCACAGATTGCTGCCTATTATACAATAACTTCTTAATCCAGTCTAAAGTCCTCTTTGTCATGGCCATAAAACTTAACTTTCAACAATACTCACTTGTGAGACACTTTGTCAGAAGCCTAGCAGAAGTCCACTATGATGACATGCGTTCGCTTAGTGTTTGCCGAGGTGTCAATAAGGTCCATGATGCATTCACGCCGCTGTAACTCACATGACCTATTCTTGCGAAAACCATGCACTACTGGATGAAGGATGATTTTTGTTTCTAACTAGGACACAACACACCTTGTTATGATGTGTTGCAAGATCTTGCCACAAATGCAAGGCACTAACATTGCTCTATACTTCTCAGCTCTATCTTTGTCGCCTTGTGAAGACTCGAGAGATACAGGCGTTCTTCCAGTTGCTGACTATGATGTGGATTTCAATAGATCTGGTATAAGTCTTCTGCAGCACTGGTGCAATTTCCATACATACCTCTTTTAATGCTGCAGGTGAAACGTTATCTCAAGAACAAAATACCAGAACAATGCAAACAACATTTTCAACCATTTCATACAACCACCTTTTGGCTACCTCTCCGTACTTTTAGACAAAGAAATATCACAAATATCACAAATATCACAAATATCACAAATATCACAAATATCACAAATATCACAAATATCACTAATAAATCTGTCAAAACACTGACAACCACTTATTCAATATCCACTACAAAATGTCAGAAGGCTGAAAGTAAATTACATCTTGGTGAACATTAATATGAAAATCGACTGTTTCCTCACCACTGGTGTTGCGTTATGGTCACCAGTTATGGTTCACCTAAACACAAAACTAAAGTAGATGACTTCTCTTCGATCTCAAAACATAACAAGTTCCAAGTGTTTGAAGCACCAAAGTGGCCAACTGAAAGTGCAATATTATACAAAGAAGAGATGGTTAATCCAGCTAGGCCTGCTGTGTTCACAGAGTAGCAACAAGGTGGCTCATCAAAACACTGGAGTGACCTTCCACAAATTTCCACACTCACAGACTCCCCCCCCAAAAAGCCTTCCATTCTCAGAATTAAGAGACTTCCCATATCATGTGCCATCCAGTCTGCCATGGACCAGAGAAAAAGATCACCTGTTCTTTCCTTTGCTTCATAATTACCACGTCTCTCATCCTGTTCATCATCTCTCTTGAATTTGTTTGCTGATAGTCTCGCCTCAGAAACGAGAATGTCTTCCACTTTTGCATGCCATTTGTCTGCAAAGTACACGCAATGTATTGGTATCTTTTTACGTTGTAGTCAATCACATACCTTATTGGTAGCATCTTGAATCTACCTCTTATCCAGTCTTTCCTTATCTCATCTACTGCACGCAAAAAAATATATATCAAAACTATGTCATCGTTATTACAATAATTATTACTTTAAAAAGAAAAAACAGAGTTTCGTAATTATATGTAGACCCATAGCATTACAAATCATATGCAACTCTGACAATACTACAAATGAATCTCCATTTCAGTAGTTATTTACCCAAGTCCAACCCACAAAATTATAATATTGAAAAGGAAATATGTGTGCTTCATTACAATTAATATTATTACGAACAAAAAACACACTACAAATAAACATTTCTCTACATAACATTTGTTTTCCCACAAGCTTGGGTTGATATTAAAACAAGGATGGTGACTACCGCAGCAGAGATCGCCACTTCACTGTGTTCAAGCTTCCCTGTGCTACAGCAAACTTCACTCGCATCATCTTAGAAGTTTTGAAGCGTAACAATGTGAAAGTGGTTGCACCCAAACCACTCAAGAGCATGTGTGAGCAGTTTAGACAGATACTGCCCAAGAGGGCAATTATTCAATGCCTCCTAGCAAAATACACAAGCATATAAAATTATTCCTCTTTGCAATAACAGTACATCAAGTTTTCAGTCTAAATTTCATGATATCATTCACGCACTTTCTAATATGTATCTTATTTTACAATGTAATCTCTGTTCTAGTGCATACAATTCTACGAATTCGGACAGAAATAAGTGGTCATTAACGTGAAATATGACACATTCCATTTCCACACGTACAAACTATGATGCAAGACACCCTATGTCCCCCGCATTACGTTTGTCACTTACAAGTACATCACCCATGCAAGACTGATGGCGCCCGTTACAGCTAAAAGTCGCTACATTCCTGTCGTTTTGGGATGTCCACCTTCCACACATGCGTATGCACAAAAGGCACGGTCAGTCTTTTGTTTCACTTTTTTCATTCCCACAACTTCTTTTCCACCTCTGCATTCCTGGTTTCTACTAGGGGTTCTAGATCTGCTTCCTTTCCATTACTAAAAAGCTGCTCTTCATAAGAGCAGTCACATTCAGTACCTAAATTGGACATTGACAAAAATGAAGCAAACAAGTTTCAACTTCCGCTCCCGCAAGTCACTATGGAAAACCTAAATAAATACATGTCATATATATATATATATATACAAAAATATTATCGTCCATTCAAAAAGCAATTGAAATTATGCCTTAACCTGTCACTCATGATCACAATCCTTCCAATAAACGTCTTTATTGTTGGGAGACTGGCAAAAACAGCAATGAACACTTCTACAATTATTTCTCATGTACTACAACATGTCACAAGGGTAAAACTAAATTACATCTTGCTGAACATTCATAGAAAAATGGACTTTTTCCTCAGCAATGCTGTTGCATTATGGTCACCACTTATGGTTCATCTAAACACAAAAGAAAACTATATCACTTCTCTTCAATCTCAAAACATAACATGCTCCATCATTGCTGTCATTGCTGTCTCCAATTTCATTTCAAATAGGCCAATTTCCCCTGGGGGGTTTTGTCTCAAGACACTCAGTTCCCAAGTGGGGAATACAATTTACAGGGTGCCTATCTTCAAGCTTGATTTTAGCCATGAAGGAGTGATTTTTTTATAAACAACACCCATACCATGCTGAAAGCATGAAAGATACACTTTTATTTGGGACCACTCCAGAGCACCCCCAGGGTGCCATTACCATGGTAACAATGGGCAAATATTGCTAACTAATAAAACAAGTAATTATACACAAAAAACATGATAAATATTCAAAAATCAGTTCGTAATAAGAGAAATAGTTGAAAACATATTTTAAAAACTTAGCTAATTGCTTCCTCGCATTGTTTTGGTAAATTTGAAAGAGTAAATGTAATTTTACAGGATTACTTTCCTTCATACTTATTTACGAAAATTAACAATGCAAATATACATTTATTCATTACAGGTCTACAATTGAGTTCTTTGTTTACAAGTAAAACAAGAACTTGACAGAAAGAGTTTTCTTGCTTTAGTAAACTTTGATTAAAAAAAAGATATCGTCAAAACTAATCATCGTCCTCACAATCACTCGAATCACTGCTGTTAGCTTGATTGTCACGCCAACATTCAACTTGAGTTTGATATTTGTTAAACCAATTTTGATCTTTCAAAATGCACAAGTAAACATCACACTCACAGCATTTGAAGGTGGTTTTGGCAGCATTTGGAAATCTGCCACCACAACCAACACGACTTCTCCGACATTTCTCCAAACAAACCAGACAGCGCTGATCCTTGCCCTCTCCCTTCTCAGGAAAATGTCGACCAACGTTGAGCAGCCGGTCCTCTACATGCCTCCTCTTGCGTCCTGGGGTTTTCTGGAGTGCCCTAGTCTCCCCCACCAGACCCATGACCATCTTGTTTTTGAATAGGTGAAGCTCATACTTCCTGGAC
Organism: Siderastrea radians; assembly: GCA_964017195.1. NCBI lineage: Eukaryota > Metazoa > Cnidaria > Anthozoa > Scleractinia > Rhizangiidae > Siderastrea > Siderastrea radians. The sequence continues at coordinate 47,696,165 of OZ024892.1, read as the reverse complement.
TCCTCAGCATGAAAGAGGCATCACAAACCAAGATATTATAAATAATGGGAAGGCACCCCTGAAATGGACTCATGACTGTGCTACTCATCAAAGGAAGACACTAGTCTAGCATGGTTTTCCATTTCTTGCACTATCATGATTCCTCTCATTCTTACTAGACATTTTTGCATGTTTTGATTTTCTTTCTTTCTTGCATTGGTCCTGTTCTCCTGATCGTTTCTCCCCTTTCTTCGGTTTCTACTGAGTACAGCTTTGTTTGATGTGCAAGGAGGTCAATCAGATCGTCATCAAAAAACTGCTTCAAGTACTGATACACGGTTTTATCTTCGAGTGGTGGTGAAATAAAACGCTCACCTCTAAATGCCACATCATACATGACAGGATCCCACTTAGGCCATCGTACATTTTGGGATGTCTTTCCTGTTTTGCACCTTCGTCCAATCTCACCTTCTTCATCAGAACTCTCGGTGCCATTATCAGGAACCACATCAACATTCTCATCATCATCTCAATCACTATCCCCTTCCTATTCACTTGAACTTAAATAATCACTTTCTTCAGCAGGAATGTTTGCCACTTCATCTTCATCATTATCACTTTCTCTGTCACTCCCACCAAAATCAGGCTCCATCAAATGCACCTGTCGTCTCTCACGCTGGACTCTTGCCCTTTACCCATAAAATGACCTTGTTGAAAACGTGACAGGAGCAGACGTAGACATTGTTTACAAATAATATCTGCAGATGCAAAATTATATATGTCCAAAGTTAAAATAAATCGGTATACAAATCAATTGTGCCCACATATCACAGAAATGCATGGTGAACATTTCTAGGCCTTAGAAGAAGTGCAAAACAAAACTCAATAGACTGGCTCAAATGAAGATATTAAACATAAAATACACGTAAAATATAAGCGGAAAATAATGAAATATCTTTAATTAAAAAACATGCTCTTCCTCTATCTAAGTGCATAGAGGTCTTAATCATGTTTTTCGAGCAATATAAACAAATCTAATATGCTTGCAGTATTGCTTTATTAATTATACCAAATAATTTTTACCCCCTACTACATGGTGTTCTTCAGGAACAACATAACAGATCCCTCACGCTTCAAGTCGGGAATACATATCACTTTCGATGCTAGTTTCTCTTCAGAAAGTAAGGTATTTAAAGACACTATCAATATTTTTTGTAATCTTGACACCATAAAGAATCAGTACATAAAGTGCTTCATCTTACCTCAATAGTAATAAATCCACAGGCTTGAAATCACGGAGTAAATACACTTAGCTTCTCTAATTTCCACTCTGCTCTCTTTGCAACTCATGCTCATCCCCAGTAGCTCACACTTTGGCAGTGAGACCATAAGCATGTGACTGTATTTTAATTAATTATTTTGTTGTTCTACAACAACATGCATGAAAGCGTTAAGGCCTTTTTTCTTTGACGTGTCCACTTCAACAACCTCCACAACATAGAAATTCTTGTCGATTATTGGTTTTCCCTCAGATCTCTCGACCTTTTCTTCGCGGATTTAGCGGTACGTTCCACTACAAAACGTCGCGGAGGACTTGACAGACAGTTTGGTCGGTTGCCCACTTCGGTTGCCCATGATGTGACCCCTTGTAATCGCGTGATACCGTAGTCAGCTTCATCACATAGCGCACGCGCTGTAGCAACTACTTCATATAACGATCACTGAAAGCAAAGAATAAGTTGGATATCGTATGCCTTAAAACAGGAAATTCCAAACCACAAGTCCTTACAAAGTTGGTCACTCTTGAACAGCTGCTCGAATGATGACGACTGTTACAGCTACTACACGCAAAAAGAGACATTCTAACGAAATCAGTCTCAATTTCTGCGCCTTCTTTTCCAACTAATATCGACTCCTTCGACTCCGATCCATCGATCGGTAAAGTTCACCTAAGTTTGCCTTGGTTTACCTTAGTCTGCCTTGGTTCACCTCAGTTTGCCTTGGTTCACCTTAGTTTGTCCTGGTTCACCTTAGTTTGCCTTGGTTCAACTCCGTTTACCTTGGTTCACCTTAGTTTGCCTTGGTTCACCTCAGTTTACCTTGGTTCACCTCCCTTTACCTTGGTTCACCTCCGTTTGCCTTGGTTGACCTCCGTTTGCCTTGGTTCAACTCAGTTTGCCTTGGTTCACCTCAGTTTGCCTTGGTTCATCTTAGTTTGCCTTTGTTCACCTCAGTTTGCCTTGGTTCACCTCCGTTTGCCTTGGTTGACCTCCGCTTGCCTTGGTTCAACTCAGTTTGCATTGGTTCACCTTAGTTTGCCTTTGTTCACCTCAGTTTGCCATGGTTCACCTTAGTTTGCCTTGGTTCATCTTAATTTGCCTTGGTTCACCTCAGTTTGCCTTGGTTCACCTCACTTTGGCTTGGTTCACCTTAGTTTGCCTTGGTTCACCTCAATTTGCCTTGGTTCACCTTAGTTTGCCTTGGTTCACCTAAGTTTACATTGGTTCACCTCAGTTTGCCTTGATTCACCTTACTTTGCCTTGGTTCACCTCCGTTTGCCTTGGTTCACCTAAGTTTCCCTTGGTTTACCTTAGTTTGCCTTGGTTCACCTCAGTTTGCCTTGGTTCACCTTAGTTTGCCCTGGTTCACCTTAGTTTGCCTTCATTCACCTTAATTTGCCTTGGTTCACCTCAGTTTTACCTTACTTCACCTTAGTTTGCCTTGGTTCACCTCAGTTTGCCTTGGTTCACCTTAGTTTGCCTTCGTTCACCTCACTTTGCCTTGGTTCACCTTAGTTTGCCTTGGTTCACCTCAGTTTGCCTTGGTTCACCTTACTTTGCCTTGGTTCGCCTCACTTTGCCTTGGTTCACCTTAGTTTGCCTTGGTTCACCTCAGTTTGCCTTTGTTCACCTCAGTTTGCCTTGGTTCACCTTAGTTTACCTTGGTTCACCTCACTTTGCCTTGGTTCACCTTAGTTTGCCTTGGTTCACCTCAGTTTGCCTTGGTTCACCTTAGTTTGCCTTGGTTCACCTCACTTTGCCTTGGTTCACCTTAGTTTGGCTTGGTTCACCTCAGTTTGCCTTGGTTCACCTTAGTTTGCCCTCATTCACCTCAGTTTGCCTTGGTTCACCTTAGTTTGCCTTGGTTCACCTTACTTTGCCTTGGTTCACCTTAGTTTGCCTTGGTTCACCTCAGTTTGCCTTGGTTCACCTTAGTTTGCCTTGGTTCACCTCAGTTTGCCTTGGTTCACCTTAGTTTGCCTTGGTTCACCTCAGTTTGCCTTGGTTCACCTCACTTTGCCTTGGTTCACCTCAGTTTGCCTTGGTTCACCTCAGTTTGCCTTGGTTCACCTTAGTTTACCTTGGTTCACCTCAGTTTGCCTTGGTTCACCTTAGTTTGCCTTGGTTCACCTCAGTTTGCCTTGGTTCACCTTAGTTTGCCTTGGTTCACCTTAGTTTGCCTTGGTTCATCTCAGTTTGCCTTGGTTCACCTTAGTTTGCCTTCGTTCACCTCAGTTTGCCTTGGTTCACCTTAGTTTGCCTTGGTTCACCTCAATTTGCCTTGGTTCACCTTAGTTTGCCTTGGTTCACCTCAGTTTGCCTTGGTTCACCTTAGTTTGCCTTGGTTCACCTCAGTTTGCCTTGGTTCACCTTAGTTTGCCTTGGTTCACCTCAGTTTGCCTTGGTTCGCCTCAGTTTGCCTTGGTTCACCTCAGTTTGCCTTGGTTCACCTCAGTTTGCCTTGGTTCACCTTAGTTTGCCTTGGTTCACCTCAGTTTGCCTTGGTTCACCTTAGTTTGCCTTGGTTCACCTCACTTTGCCTTGGTTCACCTTAGTTTGCCTTAGTTCACCTCAGTTTGCCTTGGTTCACCTCAGCTTGCCTTGGTTCACCTTAGTTTGCCTTCATTCACCTCAGTTTGCCTTGGTTCACCTTAGTTTGCCTTGGTTCACCTTAGTTTGCCTTGGTTCACCTTAGTTTGCCTTCGTTCACCTCAGTTTGCCTTGGTTCACCTTAGTTTGCCTTGGTTCACCTCAGTTTGCCTTGGTTCACCTTAGTTTGCCTTGGTTCACCTCAGTTTGCCTTGGTTCACCTCAGTTTGCCTTGGTTCACCTCAGTTTGCCTTGGTTCACCTCAGTTTGCCTTGGTTCACCTTAGTTTGCCTTCGTTCACCTCAGTTTGCCTTGGTTCACCTTAGTTTGCCTTGGTTCACCTCAGTTTGCCTTGGTTCATACTTCCTGGACTCCTCAGCATGAAAGAGGCATCAGAAACCAAGATATTATAAATAATCGGAAGGCACCCCTGAAATGGACTCATGACTGTGCTACTCATCAAAGGAAGACACTAGTCTAGCATGGTTTTCCATTCCTTGGACTATCATGATTCCTCTCATTCTTACTAGACATTTTTGCATGTTTTGATTTTCTTTCTTTCTTGCATTGGTCCTGTTCTCCTGATCGTTTCTCCCCTTTCTTAGGTCTCTACTGAGTACAGCTTTGTTTGCCTTGGTTCACCTTAGTTTGCCTTGGTTCACCTCACTTTGCCTTGGTTCACCTTAGTTTGCCTTGGTTCACCTCAATTTGCCTTTGTTCACCTCAGTTTGCCTTGCTTCACCTTAGTTTACCTTGGTTCACCTCACTTTGCCTTGGTTCACCTTACTTTGCCTTGGTTCACCTCAGTTTGCCTTGGTTCACCTTAGTTTGCCTTGGTTCACCTCACTTTGCCTTGGTTCACCTTAGTTTCCCTTGGTTCACCTCACTTTGCCTTGGTTCACCTCAGTTTGCCTTGGTTCACCTTAGTTTGCCTTCGTTCACGTCAGTTTGCCTTGGTTCACCTTAGTTTGCCTTGGTTCACCTTAGTTTGCCTTGGTTCACCTTAGTTTGCCTTCATTCACCTCAGTTTGCCTTGGTTCACCTTAGTTTGCCTTGGCTCACCTCAATTTGCCTTGGTTCACCTTAGTTTGCCTTGGTTCACCTCACTTTGCCTTCGTTCACCTCAGTTTGCCTTGGTTCACCTCACTTTGCCTTGGTCCATTCCTTGGACTATCATGATTCCTCTCATTCTTACTAGACATTTTTGCATGTTTTGATTTTCTTTCTTTCTTGCATTGGTCCTGTTCTCCTGATCGTTTCTCCCCTTCCTTAGGTTTCTACTGAGTACAGCTTTGTTTGCCTTGGTTCACCTTAGTTTGCCTTGGTTCACCTCACTTTCCCTTGGTTCACCTTAGTTTGCCTTGGTTCACCTCAGTTTGCCTTTGTTCACCTCAGTTTGCCTTGGTTCACCTCAGTTTGCCTTTGTTCACCTCAATTTGCCTTGCTTCACCTTAGTTTACCTTGGTTCACCTCACTTTGCCTTGGTTCACCTTAGTTTGCCTTGGTTCACCTCAGTTTGCCTTGGATATAGATAGATAGATAGATAAAACTTTATTTTAACACGATAATAATAAAAGCTAAAAGCTTGTGGGGTCGTGTATTTAAATTTAAGATTAAAATCACAATTAAATATCTAAAATTACAATTCTTATGTTTACACTAAAATTAATTATTTAATTAATTACTAACTAGAACTGTTACTATACTAGATGATTAAAATAAACTAACTAAAAGCTAATTATATATAAAATCACTATGTCTGTGGCGGGTTGTCGAAGCCGACAGGGCGTTAAAATTAAAATCTTTAAAATATGCTCTATTTACAACATGCTTTCTTAGCTCTAAAAAACTTGAAAAACTCTTCTGTTGATTGTGGTATTCAACAATGTTCCAAAGTACAGATCCCTTGTATCTGACTGAATCCTTCATGAATCGCGAGTTGAATCTTGGTATCGAAGATAGTTGTTTTCCTCGGAGCGAATAGCCGTGACTGGAGTTGTCTAGTATCGATTTCATCAGAGGCTCGGGCAGGCTGTCGTTGTTTGCCTTATAAAATAGCCTAAGGATGTCGAGCTTATAATACAGGGAAAAGGTAAACCACTGATCATATTTGAGCACTTCATTTGACGGCATGTCCTTGGGCAAGTTGAAAATGATCCTTGCCGCCCTACAATGTAGTCTTTCTATAGAGTCTAGCATGTCAGAGTTACAACACGATCCCCATAAAACTAAACCATATTTTACAGAGGGTAGTATCACTTTGGTTCACCTTAGTTTGCCTTGGTTCACCTCACTTTGCCTTGGTTCACCTTAGTTTGCCTTCGTTCACCTCAGTTTGCCTTGGTTCACCTTAGTTTGCCTTGGCTCACCTCAATTTGCCTTGGTTCACCTTAGTTTGCCTTGGTTCACCTCACTTTGCCTTCGTTCACCTCAGTTTGCCTTGGTTCACCTCAGTTTGCCTTGGTTCACCTCAGTTTGCCTTGGCTCACCTCAGTTTGCCTTGCTTCACCTTAGTTTGCCTTGGTTCACCTCAGTTTGCCTTGGTTCACCTTAGTTTGCCTTGGTTCACCTCACTTTGCCTTGGTTCACCTTAGTTTGCCTTAGTTCACCTCACTTTGCCTTGGTTCACCTCAGCTTGCCTTGGTTCACCTTAGTTTGCCTTCATTCACCTCAGTTTGCCTTGGTTCACCTTAGTTTGCCTTGGTTCACCTTAGTTTGCCTTGGTTCACCTTAGTTTGCCTTCGTTCACCTCAGTTTGCCTTGGTTCACCTTAGTTTGCCTTGGTTCACCTCAGTTTGCCTTGGTTCACCTTAGTTTGCCTTGGTTCACCTCAGTTTGCCTTGGTTCACCTCAGTTTGCCTTGGTTCACCTCAGTTTGCCTTGGTTCACCTCAGTTTGCCTTGGTTCACCTTAGTTTGCCTTCGTTCACCTCAGTTTGCCTTGGTTCACCTTAGTCTGCCTTGGTTCACCTCAGTTTGCCTTGGTTCATACTTCCTGGACTCCTCAGCATGAAAGAGGCATCAGAAACCAAGATATTATAAATAATCGGAAGGCACCCCTGAAATGGACTCATGACTGTGCTACTCATCAAAGGAAGACACTGGTCTAGCATGGTTTTCCATTCCTTGGACTATCATGATTCCTCTCATTCTTACTAGACATTTTTGCATGTTTTGATTTTCTTTCTTTCTTGCATTGGTCCTGTTCTCCCGATCGTTTCTCCCCTTTCTTAGGTTTCTACTGAGTACAGCTTTGTTTGCCTTGGTTCACCTTAGTTTGCCTTGGTTCACCTCACTTTGCCTTGGTTCACCTTAGTTTGCCTTGGTTCACCTCAGTTTGCCTTTGTTCACCTCAGTTTGCCTTGGTTCACCTCAGTTTGCCTTTGTTCACCTCAGTTTGCCTTGCTTCACCTTAGTTTACCTTGGTTCACCTCACTTTGCCTTGGTTCACCTTACTTTGCCTTGGTTCACCTCAGTTTGCCTTGGTTCACCTTAGTTTGCCTTGGTTCACCTCCCTTTGCCTTGGTTCACCTTAGTTTGCCTTGGTTCACCTCACTTTGCCTTGGTTCACCTCAGTTTGCCTTGGTTCACCTTAGTTTGCCTTCGTTCACGTCAGTTTGCCTTGGTTCACCTTAGTTTGCCTTGGTTCACCTTAGTTTGCCTTCATTCACCTCAGTTTGCCTTGGTTCACCTTAGTTTGCCTTGGCTCACCTCAATTTGCCTTGGTTCACCTTAGTTTGCCTTGGTTCACCTCACTTTGCCTTCGTTCACCTCAGTTTGCCTTGGTTCACCTCACTTTGCCTTGGTCCATTCCTTGGACTATCATGATTCCTCTCATTCTTACTAGACATTTTTGCATGTTTTGATTTTCTTTCTTTCTTGCATTGGTCCTGTTCTCCTGATCGTTTCTCCCCTTCCTTAGGTTTCTACTGAGTACAGCTTTGTTTGCCTTGGTTCACCTTACTTTGCCTTGGTTCACCTCACTTTCCCTTGGTTCACCTTAGTTTGCCTTGGTTCACCTCAGTTTGCCTTTGTTCACCTCAGTTTGCCTTGGTTCACCTCAGTTTGCCTTTGTTCACCTCAGTTTGCCTTGCTTCACCTTAGTTTACCTTGGTTCACCTCACTTTGCCTTGGTTCACCTTAGTTTGCCTTGGTTCACCTCAGTTTGCCTTGGATATAGATAGATAGATAGATAAAACTTTATTTTAACACGATAATAATAAACGCTAAAAGCTAGTGGGGTCGTGTATTTAAATTTAAGATTAAAATCACAATTAAATATCTAAAATTACAATTCTTATGTTTACACTAAAATTAATTATTTAATTAATTACTAACTAGAACTGTTACTATACTAGATGATTAAAATAAACTAACTAAAAGCTAATTATATATAAAATCACTATGTCTGTGGCGGGTTGTCGAAGCCGACAGGGCGTTAAAATTAAAATCTTTAAAATATGCTCTATTTACAACATGCTTTCTTAGCTCTAAAAAACTTGAAAAACTCTTCTGTTGATTGTGGTATTCAACAATGTTCCAAAGTACAGATCCCTTGTATCTGACTGAATCCTTCATGAATCGCGAGTTGAATCTTGGTATCGAAGATAGTTGTTTTCCTCGGAGCGAATAGCCGTGACTGGAGTTGTCTAGTATCGATTTCATCAGAGGCTCGGGCAGGCTGTCGTTGTTTGCCTTATAAAATAGCCTAAGGATGTCGAGCTTATAATACAGGGAAAAGGTAAACCACTGATCATATTTGAGCACTTCATTTGACGGCATGTCCTTGGGCAAGTTGAAAATGATCCTTGCCGCCCTACAATGTAGTCTTTCTATAGAGTCTAGCATGTCAGAGTTACAACACGATCCCCATAAAACTAAACCATATTTTACAGAGGGTAGTATCACTTTGGTTCACCTTAGTTTGCCTTGGTTCACCTCACTTTGCCTTGGTTCACCTTAGTTTGCCTTCGTTCACCTCAGTTTGCCTTGGTTCACCTTAGTTTGCCTTGGCTCACCTCAATTTGCCTTGGTTCACCTTAGTTTGCCTTGGTTCACCTCACTTTGACTTCGTTCACCTCAGTTTGTCTTGGTTCACCTCAGTTTGCCTTGGTTCACCTCAGTTTGCCTTGGTTCACCTTAGTTTGCCTTGGTTCACCTTATTTTGCCTTGGTTCACCTTAGTTTGCCTTGGTTCACCCACTTTGCCTTGGTTCACCTTACTTTGTTTACATTACTTTGCTTTGGTTCACCTTACTTTGGCTTTGTTCACCTTATTTTGCCTTGGTTCACCTTAATTTGCCTTGGTTCACCTTATTTTGCCTTTGTTCACCTTATTTTGCCTTGGTTCACCTTAGTTTGCCTTGGTTCACCCACTTTGCCTTGGTTCACCTTACTTTGCCTTTGTTCACATTAGTTTGTTTTGGTTCACCTTAGTTTGGCTTTGTTCACCTTATTTTGCCTTGGTTCACCTTAATTTGCCTTTGTTCACCTTATTTTCCCTTTGTTTACCTTATTTTGCCTTGGTTCACCTCAGTTTGCCTTGGTTCACCTTAGTTTGCCTTTGTTCACCTTATTTTGCCTTGGTTCACCTCATTTTGCCTTGGTTCACCTTACTTTGCCTTTGTTCACATTAGTTTGCCTTGGTTCACATTAGTTTGCCTTCGTTCACCTCAGTTTGCCCTGGTTCACCTCAGTTTGCCCTGGTTCACCTCAGGTTGCCTCAGTTCACTTACGTTTGCGTTGGCTTCACCTAAATTTGCCTTGGCTTCCCTAAATTTGCCTTGGTTCACCTTAGCTTGCCTTGGATCACCAAAGTCTGGGGGCACTTATAAATTTTCCTAGGTGAATACCGTACTCCTTCTATACACGTACAGATGTACCGGTGCTATCCTATATGAATGCCGGTGTAGGCGGAAAGATTATAAAATTGACAATAGGATCAGGCTTTTCTCGTGGTGTCCTTGCTAACTGTATTTACGAACGTGAGATGGAGTGGAGGGGGAGGGGCCTATTCGAGGGGTGGGGGGGTGTTCCTGTGGGAAAAAGTTCAATTCTTTTGGGCTGTTACAGTGCCCATGCTGATCAATAGTAAAGATGTGGTTACTTTTATATTGGGAAATTTATCACCCGTTTTTTGAAATGCGTCTGTTTTCAGAATTGTGATGGCTTTTTTGTTCAGGGTTTTGAGGAAAGCCGACCAAAAGACAGCGAAAAATGATCTTGTGTGAAGAATACATGAGGTCATGGGCGTAGTCTGTGGAGCTATGTTTGGTGAGGAGAGGGTGAATAATTCAGTTGACCTCCTTTCCAGGGTATTGTTCGATTTTTCAGTTGGTCAAATTTCAGCGTTAGTTACAGTTACGCACTTTTGCTGCAACTTGCTGTTACAGATGCTTGAATGTTATTGAACCTGCAGTCACGCACGCCTCGCTTGCTTTCTCTTCGAGACGAACCAACACTTCGTCGGTTCTGCACGCATTGCGGGCCTATGTTTAACCGACGAAGTCGAGTTAGAGCAGTCATGTCAAGAGGGTCGACTGGTTTGGTCGGTCAAAATACGTTGTGTAAGGCTCACAAGGTGTGTATTTCGCTATGGCCCACGGGATGGGATGACGTATTCGATTAGTACACACACGCACGCACGATAGGACAAGGGTCCACATAAAAAGTATCGTAGGTATAGAAGGACACTTCCGCCGAGCAGTGTTAGTTTTGACCGGACTGAAATATCTGTGCAATGCTAGTGAAAGAAAGCAAGGAGGACTGATAATAACAGGAGGTGAAGTCCAGTGACACTGTTGATGCTGGTGGGACCAAAGTGTTCTTGAGACATCGTAAGGATAGAATCGTTCTCAGTAAAGGTGATGAAAGGAAAATTCTGGTGTATGTTGTTGTGGTTATGTTTATTACTTGAAAATGTCTAGCTGCCAACGTTAAGAAAGGTTATTGGCAGGTGGGAAATGAATTACGACACGAGACTGGATCTTCTTGGATAGTATACTATAAGCGGCACAGAAGGATATACCAGTTAGTCTTTTTAATTTTTCTGCTTTACTTTTGATTTTGAACCGATTTGTTCGATTTTAGAGTTCGAGACACTGACTTGCTGACTACGGAAGAGGAAACCAGATTTAACGATTACGTCATAAGACATGCTTTAACGTGTTTGAGATAAAGCGACGACTTTGCTTTTTACTAATTTCTCCAGATCGATAATCATGTTTGTATAGTGCCATATTCACAACAGTATATAAATGCTTCCCTTACAACTCTTGATAACGGCATGTTCAGATGTGGACAAAATTTATCTTTAAATTTTAATTTTAATTCAACAAAATATTCAAAGCGATAAGACAGATGAGCTGAGTCATCCGATTTTAAACATTACGTCATTCGGTAACGCAAAAGACAAAATACTGTCACAATTTTCGTCACGCCGGTTAGCACGTTGAACCAAGTAAAGTAAGTATTCCCTATTCACAACTCTTGGTAAAAGCATGTTCAGTTGTGGACAAATGTATATCAACATTTATTTTTTTAGTTTAATTCAACAAAATTAAATATTCAAAGCGATAAGACAGATGAGCTGAGTCATCAGATTTTAAACGTAACGTCATTCGGTAACGCAAAGGGCAAAATACTGTCACAATTTTCGTTACGCCAGTTAGCACGTTGAACCAAGTAAAAACATTTGTCGAGGGTGGAGTGGGTCAAAACGACTGGTAAATGCCTACAATGCGCTTTCTTGTAACCTGTACGATAGAGCATAGCAGATTTATTTCGTATTTGCATTCACAATTTGGCTTAAGGAGCCCTTGACATGATTAAAGGAAACTGTGCACAAAGCGTGGTTCCCAGGTATGGGGAAAAGTTCAATTCTTTTGGGCTTTTACGGTGCCCATACTGATCAATCGTGAAGATGTGGTTACTTTTATATTGGGAAATTTGTCGCCCATTTTGTGAAATGCGTCTGTTTTGAGAATTTTTGTTCCGGGTTTTGAGGAAGACCGACCAAAAGACAGCGAAAAATGATCTTGAGTGAAGAATGCATAGTCTGTGGAGCTATGTTTGGTGAGGAGAGGGTGAATAATTCAGTTGACCTCCTTTCCAGGGTATTGGTCGCCTTTTCAGTTGGTCAAATTTAAGCGTTAGTTACAGTTACACACTTTTACTGCAACTTGCTGTTACAGATGCTTGAATGTTATTGAAGCTGCAGTCACGCACAGCTCGCTTGCTTTCTTTTCGAGACGAACCAACACTTCGTCGGTTCTGCACGCATTGCGGGCCTATGTTTAACCGACGAAGTCGAGTTAGAGCAGTCGTGACAAGAGGGTCGACTGGTTTGGTCGGTCAAAATACGTCGTGCAAGGTTCACAAGGTGTGTATTTCGCTATGGCCCACGGGATGGGATGACGTGAGAACAAGAGCGGAGTCGCCATTTTAAATTGGCAGGTCAAGAAAGGTGACGGAGGCTTGGTGGAAGATTTGCTTCGACTGTGTTGTGGTATAGTTTTGTACTGACCTCTGAACATATAATGAGGAAGTTGTACACAGACATCGATTAGTACACACACGGACGCACGATAGGACAAGGGCCACATAAAAAGTATCGTAGGTGTAGAAGCACACGAGCAGTGTTGGCTTTGGCCGGACTGAAATATCTGTGCAATACTAGTGAAAGAAAGCAAGGAGGACTGATAATAACACGAGGTGATGTCCAGTGGCACTGTTGATGCTGGTGAGACCAAAGTGTTGCTGAGACATCGTAAACATAGAATCGTTCTCAGTAAATGTTATGAGAGGAAAATTCTGGTGTATGTTGTTGTGGTTGTGTTTACCTGTTTAATACTTGGAAAGTATCCAGCTGCCAACGTTAAGAAAGGTTATTCGCAGGTGGGAAATGAATTACTACACGAGGCTGGATCTTCTTGGATAGTATAAGCGGCCCGGAAGTACATACTAAGTACTCTTTTTAATTTTTCTGCTTTACTTTTGATTTTAAACCGATTTGTTCGATTTTAGAGTTCGAGACACTGACTTGCTGACTTCGGAAGAGCAAACCGGATTTAACAATTACGTCATAAGACATGCTTTAACGTGTTTGAGATAAAGCGACGACTTCGCTTTTTACCAATTTCTCCAGATCGAAAATCGTGTTTTTATAGTGCCATATTTACAACAGTATATAAATGCTTCGCTCACAACTCTCGATAACGGCATGTTCAGTTGTGGCCAAATATGTCTTTAAATTTTTATTTTAATTCAACAAAATGTTCAAAGCGATAAGACAGATGAGCTGAGTCATCCGATTTTAAACATTACGTCATTCGGTAACGCAAAAGACAAAATGCTGTCACAATTTTCGTCACGCCGGTTAGCACGTTGAGATTCTGACGATGTGTTTATCTTTATCGATGATCATGTTTTTATAGTGCCCTATTCACAACAGTATATAAATACATTGCTTACAACTCTCGGTAAAAGCATGTTCAGTTGTGGACAAATGTATATCAACATTTAATTTTTTAGTTTAATTCAACAAAATTAAATATTCAAAGCGATAAGACAGATGAGCTGAGTCATCAGATTTTAAACATAACGTCATTCGCTAACGCAAAGGGCAAAATACTGTCACAATTTTCGTCACGCCAGTTAGCATGGCACGTTGGGCCAAGTAAAAACATTAATCGAGGGTGGAGTGGGTCAAAACGACTGGTAAATGCCTATAATGGGCTTTCTTGTAACCTGTACGATAGAGCATAGCAATGATTTATTTCGTATTTGCATTCACAATTTGGCTTAAAGAGCCCTTGACATGATTAAAGGAAACTGTACACAAAGCGTGGTTCCCAGGTGTGGGGAAACGTTCAGTTCTTTTGGGCTGTTACGGTGCCCATACTGATCAATCTTAAAGATGGTTACTTTTATATTGGGAAAATTATCGTCCATTTTTGGAAATGCGTCTGTTTTGAGAATTGTGATGGCCTTTTTGTTCAGGGTTTTGAGGAAGACCGACCAAAAGACAGCGAAAAGTGGTCTTGAGTGAAGAATGGATGAGGTCATGGGCATAGGAGAGGGTGAATAATTCAGTTGACGTCCTTTCCAGGGTATTGATCGCCTTTTCAGTTGGTCAAATTTCAGCGTTAGTTTTACTACAACGTGCTGTTACAGATGCTTGAATGTTATTGAACCTGCAGTCACGCACGCCTCGCTTGCTTTCTTTTCGAGACGAACCAACACTTCGTCGGTTCTGCACGCATTGCGGGCCTATGTTTAACCGACGAAGTCGAGTTAGAGCAGTCGTGTCAAGAGGGTCGACTGGTTTGGTCTGTCAAAATACGTCGTGTAAGGCTCACAAGGTGTGTATTTCGCCATGGCCCACGGGATGGGATGACGTATTCTGCAGTTAAGCCCATCGATTAGTACACACACGCACGCACGATAGGACAAGGTTCCACATAAAACGTATCGTAGGTATAGAAGGACACTTCCGCCGAGCAGTGTTGGTTTTGACCGGACTGAAATATCTGTGCAATACTAGTGAAAGAGAGCAAGGAGGACTGATAATAACAGGAGGTGAAGTCCAGTGGCACTGTTGATGCTGGTGGGACCAAAGTGTTGCTGAGACATCGTAAGGATAAAATCTTTCTCAGTAAAGGTTATGAAAGGAAAATTCTGGTGTATGTTGTTGTGGTTATGTTTATTAGGCATGGGTCTCACTTGGCAAATTTTTGCGAAAGTTTATTGACTTTGCGGTCATAATCTGTCAATAGTGTAGTTTTCCTAGTGCGACCCTAACTTTTCCGGTTCGCAAAAACTTTGAAAATCGGCAAAAACATCAAAGACGCCGTAGTGCTTGGGTGGGGCAGGCAGATTTTGGAAAAATCGAGCTGAACAATAGGAATCACAGCGGCAACTGTCAACGCTTGTCAATGGAAGAAAAAACAGAACATTTAGGACACAATCAAATAAGCGTGCATCTCCTTCATTTTACGCGCAGTACTTGTTTAAAATGAGTCTAAATGTACTATTTGTTACGTTTAGCTGTTTGCGAAAGAATTGCTGTGGTACCGTTGGATCGTAAAAGTCGAAAAATCAAAACATGATCACACAGGTCGAGAAGCTGACCACGAATAACATTCGTTTCTTTCATACAAGATGCTCAACAAGGAAAGCTGTTACAGATTTTTTGGAAGAATAAAAACATTATTTGATAATCTCCAAACCTTCAATTCAACAGGATGCAGTTTGGGTTTTTACTTTCGTGCGCAACTGGTACATGGTATACTTCGGTTGACGTTAGGTGTATTCAATAACAATTATCTCCCACGAGTGCGACCCTGCAGTTGACTGCAAAAATTTTGCTTTCCGGTTGCGGTTTCAAAGTTTTGCCCTCACTTTTGCCAGAGATGTTGAAAACTTTGCTCTAGTGCGACCCATGCCTTACTTGAAAATGTCTAGGTGCCAACGTTAAGAAAGGTTATTGGCAGGTGGGAAATGAATTACGACACGAGGCTGGATCTCCTTGGATAGTATACTATAAGCGGCACAGAAGGACATACCAGTTAGCCTTTTTAATTTTTCTGCTTTACGTTTGATTTTGAACCGATTTGTTCAATTTTAGAGTTCGAGATACCGACTTGCTGACTGAGGAAGAGGAAACCGGATTTAACGACTACGTCATAAGACATGCTCTTAACGTGTTTGAGATAAAGCGACGACTTCGCTTTTTACTAATTTCTCCATATTCACAACAGTATGTAAATGCTTCGCTTACAACTCTTGATAACGGCATGTTCAGTTGTGGACAAAATTTATCCTTAAATTTTAATTTTAATTCAACAAAATATTCAAAGCGATAAGACAGATGAGCTGAGTCATCCGATTTTAAACATTACGTCATTCGGTAACGCAAAAGACAAAATACTGTCACAATTTTCGTCACGCTGGTTAGCACGTTGAGATTCTGACGATGTGTTTGTCTTTATCGATAATCATGTTTTTATAGTGCCCTATTCACAACAGTATATAAATACATTGCTCACAACTCTTGGTAAAAGCATGTTCAGTTGTGGACAAATGTATATCAACATTTAATTTTTTAGTTTAATTCAACAACATTAAATATTCAAAGCAATAAGACAGAGGAGCCGAGTCATCAGATTTTAAACATAACGTCATTCGGTAACGCAAAGGGCAAAATACTGTCACAATTTTCGTTTCGCCAGTTAGCATGGTGAACCAAGTAAAAACATTTGTCGAGGGTGGAGTGGGTCAAAACGACTGGTAAATGCCTATGATGCGCTTTCTTGTAACCTGTACGATAGAGCAAAGCAATGATTTATTTCGTATTTGCATTCACATTCTGGCTTAAGGAGCCCTTGACTTGATTAAGGTGTTTCGATACAGTTTTTTGGGGACCATACCTAACTTTTTGAATCGGCTCTTAGACAGTCTTCTCCTTGTCAGATCAACGTGAAATTTGCAATACTTGTTGGTTTTGGATTGAACTTTAGCGTGGTTTACATTTTGTAAAAATCGATATTTCCATGACAACGATAAACAAAAATCCTCGAAAACAGTAAAATTGAAATTTTGCACGATCCAGATTTCGCTTCGAAAAGCAAATACCTGCATCTTAAACTGTGGTGTATGGCAAACAAAATATACAAGAATAAAAAAATTCTGTATGTTTGTTTTGAAGTAAATCGCAAAAACATTTTCAACCTTGGTTTTTGCCTAGTAATAGTAAATGCACCGAAAAATAATCAACGCTTTGATGAAATGGCTAGTAAATACTGTTAAAATGTGTCTTTTACTTACTATTTTACGCCTAGAACGACTTGTTTTTCTAAGATCATTCGCGTAATAATTTTGTGGTAATTTTTTAATTTAAGCGCTTTTGCGAAAATCTTAAGAACGGCTCGATAGATTTTTTTAAAACACTAAACATGCGTGCTTGACGATGTGACCAATTTTAGTTCTGAGTCTTATTAACATTGATTCACTGGAACACTTTTAGATTTAACGTTAAAGAGGATGTATGAACCGACGGAAAGGCTTACGTTACATATAAACAGTTGGCAAGTAAATGCTAATATATTCAAAGTAATGCGCAATGCATTCTTCCGTGATTTTTACTTTTCGTTGTTATCTACAGTGCAACAAAGAAAAAAGAAACCAGACAGACCAGACCTTTTGGGCTGTTACGGTGTCCATGCTGATCAATCGTGAAGATGTGGTTACTTTTATATTGGGAAATGTGTCGCCCATTTTTTGAAATGCGTCTGTTTTGAAAATTTTTGTTCCAGGTTTTGAGGAAGACCGACCAAAAGACAGCGAAAAATGATCTTGAGTGAAGAATGCATAGTCTGTGAAGCTACGTTTGGTGAGGAGAGGGTGAATAATTCAGTTGAACGCCTTTCTAGGGTATTGGTCGCCTTTTCAGTTGGTCAAATTTAAGCGTTAGTTACAGTTACCCCCTTTACTGCAACTTGCTGTTACAGATGCTTGAATGTTATTGAAGCTGCAGTCACGCACGGCTCGCTTTCTTTCTTTTCGAGACGAACCAACACTTCGTCGGTTCTGCACGCATTGCGGGCCTATGTTTACAGACAGGCGCTCTTAAATGCTTTGCCGATGGCCATAAGGGTGTCACGGATCACACCCGACCCCTTGTGTTTATATCGATACCTTCCGGCGTTTCCGTCAAAAAAGCTTGCCCACTCGCTCGGGTGATTCATGGTTGTATATTTATGCCAACAAAATCCTTACTCTTTTTCAATCATTATGCTAACCGCAACGTCTATCACGTTGAGATCCAGGAAATTGTTTCTTCCGTCTGTCACCCAAATCCTTATTGCATTAATCTCGCTTTTATTCACAGGATGCCACTCAAGCCGATACGGCTCTTTTTGAAATGGATAGCTAACCTGAAGCTAGCCCTGTTGTTGAGAAACTGTACAACACATCGCTTGGAACATCGTTTGCTCGCCGTGTGATCAGATCGCAGTGCAGAAACACCCAATCAACGCTTCTTGTGATATTGGGACGATTGTTCCGACAAAATTCTTTTTTCCCGTCAAGATCTTTTTCTCATAACCAAGCAATTCAGCGAAAGCTCCTTGAGAAAGGTCAAGCTCATAATTTTCATGCATCAACATGACAACCCGGAAAATTGTCATATGGAAATACAGAGTGAAAATGAAATCACTGTCTTTGTCTTTCGGGTCTACTTTAACGGTTTGGGTCTGAAGAAAACAGTTGATGTCTTTGTAATCATACATTCCGTTCGGGAATGTCAAGGTCTGCCACTCTTCAGACTTCTTTCTCCAGCGAATTTTGTTGTTGTCAAAAGTGTCATCGATGTTGTACCATGAGTAACTCATTGTGATAAGTTTGTTTAGCGCGGCTTTATAGTTTCCTGAATCTAACCTTATTGGAGGTTGAAAATTAATTGTGAAATCGTGTGAAACCTGAGCGGCTCCCTTTCTTTGTAGTTTTGCGAGGCTCGAGTCAAGCAGAAGATTTAAGGTCATCATTGATCTATATAATTACGAATAATTTTTTCTTTTGCTTTTTGTCGATTGCGCCGAGTCCAACTAGTGAATCAAGAGTAGCAAGTTGGGCTCACTAGGCCCACTTAACCTCGTTTTGATGTTGTTGGGGTTGCTAGGGTGGTTGCTAAGGAAGTAAAAAACCGCAGACCCTAGGGAGCGCGGGCTCAACCGGAAGTCACGTGACCGGAAGTGACGGAACCGGAAGTCACGTGATTTGGAGTGGGAAACCGCGGACCAGTCTGGAAAAAGGGATCGCGGGCTCATGGTGGGAAAAACCGCTGACCAGCTGTGAAAAAAGGATCGCAGGCTGATGGACCGCTGACCAGCGTGGGCTCAGAGTCCAAAGTCCAATTCAGGCACCGGGGGGAGGTATAAAAAGGCAACCCCATGAGTTAGGTGGTTGTTGTCACCATGAGTTTGTACATCACCCTTATCAGCGATCAAGCGCAAGGCACGGGGCAAAAAGTTACCGCCAGACTTCCCCATTTACACTATCTCGTAGAAGACGATTGGGAAGCGGCCCTCGTCCATATCTCACACCCGGCTTTTAATCAACAATTGGAACATCAAACCAAGCAGAATTGGACGCAAGAAGATAGTGCAAAACACTGGATGAAAATAGATATCAAATACATACCAAAACGTGCTAATGGAACGGCTGCCATTAAAGTCACCAAACAAATCCATTTACCGCCAGGGTATTACCACAATTTGAAAGAAGCATGGATTGCCATCGCTTACGAAATGGAAAAACAACACATGGAGGTCATGATGGATATAGCCAAAATGGACGTGGACGATCTATCCAAACGACAACAACTAGCCACTCTCAACCTCGCTCAACCCTACGTGAAAATCACCAATACCGGCATTGCCCCCGAATTAGATTCCTTGTATGTGCTCATACCAGCCAACATGCAATTTGAAATGGAATGGAAATTCGCTCAACTGATGGGGCTTGTGAAAGATGGAACGCCAACGCAACAAATTGTCCAAGAAAAAAATTATTTGGTGAAAAATATCGTGGATTACGACGATCGGCACAAATGGTTACCAACCATCGGTCCTGCAAACAAATATCCACCGCATGGCATCGTCTCCGTCAGCTTTACTCGTCCCGATTTCAATTATTACTTCTTCTTGGGTCCTAATCTCATTCGGCAACCATTTCCCACCACGCAAACTGTCAAACCGCAACAAGGACAACAACAACTCATGATCTATACGGATCTCGTCATTGACAGTGTGGTTGGAATTCAAACCAAAGGATTGCTACGTACCATGGATGCTGGCAATACCCATCATCAGTTTGATACCACTCAACGGATGTTTTTTCCTCTTCGCAAACCATCTTTGACAGCATTGCCATTGACATTCAAACAGCGAATGGACAGCCGGCTCCTTTCAAACAAGGCAGCACCATCCTCACTCTTCAACTCTCCAGAAAAAGTCAACGGACATAAAAAACATGAACAGTCGATCGCGTGGGGGTCCTTACTGTTATGTAGAGAAAGCGAATCATTAATTAAATCCTGGAGCACGTGGGACCTAGCCCGGTTAGCTCCAGAACAGGCTAACTACTTAGATTGGTTTTTTGAAAGAGATGAGGAATAAAAAGGCTTACCGCGATCCGTAGCTGTTGCTTGACATTCTTGCTTGCTTGCTTGACTGCTTGCTGGCTTGGGAGTGAAAACGGGGAGTGGAGGCGGTTTTTATAGAGATCCACGCAAAGCCTTGTGGGCCAACTAGGGGAGGGAGGACGAGAGGGAGGACCGATCCACGCAAAGCCTTGTGGGTCAACTAGGGGAGGGAGGATCCAACAGAGCAAGGGATACCTCGGGGAGGAGGATCCAACAGAGCACAGGGTGCCCCAGGGAGGGGTGGGAAGGGGTGGGGGGACCCCCTCCCCCCTCCGTAGATGCTCCATGATGCCTTGCGGGGATCAGGGTATATAGGTCAAGCGAGGCCCCAGGACGTCACTCCTAGCTTTGAGTTCGGTCTAAGTGACTTATGTCGGTTGTGTGAAAAAATGTCCAGAACGAGAAGGCCCTTGAGCTCTCTGAGCAGCTTTGTGAATGTAAACGGAGACGAGGCGGTGGGGGGGAGAGTGCCACGGGAGAGGACCCACGTCGAAAGGCAGGCATTGCGGATGCACGAAAGGAGGGAAGAGACTTGGCGCCCCCTCAAGCAAGCACGCGTGGTGGCATTTATCGATTTGTACTTAATGGCAATATAAATATAGAGAACGCCCACCGCTACGGCTACCAATCGAGGGCGTCAGCCAAAATGCTAAACAAGACCCTCGTGAAACGGATCATTCCATGGATCAATAGCAACCGTGTGTGGACAAGGGACGAGAGCCAGTGGCCCATCACGCTGGAACAATTTAAAGAACTGAACAATTACTTGGTCGCCCACCTTCCTCGAGTGCAATCGGACTATCGTTGGCACAACATTGTTACTTTTTTTAAGGAAGTGGAGCGCGAAAGGCAGGTGTGGAAACGTCTGGATGAGATGGAGAGAGACGCCATGGAAGCCTATGAACGGTGTATGGCCAATTTGAACAATTGAACATTTTTTATTTTGAACATTTGTTAATTGTGAGTCAAGGCTATTGTGAGTCAAGACAAACTATTTATGATCAATGTGCAAAGTCAGTGGTGTGAACTTTTTTTTATTGATTTGTTTTAATTAAAAAAAGAGTTGATGTTTTTTACAAATGGTTGTCCGTGTCCATCTCTTGCCACGCGGGTGAGGCGCTCCTTGGAAAAAAACTATGTACAGATTGAAAACTAAAAATTGAAAAGCTATGTACAGATTGAAAAAATAAAAAATAAAAATTGGAAAAAAGCTATGTACAATTGTAAAAGTAAAAACTAAAAATTACAAATGAAAGTCTTCGAGCTCCAGGCGTAATTGATCAATGTTCTCGGGTAGACAGAACGTGCGGTTGAATAAGGCTTGAATTTCGGCTCGGGTTGGACTGTCCAAATCACGGGATCCCACGATAGCACTGCTTTGATGAAGGGTGGGCTTTTTGGGACCCCAAGGGACAACCTGACTGCCAGTGACCAGGGTGGCGGCATTCTCGTTGACTTGGTAGTAATGGTCCGAGCGGTACCACGATTGACTGGAGATGTCAAAGACGTAGACGGGTTTGCCTTGATCCATGGCCAATTGCACGGTCCAACCTGTGCCTCCTTTCACACGTTTTTTATCCTGTTCCAAGATGCCAAAAGCATAGATGGTATGTGCTTTTTTGGCAATTTGATAATTGCGTTGCAGCAATTGCAGGGTGTAAAAATGACTGGGCATCCGTTTCCCTAGTTTCTCAGCCGCCTGGTGAAGATGCGGGTTGGGCAGCATGAGGACTTCCACGGTGGACGGGGTGATGAAGGTGGCTCGAGGATGGTTAGGGGGGACCAGGACTTCCACTTGCATCCCAAACTGTTTGGCCATTTGTTCGACCAATTCGTCGGTGCCTTTGGCTCCCCCGGTGTACACTACATGGCCATGGCCAATTTGGAGTTCCAAGGCCTCGACATCTTGTTCTCCGATCATGGCGATCTCTGGAGGCATACTTTGAATGAAGACTCAGGGAACGAGGGGCCATCTTAAATAGGGACAGCTGACCAATGGGAAGACGAGAGGACCTTATAGGGTCATGACAAGCTGACCAATGAGACAACGAGAGGCCCTTATATGGATTGGATAAGCTGACCAATCCCATGAAGGGGTCCCGGGTATAAAAAGCGGTGGGCGGTAGGGGGTGAAAAACAACCTTGAGCACGATGTCCGTCGATGTGTCTCCAGCGCGTTATCCCGGTCGGAAGAGAAAATCGCCCCAAAGCGTACACCCTGCGGGGAAGAAGAAGAACGAGGAGAAGGTGATTCAACAGGTGACACCCGAGGACTGTGATCCTGTGGTGCGCGAGGTGGTGGAAGACACCCGAGCCGCGGTGGAAGACATGATGAAAGAATTGAATGACATGGTGGAGCAATCTACACCACCGCCACCTCAATTCACCCTGACGACCGTGTATGACAACAGTGAAAGAAAGTCATTCCCCCCTTCAGTGGACTATGTGGTATGCCCTTGCCATGACGTGCGTTTGGAGGCACGAGAATCTCAAAAGGGATGGAAGTATGTGAAATGTCCAATCCAACCGTGTTTGCTGTTTTGTGGGCAAGATCAAGCCCTTGAGTATATGACAGCTGTGTATAGTCAACCTCATCCAGAAGTGTTGGACATGTGGTGTTGTTTGCAGTGCTTTTGCCGTGAACCCGCCACGCTGCAACAGAGCCATTCCACCCAGAACCCCGATCGATTGTATGTGACCTGTTCCAAGAAAAAGTGTCACTTCTTCCGGTGGGCCGATCAACCGTTGGGTCCCAAGTACTGCACTTGGTTTCATGACCATCCTCCCAAAAAAGCCGATCCACTTGCTGAACCGCCGTTGCCCAGCCGTGATGCCCAGGGGTATCCCAAACGTGGGGTGGACATCCCAGGACGACCACCTCGAGTCAGAAGGAAAGAGGACGTGGAACAAGAACGGCCCCTGACAGACTATGAGAAACAATTGTTGCGAGAAATTCAAGATCTCAAGAACCGTCAAGAAATGATGGTAGCACCAGCTCCCCCGCCCCCCAAGTACAGTGACAGTGTCGAGAACTGGCAGAAAAGTCTAGAGACGGTCGCGTATGACGGTCTCTTTTAACAAAAATGTATAAAAAGGCGTACGAATAAAATGGTTTTTTATGAGTGTGACCATGGAGTCTGTGTGGATGTGTTATGCGTGGGAGGGTCTCTTGTCCCTGGTGCAATGACAATGCCATCAAACCCTTTGCCAAGTGTTATATGATCACCAACCAGGCGAACCTATCCCCATTCCCCCTTGTCCCGAGGACACCCATCCTCTTCACGTCTTTGAAGAAACCCGGGTACACCTCAATGTGTATCGATGGGTGGTGTTTGTCTTATGGTTAAAAGGCCACCCGAACGCGTGGCGATGGTATCGAATCATTCAAAAGGCGCATGCCGACACCGTCCCTTCCATACCGACCTTATGGGATGAGTGCCAGAAAGTATGGCACCTCGAAAGAAAAACAAGGTCGATGTCTCCCAAGCATGGTTGAGCCGTTACCACGATCCTCGAGCCCCCGGCAGTTTAGGAGGCGTGCAACGGTTTGCACGAGCCCATCAGATTCCTTTGAAAAAAGCCCAACGTGTGTTGGAACGGGATTTGGCCTACACCTTGCATAAACCGCGACGTCGTCGTTTTCCCACGGTGCCCGTGATCGTAGGAGGCTTAAACGATCAATGGGTAGCAGATTTGGTGGAAGTGCAACCGTTGGCCAAGTATAATCGTGGCATACGGTATTTACTGACGGAGTTGGATGTCTTGTCCAAATACGCCTGGGTGCAACCGTTGAAAGCCAAAACCGGGGTCGCGTTGGTCCATGCCTTTGACAAGATTTTGAAACAACGTCAACCCAACCGATTGTAAACGGATCGAGGGAAGGAATTTTACAACCGGACGTTTCAACGGTGGCTCGACGAGCAAGGGATCCAACATTTTTCCACCGAAGGGGATGCCAAAGCCAGTGTGGTGGAACGATTTAACCGCACCTTGAAAGAACGTTTGTATCGTTATTTCACCGCCGCCAACACCTTACGGTTTGACGATGTGTTACCCGACTTGGTGCAAGGGTACAATGCCACACGTCATCGGAGTATTGGCATGGCTCCCCAAGACGTGACGTGGGACAACGAAGAAGCCGTGTGGAAACGATTGTACGGCCCTCGTTTGAAAAGCAAGAAAAAACTCCATTTGAAGGTGGGGGATCGAGTGCGTCTCAACAAGATTCATCGTACGTTTGAAAAAGGCTATCTACCCGGTTGGACCGAAGAAGTGTTTGTGGTGCATCGCGTGGTACCGGGACCGGTGCCCACCTATAAGATTCGCGAATGGGATGACACCCCCGTTCAAGGCACGTTTTATGAGGAGGATTTACAAAAAGTGCACGTGTCCGACGTGTTTCGTATCGAAAAGGTACTTAAGCGTCAAAAAGATCGATGGTTGGTCAAGTACAACAGTTGGATTGCTAGCCAAGACGTGACGTCCCTCCGACCGCCCAAGACAAAGAAAGAGACAAGACCTCCCAAGAGACCCAAAAGACGACGCGACTAATTGATTGGCAGACATGACGTTCGTCCCCAACTCTTCGTTTTACGTGACGTTGATGAGTCACGCCAGTCGGCGCGAGTTTCCTCAGAACAAAGCCCATCATTTTAGAAACCGGTTGCCCAAACCCATACGATTTGTCGGCAAAGGATGGATGGTGGGCATGGTGAGTTTGTCCTTATCACCATTCCGGTGGTCGGGGAAGATTTTGTCGGTAACGCCGAGCCTCTGTTGTACGTACGATGGCACGAACGGGTGTATGACAAAGACGAACAAGGGAACGACGTGTGGTTCCATGAACGGCGCGAACTCACCCTAAGGGGTCAAGACATGAAAAAGGAGATGGCCTCGTCGTCGACGGGATCGCACTTTTTTCACCAACTGGTGTATCGCTACGAGCAAGAACGTGCTAAACGAACCCAACCCAAAAACAAATGGACGGAGAACGATGGCCTCAAGTTGTACCCGACCTTTGAATGGACCTCAGAAGGGGATTTGTTGTTGAATACCACCAATGTGGATTACAAATGACAAGTGGCGCACGTGTCATGGGGCAAAAGCTTGGCCCTGAAAATGGGATGGATCGAACAAGTGTCTCCCGGGACCTATCGATTGGGCCCGAATCTCTTGTAAGAACTTCAAGGCATTTCCACCATTCCCACCCCGACGGATGTCCGCGATGCCAACAACAAGCCCACCTTTTGGAAAGTGGATGGGGAGTATGTGAAGTTGAGTCTATCGTGCCCTTGGCGGTTTGTGAATTTGAACGACAAGTTTCGTCCCTCGTCGGAATTTCCCTCCACGCGTCCCTTGCACGTGTATTGTGATGTAGGTACCAGTAGCATGGTAGGCAATCGCATCACAGATCTCTTACGAGAAATCAAGTACCACCCTCAAAACACCACGCACTTTGAACCTCGACACATTCAATATGTCCCGATACGCAATGAAGTGGTGGAAATCGTGGAAACGCAGATAGCCGAAATCAATGGGGATCTGGTCAAGTTTGGGGAAGGGCATACCCTCCTGACCCTCCACTTTAAAAGGGAAGTGGTGGTGTGAAGAAAAAAAGAAGACAAGATGTTGTTCTACCTGACGTTACCGAGTCATGCCAACCGACATGAATTTCCCAACAACCAAGCCAATTCGTTCAAGATTTGTTTACCCCAACCGTTACGGTTACAAGAGGGTCCATGGCAAGTGGGTTTGAGTGCCATTTCCTTACCGGATACGCACGTCAATTTGTACGACTTGGTGCAAAAAGATGGGTACATCATGTGGACGTCCTGGGACCAAACCTATCCCGCCCCGGGTAAAAGCGATGGCACCATGGCCGGTCGCCGAGGCACGGCTCAAACCCTCATCAACGACATCCAACATTGGGATTGGGTGGTGGATGGGGTGAGTTTCATGAAAGCGGCCATTACTCACTTGGAACAACGACGCAAGGAAACGGCGATTCAAGGAGGTCGTTTTACCAATGATCAAGGCAAACACACCTACGTCAAGTTTCGTTGGGAAGGGGACGATCTGATCATCGACAACACCAATGTGTGTCATTGTGCCGGCGTCGACGAGACACCGGCCCTGTCCCTCTACACCAAGTTGGCTCTCAAGATGGGATGGTTACGTAAAATTAGCAGTGGTTTGATTTTGGGTCCTAACTTACAGCAAGACTTCATGGGCGATCAAATCCCCGACATGAAAAAGAACAGTGATTGGAGTGATGTGAAAGACGATCGGAGCAACCCGGTCTTTTGGACGGCGCGTTCTTTTTTACCGGATCATTTACAATTGAGTATGAGTTGTAGTTGGCGTTTCACCAATTTGAATGTGGCGTTTCGTTCGGTGGTGGGCGACCCTTCGCGATCGTTGCACGTGTACTCGGACGTGGCAGGCAGTATGATGGTAGGCAATCGCGTGACCAATTTGTTGCGAGAAATCCACTACAAGCGGGAAGGCAGAGGCACCATGTACTTTGATCCGTTGCACATTCAATACCTACCGCTTCGCAATGAAGTCGTGGAAATCATTCAAATTCAAGTCACCGAAACGTCTGGCACCGAGGATAAGTTGGTCAGGTTTGGAAAAGGCAACACCCTGGTCACTTTGCACTTCAAAAAGGCATAAAAAGAAAAGGGAAAAGGGGGATGGTCAGTCAAAGATGCCAAAGACAAGAGCACGTCGAAGACGAAGAAGAAGAAGGCAACGAGGCGGTCTCTTGCCTCTGGCCGCTCTCGTGCCAGCCGTGATGGCCGTGGGGAAGGCCGCCGCGTTGGGAGCGGTGGGTGGTGCCGCGGGTTACGGGGGCAAAAAAGCCATGGAAGCGGCGACCTCTCGGAAGAAAAAGAAAGGCAGATGAGAGGGGGTATAAAAAGAGAAAGGGGTTACGTGAAGCATAGACATTGGTGAAGAGCAAAGAAGACACCATGCGAGGGGGAAGTTTGACACGATTTCGTACGGACGAGTGGTATGATCAATACGGGAACGGGCTAATGAGGGAGGTCGTGCGTGGCGGTTTCCAAGGCCTTAATAGCACCCGTAATCCCTTGAAACTGCCTAGTAATATAAAGAGAGGATTGAATGCAGGGTTAACGCGAGGTGTCAAACGCAAAGCCGAAGACGTCATCAAAAAAGAAATTACCAAACGAGCCAAGAAAGCTTAGCACGACGACGCTATAAAAACCCCTCACGACGACGGGGTGCCACCACTCGACGACGACGACGACGTTAAACATGCCTGACGTGAGTACGCAAGCCACGCCAGCTCACGCGCGTTCCGAAGGTACCGTGAACCCGGCGTTACGGATTTTCAAGGTGCCGCCCACCGACATTAGCATCAATGCCTATCGCATGGTCACCATTCAACCCACCACCACGGGTATCAATCCCATGGAATTCATTGTGCCAGGGTTGGACGATTTTGTGGATTTGGGACGCAGTTACTTTACCATGGAATTGAGATTGCAAAAAAGTACGAACGCTGACTTGGACGACGCTCAAAAATTGTGGCCCGTCAATAATTTGGCCCATTCCATCAGCAAACAAATTGACTTGCAGTTGAATGGCACGTTGATCAGTCCTCAATCCGACACCTACCATTACAAAGCTTACCTGGAAACCTTGCTGAATTATGACCGAGAAGATGGCAAGACCGTGTTGGGACCGCAAGGCTGGTTCAACCAAGTGGATTCCCCATCCCAATGGACTGCCACCAATACCGACACCGCAGCGAATGCTGGTGCTGGACATGCCCACTGGGTGGCACTTAGTGCCAATCACAAAGGGGCCTTGGCTGCGATGGTAGCTGAAGTGGGGAAGTATGCTGGAGGCGTGACCCACAGTCTGGTGTTTACCCCTCACTTGGAAGTGTTTCACACCGGCAAACTGTTGGTGCCTGGGATAGAAATCAAGATGAAATTTCATTTCAATGGCCCGAACCTGTTTTTGAACGGGGTGGGTCTGGCAGGCCGATTGATGGAAGGCGATGTCAAACTACGGTTTCATCTATGTCAGCTGCGTTTGAATGACGCCATCTACACGAGTTTGTCTTCCCAAAGACACAATGAAGGAAAAATCGCGGCCTACCCGACCGTCCGCAGTGAAATCCGGACCTTCAGCATGCAAGGCAACCTGACCCACTTTGACATTCCCAACCTGTTTCAAAACCGAGTACCTGACCGATTGATTGTGGGGTTGGTGGACAGCCGAGCCTTCAATGGGGATGTGACCCGAGATCCTTTCTGCTTCCAGAAATTTGGTCTGACCTCCATTAAACAGATTGTCAAAGGAGAAGAATACCCTTATGAAACCCTGCACTTGGTGCATGACAATGGGACCCGAGATAATCTAGGCTACTTCTGTTTTCTGCAAGCCAGTGGAGCTTGGTGTAAAAAGAAAGGCAATATGCTGGAACTGGAAGATTGGGGCCAGGGGTAAAGTTGTAGCTTGGTCATGTTTGACAATGTAGCCAGTGGATGTGCTGACAGTCAAAACCTCAACCCCAAGCAAACCGGAGATTTACAACTCGTCTTGGAATTTGGAGCCACACCCGGTACCAATATAACCGTGCTCGTGTATGGTGAATTTGAGAACTTGTTGGAGATTGACAGGAATGGAGCCGTGTTGTACAACATTTACCAACACTGAAAAAAGAAAGAAAGAAAAAAGAAGATGGAACACGTGGCCTTGAATAATGTGCAGTTGGATTGTTTAGCCCGCGACGACCCGCAATTGAAACGTTCCTTTTACGGGACGGTGGCCTGTGATCGATTACCCAAGAGCCCTCGCAAGACCAAACCCCAAGGCTACATTGTGAACACCGACCCGCACGATCAACCCGGACAACATTGGTTAGCGGTCTGGACCGATGGAAACGTGTGTGAAGTTCTGGACAGTTATGCCTTGCCGTTGGAAACGTACGTGCAAGCCGCCCCGTTGCGAGCGTGGATCGTGAAACATTGGAAGTATGTGGTGACCAATGGCAAGTCCCTACAAGCCATCTCAAGTAAGTCCTGTGGCGATTACGCGTTGTTGTACTTGAAAGCCAAAGCCCGTGGACGTACCTTGCAAGATTTTTTAAATGACTTTTCTGATCATGATTATGTAAGCAATGACCATCAAGCCGGTCAACGCCTTCAACAATGGATTGTAGGCCAAGAAGCGAGATGGTACCAAGTCTGTTGTCACCCGTATCATCAATGTGGTTGTTAAATAAAAAGAGTTCGTTGGAAAAAAAACAGTTGTTTTTGTTGTGTCCTATCCCAACGGAGTCGTAGCTCAGTCGGTAGAGCCGTGGACTTGACCCAAAACAGGTGTCGTGTCGTGCGTGGGTTTGAGTCCCACCGACTCCATAAAAAGGTGCCTTTTTTTCATGGTGTTAGTCCTCATCATGCAAACGGGTCCACCGTTTCGTTTTCATACCCCGTCCAGTATTTTGGTGGTGGGGCCCTCGGGATGTGGGAAAACCGTGTTTACGGAAAAACTCTTGTTAGAGAACTCGGACTTGTTTGAAACCCCACCGACCCAAGTGCATTATTGTTATGGTGCGGGGCAAGATCGATTTCAAGGCATGCAAGATCAAGGGGTGGTGTTTCACGAAGGCATTCCCGATAATGACGCGTTGGTCCAATGGTTTCCTCCAGGGCGTCAAGGGGTGCTGGTCTTGGATGATTTAATGGACGAAGGGAGTCACGATAAACGCGTGTTGGATTTATTCACCAAACATTCGCATCATCAAGGTGTCACGGTACTGTACTTGTGTCAAGACATGTTTCCCGTCGGCAAATATGCCAAAAGTATTTCCCGCAATGCGCATTACATCGTGGCGTTCAAGAACCCACGGGATCAATTAGGGGTGCGCAACGTGTTGCTGCAATCGTTTCCTACCAACTGGAAAGACATTTTGGAGACCTTTCATCATGCCACCACGCGGCCTTATGGGTATTTGGTCTTGGATTTACACCCCGCCTCCTCCGATCAACAACGGCTGTTGAGTCACCTGTTAAAAGACGAAGGATGGACCCGCACCTATCAAAAACGCCTATAAAGGGACGAGACCTTTCAACGGACCGAAAGAGCGACCATGGCTGATGACGATGGATCCCCACGTCAACCTCCGCAAGCGTATGATACCGTGTCCCCCGCGGGCGTTGGGGCGACCACGACCAATCAAGCGTCCCCAGTTACCATGCAACAGCTTTATTTCACGGGAGACGAAGGCCTTCTCGACGTCGCCATGGAAGAAATGCCAGCCGATGCCCTGCAGACCTTTTTGGAATCGCTCCCCTCTCCCAACACAGTCGCGGGCTGGCCCAATGTGGGTGGCGCGTCCCCTGCCGGGGTAGGGAGTCAAGCGTCTCACACCCCGTCGACCGATGGAGCGCGCACTCCGCATCGCGGGAGTCCTCGTTTATCGTCCGGTGCTCGAACCCCACTTAGTCAGGGGAGTGCCCGATTATTGGCCGCGGCGGGTGCGGGTGGTGGGGGTGATGATGATGATGGCAGTCGCGGCAGTCGACGCAGTACGCCCCGGGGACGACCTGACCAAGGCCGAGGCCGAGGGAGAGGCCGAGGGCGACGCCCACGACGCCCCAACCCCTCACCCACCTTGCCTTTTACACGCCCCGTTCCCTCCCCTCAAGGTTCCTGGAGCCCTGGCCGAGCCCCTCGCACCTTAAACCAAGCGGATTTACAAAGACGTTTACGGATGATGTTACAAGATCAAGAACAATTGGCGCAAGGTCGAGACATTTCCACTGTCACCATGACCAATAGCATCGTGACCAGTTATAAACAGGGAGGAGCACCAAGCGTGCAAACCTCTTCGTCCCGGCTTACGACGTAATGACTCAAACCGTCGTGTCGTTATTGAATGGATCCCGACATCCTGGCGTCCCCTTCCGCCGGAAATGTTACAACGCATGGATTCGTTGTATGCCTTTTACCACCAACAATGGTGGTGTTATCGAAAAATGTTGAATCATTTCAAGTGTGTCAACGCCTTGTTCAATGGATTGGCGTTACTCCTGATGGCCGCCGGCATGATTGCCGGTCCCCTTTTGGACAACAGCGCGTTGGTGGCGTGTTTGGCCGCGGTGGGTACGGTGGTCAAAGGATGGAACGATTTTAAACAATACCGCTTTAAAGTGACCATGAGTCGGTTTGCGTTTACCACGTATGCCAAAGCCTTGACCGAATTGAAAACCCATGTACGAAGGGTTCCCTTGGAGGACCTGGAAAAATTTTTGATCAAGATGCAAACCTTGGATGATACCATTGTGGATTTCACCCCTCCGTTACCCAAACGGTGCGTGCAAGATTACCACCGTCACTTTGTGTACCAACCCGTGGCGGCGCCATGCTATGTGGACGGATGTCCCCGTCCCTTGAGGCCCAAAGGGTATTGGACAGATAAAAAGCCACTCCCTCCCAGCCCCACGCTCTTAGAACCATGGCCGTCAGAAGAAGACGACCAACGCAAAGAAAACGACGTCAAAGAGGAGGGGCTTTAATGCGTCGCAAACCCCGTTTGGTGGATAAAATAGCGCATGGCATGAGTATGGTTCTATCAGGTCCAGCGCCTGGGTTTGGCATCGCTTTAGGCAAACTAGGCGCTCAAGCCTTGAAAGGCATTACCGACAATGTACAACATTACCGACGACGACAACAAGGCGGCGGTTGGTGGCAAGATTTGAAACGCAACACCCGTCAAGGCTATAAAGAGTCGCGGGATGCCATCAAACAAAACAAAGCCCTTCAACGTTAGTTGTCACACCCCACGCGCCCATGGTATCCTTGAGAAGAAGACCACGACGATGACGACGACGTCAACAAGGGGATTCTTTTTTGAACGTGTTGGTCCCGGCGATGGCAAGTGGGGAAAGCCGTGGCGCTCGAAACGGATAAACGTATAAAACGCACGATCCAAAAAGCCAACCAACGATATCGTCGCCGTCACCGATAAGATGCAACGTCTTCGACGTCAATTACCGTTTTTACGGTCGATGTTACAAGAAGCCAATCGTTTCAAACGTCAAGATCTTTTACAACATGCCAATGCCGATCAAATCAATGCTGTGAGTGAACTGGTCTTGAACTTGTTAAAAAACAAGATTCCTGTGACCCCACCCATCATGGCCAAGCTTCGACCCTATAAAAAGGTGCTACGTGACTTGGGACGTCGTCAACATTCGGTGAAAAAACGTCGTGCGTGGTTGGTCCAACAAAAAGGATGCGGGTTGTTTCAAGGGCTTCACCACGTGTTATGTCAATGTGTTCGTTAACGCTTCCCACGTGGATGCGTCTGTTACAAGAGGCCAATCGGTCCACCGAAAAGTGGAAAGACGACTGTTATTATTGGAAGCATAAATATCACCTGTTGTATCGAGAGTACCAACATATCTTAAAGTCCCGTCTTTGTGAGCGCTGTCGTGAATTGCAAGACGGGGAACTTTGCCCCGACTGTACTCAACCATGGACGAGGTGTACATGATTCCCCACAAGGACTTGGAGCAACTCATTCAATATTACAAAGGAGAACTCACCGAAAATGCTTTGTTGAACAAAGCCGCCACCTTAGCCGCCAAAAAACATGTCTTGTTAGCCAACCCCCAATTGCCCCCGGCCCTGGTCAATGCTCAAACCAAACCGTTGAGTCAAGAATTAACCAAGTTAACCAAACGCATCCGTCAATTTCCTGGAGGCGTGGGTGTCGGGGTGCCGGGTGGCCCACCAGGCGAAGAAGGCGAGGAAGACGCCGGGGATTTGGTGACGGGACCTGTGGAACAATGGCTGAAGCGCATGATAAAAGGCAGCCCGTCCACCCCCAAACCCTCCATTACACCAGCGACCCCCAAAGGCAAAACCACGAGCAAAATTGTCAAGAAAGGGAGCCCATCCACCAGTCGAGGCGACGATATCAGTCGTCGTTTAGAAGCCATTCGAGAACGGCGCAAGACGTTGGAAAAAAAGATAGCCGAGAGTTCTTGGGGCAAAGGCAAAGCACCCGCTCGTGAAGTGGAACGATTTAAACCCTTACCCGGGTAGGAAGATTGGTACCGAGGCAAAAAGTTACGACGTTGGTTGGATTACGACAGTGACTAAACCATGCCCCCCAAGAGAAAACGGACCTCCCAGAGGAGGAGAAGCGGCATCAAGTGGAAACGCACCCAATCCGGTGGGGCAGTGGATGTGCAAAAATGGATCGCTAAAACGGGGAAGGAATTTCATTGGGCCCTGGAACGCATTTAGCCAAACGTCTGAACCGTGGGGATCCCGGCATCAATCGCTTGGATCAGATTGCTAAACAACACGACATTGATTACAGCCGTGCCGAGAATTTGCAAGACAAATGGAAAGCCGATACCAAGATGATCCAAGCCATTGATCGCTTACCCGGCAAGAAAACCAAGACGGAACGCGTGGTCAAAAAAATCATGCAAGCCAAGAAACGTTTAAAATTGTAATTTAATGGCACACTCTTTACAGTTGTTTTTGAGTAAAAATAAAAATTGAAAATGTCTCATTGGTTCATGAGTGTTCTGCAGTCTGAAACAGGATGTAGTGAAAGATGTAAAATCGAGCACATCCTTTTTTTAAGTCACAAAATCGTCCAAATCAAAGGAAGGATCCTCCTTCGGCTGGGCCCACTCGTCGGGCAACAAGTCACACAAAGAAGAAAGGTCGTCAAACGACAAGTCACTGATGTTGTTGTCAGACGACATGTCCATTGAAAGGTCGTCAAACGACAAGTCACTGATGTTGTCCGTTGAAAGGTCCCCCAACAAATCATCAAGCCATTGGCCCCATACAGGTCGATCCAGGGGTCGATGCTCCCCC
This sequence comes from Siderastrea radians, assembly GCA_964017195.1. NCBI lineage: Eukaryota > Metazoa > Cnidaria > Anthozoa > Scleractinia > Rhizangiidae > Siderastrea > Siderastrea radians. The sequence continues at coordinate 47,662,234 of OZ024892.1, read as the reverse complement.
GAATCCAGATCCGTCAGGGTATGAGTCATCCAAAAGTTCACAAATTGAGGGCTGAGGTCTATCATCCGCCTCGAGGGATTGACAAAATGTGTGCAAATAGGTTTCCTCAGAGGTGTTCACCGGTTTCAAACAGTCCTCCAACGCGATTGTCAATTTCAGGGGCCCCAAGGCTTTGATTTTCTCCTTCGTTCTCAATCTCTCTCTTTTTCTCGCTAAGGCGGCCTCTCGCTTTTTTAATCGATATTGCTCCACCCACGCTCGTCTGCTTTCAGTTTGATTGCGTTCTCTATAATAAGCCAGGCGCTCTTCCCGATGAGTATAATAATACCGTTTGTTAGACTCAAGCTACTTGTCCCGATGCTTCTCCCGATAGCGTTGTTTCGCAGCGGCCACTTTGTCGGGATGTCTGGCCCGGTACCTGGCTTTGGCATCCCGTCGTTGGGCTAGTCTGGCCCGGTACCTGGCTTGGGTGGCCCGTCGCTTCTCCCGATAGCGTTGTCGAGCGGCGGCCACTCTGTCGGGATGTTTGGCCCGGTACCTGGCTTTGGCAGCCCGTCGTAGCGACAGTCGCCGGGCTTCTTTGGCCAGGATCTCCGCAAGTTCGTCGTCGTCGTCGTCGGAGTCGTCGTGGGAGTCATCGTCGTCGTCGCTTTGTTGGTATGTCGTTGGGCGTCGGCGGTTGCTGCAGTGGCAGGTGCAATGGCAGATCTGTTTTTTGGGGGGCATCGGGGGATGGCGGTGGTGCTGGCGGGGGCGTCAAAGGCCTCTTGAATTGGTAGCGCCAGTAACCACAGCAGTAGTCCAATCCCTCAATGAACCAGTCGCAGGTCAGTTGGGGGTAACACAGTTGTTGCACGTGGGTTGCTCGTGCTGCCCGGGTTGCCTGGGCTACCTGTTTTAACCACTCTCTCTCCTTTAACTGTTCTCCAAATTCAGTGACCCCCCGGTCGAACACACGGTCAGCCTTGACTTTCGCCAAGATGGCTTCTACTTCAAAATCAGCTTCAAAACTTTCAAATTCTTCCAGCAGCTTTTCATAACCAGAGGCCATGTTGAGATGACCCACCCCGAGGTTCGATCTTTTTTATAGTCTCTGGGGTCATTCCCTGCAAAGCCTAATGGGACATCTAGGGAGGGGGAGGGGGTCCCCCACCCCTTCCCACCCCTCCCTGGGGCACCCTGTGCCCTGTTTGGTGATTGGTCCATCCCCTTCTCCCACGTGACCTTTTTTCTCTATAAAAAACGGGCACCGACCTCCGAATGCTTCATCTGATCATGGCCTCTCGCCAAGACGACGACGACGAAGCCGAAGCGGGGCCAAGTGGCCTGAGCCATGAAGAAATCTTGACTTTGCTAGGCCTTGAGATATCCGAATCTGAGAAAGAAGAGACGCCAGCGAATTCTTCTGATGCACCTTTGTTATGCCAGGAAGAGATGGGAGACAGCGAGGAGGATGGCCTCTGTAACGACCTCCTCGATCATTTGGAACGTCAATATGCCTTTCAAACAAACCTCTTTCAACAAAGTGGTGGTGCCTTGGATAATGCTCAGGGCGCCTTTGAATTTGAAGTCGACCCTTATGTCGATCGTTTGAGTAGTCGTATGGGCGTCCACCAACGGCATTTCAAAACCCGTTTACGTCAAAGAGGCAACTTAATTGAGGATGAAAACATCACTCAAGCGCTTTAAGATGGGTTACGTCGAGCAGTGAATCAAGTGTTAACCACTACTCCTAACCTGCACGATCAGGACCGACTCTATTTTACCATCGGTTCCAACCGCCTCCACAATAATTTCCAAGGATGGGGATTACGAGCAGGAGAATGGTGCAAGGAGGCGCTCGTTTGGACGCCCTGTTCGATCGGTTGGCCCAAGTACTCAACAGCAACGAACAATTTGAAATGGACGATTCCTTTCAATTGTCCATCACCCAAGTCCATCATGCCCCTCAGGGAACCGGCAGACGACGCCAGAACAAACCGGGGCATGCAACACTTCAAACAAAACAATAACTAAGAATTCCCGCTCGGTCATCGGGATTCAAAACAGGGATGAGCTCTGTTGCGCCCGAGCCTTGGTGGTAGCCAAAGCCAAGGTAGACCAACACCCAAAAGAGAAAGCCATTCGCCAGGGACGACCCCTCCAAAAAGAATTGGCTCTCTTGCTCCATCATGAAGCCAACGTGCCCTTCTTTCCTTGCAGCTACGACGCCTTGACGGCCTTCAGTGCCGCCCCGTCCCTTGCCAATTACCAGATCATCCTGGTGGATGCCCATCGGTCCTTCCATATCACCACCTTTGGAGACATTCAAGACAAACAATTGATCCCGTTGCACAACCAAGGCCATTACGATGTCATTACTCGTTTGCCTGGGTTTTTCGGGTCCAGTTATGTGTGCCTACTGTTGGAAACCCTATAACACAGAGGGAGGGCATCGATGCAACAAGAAAAAGCAATGCGGGGCCTGTCGTCAAAAAGATTGCTCTGATTTCCTTCATGCTTACCCCCGAGGTCTGAAAGCCAGACGACGTTGCCAACAATGTCATCGGGACTTTTTCGGCAAGACTTGTTTCCAAACACATCTGGCTGTTGACCATGCCGGCAAACCCGCCGTCAGTCCCCAGTTCACCGTGTACTTTCGTCGACGTCGCTGTCCTGACTGCTTCAAGCAAGAAGTGGGGCCCCAAGCCCTTGAACGGCATCAATGCGGCTACCTGGATTGTCCTTCTTGCCACGAGTACGTGAACGGCGAAACCCATCGATGTTTCATTCAAAGAGCCCCCACGCCTCAAGAAGAGAAAAAGAAGAGAAAACACAAGCGCCAAGGGGTCCTCGTGCCAAACGAGGAGCGGCCGCGGGGCTTCAAACCACCAATGAAGTGGAGGAGCAAGAAGACGTGGACGACGGCATGCCACCCTTGCACGTACTTTTTGACATTGAAGCCATGCAACCCCACGAACAACACATCGCCAATTTCGTCGTGGCCGAAACCGCAGACGACGATCGTCCCGTGCGTTTCCCAGGCGAACATTGTCTCCGCGATTTTCTCGAATGGTTGGATACCCTCACGTTGAACGATACGCGTCAAGTCAATGTGTTGGCCCATAATTTCCAAGGGTACGATGGGTACTTTGTGGTTCATCAATATCATAGTGACAACCGCATCGTCGAGCAGCTCCGGAACGGGTGCAAACTGTTGGAAGTCCAACACGATCGCATCCGTTTCATCGATTCTCTCAGTTTCTTCCAGATGCCTCTGTCGGCCTTTCCCAAAACCTTTGGATTGACAGAACTCCACAAGGGTTACTTCCCTCACAAGTTCAACCTCCCCGAACACCAAACGTACGTGGGCATCGTCCCAGCCCTCGATTACTACATGCCTGAAACCATGGCCCCCAAAGCCAAGCAAGCCTTGGAAACGTGGCATCAAGAGCAACGCGATAACAAGGTGGTGTTTGATTTCAAAAAAGAATTAGTGAAGTACTGCGAATCGGATGTGCGTCTCTTGAAAGAAGGATGCCTGACCTTCAAACGGTTGTTTGAAACCCTGGCAGGGTTCAATCCCTTTGAACATATCACCATTGCCTCCGCCTGTAACCGGGATCTACGCATGAACCGGATGATCCCCAACAGCATTGCCAGTGAACCCATCCGAGGTTGGAGGAACCAGATCAATCAGTCAGATGCGGCCCTCGAATGGTTAACCTGGTGCGATCACCAACAGCGGCAGCAGGCCTTGGAGACCCTGACTCCTAATGACTTGGAACAACATGATCTGATGGCTGGCGCCTATCCGGACCATCCACATCCCAGTCATCGCCAATACGTGCAACATGTGCGCAATGCCGGCGAGGTTCGCATCCCAACCGTAGGGTTCGTGGACGGCTTCTGCCCGGACACCCAGACCGTGTACGAATTTCAGGGCTGTTTCTTCCATGGCTGTCCCACTTGTTATCCCAACCGTCACGAAAAACATGTGCGTCACTATGATCGAACCATGCAAGATGTCTACGAGACCACGCAACAAAAAATCAAAGACCTTCACACGCAAGGGTACAAGGTCGTGGGAATGTGGGGGTGTGAATGGGACCGCCTCAAAGACACCTCACCAGATATCCGAACCTTCGTCGAGGATCTCGCCTTCATCAAGCCACTCAATCCCCGCGACGCCTTCTGTGGAGGTCGTACCAATGCCGTCAAACTCTACCATCATGTGACCCCCAGCCAAAAGATCCATTACATCGATGTCACCTCCTTGTACCCTTGGGTCAACAAGACGTGCGTCTACCCCAAAGGACATCCTGAATTCATCTCCCAACCGGGTCACACCGACATCAGTCAGTACTTTGGTCTTATCCAATGCAAGGTCCTGCCTCCACGTCACCTCTACCATCCCGTGCTGCCTTACCGCCATGAAGGGAAACTCACATTTCCCCTCTGTGCCACTTGTGTCAAAGAACAAATGCCAAAACGCCCATGGGAGAGGACAGCCCAATGCAACCACACCGATGAGCAACGCGTCCTGACCAGTACCTGGTGCAGCCCGGAATTGCACAAGGCGGTGGAATTGGGGTACGAGGTCCAATACGTCTATGAGGTCTGGCATTTTCACGAGACCTGTGAGGGACTGTTCCGAGACTACGTCAACACCTGGTTGAAAATCAAGCAAGAAGCCAGTGGGTGGCCATCCTGGGTCGGGAACGACGAAACCAAACACCAGCAGTACATACGAGAGTACTATGAACAGGAGGGCATCCAGTTGGAGTACGATAACATCATGAAGAATCCTGGGTTGAGAACATTAGCGAAGATGATGCTCAATTCCATGTGGGGCAAGTTTGGACAACGCCTCAACAAGAGCCAAGTCCAAGAATTTGATGATCCACAACAATTTCATCAATTCTTGGACACGGACAAATTAGACGTACGTCACGTATCCGTTATCAATGACCAATCAGTGGAAGTGCTGTATGAACATCAAGAGGAAGACATCCCCGTATCACCTAACCTCAACATCTTTGTGGCCTGTTTCACCACCTGTTGGGCTCGGCTCCGTCTCTACGAAACCTTAGAGTTGCTGGGGGAAAGTGTCTTGTACTACGACACGGACTCCATCATCTACTTGGAGGAACCGGGTCAACCCACCCCAGTCTTGGGCGATTACCTCGGTGAATTCACGAGTGAATTGGACCCCGACGACTACATTGAAGAATTCGTGTCGGGCGGTCCCAAGAATTATGGCTACCAAACCAAGCAGGGCAAAGTCGAATGTAAAGTCAGAGGATTCCGTCTGAATAGTGAGGGCAAAAACCCAGTTGAATTACAAGGTCATGCGTCAGAACGTCTTGGACGAAATCAAAAAGCCACTCAACAAACCGCGTCAGACCCAAGTCGTCAATTCCTACCAGATCGTTCGAAACGCCAAAAAGTACGAACTCGAAACCCAACCTGGGTACAAGTATTACCAATTGGTGTACGACAAGAGAGTCGTGGATCCGTTACCTTCCAATCATACCCGTACGGATACCTATCAGATGTTGGTCATCAAAAGGAACACTCACTACAACTTCTTCTTCTTGTCTTTACACGGTGAGATCTCTCAAAAGGAACACTCATCAAAAGGAACACTCATCAAAAAGGAACACCATCAAAAAGGAACACTCATTAAAATGGATTGTCACTCTGTTGAAGGACGATCGCCTGTTTGTGTAACACCCAACTATGGAATAAAAAATCATTTGTTTTCCAACATGGCGTCTTCTTTTTTATTTTTTTCAGAAAAAGACCTCCCCACGGTGCCCGAATTGGACTTTGGACTCTGAGCCCACGATGGTCAGTGGTCCATGAGCCTGCGATCCTTTTTTCACAACTGGTCAGCGGTTTTTCCCCACCATGAGCCCACGATACTTATTCTCGACTGGTCAGCGGTTTCCCACCCCCAAGTCACGTGACTTCCGGTTCCCTGAGCCCGCGATCCTTTTCCCGACTGGTCAGCGGTTTTCCACCCCAAACCACGTGACTTCCGGTCCCCTGAGCCTGCGATCCATTTTCCCAACTGGTCAGCGGTTTCCCACCCCAAACCACGTGACTTCCGGTCCCCTGAGGCCGCGATCCCCTTTTTCCAGACTGGTCCACTGTTTCCCACTCCAAATCACGTGAGTTCCGGTTCCGTCACTTCCGGTCACGTGACTTCCGGTTGAGCCCACCCTCCCTAGGGTCTGCGGTTTTTACTTCCTTAGCAACCACCCTAGCAACCCCAACAACATCAAAACGAGGTTAAGTGGGCCTAGTGAGCCCAACTTACTACTATCAAGCAGAGGCAATACCTCATTTTTCAGTTTTATTGAGCTGTTTCCTGCTTTGATCGATCCAATGCTCAAGTAAAGTTGATCAGTCAATTTTTCAACATTATCAAGACTGCTTTCTTCGGTTTCCCAATCCTGTTCAGGAAAGTCCTCTTCATCGTCTAAAGGCTCAACAAAAGGTCTTTGGCTCATGAAAGCTTTTTCCAGGGAGGTTGGAGGAGCTTCTTCACTTTTGCGTGGGGGTGGACTTTAGGCTCTGCTTCCCCTGCTGTAGCTGTTTCGATAGAGGTTGGGTTGCCCTTCTTTTTTTGTAGATCCCATCTCTTATTTATTTGAGCTCGTCCACGGAATAACCATTTAATGGAGACTTTTTACTTTTTACTATGTAATTGGGGTCATCTACGTATTTCGTGATCAGCTGATTGACCGTTTGCAACAGGGTTGATTCATGGTGATATTCAGGCTCAACCGGTCCCGGCATCCCCCACTCTTTACGTGTGGATTTTTCTTCCCTCAGCTGGGGACGTGGTGGTGGAAAATCATCATCATCATCATCATCATCATATGGGGGTAGTGATGTTGGTTCTGGTGATGGTGATGGTGGTGGTGATGGGGCTCGTGTTGGGGCATCCGGTCTGAATTCATCACCAAACGGGTTGATTTCGTCAATTTCATCAATTGTGTAATCAGGACTTTCCTGCCCCTCTTCCACAGTGGTGCTGCTCTTTTCATCAAGCCTTTTTGTAATAGGTTTAAAAAGCTCGTCTTCTGAAAGCTGTCCAAATTCTTTGCCTATTTTGTCCATTCTAAATTTTTGGTGAACGTCTTGTGTTTGTTGATCGACGGCCGTTTTTTCCTTTGCCATTTGTTTCCACTTTGGTAATGACATTTTCAGTGTGATTATATAGAGATACAAAAAAATGAAGATTCCAAATTACGACCCCGCTTTTTCCAAAAGTAGCTACAGGCAAGGCCACCGTACCCTTGCATGCCAGCTGATGTTTTCCAGATGCTGATTTGTGGACCCAGTAATTCTGGCAAAACAAACATATTACTGCATATGCTTTATGAGTTGTTAGAGTTTGATAAAATTTACCTCTTCAAAAAACCTGCACCAGAACAAATACCAGGCTCTTTTGCAGGGCTTTGCTGAACGAATCAACCCCAAGGTTGGTTACGAGGTCATCGAGGCTCCCGGTGATGAAATCATTCCACTCGAAGAGCTTCCGGTGGACAACCAAAAAATTGTTGTCTTTGATGATCTTGTTTGTGAAAGCAACCAAAACAGCATCATTAATTACTTTATCAACGGGCGGCACCGAAACTGCTGCGTTATTTACCTCAATCAAACCTTCTACAAGGTGCCGAAAAACATCCGGGATAACTGCAGCCATTTTTGTATTTTCAGATTTCTTCCACGAGAAAACAAGCGGATTGCGGACGAGATAGGTGTTGATCATACCACGTTAGATCGCGCCACCGATAAAAAATATTCTTTCTTTTACTATGACAAATCCCAAAAAATAATAAAGAAAAATTTTGACGAAGATATATAATGGGGTACATTAACAGCAAAATAGGTGAAACAAGCCAAACAACAAGTGAAACGGTGGGTCCTCCTGGGCCGAGGGGTAATATAGGCCCCGCGGGACCACAAGGTCCGATTGGTCCCCGAGGGGAGAAGGGTCCTCGAGGGGAGGCCGGTCCACAGGGACCCCAAGGGCAAAATGGGCCGCAGGGTCCAAAAGGCGACAAAGGTGATCCTGGGCCTGAGGGTAGTGCCAGCGGTTCTGCTGATATTGACATGCAAAATAAGTACGATATTTTGCGATTAAAAAGCAACCCTTATCCTGTCCAAGGTGATCTGTCAAAGGTAATAAACTATCAGGACACGAGAAATGTCTTTCTTTCAAAAAAAGAAGGTGGGAAAATGGAAGCGAGCATTGATATGAATAATAATACACTCTACAACGTAAAAGACCCAGAACAGGTAGATCAAGCCACAAACAAATAGTATGTCAATAATCAGCTTGTAAAAAAACTGGATAAAGCAGCTGATATTGATATGAAAAATAATTCGATTATCAATCTTGATCTTCCATCAAACCCAAGAGACGCCGCATGTGTCGAGTTTGTTAACTACAAAATTGATGACATGACACAAAAAAAGTTTCTCAAATTTGATGGCACTAACAGTATGACTGGAGACTTAAACTTGAATAATAATGCAATTGTCAACTTACACACCGATGGCAAAAATCCGAAATCTGCAGTTAATGTTGATTTTATGCAAAGTGAAATAACATCTATGTCAGATCTTGTCAGTCAAACAATTCATGAATCCCATATCACTAGCTCGACAAATAAAAAGGACGCCTTCAGATACTTGATGGAAGACACTGATGAATCGTCGAGTGAAAACAACATCGATGTTTTGGGCATCAACGCTTTTCCCGAATCTCCACATCAAATAAATAAAAAAGCTTACTCTTAAACTCCTGTTTGAAAAAGATTCACCGAACCAGTACCGGTCACGCCTCGGTTTTAACCTCCATCCACTTCCGGTCGGTTACTACACGATGGTTGTGGAATGGTTTCCACCAGAAATGAATGAGGTGAGTGTGACACCGCAAGCCACGACGATTTCAATTTCTAATTATACAACCAAAACATTCGAAAAATACACCAAAACATTAATCCACTTTCACAGATGGAGTAGCTTACCCCCGCAATACATATATCTCGACCTGCACGGCACGGTCCGTCATTCATCATTCATAAAAGTTGGACATCTAATCGTTTATGGTCTTAAAGAAACCGTTTCAAACGTTGATCCAAGTGTTTATGACACCGCCTTTGTTATTAAAAATGGACAAATGAAAATGGAAACAGATTTGTCTTTAAACAGGCATCGTTTGCGTGGTTCCGTTCATTACATAAATGGGATTTTAAATACGAAAAATGGAAACACATTTTTATTAAATGGTTGTGACAAAATAATCATTCCAAATCATAGCCACATATTGACTAGAAAAGTGCTCTATTTCAAGCTCAAAAGTCAATATACGCCTATTTCTTTAAAAGTAAAACACAGTGACCATTTAACTCAATCAATCACTTACACTTCAACCCAAGCAACTCGATTACAGACAATTAATATTAATTTAGTACTGTCGTTTGGTCATATGGCTGTGGAACTGGGTTCAGTTGTAAAAGATGAAGAACTCTTATTGTTGATTGAATATAGAGTGCCATAAACATTTTTTTCGTTTATTATATATCACAATGCGGGACATTTTCGAATTCAACCACATTAATAAAACCCTTTTAGAAAGCGAAGTTAGAATTCTGAAAGATCTATATGCTTGTTATCATAAGAAACATTACGGTTATCAAAAGCTTTACAAGAGTTATCGAAGAAAAAACTTTATTTGCAATCTTTCCGCTGGCAAATTAATTATCAGCGCTGCAGTTGCCGGCGGAATTACATTGAACCCTGTTGTCATGGCAACTTTAACTGGTGTTGGTCTTATTTTAAAAGCAGTCGCTAGCCTAAAGAAATACGATAAAAAGACAGAACAAGCAAATTTTGCCCGGATCGAATACCAAAAAGTCCTTGATGAGATTCGCTTCTACCTCAGAGGTGAAACTTTTGACGAACAAGTTTTCCTTGATAAATTGAAAATAAGAGATAATTTCATTATTGACCATTGCATGGAGGTTCCACCGTCTATTTGTAAAAAATATGAAGAAACATTCGCTCCGTTGTAAAATCTTCGAAGAATAATATACGCAGAAAAAAAATGATTGCAGTCTTGCAAGCTATTTCTATCACCTAGTTGAGCTTCTCACACCCCCCGAAATTAAGCAAATAAGATTTATTACTCGTGAGTGTCTTTCAAAAATATTGTTACCAACTCGTGACAAAGATGGATACCCCACTTCAGGACTAGATGTGGTCCCGTATTACGATTTTTTTCCTCGTAAAGTTGAAAAATGAAACCCTTTTTCTTATATAAAAATGTAAAAAAAAAAGTGTGTGCGAGTCACCCACCATGTTTTTTACTGCTCGTCAAAGGTCTGGAACAGAGAAATATAGACTTCCGGTCTCTTTCTGAGTGAAATGTCACGCAACGGTTCCGCTTCACAGAATTTCACCTCGAGCAGAAATGCACACCCTATTAAACGAATGTGTCTTCAATGTATCTTACCATGGACGTCTGTACAGATCAACAAGCGATCTCACAAGACTATTGGCCGACAGAGGAAAGCTTTCAAAGAAAAGAAATTTTAAAATGGCGGGATATTTCAGACGCTGTGTACAAAATTAAAAAAATTGCACACCGGAGAGGCAAATTTGGGAATTCAGCTATTTTAACTTTAGAAACAAAGAATGGAGATGACTTTCGCGTGTGGGCCCCTAAACGCCTTGCAGAAGACCTGCTGGAAGACGATTCTTCTCAATTTGTCTACAAAATAGGTCTCAAAACGCCTGCTGACGGCAATGAATATTTTGATTATGAATTAATGCAATCATGTCTGTGTAAGCTTATATTGATTACGACTTCATTGGACCTCGAAGTCACGCGCCTGTAAACACAATTTGGGAAAAACCCCGATCGGAGATAAGAGACTATGTCACAGATACTTTGAAAATTAATATCATGTGAATAGCCACTGAGACAAAAGCCGTTTCACGTGCAAAACAATAGAATACCTACCAAATCTCCCTGGCAACTAACTGTTTGAAAGGTAAATAAAAATCTATTTATTTATTTTTTTTATTTTTTTTTTAATACAAAAACCTTTATTGATAACCACAAAACAAAGTACAAGGTACAAGGCAGGCCTACATTAAAAAACGCAAAAAACATTACAGAAAGCAACAATTACAGAATGCATTACAGAATGCTTATCTACAAACAAAAGATGTTTACAACAATTAAGTAGATTACTTGATATTAAAATTCCTTAAGGGCTGTCAACGAAAGGAAGCAGTTTTTGCCATTTTTTCTTATGAATTTTCGAGTCCTCATTATTCTTTGCTATAAGACTTTCTATTTGATAGGTAGAGCGAATTTTTGCTTTCAACAGTGTTAGAGTGGGTTTTATGCTTAAAGAGCGGCTTTGGTGAATTATATATTTACCGAGAATAATTACATGATTTAATAATAGACTGTCTTTGCTAGTCAGACCAAACGCTATGTCAAAAGTGCTCAAATACCTAACATCAAAACCAAACTCATTTAACTACTCAGTCAATGATGACCAGAAATGTTTTGAGATATCGCAATAAATAAACAAATGCTCGAGAGATTCCTCCATATTTCCACAAAAGGAACACATAGGTGACGGTACCAAGCCCATTTTATAAAGAATCTTATTTGTGTAAATAATTCTGTGCAACAGTTTATACTGAAATTCTCTTGTTTTGGAATCAAGAGTTGCCTTTCTCGGGAGAAGGTAGAACTGTTCCCACCGTAAGTCATGCGCAGAAAAAATTTCTTCATATTTAGACTCAGCAGTTGGAGCAATTTTTATTTTTTCTGCTAGGTCCCAATATACCCCTCTAGACGAAGAAGGGAGAGATGCGTCAGGTGGATCTGCGTTGTCATTAGACGAGGCCACATTTGACGAATTTGATTGAGTCCTTAATAAGTTTATCCAGTCTTTAGGAATTGCATTATAGATACCCATTAAAACATGAGAAAATACTCTGCATTTGTTATGCCATTCTTTTTCATCTGATCCCAAGATTTTAATTTATAATCCCTGAGAGTTAAGATATCTCCGAGTCTTAATATACCTTTATTTTTAATTTTGTTTCTGTACAAAGGTCTACCATCTCTGCGAATAGATTTGTTGTTCCAAATGATTTCGTTGAGCACTTGAGATGGAGAGGAGACACATGAACTATCCGCATTATATGAAGACCACTCACAAAGACATTCTCGATAGAACTTAGGTAAGCAACGTGGTAGGTCAGACACATCATAGTTACATTTCAACAGGAAGGAGCCTCCATAGTCCCTAAGATAGTGACCCAAAAATAATTTCCATGTGCTTTTGTTTCCATCTAAATACTTTTTGAGACATATAATCCTTTGAGCTTTTATAAGGGATTCTACGTGCGGCATTCTTAACCCGCCATCCTTGTAGTCACCGATTAGAGACAGGCGTTTTATTTTATCTTTGCGGCCTCTCCACACAAACTGGAATAAAACTGTGTTGATTTCTTTGATGATATCTTTTGTTAACGGTATTTGTGCTGCTCTAAACATAAATTTAGGCATTGCGTACGTCTTGATTATCTGTATTCGTCCAAGAAGTGTTAGGTTTCTCCAATTCCAAAGATTGAAAGATTTTTTGATAGACTTGATGATACTCTCGAAATTAAGTTCCTGATACTTTTGCCAGTCGTAGGTGAAGTATATCCCCAAAATTTTCATTGGTTTATTAACTGTGGAAATTCCGATGTTCTCTGGGGCTGCATGCAAACTTCCCAACCAATATGCTTCCGTTTTTTCCTCGTTTATTTTCAACCCTGATATGTTACCAAAGTTCTCCAACAGCATGACTAACAGGCGAAATGATTTTGTGTTTTTAACGAAAGTAATAAATCGTCTGCGAAAATACTGAGCTTGATTTCGTTTTTCCCTAATGTAATTCCTTCAATTTCTTTATTTTTACGTATAGCCACATTTACAATTTCAAGTGCAATGATAAAAAGATAAGGGGATAGTGGGTCACCTTGTCGAACACCACGTTTGATTTGATAGCTTCCCGTGAACGAAAGCCGTATTCAGAGAGTCAACCAATAATGTTCCCAATAAAGGCCAGAATTTTTTATAAAACTCCGCTGTCAAACCATCGTTGCCGGGCGATTTGTTATTTTTTAAAGTGTCTAGAACATTTAAACATTCAGCGTATGTTAGGGACCCTTCACACTGACGCTGCAGCTTCTCTGATAGTACGGGTGTTCCTAAGTTTCCAATGTAACTACGAATATCACCCACACAAGTATCCTTATCCTTGTTGTCATAAAGATCTTGATAAAAACCTTTTAATTCGGCCATGATGGCTTTACTGTTTGTGATTTCTTCTCCGTGTTTGTTCACTAATCTCCCTATGCATGTTTTCATTGTATTGTTTTTCTCAAGGCTTAGAAAGTATTTATTATTCTTTTCCCCTTTCTCATACCAATTCGCCCTCGAACGTATAATATTGCCTTGAGTGAAGTAGTCATACAAAGAATTATTTTCGATTTTTAACTCTTCAAGAGCTTCAATATTTTCCTCGGTTGGATTCTCTGCACATAATTTTTCATTCTCTTTTAATGTTTTCAACATCTTGAAACTTATTTCTTCTTTCTTTGGCCTTTTCCTTACTGTAGGAAATAGTGAATTGCCTTATTTCATATTTAATCAAATCCCAAAGAAGGCGTTTGTCTTGAACATCTGCAAATTCCTGTATCCACTTACCATACTTAGCGGTAATTAACTCAACGTAGTTTTCGTCGTTTAAAAGGCTCGAATTGAAACACCAGTGTGAAGGGCCACGAACTTGATCTTCAATGCTATTTATTTGCAAAGTAATAGCCGAGTGGTCGGCTTTTAGTGAGGGGATAATGGCAGCGTGTTCGATTATATCCTGAAGGCAGTCACTAATTAGCCAATAATCCAAACGCCGTTGAATAAGAGGTCTCTTCTGCCTCCATGTATATTTTTTTTTATCAGTATTCCTGATTCGCCAGATGTCGACCAAATCAAAAGCCAGTTTGATGTCTATTATATTTTTAACCGAGTCTTCCTAATTGTTTTCCCGCCTGCGCTGTCTAGCTCAGGATCTAAATGAGCATTAAAATCCCCTCCGATAATGAGCTGACGGCCCGAATCATGAGTTGCTTCTTCCAAGGTGTTCAAAATGCCTGAGAAAAAAGTACATTGCTCTGCGGTGTTGTTGGGAGAATAAATATTTAACAATAAAAAGGGGGAGTCTTGAATAACCGCATCAATCAAAATATAACGGCCATCCTTGTCTTGAACTTCGGACTTAAGTTCGAATTGCAATTTATCACTAACAAGTATCATAACTCCTTTGCTATGATTGGTGCCATGCGAGTAAAAAATTTTTCCAGGCCACTGAAATCTCCACTTGTCGACTACATCACACGTGCTATACGTTTCTTGCAAGAAAGCTATGTCAGCTTTTTGCCTTTGCAGCCACGAAAAAATGGATTTCCTTTTGTTCAAATCCCGAATCCCCCGAGCATTTAGTGAAATAAATTTAAAATTGACATTTGCCATGACCGTTATTATGTTGCTTGAATAAGGCAAATAACTGCTTAATTACATTCATTTTCCGACAAGGCAATTTACAATTGTATACACCCCACTGCCTGTAGAAAGCAAAGACAAAGACTAAACAAGCACAAGTAACGCGACAAAACGAAAAGAAGGACATGATAATAGTAAGAATAGGACACACAAATGACAAATACGTACAAACAACACTCAGCAAATAATCCTGAGAGATCTTTCTTGGCACAAGTAAAGCCCCAGAAACCAACTGTGAGGGCTCAAAACAAAAATACCGCTTACCTATCATGCGAAAAAAAAATGAAAAATTGTAAGCGAAGCACAAGCAACCGCTGCGTATTGCCCAATATATTTCAATTTACGTTGTCGTATTTCCCGCCATGCAGGCCAAAACTGCGACTGACGTTCGCTGTGCAATTATTTGCTATTAATATTTTCGCTACAGTGTATTAAGTTTGTCAGGCCGGAACATAAACACTATTTATGTATAACTTGTCCGGTTCACTCCTACTAAAGGATACCTTCTTTCCAGCCTTCTTGGCTTCCATAAGTCTCGACATCTGCGAACGGCGTCTATTAATGATCTCCTGAGGAAAATCTTCCAAGATCTTAAAGCCTGTATCTTTATTTAACTGAAATCCTGCTCTCAGCACTCTTTCCCAGTCTGAAAAGCGCAGAAAGCGCGCAATGATTGGTCTCGGTTTCTCTGGTTTCACTTTACCAATACGATGGACCCTTTGAAACTCTATGCGATTAGCAGGATCTTCAAATCCCAGGACATTGTTGATAAATTGACACAAAACTTTATGCGGGTCTCCACCATCTTGCTCTGCCGAAGAAGTGGTTTCCGTTTCGGGGATTCCAAAGAATTTCAGATTTTCTCTGCGGCTATACGCTTCAGCATAAAGTTGTTTCGAATGAAGTTCTGAAAATTCTTTTTCCTTTGTATCCTCCATTGTTTTAATCTTACTTTGTATCTGCTCAACCTGCTCATTCAACCAGGTTAGCCCTTTGTCCATTTCTTCCACTTTGGTTTCCGTTCCTTTAACTTTTCCGTCCATTAAGCTTGTGTCGCTTTGTAGTTTCTTAACCTACCCCTCAATCTTAGCGACTTTGTTGCAAATTTCATTTAACGTAGTCTCGATACCGTCAAGTTTCCTAAGTTGAGCGATAATTTTGTCCAGTTTGCCTGCCATATCACCCGCCATGTTTAATGCTCGTAGGACTTCGTCTTCGTTTTCGTCTTTTGTACGTTTCCCTTCCGGCGAATTTGATTCTGAAGAGCTGGAACTCTTTCTTTCTGTCAATTTCCTTTTTACAGATACGAAGATATCAGCCATAGGCGGGAAAAAATGAGGGAAAAGTCAAAAACGCGAGCGGAGCTTTAGCGAACGCGTCTACTCGCCACTCATGCCAGTCCCAGTCCCCCCCAAAAAATCTATTTATACTTTTTCAGTCGCTAGGGAGATTTGGTATGTATTCTTTTGTTTTACACGTGAAAAGTTATTGTCTTTTTTTTCGTTTCACGTGAGCTGTCTGTTATAAAAGGGCCACCGGTTTAAACTTGTTCATTAGACCATTTCGATATATTTAAAATTCAGACTTGGCTCGGCGCGCGAAAGAATATTTAATCATCCTCTTCCCAAAAACGAATAAATTCTTCGTTGCATGGTAAAACGATATGATGAATAACTCCATTTTCATCACAAATTGAACATACCCCGGTTGATTCAGCACCTATATCATAAAGATTACTAAACGTCCATACATTTACGATTCGTTGTCGCTCTTCACAAACCGGCGCATCGAGAATATCCTCATGAATTTCTTTCCAACCCCTTGCCAATCGTTTACTAATCATTCTACGATTATAAAACTTGCATATGTTTTCGAACATGTTACAAGGATCCTCATACACAAGGGGTAAATCCAACGATACTTAACAGTAGAGTCGTTTGTATTTATTCACTTGGCTCACTTTGTATTCACTCGTTACAACAGTTGTGCAAGAGCTACTCTAAACACATGGAAAAGGACGCTTGATTTTATACTAGTACATTAGATATCATTGGCTGTTGCTGGGCGATAATCAGAAAAAAGTCAATCAATTCTTCTAGCATCTTCAATTCTTCTAACATCTGTCACTGTACTGTCACGTAACCTGAAGTCTCCGACACACTCCCCCATGCAGCATTGCACACAAGGGTGCATTTAATACTTAGGAGACTGAAACAACTATTTTTACGACTCCGAAATTAATCAAAAGCTAGATTGAATCTTCGCTAGTAATCACTCGTTTCAAGTTCAAAATTGTTCAATTTCTTCATTATGAGCAATCTCCTTTATTCTGGCAGCTGCCGCAGCCGCAGCGGCTCTTCTCGGTCTAAAATTTGGCGCGTCATGGTTCAACCGCTGTTCTGCTCCTGCTGGCACTGTGGGCTCACACTGCAACTCCAGCGCGAAAAGGTGCTGAACAGGACGCTCTGTAACTCGATCCCTTACTGGTTCTCAGCTGCACTGCACGGATGTGGCCGTCACGCCCTGGGTAGGTCTGCTGGACAATAGCTAGTGGCCACTTCCCTCGATTCTTGCTGTCAGATCGTACAAGCACGGTGTCGCCAACTCTGACTTGATAATTTGCCGTTTTGTGTACAAGGTTGTGGCGCTCTCTCAAGGCAGTTAAGTACTCACGTTGCCATCGGTTCCACATGTGGTCTTTGCAGGTCTGCAAATATTTAGCTCGTCTGCGCAGATTCGGGTCTTGAATTCTCCAGGCCTGCTCCTCAGGAAGCTGGTTGGTTCGCTGGAACATAAACACTGCACGAAAAGACGGATTTACCGAGCTTTGCAACTGAAGTAAATATGTAGCAAATTTAGGGCTCTAAATTTGTCACAAATTTGCACAGGCGGCATTGTCGAAGCAAAGACACACACTTGCTCCTGCTGAAATTAGGCGCAAATGTAACGTAAACACGAAGTTTGCATCAGATTTGTGTCAGTTTTGCCACCAAGGTAAATTTTCAAATTTCACATTTGCTGTAGTTTTGCTACCCTTAAAAATCAATACTTTTACGGAGTCCATAAATCTAAGCAAACACGGTGAAAATCAACTTATTTGCATCAAATTACCATCACTTTTACTTGAGTGGCAAATAAACAAATTTGCATTACTTATTCTCACATTTACTATTATAGCAATTGTGCCTATTTGCACCAACTTTACGCCAAGGTCAAATCAGGAAATTTAGGTTTATTTACCCCATATTTACTAAAGGAGCAAACATACTCATCTCCGAACACGCAAACAAGTGGCGCAAATCAAAGTACTGTCACATTTACTTGAGTAGCAAATAAACAAATTTGGATATCTTCACTTACATTTGCTATCATTAGGGCAATTCTGTTTATTTGCACCAACTTTACACCAAGTCAGCAAATTTAGGTTTATTTACCCCAGAAGCAAATATGGAGCAAATATAACCATTTCCATTTTCGCCAACCTACTCTTTTTTTTATGAAACCCGAAGATTTTCAAGTCATATTTAGTGTACTGTTAATCAGCAAATTTGTCCTAAACAATACTTTTTGACCTCTGCAAGAAAGTGCACAAGTATATAAATCATGGCTGAAAACGTACTTAAAATGGCGAATTATTTCCCTCCAAACAAATTGCAAATCTTAGTAGTTTTCGTTCTCACATTGGATAATTCGGTCTTGAACGCGGTCAATCAAACGCACTATGGGATTCCAATGGGATAATGATCACGCGCGCGTCATGTTTTCACGCCACACGCAATTTTCGCGCCCGCTCGCGTGTCCTTTGTGCTAATCAACCCCTAGTGGATTTTGGAGGTGGATTCATTAGAAGAACAAAGAAAAATGTTTTCTATGCCAGTGGGACTTTGAATATTACATATCCCAGGAAGTGCCCAGACATACAATGATTCAAGAACTCCACGATGTTTGAATTAGCAAGGATGCACAACATTTGCTTAACATTTTGTCTCAATCTGGTAATTATGTTGCATATTTCACAACATTTTCCTAAATCTTTTCGTCTCGAAATGCTTATTACATGTACGTTGCATATCCCAAAAGTGCTCAAGCATATGGTGATGCTAGGACTCCAAGCTGAGTCAGCCAGAAAGGATATTCAACATATCTAAAATTTTGCCGCTGAACAGGGTAAGGTTTTTGGCCTCTCTGTCCTGTACAGGGTATATAATTTTATGGGAGTTTGTCCCAAACAGGGTATGAACGCGTCCTAAACAAGGTATGGCTGCACGATTGTCACCGTTGTCACTTATACATAGCCAGTCATAGATCGGAAACCTGACGTTTGCCGCCCAGTCTCTAAAATACTGTAAAATTGTCTCGAACGTGAAGAAAGTGTGTATTTTTTTTCAATTGTTCTAAACAGGGACCTAAAATGGAGGGTGTTTTCCTAAACGGGATTGGTATTTTACGGCTTTTTGTCCTAAACAGGGTCAGGGTATCAGATGTTTAGTGGTACCCCTACACCCAAACATGAGTCAAGTACCACCCCCGGAAAACATTATTGCTTTGACAAATGAAATCTGTATCTTTCTTTACCAATTCATTCTCTTTCAAATGAGCATTTTCTCACTAAAACCATTTTACAGAAGTGCCAGTCATGAAAGATCAGTATTTTCTGTTTGCAATAGGCTTCACTGACTGCCTAAAGATGACTGCATCTTTGCAGTGGGTTTCCTAAAAATGACCACATTTTGAGAACGCAACAGTGAATACTAGAACAAACAGAAAATGTCACTCATCTTTTGTCACATTCGATTTGTGACTGCGATGCATGAACTTGGCTAATGAGATTCCTTTCTCCTTACATGTTGCACTTAGAAAAGGTTTTTCTCTAGATTTCAAATGAGATCTTGACTTTGGATATTTCTTCCTGGCTTTAAGCTTTTTGTTTTTCACTTATCTTATTCATTGCTTTCAATTTTGAAAAATATGAAACAAGAACTGTTTGTACTAAAATCTGCCAGTCATGAAAGATCAGCATTTTTTGTTTGCAATAGGCTTCACTGACTGCCTAAAGATGACTGCATCTTTGCAGTGGGTTTCCTAAAAATGACCACATTTTGAAAACCCAACAGTGAATACTAAAACAAACAGAAAATGTCACTCATCTTTTGTCACATTCGATTTGTGACTACGATGCATGAACTAAGGCTAATGAAATTCCTTTCTTCTGACATGTTGCACTTAAAAAAGGATGTTTCTCTAGATTTCAAATGAGATCTTGACTTTGGATATTTCTTCCTGGCTTTAAGCTTTTTGTTTTTCACTTATCTTATTCATTGCTTTCAATTTTGATAAGTAAGAAACACAGAACTGTTTGTACTAAAATCTGCCAGTCATGAAAGATCAGCATTTTTTGTTTGCAATAGGCTTCACTGACTGCCTAAAGATGACTGCATCTTTGCAGTGGGTTTCCTAAAAATGACCACATTTTGACAACCCAACAGTGAATACTACAACAAACAGAAAATGCCATTCATCTTTTGTCACATTCGATTTGTGACTGCGATGCATGAACTTGGCTAATGAAATTCCTTTCTTCTGACATGTTGCTCTTACAACAGGTTTTTCTCTAGATTTCAAATGAGATCTTGACTTTGGATCTTTCTTCCCGGCTTTAAGCTTTTTGTTTTTCACTTATCTTATTCACTGCTTTCAATTTTGAAAAGTATGAAACACAGAGCTGTTTGTACTAAAATCTGCCAGTCATGAAAGATCAGCATTGTTTGGTTGCAATAGGCTTCATTGACTGCCTAAAGATGACTGCATCTTTGCAGTGGGTTTCCTAAAAATGACCACATTTTGAAAACCCAACAGTGAATACTACAACAAACAGAAAATGCCATTCATCCTTTGTCACATTCGATTTGTGACTGCGATGCATAAACTTGGCTGATGAAATTCCTTTCTCATGGCATGTTGCACTTACAAAAAGTTTCTCTCTAGATTTCAAATGAGATCTTTTCTTTGGATATTTCTTCCTGGCTTTAAGCTTTTTGTTTTTCACTTATCTTGTTCATTGCCTTTAACTTTGAAAAGTCTGAAACACAGAGCTGTTTGTACTAAAATCTGCCAGTCATGAAAGATCACCGTTTTTTGGTTGCAATAGGCTTCACTGACTGCCTAAAGATGACTGCACCTTTGTAGTGGGTTTCCCAAAAATGACCACATTTTGAAAACCCAACAGTGAATACTACAACAAACAGAAAATGCCATTCATGTCTTGTCACATTCGATTTGTGACTGCGATGCATGAACTTGGCAAATGAAATTCCTTTCTTCTGACATGTTGCACTTACAACAGGTTTTTCTCTAGATTTCAAATGAGATCTTGACTTTGGATCTTTCTTCCTGGCTTTAAGCTTTTTGTTTTTCACTTATCTTGTTCATTGCCTTTAACTTTGAAAAGTCTGAAACACAGAGCTGTTTGTACTAAAATCTGCCAGACATGAAAGATCAGCATTTTTTGTCTGCAATAGGCTTCACTGACTGCCTAAAGATGACTGCATCTTTGCAGTGGGTTTCCTAAAAATGACTTCATTTTGAAAACCCAGCAATGAATACTAGAACAAACAGAAAATGCCATTCATGCTTTGTCACATTCGATTTGTGACTGCAATGCATGAACTTGGCTAATGAAATTCCTTTCTTCTGACATGGTGCACTTACAACAGGTTTTTCTCTAGATTTCAAATGAGATCTTGACTTTGGATCTTTCTTCCTGGCTTTAAGCTTTTTGTTTTTCACTTATCTTATTCATTGCTTTCAATTTTGAAAAGTCTGAAACACAGAGCTGTTTGTACTAAAATCTGCCAGTCATGAAAGATCAGCATTTTTTGTTTGCAATAGGCTTCACTGACTGCCTAAAGATGACTGCATCTTTGCAGTGGGTTTCCTAAAAATGACCACATTTTGAAAACCCAACAGTGAATACTACAACAAACAGAAAATGCCATTCATCTTTTGTCACATTCGATTTGTGACTGCGATGCATGAACTTGGCTGATGAAATTCCTTTCTCATGGCATGTTGCACTTACAAAAAGTTTCTCTCTAGATTTCGAATGAGATCTTGACTTAAGATCTTTCTTCCTGGCTTTAAGCTTTTTTTTCGCTTATCTTATTCATTGCTTTCAATTCTGAAAAGTATGAAACACAGAGTTGTTTGTACTAAAATCTGCCAGTCATGAAAGATCAGCATTTTCTGTTTGCAATAGGCTTCACTGACTGCCTAAAGATGACTGCATCTTTGCAGTGGGTTTCCTAAAAATGACCACATTTTGACAACCCAACAGTGAATACTACAACAAACAGAAAATGCCATTCATCTTTTGTCACATTCGATTTGTGACTGCGATGCATGAACTTGGCTAATGAAATTCCTTTGTCATGACATGTAATGCACTTACAAAAAGTTTCTCTCTAGATTTCAAATGAGATCTTGACTTAAGATCTTTCTTCCTGGCTTTAAGCTTTTTTTTCACTTATCTTATTCATTGCTTTCAATTCTGAAAAGTATGAAACACAGAGTTGTTTGTACTAAAATCTGCCAGTCATGAAAGATCAGCATTTTCTGTTTGCAATAGGCTTCACTGACTGCCTAAAGATGACTGCATCTTTGCAGTGGGTTTCCCAAAAATGACCACATTTTGAAAACCCAACAGTGAATACTACAACAAACAGAAAATGCCATTCATCTTTTGTCACATTCGATTTGTGGCTGCGATGCATGAACTTGGCTAATGAAATTCCTTTCTTCTGACATGTTGCTCTTACAACAGGTTTTTCTCTAGATTTCAAATGAGATCTTGACTTTGGATCTTTCTTCCCGGCTTTAAGCTTTTTGTTTTTCACTTATCTTATTCACTGCTTTCAATTTTGAAAAGTATGAAACACAGAGCTGTTTGTACTAAAATCTGCCAGTCATGAAAGACCAGCATTTTTTGGTTGCAATAGGCTTCACCGACTGCCTAAAGATGACTGCAACTTTGTAGTGGGTTTCCCAAAAATGAGCACATTTGAAAACCCAACAGTGAATACTACAACAAACAGAAAATGCCATTCATGTCTTGTCACATTCGATTTGTGACTGCGATGCATGAACTTGGCTAATGAAATTCCTTTCTTCTGACATGTTGCACTTACAACAGGTTTTTCTCTAGATTTCAAATGAGATCTTGACTTTGGATCTTTCTTCCTGGCTTTAAGCTTTTTGTTTTTCACTTATCTTGTTCATTGCCTTTAACTTTGAAAAGTCTGAAACACAGAGCTGTTTGTACTAAAATCTGCCAGTCATGAAAGATCAGCATTGTTTGGTTGCAATAGGCTTCATTGACTGCCTAAAGATGACTGCATCTTTGCAGTGGGTTTCCTAAAAATGACCAGATTTTGAAAACCCAACAGTGAATACTACAACAAACAGAAAATGCCATTCATCTTTTGTCACATTCGATTTGTGACTGCGATGCATAAACTTGGCTGATGAAATTCCTTTCTCATGGCATGTTGCACTTACAAAAAGTTTCTCTCTAGATTTCAAATGAGATCTTTTCTTTGGATATTTCTTCCTGGCTTTAAGCTTTTTGTTTTTCACTTATCTTGTTCATTGCCTTTAACTTTGAAAAGTCTGAAACACAGAGCTGTTTGTACTAAAATCTGCCAGTCATGAAAGATCAGCATTTTTTGGTTGCAATAGGCTTCACTGACTGCCTAAAGATGACTGCACCTTTGTAGTGGGTTTCCCAAAAATGACCACATTTTGAAAACCCAACAGTGAATACTACAACAAACAGAAAATGCCATTCATGTCTTGTCACATTCGATTTGTGTCTGCGATGCATGAACTTGGCAAATGAAATTCCTTTCTTCTGACATGTTGCACTTACAAGAGGTTTTTCTCTAGATTTCAAATGAGATCTTGACTTTGGATCTTTCTTCCTGGCTTTAAGCTTTTTGTTTTTCACTTATCTTGTTCATTGCCTTTAACTTTGAAAAGTCTGAAACACAGAGCTGTTTGTACTAAAATCTGCCAGTCATGAAAGATCAGCATTGTTTGGTTGCAATAGGCTTCATTGACTGCCTAAAGATGACTGCATCTTTGCAGTGGGTTTCCTAAAAATGACCAGATTTTGAAAACCCAACAGTGAATACTACAACAAACAGAAAATGCCATTCATCTTTTGTCACATTCGATTTGTGACTGCGATGCATAAACTTGGCTGATGAAATTCCTTTCTCATGGCATGTTGCACTTACAAAAAGTTTCTCTCTAGATTTCAAATGAGATCTTTTCTTTGGATATTTCTTCCTGGCTTTAAGCTTTTTGTTTTTCACTTATCTTGTTCATTGCCTTTAACTTTGAAAAGTCTGAAACACAGAGCTGTTTGTACTAAAATCTGCCAGTCATGAAAGATCAGCATTTTTTGGTTGCAATAGGCTTCACTGACTGCCTAAAGATGACTGCACCTTTGTAGTGGGTTTCCCAAAAATGACCACATTTTGAAAACCCAACAGTGAATACTACAACAAACAGAAAATGCCATTCATGTCTTGTCACATTCGATTTGTGTCTGCGATGCATGAACTTGGCAAATGAAATTCCTTTCTTCTGACATGTTGCACTTACAAGAGGTTTTTCTCTAGATTTCAAATGAGATCTTGACTTTGGATCTTTCTTCCTGGCTTTAAGCTTTTTGTTTTTCACTTATCTTATTCAATGCTTTCAATTTTGAAAAGTCTGAAACACAGAGCGGTTTGTACTAAAATCTGCCAGTCATGAAAGATCAGCATTTTTTGTTTGCAATAGGCTTCACTGACTGCCTAAAGATGACTGCATCTTTGCAGTGGGTTTCCTAAAAATGACCACATTTTGAAAACCCAACAGTGAATACTACAACAAACAGAAAATGCCATTCATCTTTTGTCACATTCGATTTGTGACTGCGATGCATGAACTTGGCTGATGAAATTCCTTTCTCATGGCATGTTGCACTTACAAAAAGTTTCTCTCTAGATTTCGAATGAGATCTTGACTTAAGATCTTTCTTCCTGGCTTTAAGCTTTTTTTTCGCTTATCTTATTCATTGCTTTCAATTCTGAAAAGTATGAAACACAGAGTTGTTTGTACTAAAATCTGCCAGTCATGAAAGATCAGCATTTTCTGTTTGCAATAGGCTTCACTGACTGCCTAAAGATGACTGCATCTTTGCAGTGGGTTTCCTAAAAATGACCACATTTTGACAACCCAACAGTGAATACTACAACAAACAGAAAATGCCATTCATCTTTTGTCACATTCGATTTGTGACTGCGATGCATGAACTTGGCTAATGAAATTCCTTTGTCATGACATGTAATGCACTTACAAAAAGTTTCTCTCTAGATTTCAAATGAGATCTTGACTTAAGATCTTTCTTCCTGGCTTTAAGCTTTTTTTTCACTTATCTTATTCATTGCTTTCAATTCTGAAAAGTATGAAACACAGAGTTGTTTGTACTAAAATCTGCCAGTCATGAAAGATCAGCATTTTCTGTTTGCAATAGGCTTCACTGACTGCCTAAAGATGACTGCATCTTTGCAGTGGGTTTCCCAAAAATGACCACATTTTGAAAACCCAACAGTGAATACTACAACAAACAGAAAATGCCATTCATCTTTTGTCACATTCGATTTGTGGCTGCGATGCATGAACTTGGCTAATGAAATTCCTTTCTTCTGACATGTTGCTCTTACAACAGGTTTTTCTCTAGATTTCAAATGAGATCTTGACTTTGGATCTTTCTTCCCGGCTTTAAGCTTTTTGTTTTTCACTTATCTTATTCACTGCTTTCAATTTTGAAAAGTATGAAACACAGAGCTGTTTGTACTAAAATCTGCCAGTCATGAAAGACCAGCATTTTTTGGTTGCAATAGGCTTCACCGACTGCCTAAAGATGACTGCAACTTTGTAGTGGGTTTCCCAAAAATGAGCACATTTGAAAACCCAACAGTGAATACTACAACAAACAGAAAATGCCATTCATGTCTTGTCACATTCGATTTGTGACTGCGATGCATGAACTTGGCTAATGAAATTCCTTTCTTCTGACATGTTGCACTTACAACAGGTTTTTCTCTAGATTTCAAATGAGATCTTGACTTTGGATCTTTCTTCCTGGCTTTAAGCTTTTTGTTTTTCACTTATCTTGTTCATTGCCTTTAACTTTGAAAAGTCTGAAACACAGAGCTGTTTGTACTAAAATCTGCCAGTCATGAAAGATCAGCATTGTTTGGTTGCAATAGGCTTCATTGACTGCCTAAAGATGACTGCATCTTTGCAGTGGGTTTCCTAAAAATGACCAGATTTTGAAAACCCAACAGTGAATACTACAACAAACAGAAAATGCCATTCATCTTTTGTCACATTCGATTTGTGACTGCGATGCATAAACTTGGCTGATGAAATTCCTTTCTCATGGCATGTTGCACTTACAAAAAGTTTCTCTCTAGATTTCAAATGAGATCTTTTCTTTCGATATTTCTTCCTGGCTTTAAGCTTTTTGTTTTTCACTTATCTTGTTCATTGCCTTTAACTTTGAAAAGTCTGAAACACAGAGCTGTTTGTACTAAAATCTGCCAGTCATGAAAGATCAGCATTTTTTGGCTGCAATAGGCTTCACTGACTGCCTAAAGATGACTGCACCTTTGTAGTGGGTTTCCCAAAAATGACCACATTTTGAAAACCCAACAGTGAATACTACAACAAACAGAAAATGCCATTCATGTCTTGTCACATTCGATTTGTGACTGCGATGCATGAACTTGGCAAATGAAATTCCTTTCTTCTGACATGTTGCACTTACAAGAGGTTTTTCTCTAGATTTCAAATGAGATCTTGACTTTGGATCTTTCTTCCTGGCTTTAAGCTTTTTGTTTTTCACTTATCTTATTCATTGCTTTCAATTTTGAAAAGTCTGAAACACAGAGCTGTTTGTACTAAAATCTGCCAGTCATGAAAGATCAGCATTTTTTGTTTGCAATAGGCTTCACTGACTGCCTAAAGATGACTGCATCTTTGCAGTGGGTTTCCTAAAAATGACCACATTTTGAAAACCCAACAGTGAATACTACAACAAACAGAAAATGCCATTCATCTTTTGTCACATTCGATTTGTGACTGCGATGCATGAACTTGGCTGATGAAATTCCTTTCTCATGGCATGTTGCACTTACAAAAAGTTTCTCTCTAGATTTCGAATGAGATCTTGACTTAAGATCTTTCTTCCTGGCTTTAAGCTTTTTTTTCGCTTATCTTATTCATTGCTTTCAATTCTGAAAAGTATGAAACACAGAGTTGTTTGTACTAAAATCTGCCAGTCATGAAAGATCAGCATTTTCTGTTTGCAATAGGCTTCACTGACTGCCTAAAGATGACTGCATCTTTGCAGTGGGTTTCCTAAAAATGACCACATTTTGACAACCCAACAGTGAATACTACAACAAACAGAAAATGCCATTCATCTTTTGTCACATTCGATTTGTGACTGCGATGCATGAACTTGGCTAATGAAATTCCTTTGTCATGACATGTAATGCACTTACAAAAAGTTTCTCTCTAGATTTCAAATGAGATCTTGACTTAAGATCTTTCTTCCTGGCTTTAAGCTTTTTTTTCACTTGTCTTATTCATTGCTTTCAATTCTGAAAAGTATGAAACACAGAGTTGTTTGTACTAAAATCTGCCAGTCATGAAAGATCAACATTTTCTGTTTGCAATAGGCTTCACTGACTGCCTAAAGATGACTGCATCTTTGCAGTGGGTTTCCCAAAAATGACCACATTTTGAAAACCCAACAGTGAATACTACAACAAACAGAAAATGCCATTCATCTTTTGTCACATTCGATTTATGGCTGCGATGCATGAACTTGGCTAATGAAATTCCTTTCTTCTGACATGTTGCTCTTACAACAGGTTTTTCTCTAGATTTCAAATGAGATCTTGACTTTGGATCTTTCTTCCCGGCTTTAAGCTTTTTGTTTTTCACTTATCTTATTCACTGCTTTCAATTTTGAAAAGTATGAAACACAGAGCTGTTTGTACTAAAATCTGCCA
This sequence comes from Siderastrea radians, assembly GCA_964017195.1. Classification (NCBI taxonomy): domain Eukaryota; kingdom Metazoa; phylum Cnidaria; class Anthozoa; order Scleractinia; family Rhizangiidae; genus Siderastrea; species Siderastrea radians. The sequence continues at coordinate 47,634,463 of OZ024892.1, read as the reverse complement.
GTCATGAAAGACCAGCATTTTTTGGTTGCAATAGGCTTCACCGACTGCCTAAAGATGACTGCAACTTTGTAGTGGGTTTCCCAAAAATGAGCACATTTGAAAACCCAACAGTGAATACTACAACAAACAGAAAATGCCATTCATGTCTTGTCACATTCGATTTGTGACTGCGATGCATGAACTTGGCTAATGAAATTCCTTTCTTCTGACATGTTGCACTTACAACAGGTTTTTCTCTAGATTTCAAATGAGATCTTGACTTTGGATCTTTCTTCCTGGCTTTAAGCTTTTTGTTTTTCACTTATCTTGTTCATTGCCTTTAACTTTGAAAAGTCTGAAACACAGAGCTGTTTGTACTAAAATCTGCCAGTCATGAAAGATCAGCATTGTTTGGTTGCAATAGGCTTCATTGACTGCCTAAAGATGACTGCATCTTTGCAGTGGGTTTCCTAAAAATGACCAGATTTTGAAAACCCAACCGTGAATACTACAACAAACAGAAAATGCCATTCATCTTTTGTCACATTCGATTTGTGACTGCGATGCATAAACTTGGCTGATGAAATTCCTTTCTCATGGCATGTTGCACTTACAAAAAGTTTCTCTCTAGATCTCAAATGAGATCTTTTCTTTGGATATTTCTTCCTGGCTTTAAGCTTTTTGTTTTTCACTTATCTTGTTCATTGCCTTTAACTTTGAAAAGTCTGAAACACAGAGCTGTTTGTACTAAAATCTGCCAGTCATGAAAGATCAGCATTTTTTGGTTGCAATAGGCTTCACTGACTGCCTAAAGATGACTGCACCTTTGTAGTGGGTTTCCCAAAAATGACCACATTTTGAAAACCCAACAGTGAATACTACAACAAACAGAAAATGCCATTCATGTCTTGTCACATTCGATTTGTGACTGCGATGCATGAACTTGGCAAATGAAATTCCTTTCTTCTGACATGTTGCACTTACAACAGGTTTTTCTCTAGATTTCAAATGAGATCTTGACTTTGGATCTTTCTTCCTGGCTTTAAGCTTTTTGTTTTTCACTTATCTTGTTCATTGCCTTTAACTTTGAAAAGTCTGAAACACAGAGCTGTTTGTACTAAAATCTGCCAGACATGAAAGATCAGCATTTTTTGTCTGCAATAGGCTTCACTGACTGCCTAAAGATGACTGCATCTTTGCAGTGGGTTTCCTAAAAATGACTTCATTTTGAAAACCCAGCAATGAATACTAGAACAAACAGAAAATGCCATTCATGCTTTGTCACATTCGATTTGTGACTGCAATGCATGAACTTGGCTAATGAAATTCCTTTGTCATGACATGTAATGCACTTACAAAATGTTTTTCTCTACATTTCAAATGAGCTCTTGACTTTGGATCTTTCTACCTGGCTTTTAGCTTTTTTGTCACTAATATTATTCATTCAGCTTCAATTTTGACAAGTCTGAAACAGAACTGTTCGCAGTAAAATCTGTCAGCCATGGAAGATCAGCATTTTTTCTTTGCAGTTGGCTTCACTGACTGCCTAAAGATGACTGCATCCTTGCACTAGGTTTCCTAAAGATGACCACATTTTGAAAACCCAACAGTGAATACTACAACAAACAGAAAATGCCATTCATCTTTTGTCACATTCGATTTGTGACTGCGATGCATGAACTTCGCTAATGAAATTCCTTTGTCATGACATGTAATGCACTTATAAAAAGTTTCCCTCTAGATTTCAAATGAGATCTTGACTTAAGATCTTTCTTCCTGGCTTTAAGCTTTTTTTTTTCACTTATCTTATTCATTGCTTTCAATTTTGAAAAGTATGAAACACAGAGTTGTTTGTACTAAAATCTGCCAGTCATGAAAGATCAGCATTTTCTGTTTGCAATAGGCTTCACTGACTGCCTAAAGATGACTGCATCTTTGCAGTGGGTTTCCCAAAAATGACCACATTTTGAAAACCCAACAGTGAATACTACAACAAACAGAAAATGCCATTCATCTTTTGTCACATTCGATTTGTGACTGCGATGCATGAACTTGGCTAATGAAATTCCTTTCTTCTGACATGGTGCACTTACAACAGGTTTTTCTCTAGATTTCAAATGAGATCTTGACTTTGGATCTTTCTTCCTGGCTTTAAGCTTTTTGTTTTTCAATTATCTTAATCATTGCTTTCAATTTTGAAAAGTATGAAACACAGAGCTGTTTGTACTAAACTCTGCCAGTCATGAAAGACCAGCATTTTTTGGTTGCAACAGGCTTCACTGACTACCTAAAGATGACTGCATCTTTGCAGTGGGTTTCCAAAAAAATGACCACATTTTGAAAACCCAACAGTGAATACTACAACAAACAGAAAATGCCATTCATGTCTTGTCACATTCGATTTGTGACTGCGATGCATGAACTTGGCTAATGAAATTCCTTTGTCATGACATGTAATGCACTTACAAAAAGTTTCTCTCTAGATCTCAAATGAGATCTTGACTTAAGATCCTTCTTCCTGGCTTTAAGCTTTTTTTTTCACTTATCTTATTCATTGCTTTCAATTTTGAAAAGTATGAAACACAGAGTTGTTTGTACTAAAATCTGCCAGTCATGAAAGATCAGCATTTTCTGTTTGCAGTAGGCTTCACTGACTGCCTAAAGATGACTGCATCTTTGCAGTGGGTTTCCCAAAAATGACCACATTTTGAAAACCCTACAGTGAATACTACAACAAACAGAAAATGCCATTCATCTTTTGTCACATTCGATTTGTGACTGCGATGCATGAACTTGGCTAATGAAATTCCTTTCTTCTGACATGGTGCACTTACAACAGGTTTTTCTCTAGATTTCAAATGAGATCTTGACTTTGGATCTTTCTTCCTGGCTTTAATCTTTTTGTTTTTCACTTATCTTATTCATTGCTTTCAATTTTGAAAAGTCTGAAACACAGAGCTGTTTGTACTAAAATCTGCCAGTCATGAAAGATCAGCATTTTTTGTTTGCAATAGGCTTCACTGACTGCCTAAAGATGACTGCATCTTTGCAGTGGGTTTCCTAAAAATGACCACATTTTGAAAACCCAACAGTGAATACTACAACAAACAGAAAATGCCATTCATCTTTTGTCACATTCGATTTGTGACTGCGATGCATGAACTTGGCTGATGAAATTCCTTTCTCATGGCATGTTGCACTTACAAAAAGTTTCTCTCTAGATTTCGAATGAGATCTTGACTTAAGATCTTTCTTCCTGGCTTTAAGCTTTTTTTTCGCTTATCTTATTCATTGCTTTCAATTCTGAAAAGTATGAAACACAGAGTTGTTTGTACTAAAATCTGCCAGTCATGAAAGATCAGCATTTTCTGTTTGCAATAGGCTTCACTGACTGCCTAAAGATGACTGCATCTTTGCAGTGGGTTTCCTAAAAATGACCACATTTTGACAACCCAACAGTGAATACTACAACAAACAGAAAATGCCATTCATCTTTTGTCACATTCGATTTGTGACTGCGATGCATGAACTTGGCTAATGAAATTCCTTTGTCATGACATGTAATGCACTTACAAAAAGTTTCTCTCTAGATTTCAAATGAGATCTTGACTTAAGATCTTTCTTCCTGGCTTTAAGCTTTTTTTTCACTTATCTTATTCATTGCTTTCAATTCTGAAAAGTATGAAACACAGAGTTGTTTGTACTAAAATCTGCCAGTCATGAAAGATCAGCATTTTCTGTTTGCAATAGGCTTCACTGACTGCCTAAAGATGACTGCATCTTTGCAGTGGGTTTCCCAAAAATGACCACATTTTGAAAACCCAACAGTGAATACTACAACAAACAGAAAATGCCATTCATCTTTTGTCACATTCGATTTGTGGCTGCGATGCATGAACTTGGCTAATGAAATTCCTTTCTTCTGACATGTTGCTCTTACAACAGGTTTTTCTCTAGATTTCAAATGAGATCTTGACTTTGGATCTTTCTTCCTGGCTTTAAGCTTTTTGTTTTTCACTTATCTTGTTCATTGCCTTTAACTTTGAAAAGTCTGAAACACAGAGCTGTTTGTACTAAAATCTGCCAGTCATGAAAGATCAGCATTGTTTGGTTGCAATAGGCTTCATTGACTGCCTAAAGATGACTGCATCTTTGCAGTGGGTTTCCTAAAAATGACCAGATTTTGAAAACCCAACAGTGAATACTACAACAAACAGAAAATGCCATTCATCTTTTGTCACATTCGATTTGTGACTGCGATGCATAAACTTGGCTGATGAAATTCCTTTCTCATGGCATGTTGCACTTACAAAAAGTTTCTCTCTAGATTTCAAATGAGATCTTTTCTTTGGATATTTCTTCCTGGCTTTAAGCTTTTTGTTTTTCACTTATCTTGTTCATTGCCTTTAACTTTGAAAAGTCTGAAACACAGAGCTGTTTGTACTAAAATCTGCCAGTCATGAAAGATCAGCATTTTTTGGTTGCAATAGGCTTCACTGACTGCCTAAAGATGACTGCACCTTTGTAGTGGGTTTCCCAAAAATGACCACATTTTGAAAACCCAACAGTGAATACTACAACAAACAGAAAATGCCATTCATGTCTTGTCACATTCGATTTGTGACTGCGATGCATGAACTTGGCTAATGAAATTCCTTTGTCATGACATGTAATGCACTTACAAAAAGTTTCTCTCTAGATCTCAAATGAGATCTTGACTTAAGATCCTTCTTCCTGGCTTTAAGCTTTTTTTTTCACTTATCTTATTCATTGCTTTCAATTTTGAAAAGCATGAAACACAGAGTTGTTTGTACTAAAATCTGCCAGTCATGAAAGATCAGCATTTTCTTATTGCAGTAGGCTTCACTGACTGCCTAAAGATGACTGCATCTTTGCAGTGGGTTTCCCAAAAATGACCACATTTTGAAAACCCTACAGTGAATACTACAACAAACAGAAAATGCCATTCATCTTTTGTCACATTCGATTTGTGACTGCGATGCATGAACTTGGCTAATGAAATTCCTTTCTTCTGACATGGTGCACTTACAACAGGTTTTTCTCTAGATTTCAAATGAGATCTTGACTTTGGATCTTTCTTCCTGGCTTTAAGCTTTTTGTTTTTCAATTATCTTAATCATTGCTTTCAATTTTGAAAAGTATGAAACACAGAGCTGTTTGTACTAAACTCTGCCAGTCATGAAAGACCAGCATTTTTTGGTTGCAACAGGCTTCACTGACTACCTAAAGATGACTGCATCTTTGCAGTGGGTTTCCAAAAAAATGACCACATTTTGAAAACCCAACAGTGAATACTACAACAAACAGAAAATGCCATTCATCTTTTGTCACATTCGATTTGTGGCTGCGATGCATGAACTTGGCTAATGAAATTCCTTTCTTCTGACATGTTGCTCTTACAACAGGTTTTTCTCTAGATTTCAAATGAGATCTTGACTTTGGATCTTTCTTCCCGGCTTTAAGCTTTTTGTTTTTCACTTATCTTATTCACTGCTTTCAATTTTGAAAAGTATGAAACACAGAGCTGTTTGTACTAAAATCTGCCAGTCATGAAAGACCAGCATTTTTTGGTTGCAATAGGCTTCACCGACTGCCTAAAGATGACTGCAACTTTGTAGTGGGTTTCCCAAAAATGAGCACATTTGAAAACCCAACAGTGAATACTACAACAAACAGAAAATGCCATTCATGTCTTGTCACATTCGATTTGTGACTGCGATGCATGAACTTGGCTAATGAAATTCCTTTCTTCTGACATGTTGCACTTACAACAGGTTTTTCTCTAGATTTCAAATGAGATCTTGACTTTGGATCTTTCTTCCTGGCTTTAAGCTTTTTGTTTTTCACTTATCTTGTTCATTGCCTTTAACTTTGAAAAGTCTGAAACACAGAGCTGTTTGTACTAAAATCTGCCAGTCATGAAAGATCAGCATTGTTTGGTTGCAATAGGCTTCATTGACTGCCTAAAGATGACTGCATCTTTGCAGTGGGTTTCCTAAAAATGACCAGATTTTGAAAACCCAACAGTGAATACTACAACAAACAGAAAATGCCATTCATCTTTTGTCACATTCGATTTGTGACTGCGATGCATAAACTTGGCTGATGAAATTCCTTTCTCATGGCATGTTGCACTTACAAAAAGTTTCTCTCTAGATTTCAAATGAGATCTTTTCTTTGGATATTTCTTCCTGGCTTTAAGCTTTTTGTTTTTCACTTATCTTGTTCATTGCCTTTAACTTTGAAAAGTCTGAAACACAGAGCTGTTTGTACTAAAATCTGCCAGTCATGAAAGATCAGCATTTTTTGGTTGCAATAGGCTTCACTGACTGCCTAAAGATGACTGCACCTTTGTAGTGGGTTTCCCAAAAATGACCACATTTTGAAAACCCAACAGTGAATACTACAACAAACAGAAAATGCCATTCATGTCTTGTCACATTCGATTTGTGACTGCGATGCATGAACTTGGCTAATGAAATTCCTTTGTCATGACATGTAATGCACTTACAAAAAGTTTCTCTCTAGATCTCAAATGAGATCTTGACTTAAGATCCTTCTTCCTGGCTTTAAGCTTTTTTTTTCACTTATCTTATTCATTGCTTTCAATTTTGAAAAGTATGAAACACAGAGTTGTTTGTACTAAAATCTGCCAGTCATGAAAGATCAGCATTTTCTTATTGCAGTAGGCTTCACTGACTGCCTAAAGATGACTGCATCTTTGCAGTGGGTTTCCCAAAAATGACCACATTTTGAAAACCCTACAGTGAATACTACAACAAACAGAAAATGCCATTCATCTTTTGTCACATTCGATTTGTGACTGCGATGCATGAACTTGGCTAATGAAATTCCTTTCTTCTGACATGGTGCACTTACAACAGGTTTTTCTCTAGATTTCAAATGAGATCTTGACTTTGGATCTTTCTTCCTGGCTTTAATCTTTTTGTTTTTCACTTATCTTATTCATTGCTTTCAATTTTGAAAAGTCTGAAACACAGAGCTGTTTGTACTAAAATCTGCCAGTCATGAAAGATCAGCATTTTCTGTTTGCAATAGGCTTCACTGACTGCCTAAAGATGACTGCATCTTTGCAGTGGGTTTCCTAAAAATGACCACATTTTGACAACCCAACAGTGAATACTACAACAAACAGAAAATGCCATTCATCTTTTGTCACATTCGATTTGTGACTGCGATGCATGAACTTGGCTAATGAAATTCCTTTGTCATGACATGTAATGCACTTACAAAAAGTTTCTCTCTAGATTTCAAATGAGATCTTGACTTAAGATCTTTCTTCCTGGCTTTAAGCTTTTTTTTCACTTATCTTATTCATTGCTTTCAATTCTGAAAAGTATGAAACACAGAGTTGTTTGTACTAAAATCTGCCAGTCATGAAAGATCAGCATTTTCTGTTTGCAATAGGCTTCACTGACTGCCTAAAGATGACTGCATCTTTGCAGTGGGTTTCCCAAAAATGACCACATTTTGAAAACCCAACAGTGAATACTACAACAAACAGAAAATGCCATTCATCTTTTGTCACATTCGATTTGTGGCTGCGATGCATGAACTTGGCTAATGAAATTCCTTTCTTCTGACATGTTGCTCTTACAACAGGTTTTTCTCTAGATTTCAAATGAGATCTTGACTTTGGATCTTTCTTCCCGGCTTTAAGCTTTTTGTTTTTCACTTATCTTATTCACTGCTTTCAATTTTGAAAAGTATGAAACACAGAGCTGTTTGTACTAAAATCTGCCAGTCATGAAAGACCAGCATTTTTTGGTTGCAATAGGCTTCACCGACTGCCTAAAGATGACTGCAACTTTGTAGTGGGTTTCCCAAAAATGAGCACATTTGAAAACCCAACAGTGAATACTACAACAAACAGAAAATGCCATTCATGTCTTGTCACATTCGATTTGTGACTGCGATGCATGAACTTGGCTAATGAAATTCCTTTCTTCTGACATGTTGCACTTACAACAGGTTTTTCTCTAGATTTCAAATGAGATCTTGACTTTGGATCTTTCTTCCTGGCTTTAAGCTTTTTGTTTTTCACTTATCTTGTTCATTGCCTTTAACTTTGAAAAGTCTGAAACACAGAGCTGTTTGTACTAAAATCTGCCAGTCATGAAAGATCAGCATTGTTTGGTTGCAATAGGCTTCATTGACTGCCTAAAGATGACTGCATCTTTGCAGTGGGTTTCCTAAAAATGACCAGATTTTGAAAACCCAACAGTGAATACTACAACAAACAGAAAATGCCATTCATCTTTTGTCACATTCGATTTGTGACTGCGATGCATAAACTTGGCTGATGAAATTCCTTTCTCATGGCATGTTGCACTTACAAAAAGTTTCTCTCTAGATTTCAAATGAGATCTTTTCTTTGGATATTTCTTCCTGGCTTTAAGCTTTTTGTTTTTCACTTATCTTGTTCATTGCCTTTAACTTTGAAAAGTCTGAAACACAGAGCTGTTTGTACTAAAATCTGCCAGTCATGAAAGATCAGCATTTTTTGGTTGCAATAGGCTTCACTGACTGCCTAAAGATGACTGCACCTTTGTAGTGGGTTTCCCAAAAATGACCACATTTTGAAAACCCAACAGTGAATACTACAACAAACAGAAAATGCCATTCATGTCTTGTCACATTCGATTTGTGACTGCGATGCATGAACTTGGCTAATGAAATTCCTTTGTCATGACATGTAATGCACTTACAAAAAGTTTCTCTCTAGATCTCAAATGAGATCTTGACTTAAGATCCTTCTTCCTGGCTTTAAGCTTTTTTTTTCACTTATCTTATTCATTGCTTTCAATTTTGAAAAGTATGAAACACAGAGTTGTTTGTACTAAAATCTGCCAGTCATGAAAGATCAGCATTTTCTTATTGCAGTAGGCTTCACTGACTGCCTAAAGATGACTGCATCTTTGCAGTGGGTTTCCCAAAAATGACCACATTTTGAAAACCCTACAGTGAATACTACAACAAACAGAAAATGCCATTCATCTTTTGTCACATTCGATTTGTGACTGCGATGCATGAACTTGGCTAATGAAATTCCTTTCTTCTGACATGGTGCACTTACAACAGGTTTTTCTCTAGATTTCAAATGAGATCTTGACTTTGGATCTTTCTTCCTGGCTTTAATCTTTTTGTTTTTCACTTATCTTATTCATTGCTTTCAATTTTGAAAAGTCTGAAACACAGAGCTGTTTGTACTAAAATCTGCCAGTCATGAAAGATCAGCATTTTTTGTTTGCAATAGGCTTCACTGACTGCCTAAAGATGACTGCATCTTTGCAGTGGGTTTCCTAAAAATGACCACATTTTGAAAACCCAACAGTGAATACTACAACAAACAGAAAATGCCATTCATCTTTTGTCACATTCGATTTGTGACTGCGATGCATGAACTTGGCTGATGAAATTCCTTTCTCATGGCATGTTGCACTTACAAAAAGTTTCTCTCTAGATTTCGAATGAGATCTTGACTTAAGATCTTTCTTCCTGGCTTTAAGCTTTTTTTTCGCTTATCTTATTCATTGCTTTCAATTCTGAAAAGTATGAAACACAGAGTTGTTTGTACTAAAATCTGCCAGTCATGAAAGATCAGCATTTTCTGTTTGCAATAGGCTTCACTGACTGCCTAAAGATGACTGCATCTTTGCAGTGGGTTTCCTAAAAATGACCACATTTTGACAACCCAACAGTGAATACTACAACAAACAGAAAATGCCATTCATCTTTTGTCACATTCGATTTGTGACTGCGATGCATGAACTTGGCTAATGAAATTCCTTTGTCATGACATGTAATGCACTTACAAAAAGTTTCTCTCTAGATTTCAAATGAGATCTTGACTTAAGATCTTTCTTCCTGGCTTTAAGCTTTTTTTTCACTTATCTTATTCATTGCTTTCAATTCTGAAAAGTATGAAACACAGAGTTGTTTGTACTAAAATCTGCCAGTCATGAAAGATCAGCATTTTCTGTTTGCAATAGGCTTCACTGACTGCCTAAAGATGACTGCATCTTTGCAGTGGGTTTCCCAAAAATGACCACATTTTGAAAACCCAACAGTGAATACTACAACAAACAGAAAATGCCATTCATCTTTTGTCACATTCGATTTGTGGCTGCGATGCATGAACTTGGCTAATGAAATTCCTTTCTTCTGACATGTTGCTCTTACAACAGGTTTTTCTCTAGATTTCAAATGAGATCTTGACTTTGGATCTTTCTTCCCGGCTTTAAGCCTTTTGTTTTTCACTTATCTTATTCACTGCTTTCAATTTTGAAAAGTATGAAACACAGAGCTGTTTGTACTAAAATCTGCCAGTCATGAAAGACCAGCATTTTTTGGTTGCAATAGGCTTCACCGACTGCCTAAAGATGACTGCAACTTTGTAGTGGGTTTCCCAAAAATGAGCACATTTGAAAACCCAACAGTGAATACTACAACAAACAGAAAATGCCATTCATGTCTTGTCACATTCGATTTGTGACTGCGATGCATGAACTTGGCTAATGAAATTCCTTTCTTCTGACATGTTGCACTTACAACAGGTTTTTCTCTAGATTTCAAATGAGATCTTGACTTTGGATCTTTCTTCCTGGCTTTAAGCTTTTTGTTTTTCACTTATCTTGTTCATTGCCTTTAACTTTGAAAAGTCTGAAACACAGAGCTGTTTGTACTAAAATCTGCCAGTCATGAAAGATCAGCATTGTTTGGTTGCAATAGGCTTCATTGACTGCCTAAAGATGACTGCATCTTTGCAGTGGGTTTCCTAAAAATGACCAGATTTTGAAAACCCAACAGTGAATACTACAACAAACAGAAAATGCCATTCATCTTTTGACACATTCGATTTGTGACTGCGATGCATAAACTTGGCTGATGAAATTCCTTTCTCATGGCATGTTGCACTTACAAAAAGTTTCTCTCTAGATTTCAAATGAGATCTTTTCTTTGGATATTTCTTCCTGGCTTTAAGCTTTTTGTTTTTCACTTATCTTGTTCATTGCCTTTAACTTTGAAAAGTCTGAAACACAGAGCTGTTTGTACTAAAATCTGCCAGTCATGAAAGATCAGCATTTTTTGGTTGCAATAGGCTTCACTGACTGCCTAAAGATGACTGCATCTTTTGCAGTGGGTTTCCCAAAAATGACCACATTTTGAAAACCCAACAGTGAATACTACAACAAACAGAAAATGCCATTCATGTTTTGTCACATTCGATTTGTGACTGCGATGCATGAACTTGGCTAATGAAATTCCTTTGTCATGACATGTAATGCACTTACAAAATGTTTTTCTCTACATTTCAAATGAGCTCTTGACTTTGGATCTTTCTACCTGGCTTTTAGCTTTTTTGTCACTAATACTATTCATTCAGCTTCAATTTTGACAAGTCTGAAACAGAACTGTTCGCAGTAAAATCTGTCAGCCATGGAAGATCAGCATTTTTTCTTTGCAGTTGGCTTCACTGACTGCCTAAAGATGACTGCATCCTTGCACTAGGTTTCCTAAAGATGACCACATTTTGAAAACCCAACAGTGAATACTACAACAAACAGAAAATGCCATTCATCTTTTGTCACATTCGATTTGTGACTGCGATGCATGAACTTCGCTAATGAAATTCCTTTGTCATGACATGTAATACACTTATAAAAAGTTTCTCTCTAGATTTCAAATGAGATCTTGACTTAAGATCTTTCTTCCTGGCTTTAAGCTTTTTTTTTTCACTTATCTTATTCATTGCTTTCAATTTTGAAAAGTATGAAACACAGAGTTGTTTGTACTAAAATCTGCCAGTCATGAAAGATCAGCATTTTCTGTTTGCAATAGGCTTCACTGACTGCCTAAAGATGACTGCATCTTTGCAGTGGGTTTCCCAAAAATGACCACATTTTGAAAACCCAACAGTGAATACTACAACAAACAGAAAATGCCATTCATGTTTTGTCACATTCGATTTGTGACTGCGATGCATGAACTTGCTAATGAAATTCCTTTCTTCTGACATGTTACTCTTACAACAGGTTTTTCTCTAGATTTCAAATGAGATCTTGACTTTGGATCTTTCTTCCTGGCTTTAAGCTTTTTGTTTTTCACTTATCTTAATCATTGCTTTCAATTTTGAAAAGTATGAAACACAGAGCTGTTTGTACTAAAATCTGCCAGTCATGAAAGACCAGCATTTTTTGGTTGCAACAGGCTTCACTGACTGCCTAAAGATGACTGCATCTTTGCAGTGGGTTTCCATAAAAATGACCACATTTTGAAAACCCAACAGTGAATACTACAACAAACAGAAAATGCCATTCATTTTTTGTCACATTCGATTTGTGACTGCGATGCATGAACTTGGCTAATGAAATTCCTTTGTCATGACATGTAATGCACTTACAAAAAGTTTCTCTCTAGATCTCAAATGAGATCTTGACTTAAGATCCTTCTTCCTGGCTTTAAGCTTTTTTTTTTCACTTATCTTATTCATTGCTTTCAATTTTGAAAAGTATGAAACACAGAGTTGTTTGTACTAAAATCTGCCAGTCATGAAAGATCAGCATTTTCTGTTTGCAGTAGGCTTCACTGACTGCCTAAAGATGACTGCATCTTTGCAGTGGGTTTCCCAAAAATGACCACATTTTGAAAACCCTACAGTGAATACTACAACAAACAGAAAATGCCATTCATCTTTTGTCACATTCGATTTGTGACTGCGATGCATGAACTTGGCTAATGAAATTCCTTTCTTCTGACATGTTGCACTTACAACAGGTTTTTCTCTAGATTTCAAATGAGATCTTGACTTTGGATCCTTCTTCCTGGATTTAATCTTTTTGTTTTTCACTTATCTTATTCATTGCTTTCAATTTTGAAAAGTCTGAAACACAGAGCTGTTTGTACTAAAATCTGCCAGTCATGAAAGATCAGCATTTTTTGTTTGCAATAGGCTTCACTGACTGCCTAAAGATGACTGCATCTTTGCAGTGGGTTTCCTAAAAATGACCACATTTTGAAAACCCAACAGTGAATACTACAACAAACAGAAAATGCCATTCATCTTTTGTCACATTCGATTTGTGACTGCGATGCATGAACTTGGCTGATGAAATTCCTTTCTCATGGCATGTTGCACTTACAAAAAGTTTCTCTCTAGATTTCAAATGAGATCTTTTCTTTGGATATTTCTTCCTGGCTTTAAGCTTTTTGTTTTTCACTTATATTGTTCATTGCCTTTAACTTTGAAAAGTCTGAAACACAGAGCTGTTTGTACTAAAATCTGCCAGTCATGAAAGATCAGCATTTTTTGGTTGCAATAGGCTTCATTGACTGCCTAAAGATGACTGCATCTTTGCAGTGGGTTTTCCAAAAATGACCACATTTTGAAAACCCAACAGTGAATACTACAACAAACAGAAAATGCCATTCATCTTTTGTCACAGTCGATTTGTGACTGCGATGCATGAACTTGGCTAATGAAATTCCTTTCTTCTGACATGTTGCACTTACAACAGGTTTTTCTCTAGATTTCAAATGAGATCTTGACTTTGGATCTTTCTTCCTGGCTTTAAGCTTTTTGTTTTTCACTTATCTTGTTCATTGCCTTTAACTTTGAAAAGTCTGAAACACAGAGCTGTTTGTACTAAAATCTGCCAGACATGAAAGATCAGCATTTTTTGTCTGCAATAGGCTTCACTGACTGCCTAAAGATGACTGCATCTTTGCAGTGGGTTTCCTAAAAATGACTTCATTTTGAAAACCCAGCAATGAATAGTAGAACAAACAGAAAATGCCATTCATGTTTTGTCACATTAGATTTGTGACTGCATACATGAACTTGGCTAATGAAATTCCTTTGTCATGACATGTAATGCACTTACAAAATGTTTTTCTCTACATTTCAAATGAGCTCTTGACTTTGGATCTTTCTACCTGGCTTTTAGCTTTTTTTTCACTAATATTATTCATTCAGCTTCAATTTTGAGAAGTCTGAAACAGAACTGTTCGCAGTAAAATCTGTCAGCCATGGAAGATCAGCATTTTTTGTTTGCAGTTGGCTTCACTGACTGCCTAAAGATGCCTGCATCTTTGCACTAGGTTTCGTAAACATGACCACATTTTGAAAACTCAACAGTGAATACTAGAACACACAGAAAATGTCACTCATCTCTTGTCACATTCGATTTGTGACTGCGATGCATGAACTTGGCGGATGAAATTCCTTTTCTCATGGCATGTTGCACTTACAAAAAGGTTCTCTCTAGATTTCAAATGAGATCTTGACTTTGGATCTTTCTTCCTGGCTTTAAGCTTTTTGTTTTTCACTTATCTTGTTCATTGCTTTCAATTTTGAAAAGTATGAAACACAGAGCTGTTTGTAGTAAAATCTGCCAGTCATGAAAGATCAGCATTTTTTGTTTGCAATAGGCTTCACTGAGTGCCTAAAGATGACTGCTATGCAAGAGGCAGTGTTGGTCTTGTCTCAAAGCGAAAAAAAATTGTTAATATGTCCATTTTTTTTCGTTTTTCTTTCTTTATAGAAATTATTAGTTTTGTTACTGAATGCATTTTTTGGCAGCTTTCAAACCAAACATATTTTGGCTTCCATCCAAACATTAAAACTTGCCAAAAAAATTTACATACACACCATGGCATTAACATAAAGAGGCATGCAGTGTTAGATAATTGGCTTTAAAGTCATTTAACACACCAGGAATGGTGGGTGCACCAACCCACCAGTTTTGAGCCTTTTTATTTACCAACAGATTTTACGAGTTAGCTCAGATCAGGTGCTACATTATAGAACAATAATCATATTCAAATGAAGCAGGTGTCATAGAACCTAAACAAAACAATTACTCTGGTCAATCATAAGACACAGGCAATCAAATGAGCCAATGAGAGCTAGTAGCAAATACAAGTGACCAGTGCCAAGCGTAGGAAAAATGAGTGTGTGCGTTCAACGATTGGTTGTCGTTGCAGTATATGTCCCTAAGTCTACATGTACTTAGGCCCCGTTTACATAAGTTATTTCATCCTGGGATGAGTTTCATCCCGGGATGACTTTCGTCCCGAACCCATTTTTGCTCCAAATCATGTAAATACTCACAGGTAAATGACCAGACAACGGGATGAAAGTCACCCCGGGATGAGGTGAAAATCATCCCGGGATGAGTTAACTCATGTAAACGGGGCCTTAGCCAGGTGACAGTAGGCTAACAAACTGTTTGAAGACAGTATCTTAATACTTGTGAAGGGTTTCCAACCATAGCCTTCTCAAGTTTTCATGGCAAGGTCATTATCATAAATTGTTGTCATTGTTATTGTTGTTTTTGTTTGTTTTTTTCTTTGCTTTTCATCAACTGTTCAGGGCATGTCAATATGAAGTGAGAAGTGAGAAGTGAGAAGGCTATGGCTCAGGTAAATCACGAATTCAGCAGCTAAAAGCTGCTATCGCTAAAAGTCGCTGCTTTGAACTTTTTTAATATTCCTATGTTCCTTTTTCCAGTCCGAGACTTCGTTATACAGGCTGTATGCATCCTTAATTCTACTCACCATGGTGGTAGACTAACATTCATGTATTGCTTCAAGAAATTATCCTAGTACAAAGATTTTCTTACCAGAGCTTTCTTTTTTTTACTCAGGGCCGGGTCATTATCATTAGATTATTTGTTTGTTTGTTTTGTTTTGCTTTTTACCAACTGCTCTTAATCATGAGTTATCGACATTTATTTCTTGTATCAACAGCAAATGCAAACTGGCAAAAGATGTGTCATCTTGGCAGTCCTGCTCATAAAAATTGTGTCACCTTAAGAGCAGGAATGGTTGCCAGTGCCACAAAGAGACAAATACTCTTCAATCAAGTTTCAATTCTTGCATATTTTTTCTCAAACATTACTGCTGTGAGAGCTGAGAAGACTCATTACAAAGAGAGACTGGCCTGTATCAGTCAAGTTATGGACTGGCAAAATGAACATAGAAATAAAACTTCTCAAACTCATTCATAATTCATTAAGAGAACACAAAGGAAATCACAACTGTGACGGTGGTTTGGATACCGGATCTTAATTAGCATAAGATTTTGTGAACTTTTGCTTTGAATTTCTCCAAGAATTATGAATGGTTTGAGAAGCCATATCAAAAACTCGAAAGAGTGTTTCATCAGGTATCCAAACACCTCGAAGTTGGTCAAAAAAACTCGGCTGCGCCTCTTTTTTTCAACCCACTTCTCGATGTTCGGATATCCTGATGAAACACTCTTTCTTGTGTTTGATATGTTACTTCAAATATCTTTCGAAATCACACTTAATGAGTGACAAAAAAAACCCTGCCATCTCAGTGGACAGTCCTTCTAACAAAGGAAGTGCCTCCACCGTCTCACTTGTAATAGAGCAAAAATGCAAAGCCGAAAACATCGATTTCTTCTTATTGTTTTCTTAGCACCCTCGTTCAATCAGACCTCATAAACAAATTGATGTGCAGTTAGCTGAGATTTTCTAAATAAATTTTGTATCTAACTTGCCATGTAATGCTGTTTTTCTTACCAAAATTTTGCTTTCATGAAATACTGATCGAAGCCGATCCAAAATAGTGAGAAATGTGTTGTCCCTGTAAGAAAAAGTCCAATTCTTTAAAATATTTACCAGTGCCCCATGAGCGGTAGTTGACAAAGGCAAGAAATCTGAAAAAGACAAGGTTGAGAAGGTCATTTGTGACACTTGTACACTGTAAATCAAATTCACTTAATGAGAATATTAATTTTAACATGGATATGAGCAATGCTTACATATCCTTTTGTATCCCATTGATAGTAGCCATAAAAATGAGGTAGTTGCATCTTGATAAAGTGGTTGAGATCCTTAAGTGGGGTTCAACTGTATACTTATAAGATACATCTAGTTTGAATTTACAACAAGAGTAATCTTTAATTGAGGCAGTCATTAAGGTGGTAAAAATAATGTTGACTAATGACATTGACTGTAACAATGAATATCTGCTTTACCGACACACACTTAATAACTAAAGACACTCTGTTATACTCAACTGTTCATTGTTTGGACAATCTTTCAACCTTGGGCATTATCCTCTAATATACCAACTGCCGGAAGGGGTTGATTTGCTAAATAACACTCATGCCAGAAAAAAGTTGCCCTTAAAGTTTTGTTTTCAGCCTTGGACATTATATGCATGTATCAGCTGTTGAAATGGGTTTACGTACTAAACTAATAATAATAATAATAATAATAATAATAATAATAATAATAATAAACTGTAATAATAACAGCAACAATAACATTATACCTAAAGTTGCTAGGGAACCAATCAGAATACAGTCGAAGCCCTCCCTGTGACCACTCTCGTAAGCGACCAGCTCAAGTTACAACCAACATTGTGAAACCCCATTTGAACGTCACTTAAACTCTGTAATCAAAAGTTCTCATACACAATGTAAGCAATCGTTCCTGTAAGCAACAGTGTGACCACTTTTGTGAATTATTGCTTGGATTCTAAGTTCTCGTAAGTGACCGCTCAGTCAACACTTTACAGTGCTGCATGTTGTACGGCTGCCACCAGACAACGGTACAAGAGAGAGAGAGTGTGTGGAACTTATCAACTCCGCCTCCCACATTTCTTGCATTCTAATTGGCCAGTTGAAACAAAACCCATCGGGAAGTTGTCAGAAAGATGTCAAAAAGTTGCCACAAACTAATGAAAAACTTTGTCTGGTGGCAAGGGTACAGCAAGCAGCACTGTAATAAAACTACTCACTTTTTGGGCAAATTCAGAGTAATACATAGCATAAGCACTAATGGTTCATTGACTTGTACATACGCGATAATCTTGTATAAAAATTTTTAATAATTTTGCTACAGTACTATTGGTGACCATCAACATATGCCAGGCTTTATGCTAAAAGCTCTCATAAGCGACCACCCTCTTCTGTTGTACCTCGTGGTCCCTTAAATAAGAGCTCCTTCTCATGAGCGGCCAGCTCTAGCTGCGACCACTTTTCGGAATTCCAGAGGTGGTCGCTGATGAGAGCTTTGACTGTACTGAAACCTGTAATATTCACAGTAGAATATATCTATAAAAGGCAGTCACATGACTTCTTGTGCAATTTGATCATGAGATAAGACTGGCAATATTCCTAGAAAAATTTGTAGTGCTCAAATTTGCATTCAAATGTTGCGGCTTCTTACACAACATGTAAGCCTAAATGAAGTGGCCGGGTATTCTGAAATTGCTCTCAACAGCGTTCCCTAGTATTAGGCCCTTTGGAAAGCCCAAGATGACATTAGTAGGACCAATAGTCAAATACAAAATAAAGTAGTTTGTCAACTTACCAGTTTCAACAGCGATGCATTTCATCATGGAGTGATGAATTCCTTTTTTGTTCGGATGAGACGTGGACATAATTTTTTGCTGATGACCGGGGGTGATGATCCAAGTCGAAACGTGGGCTACCCGTATGTAGCTTCCATTTTGCTAAAACTGCACAGTGGAAAGGCTGTTTTCGTGCGCTGGGTGAACCTGATACACCCGAAAGTTAGAAACAGCACCGTTTTCATTTTACCAGGAACAAGAAACGTACAAAACTATAAAATATAACATGTAGCCATAGCCCTTGCTTTCACAACATCCGCGCCAAAATTCGTCAAGTCCCGCGCGATATTTGCCCGCGATACTTTTGGACAGTTGCAGTGTCAAAGGAGTGTGAAGTTTCCGGAGTCCCCCTGGGAAGATTGAAGGAATAGGTGGTATGAATTTGTTAGGTTTAACCTTGATTCTCTCTTCTCGAGAAAAGGATGGGTAACTTTGTTCAAATTGCTACTTTTTGATAGGGATGACATTTAAAATTTCTAAGCAAATTGAGTTTGTGCTTATCGTCCCTCCCCTCCCCTCCTCTCTCTCTTCAAGTTAATTTATTAGGTGAAAGCTCGGTGAAAGCCCATTCTCGTCCCCAGAGCCCACGATCCTTTTGGTCTGCGCCAAGGATCGAGACCTCTGGCAGGGGAGGGACAGAGCTGAACAACGTCTGCGCATGTGCAAGACGGGGAGAGGTCTGGGGTCCAGAATGGTTTCAAATTTTAAGGGATTTGTAGGGAACCGTCTGGGTATGTGAACATTTTCCGCATTTTCAACGTCGTTTCTACATATTTAAAGCTAACATTCACACATGTAGTTTTTGCCATGTTTTATGTAATGCTCGTTTCTACCTTCACGATTTTTCTTCTACTTTTTGCTATAAACGTTCAAAGTTGCTCGTGATGGATTGAAATTGTTCCATCGATTAGAACAGTTTACCGGGCAAGTGGTATGTGAACACTAAGCGGATTTTCAACGTCGTTTCTGCATATTTAAAGCTAACATTCATAACACATGCAGTTTTTGCCATATTTTATGTAATGCTCGTTTCTACCCTCACGATTTTTCTTCTACTTTTTGCTATAAACGTTCAAAGTTGCTCGTGATGGATTGAAATTGTTCCATCGATAGAACAGTTTACCGGGCAAGTGGTATGTGAACATTCAGCGGATTTTCAACGTCGTTTCTACATATTTAAAGCTAACATTCATAACACATGCAGTTTTTGCCATATTTTGTGTAATGCTCGTTTCTACCTTCACGATTTTTCTTCTACTTTTTGCTATAAACGTTCAAAGTTGCTCGTGATGGATTGAAATTGTTCCATCGATTAGAACAGTTTACCGGGCAAGTGGTATGTGAACATTTAGCGGATTTTCAACGTCGTTTCTGCATATTTAAAGCTAACATTCATAAGACATGCAGTTTTTGCCATATTTTGTGTAATGCTCGTTTCTACCTTCACGATTTTTCTTCTACTTTTTGCTATAAACGTTCAAAGTTGCTCGTGATGGATTGAAATTGTTCCATCGATAGAACAGTTTACCGGGCAAGTGGTATGTGAACATTTAGCGGATTTTCAACGTCGTTTCTGCATATTTAAAGCTAACATTCATAACACGTGTAGTTTTTGCCATATTTTGTGTAATGCTCGTTTCTACCCTCATGATTTTTCTTCTACTTTTTGCTATAAACGTTCAAAGTTGCTCGTGATGGATTGAAATTGTTCCATCGATAGAACAGTTTACCGGGCAAGTGGTATGTGAACACTTAGCGGATTTTCAACGTCGTTTCTGCATATTTAAAGCTAACATTCATAACACGTGTAGTTTTTGCCATATTTTGTGTAATGCTCGTTTCTACCCTCACGATTTTTCTTCTACTTTTTGCTATAAACGTTCAAAGTTGCTCGTGATGGATTGAAATTGTTCAATCGATAGAACAGTTTACCGCGCAAGTGGAACATCAAAAAGTATAGTCATTTCCCAAGAATAATAAGGGCAGAGACAATATCGGCAGTACAGGTGTATCTGTACCTGCTCGTTTGGAAGTGGGAGGCTATCTTGAGTATATTACCACCTTAGTTCCTTGTACAGCTGCTGCTTTAAAATTAATTGCAGCCCTGTATGTTTATTTAGCTGGAATGCCCTACATTTTGCATTTTTGTGTATGATACTCATGAACGTCTTAAATCTTTAATCATGGTAATTGCCACTAGCGTTACAAATAATGCTAATCCGGCAATGGAGCAGCCAGCGGTCGCTCAGTTACATGGTATCAGAATAACAATGATGTACATTAAATTATTATGTTAAATATTGTTCAAACAAATGTGGAATTTTAAAATAAACATTTTAATAATACCATTTATTGTTTTGATTGACGGCTTTGTTTACGGCCCGAGGCTTTCCCTCTTTTTGGTTAACAGCATTCAGTCCCTTTAAGATATTTTTCAGCAGCAAACAACATGACGGGATTAGTAGGCAGTAAGAATCAAGATCTCCAATAATCCCCAATCTTGAGCTTCAAGCCCCCCTCTCTATTGAGCCCCCTCCCCCATGGCCACAAAATGACAGAAGGTACGGCGTGACATAGGTCGGGTTATAATTGCACTATATTCTTGATCTAAACGTTTCCAACTTGCAATTTCATATGGGACAGTTTCAGTACTTTTCTATCAAGATCTGTTTTCAGTATATCAATCATGGTTTTGCTCATCTAGTCTCTCAAAAAGAGCTTATATGCCAAGAGACTTGTGTTCATTCAAATTTCAGGATTAGTTCCTGATTTTGGATGCAAAACTCCCGGCTAATCATGTTATCACTTTTTTGTGGGCTACACTTCAGTAGAACACATTTGTATGAGCTTGGATGGGTTTCAGTTTTAAGACTGTGCATGGCAAGTGCACGAAGACTGTATCGCTATCTATTAAAGGTGGCCAGCACTCTGCAGAGAAAAAAAAGATTGTCATCTTTCATTCCTGGAGAGTTTTAAATAAGCCCCCCACTCTATTAAGTCCCCCTTCTAGTATGCCTGAAAATAAAGAAGCCCCCAGGCGGCTTAACAGAGCATTTACGGTAATCACTGTGGGAAAGGACATTAAAAAATGGTTTATCATCAGGGTCCAACAAAGGTTTGGTAACATGCAAAAAACTTAACAACAAGATGGCACACTAAGAAATTTTAGAGAATAATGGGAAAGAGTGCTACGAAGGGGTGTTATATGTGAAAGTTAGGATGTGCTCTTTTCCGGTAGGTGGGATGTGGAAAACTATTGAAATCTTTGTGGCCTCAGAGGGTATAACTTTGGACCCAACTGCTTACATTGTGTACATTGCAATGATATTGTATAGCAATGATGGTCTTAGGGGTGTGTACATGATACTGGTGCAACTGTCATTCTAGTATGAGTTCACCAAACTCTCTCTTGTAGCTCTTATTTGTTTACACGGTACCAGCACAAAATCTCAGACTAGAATAAGTCATACCAGTGCAGGTTCACTAAACCAGATAGAGATTTTCACTCTTGCATCATGTAAACACAGTATCATTCTTATTGTTTCAATAATTTGATTGTAGCACAAAACTCAAACCACCAGAAAACACACTTTATGTTAACACGGTACAAGTTTTCAGCCAAATCAGAATGAAAGTTGCAGTGATACCTCGTAAACACCCCCTTTGAATCAATTCCTAATTTCACACCATTGCAAGGGACGATGTGTATCATAGGGATTCTTGGTCAACAGCATCTGTCAACACTTAGTGGAGCAGAGATTACTTCATCTGATAATAGGTCAAAAAAGGTCAGCTTATCAACTGATTGTCCCTTAACTATACACGATCACATGCAAGTACAATGTTCAAATCCTTGGCTTTGGTATTTCCTACTTCAACACCATGACAACAACTCGTTCAGCTCGATTGGCCAAATGTGGAAACGTCGGAAAATTTAAAAACAAGTATATCCAACGATAAATGTGCCAAGGGAAATAACAAAGAAAATGAGAAAAACAGCAAAGTATCATGCAAAGGTGGAAAGCTATATAAGGCACAGGAGAAGTTAGCGAGAGGAGTTGGTGTCAACGTAGGAGAATATCTTTGTATTTCCCACGGTGACGAAGTCCCACCGTGACGAAGTAATGAGGGCAAACAACCGCTGCTCTTTTCCTTCACGTAATTCAACCCAACATTCAAGGGCATTGGGCCAATACCAAGGCATCTTTACAAGCAAATAGATAAGATAGGTGCGGGAGTTCAGGATTATCGGCCAGGCTGCAAATGGTGCACCAAATGTAAGAAAATGGAAAGAGAGTTAGATTGATACTTTGATTCAAATGAAAACTGTACTGTGGCAACGACAAGACTGGTAAGTGTAACCATGGAAGGCTTTTTAATAACTTTTAAATCTTTCAGACATTTAGGATTTGCTTGGGCCATTCCATTTTCTATCCACACCCCCCCCCCCTATGGAAGAGGTCAATCAAAATTTACCCCCTAAGAATCAAAGATCAAAAGTGCCGACACGTGCCCCCCATCAGAAATTGCCTAAATTTTCTTTTCCCCTCAGAAAAAAGGCAATTTTTTTCCAAACCCCTCGGAAATATTTAAAAGATCAAAGGCGCCGACACAGTGACCCCTCAGAAATGACGTTCAAGGACCCCCTCAGAAAATCTCTTCCACCGGGGGGGTGTGGATATTAAATGGAATGGCCCCTTGTGTACCCTCCCCTATGCCCAATTCGTTGAGGTTGAATATAAAGAACAAACGGTTTACCTATGGCTGATAGATACAAATAAAGAGATACATAACTATTGAGAATTATCTACCATTTTATTACTGTTGTCTCAACACATTAAAATTACTAACATCATTTTGAAAGGTTATGAATACAACACAACTTGCAACAAATTGTTATCATCATCATTAACATTACAAGTACAAATTGTACTGTTTACACCTGAAATCCAAATTTCTTTCCCACGACAGGTGCAGACTTCAAGACACAATGAAAGTGGATGCTCTGGGAAAAAGAAAGTGCAACATACATTATTTCTCGTTCCTAAAGCGCGTTAAGAGGTTGACCGTAGGCGAAACGACCGAAAAGTACCGCTATACAGTTTGAAATAAAACCACAATTTCTACTGAATGAAAAGCTTTACTTACCGTAATGATATCGCCAAAGGCATCGAATTCTTCTTTTAACATCTCCCAGTACTAAAACGGCATTAAAAACAAAAAGAATCCCACAGCTTGGAACACAAAAACAGCGAGAAACTGACTCATTCACCACGAGGAGAGCAGTGACGTAACGAACATGCGCAGTGCGTTATTCAGCTCTGTCCTGGCTTAATGTCCTGGCTTGACTGGCGAAAAATGTCTGATTGGTTGACGCGCGACCACGTGATTACGCTCTTGAATTCAAGATGGCTACCAAAATATTTCTTGGAGTTCTTTCTTTCTCGTGGCGGGTGTTGACTGTTAGATTGACAAGAAACGCAGAATTAAAAGGAACGAGAACAACGTAAGGGCCATAAGTTTGGTACAAGGTCGGTTGTGGATGTATAGAACCATTTGTTGTTGTGTTCGCCGCCTATAACTTGTTTGTTTTGAGACTCGTTTTAGCATTTTTCATTTCCTAAAACATCGTTTCTTTCACTTTAGACCGAAGACGTTTGGCGTCGGATATAAAACGAGCTCTACGTTTATTTAGTCTGAAATCGCTCGTTAGATGGCACATGGGACATGGTTGCAAGCTTAAATGGAGCATTTTACTGTCCAAATAATTCATTTCTTATGAATTCCGCAGCAGTCGGGAAAACAGCTGGTGAAGGAAAATGTAATGCCATTTGTAATCGGTGTCAACACTAGTTTAAAATATGGCAAGTTCACAAAGAAATATACGCCTATAAAGAGACAGTGTTTTGCATTGCAGAATAATATCGTGCCTGACCTAAGCACGGCTAAAAGAAGTGCATAACTTTGGGGTGGAGTTGGTGCCTGCATTGTGTACCTCTAGAAAAATATTATAAATGTATTAAAAGACATTAGCCAAAGAATAACAATAAATGTTTTCAGATTCTCACATTGTAACAACAGTTGTTTTTTGTCATTAGTTTTTTTACTCAAGGGACCTTTTCTTGGTTGAAAATCTTAAATCTCTGGTTATGCCTAAAGAAACTACACTATTCAACTTCGATTCTAATTGGCTGTTAGAAGGCATAATAATCATTATTTTGCACTAAACTGCAACTGCTTGAACATTAGTTATAGATCACTGAAATTGAAACTGCTGGTGCACCATGGCCTCTCTAAGATTATTGTAAACATCAATTAGCAGTAGTCTTCAAGGACAGCACAGAGTCCCAAAGAGCTTTGAGAATGATTTATGTTTGAAGGCATAATTTTTACCTGGTTTCCAGGAATGTGATAAATGCCCAACTGTTTTGTTGCTGCTAAAGTTTAAGACTTGCCAGTCCAGTACACTATTTATGCAGCTAGTTAAGAGTCCTTTCAATACTATTCAACTCACATAAAGTCTTATGCGATGTTTACCCTGGATGCTGAAACTGTTAAACATTAAGGTCTGGCTTGCAGAGTGTTGTGCTATTAGTAAGCATAATTTATAATAACAGGTACAAATAATTCAGCTACAGCAAGCTTGTCTATTATTGCACCTACTCAGTTCAAAACTAAACAACCACACTGTAAAATGTCATCACAGCTGACATGTGTAAGTAAACAATCCTGGGTGCATTGAAAAACATTTAATTGAGCAAAATCCTAAAATACCATAATGTTGTCAAAAGTAAACCAATTCCAATCATGATTTGATTCCATTATAAGTGTCTTTAGTTCACTATAGAGCTGAAGTTTGCAAACTCATTGTTAAATACACTTGCTGGCATGCAGGTGAACACCCCATTATCAAGACTCAGTTACAATTAACTTACATCTGAATTGCAGTGGTGAATTGCAAGGAGTCACCCCCTCCCCCATAATAATAACAACAAGATATGAAGTGCTGCTGCAAAGATCATGTTTATTTGTATTCTCTCCACAAAATATTGTCCTTTCATATGTGCACATTCATCACCATGCAACATAAATAATGTCCTATTGCCAACACGTGTTTCCATTTTTTTATGCTTAGCCTCCCATGAAAACTATTTCATCTTGGTCTGAAAAAAATGCATATAATACACATGTCAATTAATCAACCTTTGTATAACTAACATCATTCGAAACAAAACTGAGGCAAGAAAGCATTTTTTATTCTGATCAACAAAGGAGGGCGTAATGTGGTAAGATCTGAGACAGGATACATTTTGAAAGCATTTCTTAAGACTAAAATTTTGGACAAGAATGATGTTAGAACTAAAATGCCTTCTAAATACCTTTAATTGAAACACGGCACAAATAGTCTACGATCCTGGGCTAAAAAGTGCACACTTATCCTGCCCCAACATTTCTTGGTGCAAAGGCAATAATTTAGGTAAAGCAGGAATTACAAAAGTTATTAAAAAGTATTCAATTCAAGTTTGAATGCCAAGTGCATGAAAATTTGTGACTGCCAATGTTGGGCCAGTAAAATTGTAATTTGCTCCATGACTAGAATAACTGTAAGAACAGTATATTCTTATGCACTGAAAACAGATCAGAGCTGTTGCAAATGGTTCCAGCTTGCTCATCAAGCAGTGTTTAAAGCAGAGAGTAAAAATCTACTTGCTAAAAATTTTCTGGCAGAGATATGAAACAAGGAAATAGAGATCGCAAAAATTAGGAAACAAATAACGTGTAAATCTGCAAATTATGCTTAAAGTCATGTAGAAGCTTAACTTGGGTGAAGAAAATGAGCTTTAAGCTTGCATCAAAATGTCACAATTACGTAGCATCAACACACCTATCACCGAATTTACTGCAACATTCTATTGAATAGCTGCCTGTACGAACAACAACATTGCAAAATTTAAGCTTCTGTCGAAAAAACTCATGAAATAAGGTATTCACCATCTTCAATGGCTGGAAAATTTTCTCAATCTCACGATCACAGTTTGTCTTTAGTCTGTATAGAATTTTAACTTTATCGAATCATCGATCTTCAGGTCGCGTCGCCGATTGCAATCCGAGATAAAACGTGCAAAAATAGTCTGCATGTCACACAACAATGCACTTTCCCTGCCACGTGGTACAAGCTAATTCATATATCTACACAAAGCTCAAGAATCATTCTTTCGTTCCTTTATAATATCTTTTTGTACCACGTGGCAAGAGACTGTCACTATCAAACAACGCAAAAATAACTCACCTTTTTCGCAGCCCTTTCTGGCGAAGACATCATGTCAAGACGTCCATTTGTACCCGACTACAGGCTGGAAGCGACTTGCTAAACGGTGTCCCATCGTCATATTTTCCACAGAATAAGGTCCGCTTAAAATCGGCCATAAAACAAGTCTTGATCTCTCAAAAAGGTAAGAAAACCTCAAGTCTGTCAACTCTTAACCGGTGGCCATTTTTCTCTCCTCCTCGAGAGCACTTTCTCACCGAGAACCAATAACATTTACGGAAACCTACCACGTGATTTTTTGCGCGGCGCCTGCGCAGACATTTTTCGCCAGTCAATGTCCTGGCAGGGTCCAGGTAACGCGCAAGCGCAATAGCTGCCCATTTTTGTAACCGATAGTAACCGTTATTGTTTCAAATTTCTGAGGCTGCGCACAAAAGCCGGAAGTCCGTGATTCGCGGACTTCCTGCTTCGGTCCCTGCCAGAGGTCTCGATCCTTGGCGCAGACCAAAAGGATCGTGGGCTCTGGGGACGAGAATGGTGAAAGCCGTTATAAAATTATGCTATGCGCGCGCAGCCCTAGCTGGTAGGCGTTTATTTCAAGCCTGAAACAGAAGGACTTCGTTTTAATTTCGTAACAAAATGGTAGAAAATAGCGAGGTTCACGTCGTAAAAGCAGTTCACAGAGGTCAGAATGAAGGACCAGAAGCCGACGGGTCTCTAAGAAACTGTTTCACAATGTTCTGGCGATTCCACGGTCGACACTGGAACGATGGAACCGAACAACCGACCTGGACTTTCAAGGTTAGTGTGAATTGTGTTCAATGATTTCCCCTAACCTCAACCGGTTTCTCTGAAAACCAGAGCAAGTCATGAATACTCAACAAATTGTGCAGCTCCCTATTTACGTTTTAAACAAGTGTTGTTTTGCTGCAACTACAGGACTTGTGAATGAACGTATGGCGTACGTGCATGTAATGTTTTTATACAGCATTTGCATGAAACCCCTTCGACTGGCAGGCTAACAGAGATTATTACTTTAAAAGAAAAGTCGCGTTTTAGTGTTGTTAAGCTTTTCATTCAGACTGAATATTACAAAAATAATATTCCTCAGTTGCTGTTGCCAGGCACATGCTCAATATACCGGTAACTATAGTCACTCAATAGAAATTGATATCAGAAATAATAATTATTGATAAATTAGCAATTAATTATCATTTTCTGATTGCTAGTAATTGGTTTTGGCAGTCAAACTTATAGAACAATCACTTAAAAAGCCATCTTTAGTGATTTCAGTTGCACAGCTTGCCTTCTTCAAGTGGGGCCAGAGGTCTTGGGACTAATGCACAAGTCATTTGAAACCCCCGGTCCCCCCCCCCTCCCCCCCTCAGGCATGGCCAGGGTAATGAGGGGACTTTCACTTCATATTCACTCCATTTTCGTCCCCCGGGAGACGGGGAAGACACTAGAAATCACGGCCTTAGCCTCCCTGGCCGGGGAATAAGTGGGGCAGTTACTCCATGGTCAGCGGTTTTCATTTTCATGCCGCATAGTAATTTTACATACATTATCATCACTCCTTTGATTGAATGATCGAAGCGAATTGCAAAGCGAAGCGATACAAAGCTGCAAATTAAAATGCTCTGTGAAACGTCTTTCTGCCTTTCCGGTTTAAAAAAGGCCCTTGTAGCCGAAGATTTCTTAAGTCTACTAGTAAGGAAAGGTGGGCATATTTTCAATGATACTGCATAGATATTAAAATATTATGCATTTAAACTCACTGACTTGACCTATCAATGAACAAGTTAACCTATTATCAATGTTAATATTAATGATTAAGTTACGCGTTGTTTTGTGTTGTTTCGATTAGTGTCTAACTGGGGATTGCTTCTTTATGACCTACTTTCATTTTGACAAGAAATACATTTGTTAAGCTTGAGTTATTCTAACTTCAGAAGACTATTGCTAAAACATGAGTTGTAATTTGTTGTGATCTTGCATTTTCTGACATCAAGATGTAAAATAGAAAGATTATGTTGAAATAGTTGTCTTTTCTTGTCCATGGAGGGGTTTCAAGTGTTGCCACACAATGTTTTCATTTCACGGCTATCGTCATATTTGTCATCCCTGGTGACAAGCTGACATTTAAAAGGGAGTACCCTGTTTGTTGGACATACATGTATGGGGGTGGGGAGTTCACCATTCACTTTTCCCCTGGGGACCGGGGAATTCACTGGCTTTCATTTGCATAAAAAGTGAATGCCCTGGTCATGCCCGAGGGGTGGGGGAGGGGTTCGGGGGTTTTAAATGACAGGTGCATAATAGTCTTTGCCTCAATCTACTGTTTAATTTTGTCTATTGAAATTATTTTGTCTCTATGTTTTGATGTTTATTTTGGAAGGAAGATAGCCCTAAGAAGTGACCTTGTTTTTGATTTGTGTGTTTTTGTTAAAAGTCTGAACTTCTGGGATCTATGGCAATTTAAATAACAAGCATTCTTCATTGCTATCAGCAATCTGAATTAATAAAAGTAACAAACCTTTTTCTTCATTGATTCTCACTGATTGCTAAAATCATTTGAAATCATTCATTGATATTGTTTACTCTTGATTGTTGTTTTGTGACTTTCAAAACTGCTCTTTTAAAAATGTGTCTACTTTAGTTTTTCCCACAGTACCGGCCTCCACTGCAGAGCAAAGTAAATATTTGTGTGCAACTAAAGGCTAATTTACATGCTGTGACTTGTCAGGCCGATTTGTCGGCCACGACAAATCGGGGAGCGAATCAGCGCCTGTGAATGGCAATCCGACAAGTCGGCCGATTCAGAAAAATCCGTGACCACTTCACAGATTTTCACGTGTCGGGCCCGATTTTAAGAACGAAAACGCAACCTACAAAAGAATTGGGGCAAAACAAATTATATCTGCAGTATTTTAGCTGAAAACAAACTAACTATCTAGCACCTACCATTTTGTTTTCGAAAACGTTTTATAAAAAAGCTTTTACTATAAGAAAATGCATGTGCAGTGCTTGCACTGTACATAAACCAATTCGCTTCCCGATTTATCGTGGCCGACAAATTGCAGCCTTAAAATGCAATAGTATGACATGCATAGGCGTACGGGCACATTCGGACTTGGGGGGGCGGCGATCTTCTTGCCCGAAAAAATTACACAATGCCCGAATGTGTAAGCGTTGAAATTTGGATATAAACGAACTTAAATTGCAAGAAAAACAATAAGGTTCACAATTCTCACGTCTACTGAAACTGTTATAACTCCAAAAACAGTTGTTTTCAAACCTCGCATACTCTATGAACTCTATTGACAAGTCTACTCATGCGATCAATCTTGTTAAAATTAAAAAGTTATTAAAAGAAAACGTTTTTCCTTCCGTGGCGCTGTCCGAAAGTGTTAATAATCTTGTTCATACTGTTAACAATAACTTTGTTCCCATAAGAGCGCTCAATGCACACGTTAGCGAGGTTGTTCAGCCTATTTTGCCCCATCGTGCTCCGAAGGTAGGTCTTCAAACGTCGGAGTCCGCTGAATGAGCGCTCCGCTGAGCAGCACGTTGCGGGGATGACGGCCAGAACGGACGCGACCTTTGAAAATTCGGGGGTCATTTCATACAGGCTGTTTGCGTTCAACACTTCGATGACTTCTGCAGGTGTTCTTATCGATTTTCCCACGTGTGCTGCTTTAAACTGACAGAACAGGCGTTGGTCTGCCTGGAGTAGCTCCCTGTGCTAGCACTGGTGGGCGAATCACTTAGGGTGATGTCACCTAACGGACAATGTCACCTAACGCACAGTAGCTTCCTGAATAGGGACGTGTTCATCTTGGTCATCCTGCAGTTCCAGAACCACCGACACAGGCGAGATTTCAACTCTTTCAATGCCATCAGTTTGTACATTCCAACAGGAACCAGTGTTATCTTGGTCATGTGCGTCAGTCTGGTTGTCTGATCTGAAGAGCTTCTGTGACGGCCGCGACTCCGCCGGGGAGCTCTTGGTGAAAAAAGCAAGCTGACTCTGATTACGCTCACGTACCATAGTGAAAGCAACTTTCTGTCCTTTGTGCACAGTTTTGGCATGATTATCTTTATAATCGGAATCGAGTTCCTTCTTACTTACACCACAAATAACGCGCTGGCAATAAGGGCGTTTTCTTTTCCCTCTATCAGGCTCTTGATCCGTCATAACTCACGGTTCACCTCTACCTCTCGATCTCCAGTCTAAAAATGGGACGTTGAATAGAGTACTTTACGGTAACCGTTTACTTTCTGAATAAATCGCTTTAAATTATGAAGTTGAAGCATCGGATGCTGTTCTTACCATTTCAAGCGTGACAAAAAGACCGTAATGCATTCCATAATAAAACTAAGTTGCGGAGCATAGTGCAGTGTAATGATTAGTAATGTTTATTAAAAATTCAAGATTATAAGTTTTGATTCAAGGATCTCTTTTTGCCAAAATTTTTTCATGTATTTCTAATGCAAATCGCACGGGACTGTACACGATAAAACTAAGATAAAACACAGCTTTTGCACACGTGGCCGGCATTTTGCTATACATAATAGATCATGCAGCGGTCCAAAAATATATAAGCTTTCACTGAATGAGAAGTAATTTCGCCTTTTAACACGCTAAAGTGCACCCTACCAAAATCGAACAAAAACACCCAACTTATGCCGTTTTGGTGAAATTGGAATAAGCGTTTCTTCTAATCTAAAATCAACTGTCAAATTTGCAACGCGCTCACATTGTTGCTTTTAATCTCCATTCACGCAAATTTGGAGAGTTTTCCAAAAGTTTCACCTAGCTTGACAATGACGGACAGTTCGACCAGGTTTAACGCTTAAGATAAGTCCGTTTAATTAAGATTACACCAAAGAAAAAAGAAAAACACTCGGGCAAAAACCCGAAGAGCTAACCTCCTGCATTTTTTGCAAATCTTTATCTCCACGCTTTGGTAGTTGGTACAAGCCGATAAAATGCCTTGACTTAATTACCAATTATTTACCTTTCGTCTTGTCGACCGCTTGACCTTAAGGCACTTTCTACTTGATCTTGAACTTGAACTCTTTTCTTGATCTTGAATTTGAACGTTTTTTCTTCTTAAACAACGTTTACTTTGACTCCACGAAGTCCTCAACTGAAACTCAACTACATGTGAGCTGCACGCGATTCACAAAGCGTACGCGTTCTCCCGCCTTATGTGAATTGGCGCGAACGTTTGGCGCGAACTGCAGCAAATGCCAGGCTGCTAGCGATCGGCAGATCGGCAGCAAAGCCATTCAAACGTTTCAAGATGGACCGTTAGGTCGTGTTGTAGAAGCCGGACTCAATAAATAAATACATATTTTAATCAATGCATAAAATAAGTAAATAAATAAATATTTTAATCAATAAATATCTTATCCCAAGTGCTTTTGCCCGAATCACAAGTGTTTTGCCCGAAAATTTTCGCAATTGGGGGGGCTGCAGCCCCCCCCGCCCCCCCGCCCCGTACGCCTATGATTAACGCGTTCGCAAGATGGCTGGTACGAGACCACTTTGCCGTGGAAGGCCAATCCCTCACCACTGCCCTCAAACAAGGAAGGCAGCCTCAAGCGACTTAAGAACCTAACCAGAAAACTCCAACGTGAAGATCTTACTGTCGAATACGACGGCATTATTCAAGAGCAGCTGACTGAAGGAGTTATCGAAAGGCACCCCCTGTTTCCCAGCCAGAGAAAGAGTTCTACATCCCTCACAAGTGCGTAATTCGCAAGTCCGCTGAAACCACCAAGATGAGAATTGTCTATGACGCCTCTGCCCGAGCGACGCCCGAGTCCCCGTCCCTGAACGACTGTTTGTACTCAGGACCGCCACTTCAGAACAAGCTATGGGACGTGCTCTTCCAACAGAGAGTCTACCCAGTAGTCTTAGCGGGAGATATACAAAAAGCTTTCCTACAGATTCGAATCCATGAGGAGTGAACGAGATGCACTCCGATTTCATTGGCAGACCGACTGAAGTACAGGTTTACACGCGTGCTCTTTGGGCTTGCCCCTTCGCCCTTTCTGCTGGGCGGTGTGCTTGAATACCATTTGGATAGCTGGGCTCAGAGATACCCAGAAGATGCTGAACGGTTGCGCCGAAGTTTCTACGTAGACGACTTGTTAACAGGCGGTCAAGACGTGCAGCAAACTAAAGCGCGAAAAGAGGTAGCGCAAGCGATCATGAGTGACGCTACATTCAAGCTACACAAGTGGCACTCCAACTGTCCAGAGCTTGAAGAAGATGGCCACCAACAAGAAACAGAAATACAAAGTACCCAGCTTAAAACACGTGAAAAGAGCGCAAATTCTCCCGCAGAAACCGAAGAACAGTCATACGCCAAACAACAGTTGCAAGTCAAGCCAAGTGAATCGAAACTATAGGAGTCAAGTGGAACAAGTCTGAAGACACTATCGCTGTACAGTTCCCTGTCGCAAACACAAGTAGCGTAACATCAAAACGCGAAGTATTGGCCAAACTAGCGAAAGTGTATGACCCTCTCGGTCTGGCTTGCCCTGTGACATTGCAAGGCAAACAAATCTACCGCGAAGTGTGCGACTGCAAAGCAGCATGGGACGTACCTCTCCCAGAAAATCTCAGAGTACGATGGCTAAAGTGGGAACAGTCACTCCCAGACGAAATAACCGTACGAAGACCCATTGCACCATATCAGCAACCAGTTCTCTCATTTGAGCTACATGTCTTTGGAGATGCATCGACCCATGGAGTCGGAGCAGCGGTGTACTCGGTCGTACGCCAAGAAGACGGAGTCACACAAACCCTTGTCGCAGCAAAAGCAAGATTGGCTAAAAGAGACCTAACCGTCTCAAGGTTGGAGTTAGTCATCGCCCACATGGCTACCAATTTAGTTGTCAACGTAAGCAACGCACTAAAAGACTTACCTGAGCCCACGGTCTACGGTTGGTTGGACAGCACCGTCGCCCTCCACTGGATTCTGGGAAATGGCTTGTACCGACAGTTCGTCACCAACCGCGTGACGAAGATAAAACAACACCCGCAGATTCAGTGGAGACACGTACCCACTACCGACAACCCAGCAGACTTAGCGAGCCGAGGGGGCCAGGTTACTAATGCAGAGCTCTGGTGGAATGGCCCAACATGGCTGCGTGATCCTGAGAATTGGCCAGCGAACCCAGTCACAGTAAAAACTCGAGCTTCCGAAGAAGAGGCGAAAATATTCCGAGAAGTGCTTAACCTAGCAAACGAACAACACAAACAAGAACGAAACGTATTCGACGAACTCCTCGAGCGTCATGATCTCCGTCAAACTCTACGCATCCAAGCTTGGGTGCGACGTTTCACGACTCACAGAGGGCGCAAGGGACCACTAACTAGCGAGGACGTACAATAGTCGAAGAATTGGTGGATAAGGGTCCAGTACCAAGACGCGCAAGAGCCTCACTTTGAACCAGGGCGGGAAAAGGTTGGGCGATGGAACGAGCAGTCCGCTCTTCAAGCGATGTGTGATGCGGAGAAGAACTGGCACGAGCGCTCTTTCCGCGCTTCCGGTACGTTTGGTAGCCGGCAAAATTTACCTTTCAACAAACCGGAAATCTCATTTTCTTTCTTTATTTTTCAGCCAGCCGTGCACTATGATTAAAACGTTTTTTCACAGTCCTGGCTCACAGCTTAAAATGTTTATGTCTGCGTGCATATTAATCAATCTTCTTCACCGTAAGTTGGCTAAAAATGAGCTCAATTTGAGGGTGTCGAATGCTTGCTCTTGTCGCAAAACACGACATGGTTGTCTTTCATCGTCTCTTTTACAAAAGCTCCAAATTACTCCACCCTAAATCTTACATATTGTATAGGTAGATAAATTTTACATAACATAATAAAAAATTAGCTGGAGATATTTGGAGATAGTGGCGTTTTGCAACTTTAAACTTTGCCTCCTTGCAATGCGCCATGGCGATGATTCGTCGTAACGCTGTCAACTGGATGTAAACAAATAAAAGTGAAATTAAGTTTGAAGATTTCTCCTCCCTTTATCTCACAAAAACATGGCAAAGAAAATCGTCTAAACTGAGGAACGATTCTATTTGTAGTTCCTATAGAAACAGACAAGCATAGAAGAGATTTTGGGGAAAAAGAGGAAGAAGCGCGGTGTTGATGTTGATTTGATTTAATTAATTTACCAGGGTGTCCTGATTAACCTTGCACGAGCTGCACGCATTATAAATACGCGTCATGCCTCGCGTCATCCAAACGCCATTTTCCATCTTTTTACTTTACTCTGCTCGTTTTTAGACAATTTTTAGGCGGTTTTTTTAGCATCGATCAAGGCGGATAAGACAAAGAAAAGATAACCAAAAGTCGGCGTTTTTCGGGAACTTAATAGATTATCAGGATTACGGAGGAAACCCAAGGAGGCAACCATTTTGATCTAGCACCTAATTTGATCCCAGTCCACTGCATCACACCCTTTTGCTCGGACGCGCTCGTTTCATCGCCCAACCTTTTTCCGCCCTGCTTTGAACAGACCAGGCGTAAACTCAACCTCGTTCCAAATGCTGACAGAGTGCTCGAATGTCATGGCAGAGTTCAAGGACAGTACCCAGTCTACTTACCAGCTGATAGCCTATTTACCAGAAAGCTTGTACAGCGGATTCACGCCGAGACCTTACATGGAGGTGTGTCTCTCACCATGGCAGCGATCCGTGAAGAATACTGAATCCCAACTCTGAGACAGCTAGTGAAGTCGGTGCGATCTGCGTGTTGGGGCTGTAAACGTTTCAGGGCTTTACCTTTAACAGTACCACCCCCTGGACCGCTACCCACAGACCGTACCCATGGAAGAGCTTCCTTTGAAGTCATCGGAACCGACTTTGCGGGACCAATCTACAACAGACTGAGCCAGAAACGAGAAGGGAAAGCATACCTGGTGATATTCTCTTGCAGTCTGTCGAGAGCAATACACCTAGAGCTGGTTCCCAACCTGGAAACTAGTACGTCCCTGCCGTGTCTCAAACGCCTCATCGCCAGATGAGGACGCCTGGCTGTCATTTAGTCTGATAATGGCAGCACGTTTGTCAAAGCTGCCAAGTGGTTGAAGCAAGTACGAAGCGACGAACAGTTGCAAGGATACTTAGAGTCCCATGACATACAGTGGAAATTCAACCTCAGCCGCGCCCCTTGGTGGGGCGGCCAATTTGAACGCCTGATCGGAATTGTGAAGACAGCGATGTACAAGGTCATAGGGGAGCTACACTGTCCTGGAGTGAATTGAATGAAGTAATCCTGGACGTGGAGACTCAGCTCAATCGTCGCCCACTCGGTTACGTTGAAGACGATGTTGAGCTGCCCGTCCTGACACCGGCTAGCTTTCACTGCACGAAAAAACGGATTTACAAGGATAGCAAAATCGCAGCAAATATGAAGTAAATACCATAAATGATTAAATTTGATCATATTTGGTCAAATTCAAATGTCATGTTTGCACCACATTTGCATGAAAAGCAAATATGGTAAATACCGCGTTTACTCGATATTTATGCAACGTAGCAAATGTGAACAGGAAGTACACATTTGAGACGGACTTATTCCTACAGTAATTATGAAGTGAAGTTAAATATTTGCTGCCCCAAAAGATGGATTTGCATGGGTGGCAAATATGAACCAAATACCATGTTTGCTGTACTTTGATAATATTTGCACATGAGTCAAATTTTGTGTTTGGAGCACATTTGCAAGCAAAGCAAAGTTGGTAAATACCGCGTTTACTCGATAGTTACCTGGACAGCAAATATGAAGCAAATGCCATGTTTGCTTTACTTTGGTCATATCTGCACGTAAATCAAATGACGTCTTTGCACCACATTTGCAAGCAAAGCAAAGATGGTAAATACCGCGTTTACTTGATGTTTACGTGGACAGCAAATATGAAGCAAATACCATGTTTGCTTTACTTTGGCCATATCTGCACGTACATCAAATGATGTCTTTGCACCACATTTACAAACAAAGCAAAGATGGTAAATACCGCGTTTACTCGATGTTTACATGGATAGCAAATATGAAACAAATGCCATGTTTGCCTTACTTTGGCCATATCTGCACGTACATCAAATGACGTCTTTGCACCACTTTTACAAACAAAGCAAAGATGGTAAATACCGCGTTTACTCGATGTTTACATGGATAGCAAATATGAAGCAAATGCCATGTTTGCTTTACTTTGGCCTTATCTGCACATAAATCAAATGACGTGTTTGCACCACATTTATAAACAAAGCAAAGATGGTAAATACCGCTTTTACTCGATGTTTACATGGATAGCAAATATGAAGGAAATGCCATGTTAATTTTTTCTTTGGTCATATTTGCACCTGAATCAAGTCTCGTGTTTGGGCCACATTTACCAGTGAAGCAAAGAAGGTGAATACAGGTCTTTGCTCCATATTTACATACCGTAGAAAACGTGATAAATTTGTACACATTTAAGACAAATTCACCCAAAAGTAATTATGAAGCACGGTCAAATACAGTGTATATACTGCACGAAAAGATGGTTTTACCTGAATAGGAAATATGACAAAAATGCCAGGTTTGCTTTCCGTTGGTCACATTTGCTTGCTCTTTTAGGCAAAACTTAACAATAACCTCGACAACAACTGTACTCTAAAGCATGTTCAGCAAAATGCCAATATTTATTCTTATTTCAGGGGGTGTTAGTCTTTTTAGAAGCAACAGTTAATTTAGCTGACCGTAAAGATAATTTTAAGGGCTAAATACATGTATTATCCCCAATTTTTTGTCTATCAACTAATGCACCCAAGTTTCCTATTTTAAGTACAGTTCTACTTGCAATTATTAATTCAAATGTACAATATCAAATCAATTTTTGTGGTCACAAAACTAACAGCAAACTATAACACAAAACGATCAGTTTCTTGAATTGTAATCAGTGACAAACAAATTCTTATTTTTTCATTACTAGGTAAAAGTGTCATAACTAAGTCTAATCAATTTCTCTTTTGTAAAAACTGCCACCTTAAGTGTAAGAATACTAAAATTGCCCAACTAATGACACTTTCGTCAACAAAGTAAGGGTGGTAAAAGCAGAGTCATATGTTTCACGGGAAAGCTTTGCAACAGCTAAACTGCATAGTTGTTTGAAAGCTGGTTAAAGCTAACACAGGAGTAAAAGGTTTAACAAATGATTCTTTGTCTTTTTTTGAAACCGTTTCCACTGCTTATTTTTAGTTGTAGTTTGAACAAAAAGAATTAACAGGTATCCACATCATAAGCTTCAAACTTGAATTCAAAACTGATGCTAACCCTGGGTTAGCTTAATCCTGTTTTAAGCAACTGTGCCCTGAACTATTTTCTGAATGTCTTACAGGTAAGAGATTCTTCAACAGAATGCACTTTTCACTGCTTACAACTAAGTGCACCAGCAGCAATTAATTAGGAATCAGTCATTTCCAGCAGTGCCCATTCCCCCCTTCACCAGGTCAACCCCTGGGCATTAGGATTTTTAAAGAACAACCTGGCAAATGCCCCCAGGTAAGGTAAAAAAAAAGTACATGTATGTTAATTTCTTAATTTTTGGGCTTACCTTCATTCTAGTAATCAAAGCTAAATTGAACTTGCCCAATGACGTTATCACTAAAAGGAAGTTACAGTACTGTGACATGAAAATCATGGGATGGCAAATGCCCTGGGGTAGAGTAATGCCTGGCCCCGTGAGGGACAATAGGAAAAATGCCCCACTCATGCCTGCGAGTGGGGGGAGGGGGATGGGCACTGCTGGAACTGACTGATGCATTACATGTATATATAATGGCATTAAATTTCAGTGGAAGAGCTTATTATCAGGCTTTCGTAGTAATGTAGTGAAAAAACAGTGTCTCCAATAAGCACTCTGTGCTAAATTCCACTTACATGCTTGAATGATGTTATGACAAGAACTGTAAAGTAGGCAGCTGAGCAGTTAGTTTTTCATATGAACACTGATCCCAATGACCTGTTAACTGAATGAGAAGGCTGGGTGGGAAACATTTGATGGAAGGCCTTGGGGTTGACAACTGGGAAGCAAAGGTTTGTGCACCAAGATCAAGAGCCGTATATTTTCCCATCCAGCCTGACCTCAGTCAATTAGTAACCATAATTTTATGCTTGATTTGATTGAAAAATTATGAAAACATCTTAGTGAATACTCAAGTGAAAATGAATAATTTTTGAGTGTTCAGTTCCCTCTATAAACATGCCATTGGTGCATCATGGTAGTTGTATGCAGCAAAACAAGTCCAAAATGAGCTTACCCAGAAGTCTTATTCAGTACATGAAATGAAATCCAGTAGTTTGTTTTATGATTAAAAATCATTCAAATCTTTGGGTCTTGCAACCTACACACCCTTAGAACCACAGGAAATGACCAAACATGCCACTTTAAATACAACAACCACGATACCTCCAAATTGTGATCAAAGAGGGAACTGGGCACAGCACATGTACACATGCTTAATGAACCAAAAGAAATGTGTGGGCCCAAATCCAGCCCACACATGCTAGCTTATTAGGCTGCTTTCTATGGAATTGCATTAACAAGGCCAAATATTGACTACATGTACTTTAGAACCAATTTTTGTTGTTCAGCAGTTTTTCTTTGAAAATGTAAAGGGTTTAGCGTCTCCAGGAACAGTGCAAGCATAAGGATTGCGTTCTTTTTTGGATTGGCATAGTCTGTTTCATTAACAATTGTAGGACACTTACACGATGGGATCATTTGACTACAACTACCACAATCAAATTAGTTTTTCCTTTCTTATTAAAATTGTGTAATCCCAGTGAAGTTTAATGACAATGGACCTAATTTGGGTGTATGAATAATGAGTGAGTCAGTGAGGCATGTTTGTTAGCGAGCCAAGAGTGCAAGATGCAAGGCACATACATGTAGTCACATGCAAGGCACAGTATAATATTAATATCAATCCTACTGTAGTTTTCTTTCCCTATCTTCGATTACTCAGACCACTGAGGCAGCAATTTCCTTTGATTATGAAGGTCATTTCTCTTCTCGATTGCTCTTTAATTTATCTGACTTTATCCTGGAATCGTTTTGTTTTGTTTTTGTCATGGCAACAGTCATGATAAAAATGTACACGTAGCTTTGATTCACATAAAACAACAAGCACAGTAGGCTTTTTGTCAGCATGTTGCATACAACAAACCTATTTACTGTCTAAATAGGTGGATTTGCAGTGGTGCAACAGATGTAAGAGTAAGTCAAAACATCTAAATCGAGCACGACATGCAATGATCTTACATGTACAAATGTACACTGCTGAACTCAGCAACTGTTATATGACAGTTTGCTTAGGCTTCCATAAAGTGTTTGTCCACTGTGGACTTGCTGACTCAATTGAATTTCTCAATTTTCTTCAGCATTGCATGCAAGAAACACTCCATTTCTACAGCTGTACCCTCAGCCTTTTTCTTCAGAATTGTGGACTTACATGTTTGTGTTGCTCGTGCGACTGGCTGGCATGTTGGTAACCCTTAATCAGAAAAGAAAAACTGAAGGATTCTGGTAGTTGTAGTCAAATGTGTCCCATTCTGAGCTGTGCTAGTGCATAGTACTTACACTTGTAAGATAACAATTTGGATCTTAAAATCATCATTGGTGTCTGCCTTTGAGACCTAATGTTCAGCAGATAATCCCTGCTTTCCATGCACTTGTTCTTCTTGTCCGTCTTGACTAATTTGTTGCCCAATGCTGTTGGCTTTTTTTTTCTGTGAAGACACAACACAGTCAAACTAAACCATGATAACTAAAAGATACATGTCATCATAGGCGTACGGGGCGGGGGGGCGGGGGGGGCTGCAGCCCCCCCAATTGCGAAAATTTTCGGGCAAAACACTTGTGATTCGGGCAAAAGCACTTGGGATAAGATATTTATTGATTAAAATATTTATTTATTTACTTATTTTATGCATTGATTAAAATATGTATTTATTTATTGAGTCCGGCTTCTACAACACGACCTAACGGTCCATCTTGAAACGTTTGAATGGCTTTGCTGCCGATCTGCCGATCGCTAGCAGCCTGGCATTTGCTGCAGTTCGCGCCAAACGTTCGCGCCAATTCACATAAGGCGGGAGAACGCGTACGCTTTGTGAATCGCGTGCAGCTCACATGTAGTTGAGTTTCAGTTGAGGACTTCGTGGAGTCAAAGTAAACGTTGTTTAAGAAGAAAAAACGTTCAAATTCAAGATCAAGAAAAGAGTTCAAGTTCAAGATCAAGTAGAAAGTGCCTTAAGGTCAAGCGGTCGACAAGACGAAAGGTAAATAATTGGTAATTAAGTCAAGGCATTTTATCGGCTTGTACCAACTACCAAAGCGTGGAGATAAAGATTTGCAAAAAATGCAGGAGGTTAGCTCTTCGGGTTTTTGCCCGAGTGTTTTTCTTTTTTCTTTGGTGTAATCTTAATTAAACGGACTTATCTTAAGCGTTAAACCTGGTCGAACTGTCCGTCATTGTCAAGCTAGGTGAAACTTTTGGAAAACTCTCCAAATTTGCGTGAATGGAGATTAAAAGCAACAATGTGAGCGCGTTGCAAATTTGACAGTTGATTTTAGATTAGAAGAAACGCTTATTCCAATTTCACCAAAACGGCATAAGTTGGGTGTTTTTGTTCGATTTTGGTAGGGTGCACTTTAGCGTGTTAAAAGGCGAAATTACTTCTCATTCAGTGAAAGCTTATATATTTTTGGACCGCTGCATGATCTATTATGTATAGCAAAATGCCGGCCACGTGTGCAAAAGCTGTGTTTTATCTTAGTTTTATCGTGTACAGTCCCGTGCGATTTGCATTAGAAATACATGAAAAAATTTTGGCAAAAAGAGATCCTTGAATCAAAACTTATAATCTTGAATTTTTAATAAACATTACTAATCATTACACTGCACTATGCTCCGCAACTTAGTTTTATTATGGAATGCATTACGGTCTTTTTGTCACGCTTGAAATGGTAAGAACAGCATCCGATGCTTCAACTTCATAATTTAAAGCGATTTATTCAGAAAGTAAACGGTTACCGTAAAGTACTCTATTCAACGTCCCAT
The DNA here is from genome assembly GCA_964017195.1 of Siderastrea radians. NCBI lineage: Eukaryota > Metazoa > Cnidaria > Anthozoa > Scleractinia > Rhizangiidae > Siderastrea > Siderastrea radians. The sequence goes on along the minus strand of OZ024892.1, from coordinate 47,592,654 downwards.
TTTTAGACTGGAGATCGAGAGGTAGAGGTGAACCGTGAGTTATGACGGATCAAGAGCCTGATAGAGGGAAAAGAAAACGCCCTTATTGCCAGCGCGTTATTTGTGGTGTAAGTAAGAAGGAACTCGATTCCGATTATAAAGATAATCATGCCAAAACTGTGCACAAAGGACAGAAAGTTGCTTTCACTATGGTACGTGAGCGTAATCAGAGTCAGCTTGCTTTTTTCACCAAGAGCTCCCCGGCGGAGTCGCGGCCGTCACAGAAGCTCTTCAGATCAGACAACCAGACTGACGCACATGACCAAGATAACACTGGTTCCTGTTGGAATGTACAAACTGATGGCATTGAAAGAGTTGAAATCTCGCCTGTGTCGGTGGTTCTGGAACTGCAGGATGACCAAGATGAACACGTCCCTATTCAGGAAGCTACTGTGCGTTAGGTGACATTGTCCGTTAGGTGACATCACCCTAAGTGATTCGCCCACCAGTGCTAGCACAGGGAGCTACTCCAGGCAGACCAACGCCTGTTCTGTCAGTTTAAAGCAGCACACGTGGGAAAATCGATAAGAACACCTGCAGAAGTCATCGAAGTGTTGAACGCAAACAGCCTGTATGAAATGACCCCCGAATTTTCAAAGGTCGCGTCCGTTCTGGCCGTCATCCCCGCAACGTGCTGCTCAGCGGAGCGCTCATTCAGCGGACTCCGACGTTTGAAGACCTACCTTCGGAGCACGATGGGGCAAAATAGGCTGAACAACCTCGCTAACGTGTGCATTGAGCGCTCTTATGGGAACAAAGTTATTGTTAACAGTATGAACAAGATTATTAACACTTTCGGACAGCGCCACGGAAGGAAAAACGTTTTCTTTTAATAACTTTTTAATTTTAACAAGATTGATCGCATGAGTAGACTTGTCAATAGAGTTCATAGAGTATGCGAGGTTTGAAAACAACTGTTTTTGGAGTTATAACAGTTTCAGTAGACGTGAGAATTGTGAACCTTATTGTTTTTCTTGCAATTTAAGTTCGTTTATATCCAAATTTCAACGCTTACACATTCGGGCATTGTGTAATTTTTTCGGGCAAGAAGATCGCCGCCCCCCCAAGTCCGAATGTGCCCGTACGCCTATGGCGTTAATTGCTCTTTAAATTCTTCGTACACCATTGTCTGGTCATGATCTGGTCAAGACGTCTAGTTTGCACAATTCTTCGTAGTCGCTTTGACTTGTCTGGGTAAGCAGCATGATGTTTTTGTCGAACTCTTTTCCAGGGGACATTAGGAACCATCCGAACTTAGTGAGTTCCGCTATGGGGTCATTTTCTTGCCCGATTTTCGGTTTCGTTTCAGTTCTGATTCTGGCGTACTCCCCGCTACCAAGCACCACGTGGACCGGAAGAGACGCTTTCGTGTCATCATCGTTGACATGTACACCTTTCAAATGTGAGTACTTTTCAATTAGCGCGCGATAATTAGGGTTGTCAATGGACAACAGTTCCGTCTTGTTTACTTTTGTCGCTTTGACTGACAGCAAAAATTGATGGTTGACCGATTGCATTCAAGATCGTAGACCTCTAGTCTGGCAACTTTTGAAGACATAAGCATATCGATTGTTTTTGTTTGGACATCACCAGGTTTCAGGCGAAGTAATTCGATCAGTTTCGCTGATACGTATGAGCTCCCGGCTCCTGAATCGATGAGTGCTCGACACTTAATGCCATTGACTTCTATCACGATGACAGGAAACAAACCTTCTCCTACTTGGTTTGTAGTCAAGGCGATCCCTCTCGTAGGTGTTGGCTGATTAGTTTCTTGTCTGGGTGTATCACAAATGGACGTGTGATGACGCTTGTGGCATTGTTGACAGGCGGATTTGCTAGGACAAAAGACGACGCGATGGTTTCCGGTGTTAAAACACAGACGTTTGTTGAGGAGAATTTGTCTGCGATCAGAGACATGTGTCATGTTTGTACATTCCACGGCTTTGTGATCTTCGCCGCAGTAAACGCAAGGCCAACTACGTGGTTTTGAATCGGCGCCACGACGCGTGTGGTAAATTCTTGCTTGCTGACGTACGTTCCGGTTTGCTGATTGCTGTTCTTGCTCACGTTCGCGTTGGTTTGTATCCACCGGATTTCTCCTGGTCCACAATCGAACTGATTCTGAAAGTTTCGCAAAATCCCAGCTTTCCCAGTCTGGGTTGGTCCGGACGAGATCTCCGGGGATCGCTGGCAATTTGTCTAACGTCATGGACACCGCCCCATTGACTTGTTCCAGTTTGTTTAGAGTTTGCAGAGCTTGCACGCAGTGCGTAAGCTTTTCGCTAAATTCACCAATTTTCCTCGGGTTTGCGCTTGAAATTGAGGGGAGATCCAGAATCTCTTTGATGTAGGCTTTGACGATTTCTGACTCCTTTCCGAACCTCTCGTTTAGGATACTCTTCGCCCGATTGTATCCCTCTGCCGTGAAGGGCAATGCCTCTATTGTTCTTTTTACTTTGAAATGCAGTAGTTCTCGAAGGTAGGAAAATTTCGTGATCGGTTGAACGCTCGTTTTATCGATTGCTTCAGTAAACTGCCCCCAAAATCGCGGCCAGTCCATGTAAGTACCGTCGAACTTCGTAATCATCAGTTTAGGCAGCTTGGCTTGTATGTCGCTTGGCGTCGTCGTCGCTTGTTGGGGGTGTGGTGCAGCTTGGATTTCTGCTTGCATCTCTATCTTCGCTTTGTGGAATTTAAGTTCTTCTTGTTTGACAACTGTTTCTGCTTCTCTTTTGCGGTCATCGATCCATGTGCCCATTTTATCCACTTCGCAATCTGCCTTTTCCAGTTGTGCGTCGATCCCGCTATTCCACGCCTCGATGTCGGCAATCTCTTCCTTCGCTCCTAGTTTTGTCGCTTCCACTTCTAGCCGCATTCGACTGATTTCCGTGGTGAGAGACCGTAAGGTGGAAAGATGTCTTTCGATCGCTTCTGGATTCCCTGCTTCTACGATGGTGTTCGTTTTCCGAATGCTCATTTTCAGCTGTGTGACCTTGATCTCCAGATTTGCTTCGGTCGCTTCTATCTTCGCACGGACAGAAAATCAGGACTAAATTATACTTACAACAGTTGTCCTTATCCTTCTACAGTGCCGTTGTCGGAGGTGCCACTTGTTGCGAACTTTGCCCCGTTCACTAGGGTTTTCAGGTCAACGAACTACTCTAAGACAAACAGTAGAGTCGTTTGTATTTAATCACTTGGCTCACTTTGTATTCACTCGTTACAACAGTTGTGCAAGAGCTACTCTAAACACATGGAAAAGGACGCTTGATTTTATACTAGTACATTAGATATCATTGGCTGTTGCTAGGCGATAATCAGAAAAAAGTCAATCAATTCTTCTAGCTAAAGTGTTCATTGTCTCATGAAGTCTCGACCTAATTTAAACGTCTGTCACTGTACTGTCACGTAACCTGAAGTCTCCGACACTTGTTCAATTTCTTCAATGTTTTCTACAGACATTATGACTTGAATATTTAATACTTGAGAAACTTTTGATATCAAGATGTGCGATTCTCTAATTGAGAAACTTTTGATATAATACAAGATGTGATTCTCGATGTAGTATTGGTTTGTACGCTGGGTGGTTTAAAAGAGGTATATACAGGTGTACGGATGAGGTGGTATTTACTCCTTGTTCAGTAGTAATAGGTGAATTCGACAAATACAACCTGATAGCCAGAGTATTATTTTCGTGTTTTAAACCTCCCACCGTAATAACCGAAGCGAGCGAGCGAGGTTATTACGGTGGGAGGTTTAAAACACGAAAATAATACTCTGGCTATCAGGTGGTATTTGTCGAATTCACCTATTACTACTGCAGTAGGTATGTGAAAGGGGTACCATTTTTCAATGAAAGGTATACGAAAGGGGTAACTTTTCGGTCAAAAATGGTATATAAAAGGGTAAGGGGTTGGACCTCGGGGCGGAGCCTCCCCGTATAAGAATTAACTGAGTAGCCCCCCCCCCCCCCCGGGGATCGAGCACTGTTGCTCGATGGGTGGATGAGTAAAAACGAAAGTATCAGATGGCTTCGGTTCAGTCGTGGATGACCTTGAATTTCTCTTTTGTTAATTCTAATTGACAGCTTAAAATGGAAAATTATTAAAATCATTATCTTGTCACGCAATTGTCATGCAATTGTTTCTGTTTCTTTTTAGAGTGTGAGAGACTGGGCGAAACCGCGAGAATGACGGTAAGCCGGACTTTTTTGTAATAACATACCAAGTACCTATCCGGGGATGAAAAGAAAAGTAGGAAATCAAAGGAAAGAAGGCAAACTGAAATGCAAAAGATCCCAAAACGTTTTCACATGAACGAGAGATAATTTTGGACACAACGAGAAACCCAATCTGATGAGATTATTTCAAAAGATTAAAAAAAAATGTCTCTAAAGTATCGGCCGACAATTAACACGCTGGTCTGATGATGGAGGTAAATTACCGTCGTTTTCATGTAAGCGTGGCCACGTAACAAACGTTTAATGGCTCTTTTAATACATGTTTAAATTTTTTGCAAATGGAATGCTCTTTATCCTGTCAGAACAATGCTGTTCTAGATTCCGTATGGTTAATTTCACAGTAAAGGTGTTCCTCTTTGCCATTCCCACTCTTGTCTCCAGCTAGCTGATTATGTTCTCATCCAGCCAGCCCGCGGGCTGACTGATCAGTTTACCAGCAGCCAATTAACTCTGTTTTTTCCCGCAAGCCATATTTCCCTGCTAGCAGAGGTCTCTCATGGCGACAAAATTAAGGAGAGAGACCTCTGCTAACAGAACTCTGCTAGCATGGAAAAGCCATATCTGACTAAAAGACGGAAAGTGTGGAGAAACTTGCTCAGTCGCTGAGCTAACGCCTGCTTGCCAGTCAATGCTGTGATAGCGAACTGTCGGACAACCGACGCGCTGCGTTTTGAACTCAGGTTGATGAATACGAGATCGGTACGCCAACCCAGCCAGTTCTGGTAATAATTTTCTCAGGAGATCTCATTTTAGATTTTTTTCCAGCCAAGCTGGTCGAAATGCTGCTTGTCCCACCCAGGTGGGTAGATAAAGGTGTTTCTCTCAGTCATTTGAGGGGTGCATGAGGAACAGCTCTGTTTTGTCGACCTAACTTAGGCGATTCGCTGAGTAGGGACTCAATCGCAGCTCCGTGAGGTAAGAAAAGGAAAAAGTCTGGTTGAGTTTTTCAAGGGAGAGGGGATTGAGTGAGGATTGATTCAGATATCGTGTCAGGGCTGCAAGACGCAGCATCAATTGAGAAAATAAGAAAAAAGAAGTGTGGAATGCTCTTGTAACAGCGTCTTTATTTAACCACATAACTGTAAAGATGCAATCAAATGAACGATTTTTACAGAATGACATTTTAGCAAATTTCACTTTTTTCTTTCTTTTTTTTTTTAACGTAGGAAGGTGAATTGAACTAACACTTGCTTTGGAGCCGTCAAATAACAAGTTGTGAGTGAGAACGCCAAAGCAAGATAACTGAAAAAATTATTTACTCGTCAGCCTGCTTACTTATCGACCTTATCGTATAATTGTTTTCTGGAAACATAGAAGGTATTATATGGGAATTAACGTCAATACTGTATCGCAAACTTAAACATCTGTTATCAAATGTGCTTACAGGTTAAAATCTGGGGGATTCTTTACTGTTCAGCTTTTTGTTGTTTCGGAATTACACCAGTTATGGTGGATCAATTTTCACCTGAATAAATATAGTATCATCCACAATGAAACGCCTTTCCCTCAGTTTATCGAGTGACACAAAACTGTCAAGGAAATTTGGTTCGTTCTCATCTGACACAGGTTTCCTCTTCCACAAGCCGTTGTGAGGGTTTGCTGGAAGGAAGTTAACAATGTTTTCCCTGTCATTTTGATTTTCTTGTTGATCAATCAACGTAAAAGTCACCTTTTCATTGAAAGGCCAGGGTAAAATGGCATCGTATTCACCTTTCATCAAAACAAAGTTCACCCTAAGGTATTGAAAGAAGTAAAAAAGAAAAGGGTCAGGAGACAATGTTATTTTAAATTTATAGCCATATTTTCTTGTGTAGAATGGAGCACTTTTAATTTCTGGTATTTTCCATTCTCTTAGGTGGTTCAAGACTTCAGTGATGCCACTGATCTTCCACGTGTGTTCTTCTGAACATTGCCTTACTCTATTTTCAAGAGCAGTAACCTTCTCTTCAAGTTTTCTTGTGATCTTTTCGAACTTCTTCAGCTTCTCTTGTGTGTCGTGCAATTCGTCTCGTGTGTTACGCAACTGATCCTCTGTTTTATTCAACTTTACGTAGCTCAAATCAAGGTGCAAACCCATGTCAGTTTGAAGATGGTGTTCAACATCTCCCCGCTTAATCTGCAGAAAAACGAAAATTATCATTTTGATGAGTAACACGTAGCTCTGTATTCTGCAAATGGATGTTATTTCACACAAGTCACCACCCAACAATCCCAAAATGTCACATCCTCCTGGTCTTGCCACAGTTTTTAAACGATCAGGTAGTACTAGTCAAGCTTGATTGATTTTATTGAGTCTGTTCGGCACCATTGTGAACACGCGCAAGCCTTGAACAAAAGGCCTTGCTCACCAGAATCCGTGCTTTCGTTGATTTGCCGCCTCAGACTCACGAAATTTTAAGAGAAACTGAGACGGTTCTGCAATGTACTGCCTTTCAAAAGTAACATCTTGCGAAAAAGCTTTTCCAGCATGAGCATCTACGATACGTTCGCTGCTTCATATTCCTGTACTAGAAATTACCTTTTGTAAGCAGCCCATCTGAACATACGGGCAGGAAATTATTGTCAGCACACAGTCCTTCTCAATATGGGCTATAATCTGTAACGACATGACGTTGTGAAATAGAAAAAGTATAAAACTTCACAGGAAACTGAAAAAAAAATCCTTGTTTTCAAGCAAGGAACATCTTGTTAGCAGTAGCCTTGCGGTAGAACTAAAAGCATTGGCTGTGGGCATGGGGCTTAAATTATAAGATCTGTAAACGACAGTTTTCGATGAATACGATGTCAAAATAATATGTGAACAAGGAAAAAACGTAAAGAAAAAACAAAGAAAAACCGTAAAAGCAAAGAACTAGACACACCATAGAAAGAGCCATGCTTTCCTTTTTTCAAGTAAATGACTGCTAGCAGGAATATATGCGACTGGAATACGTATGCAGGTTTCTCAACAGCTTCACACTACAGAGAGACACCCTACCTCTTCTCTGGCAAAGACAACTCCACAGCCTTGTGAACAATTTAACGGGAACCTCCTACACTCATTGTGATGAGCCTTGAAAATAAATAACATTGAACAGTGAATCGAACAAATATCGTTCATTAAAATCATATAGAGGGTCCTTAAAGCTACTTCTAATACTCTTGCTCACAAATTCTACAGATTTCATGAGCTTTTTTCGATAAATTGAACTATCAAATTAAAGAAAATTCTCAGAGCAAGCTGAAGTATAAAAAATAAACTCAACTCACTCTGATTCGTATATCGCCGAAAACAATAACTCGTTAAATTGCACCTGTACAAGGAGCCCATCCCCAGGCTCCTGCCTGGGCTCCTATCAAATCACATTGGTATTTGCTTAATTGCAAGATTCTTACCTCAGTTTTACACGCTGGATGTAACAGACTACAATGTTTGCAACAAAGTAACCGCCACTGGCACGTTGTAGTCACGTGCATTTCGAGATTTCTCCTTGGCAGCGTCACGTGACAGTTTTCGTTCGTACAAGAAACCACTTTTAGAGGGCAAGATGCCAAATGGTCCTTTTATGGGGCAAGAAAAGCAGAAAATAAGAAAAAAATCATTTAAAGCAATTTTATTAATTAATGTGGAACTAACATAAAGGGAAAATGGGAAAACTAAACTATAGGCCGCGTTTTTTGGGGGAAACAATCTGAAATGAGAATACTTGGAATGACTTTTTGGCGCGTTTTTTTAATACCTGTTCTCACTGTGAAATTCTGCTATTTGGGGCAGAATGAACAGCATGAGCTGAATGAAAAAGTGGTCAATCACTTGGCAATAACAAAATGGCTGACCAAAACAAAGCGCATCCGCGGCGAATTTAAATTATCCCGCCGAGCCTGAGGAAGAAAACCCTTAGTCGGTTTTCAGTCCATTTTTAAAACAATCTTGTTTTTTCTTGTTTCTTATTCCAATAATTCTGTTCATTCCCATTCTTTCTATTCTCATTCCAGAAGAGACCAAGGAAACGCGCCCATAGTCCGAGTCCAAATTGCTTTGTTTCCAGCATGGAACACTTTCCGGCAGAACGCAACAAAGGGGGAGCCACTGATTCATGGTTAACATTAAAGTTTTTAAAACAACTCGACATGTTTACACTGCAATATTAATCCTTCAAGTTAAATGGGAACCATTTTGTCTAGGAAGTAAGGAAACGGTTAAGAACGAACGGGACCGCTGAGAGGTTCCATACTGGGCATCCGCCGATTAGATTAAAAGGGAAGATAAAAAAGGCAAACAAACAATGCATCGTGGCAAACTAAGTTAAAGTTACAAGTAAGGCAAGGACAAACAGGAACGAGGAAACAGGTCAAGGCCTTGTTCAAAGGAGTTGTTTAAAGGACATGCCGGATAAACTAGGAAAACTCCCTTGAGGAACTATTTTGGAAGTGGAGATCCACACTGTTACAAAAGGAGGCTTGTACAAGTAGCAAGTCTTTCGAAACATTACCAAAGCGGGTAAGGCCAAATGGAGTAATCGGGCCAAATGACTATTACAAAGGACGCACAGTAAGGTCTTACATCTTTTGATCTCAGTTCACCCGTCCACTGACATCCTTCACTTGGACATTTGATAATGAGGGAGAGAATCTTTCTTTGGGTTGCTTTGTCTGGGAAGATATCCTGGAATAACAACACCAAACCTTAGTAGTCCGTATAGTGAGATCGGTAGGGTGAGAGAAGTCCTGACTGTCCAGCTGAGAAGAAATACTGTTGTCAGTGGATGTCATCTTACGATTTAAGTAACTGAGTGTCTCTTCAGTTGATGGGATTCATGTCTCTGGTTACAGCAGACCGAGTGATTGGTCAATAAAACCATGATGTTATCATAAAACACAAACAAGCTAATTGTTTTTTTCTTTTATCTTTTGCTTTCATTTTTGCTTTTTCATTCGTTGGCCAGTTTGTAAATTTCTTGGTTTTGGTTTGTCAACAGGAAAAAAAAATAAGTACGTTTCAGTTTGCTTGCTTGCAAAAAAGAAATATATTAGAAGTATGCGATTCTTGATTAACGGCTTTTGCGGTATTATGTGCAAAGGACAAAACAATCAAAGACAACCAGATTTTCACAGAAAAAACGTCGAGAAAGCAGACAAAGAGCTATTAAAAAGCTAGAAAAGGATTAAATTATTCATTGTGAACATGCATAGCGATCTTGAAGCACCTCGTTGGATAAACTGTTGGGATTGCAATTGAGAGAGAAATCAATAATAGGTCAATCCCACAAACGGGAAATTAGAAACCGCTAACAACGGTGCTCGCATAACGAAGACAGGCAAATTCCGTCGCTACAAACGTACCCTGGTTTCAGAGGTTTTTCTTTCTTTTTCTCTCGAGAAAAAGAAAGAAAAAACCTCCGGGATCAGGGTACTACAAATGATGAGCAGCGTACAGTTTACGTTCAAATTTAGATACAACACAAAACCAGTTTTAGTAGTTTCATCATCTCAGATATCACTGAGTTAGCACAGGTCACTTACTTTGTCTCGAATCAGGTTGTTCCGGTCCACAGGACAACTTAACGGATTCCTATCTAGTTCCAGCCTGTTTATAAATATGTCAAAATTATATGCATCAGTTTATGGAAAAAAAAAACCTGATCAAACCTACACACAGTCTTCATTTGGGCCACTCACATACCACTCACACACTCAAAATCTTTTTGCATCTTGGACTGATCCTCTGTTGTTAAAATACGGAAAAGTTTCATTCTTCAAGCCCGTCTACAAGCCGATAAGAAATTACAGTTAGAAACGGTTTGTTGTTATTTTAACCTTTTCTTTCAGTCAGTTCTCATGAAATGAAGATGTGACCATCGCAGTTGTAATCGCAAGTTAAGCGATTACGAATGAAGCCCGAAAAAAAGAATTTTGGGGGGCCTGCTCCCCATGGAATGGAAGCCACACATCAATTTGATAACAAGCAAAATATCAAAAAATATTGGAAGGTTCCATGTTTAAAGTGGGACAATTTTTGACTAAGGAAGCAACAAAAACCTTATACTACACTCTTGTTTACCCTTACTTCCACTATTGTAAGATTATATGGGCCAACAATTATCCTTCAAGACTAACTAGAATTGAAATACTACAAAAAAGAGCAGTTAGGACTATAGCTAAAATTCAATATAGAGACAGCACAGTTAATTTCTTCAAGGAATTAAAAATATTGAAAATAAAGGAAATATATAAACTAGAAACGTCTCTTTTTATGTTTAAATTATATAATAATCAGATTCCAATAAATTTGACAGGTGTTTTCTCAGTTAATTCCCAGATACATAGTTATGGTACTCGGCTTGCAGATGACTGTCATCTTCCACTCAAATCATCCAGACTTGGACACTACTCTTTGGCCTATCAAGGTCCAAAAATATGGAATAGTATAGAAAACAAAACACGAAAAACCAAATCATTTTATGTATTTAAGAAAAACATGAAAATAAATATAATTGATAAAACAGCAGTGGTAAAGTATCCCTCTTATAATATATAATAAAGTTTATAATATATATAATAAAATTTACTTTCTTGCTTCTTTGATTATTTTCATGAGAAACTTCAAGTAACTTCAGGAAATTTTTCAAAAAAATTAACTATATTTCTCATTGCTAAGTTTGTAAGTAATAAGTAGTAAGTAATGATAATATAGCTCTGTAAGTTTCAGTTGACCACATTTCTAATTTTCAAAGGGATCTAATATACAGATTTAGCCATGCCTAAAAGCGGAGCCGCCAAGGAATAAACTGGTGCTCGTTTCTCAAAAATAGTCCTGAAACTTTTCGCTCTGAAATATATTTCGGGGCTTTCTTTGGCTCGTTAGCTTTCGAAAAGTGTTTCTCAAAAAGCCCGAAAGTGTTCCGAATAGTCCTCCAATATTTTGAGGATCTGTTCTGTAAAACCAAGCACGAGAGATCATTCTAGAGGCTGGGCATCAAGCTGAACACATATTTTTACTCAGGAGCCGTCTTGCTTGGTTTTTGCAATGTTTCCATATCCTGTCATTAACTGTCAAGGCTTGTCAAATCTCCTTCGATTATTGGCTGCTGGCTTGAATGAACTTGAAACGGCGCTCATGTACAACAACAAAATAAAACTTATTCTGAAGTAAATGGGTTATTTTCATCGCGTTCGGATGTTCGGTTAACAAATAACATGAACTGCCCCTATTAGTCGGGCCAGAAATTTATACCATCAAACACCAAACACGCTTTAAATTATGGCATAAGTTTTGCGGATGCGAAGTAAGCCTATAATATATAGATTTCGCCAAGCCTAAAAGCGGAGCTCCACATTTCTCTTTCATGCTTATTGACCCGTAAAATACAGTAAATTTTAGTTGTGCAGTTTAATATTCCCCAAGAGGTGAAAAACAGCAAGGGAAAACGTGCGGACCGCTGACGAAACTGTGAGTTGGCTTATTTTTCTTCAAAGAGAAGACTTCAGCACGACTTTCACCGACAGCTCTTCTTGTAGCATTCTTTCGAAAGCTAGCTTATTAAATTCAAGAAGAGTACTTGTAAAACTACAATTGCTAAAAAAAAACCACTTAAGTTGCTCCCGGTAGCGACTCGACAGACAAATACACATTTCTCACTGATTCCAATGCATCCCTCTGGCTGTTTAGTTCTGTTAACCATGAAATCTATCTTGCTAAAATAAGTAATATTTTCCGGGCATCAAACCGTTTACTGACAAAAATTACCCAAAAACTGTTTTCGGAAACTTTCAAGCACACGTATAATTATCAAGATAATTTTCAACCGCGAAGTATTAGTCGGGCGCTTTCAAGAACACACCCTGAAGTAATTTTAGGAAACTTTTACAGTCTCATTTTAAACAAAATAGACTTAAACCGAGAAATGCTTTGCTTGTAGTTACTTACAGTTGATCCACGTCATGCGTGAACGGAAACTCTAAAATACGAGTCACGTTCTCCATATTTGGGCATTCGCCTTGTGTTTTCCGAGATTCAGAGAGGGATTTCGAAAATCGAAAGGAGATCCCGAATCTGTCACAGATTTTTCGAAATGTTCAGACCTAGTTATGTCGGACCTCGCTATGCCTTAGGTCGGAAGAACAGGCCATGTAGGCCTCTCCACAAGGAAACGAGAAGACGAATAATTGATCGTTATTTGACTGGCGAGGGACCGACAGCGATCTCCACAGCAGCTCCTGCAACTCCTGGCGCTGTTCATATTGTATCATTCGACATCATAAAACGTTCAGTACATCTGAGGCGTTCAGTCAAGGGGGACAAGGTTATCCTTCTAAACTTTCAGACGACGTTCTAGAATCTATTGAATTGCTCAGACTAGCGAAACCTAGGATATATTGATGGGAAAATCGCGAAAGATTGTTGTTGAGCAATAGGTTATGCAATAGACGAAGCACAGGTCTCCAAAGCGTCACTGAAGCGTAATATGAGAGAATGTATAGAGCTGAAATTCGATTGAAAATAATCGGCAGTTTTCCGTGGAAAATACCTAAAAATCAAAATAGAGTTTGAAAAACCTTACCTGTTGTGTGTCTGCTGTGTCTTTACCGCTTTTCCGAACTTCTGGAGGCCGTTTTGGGCGATATTCTGTTTAACGGTCGATGGGACGTCTTGTCACGTACTAGTCGCTTGACTTTGAGGTGATGTCGCATCGACCGTTAAACAGAAAATCACCCCAAACGGCCTCCAGAAGCTCGGAAAAGCGGCAAAAACACAGCAAACACACAACAGGTAGTGGTCTTCAAACTCTATTTCGCTTTTTAGGTATTTTGCACGGAAAACTGCCGATTTATATCTTGGATCGAATTTCAGCTCCATACAAACAACTCGCGTGTTACGCTTTGGTTAACTGTGGACGAAGCGTCGGCTTTGTCTTTAATCAACCTCGCAACTAGGAAAAACTGTCATCAATAATTGCTCGACACGGCACATGTATCTTGGTTTTCGTCCACTTCATTCAGAGCTACCGTTCTTACACAAGCGTTGAGCTCCAAGGTTTGTTCTGGTTTGGTTGAAACAGGAATCCCGCGTCAGCAAAATAATTGACATAATTTTACCTACTTTTACGTCTAAAACGTTTTTGAACCACTGACAAGAAGCCAACCCAGAAAACAACGCGGTCTCTCGATAAAACAAAGATTTGTCCCGTCACAACCCCTTGCTTCTCCAAAGATAGAATCCATTTTCGCAAATTTCAATGAGATCTTCAATATTTCCCTTCCGATCTCCGTTATGTCACTGAAAGTGGCTTGTTCATTTGAAGACTCGGATCACGTGTTCAGGTTTCCGTTCACGCGTGACGTGGATCAACTGTAAATAAAGATTTCATTTCGATCTGTAACTAAAGTGGCACTGAAATGGCTTAGCGGTGAAAAACAAAACACGAAAACATACCACACTGAACTCACTCACTGAAACGGCGATTCTATGTTTATGTGTATAACAATATAACAATATAAGGAAGATAATATATTCCACAACTGAACAAAAAACATAAGGAGCTTTACACTAAGACTGACTATAAGTATATGTAATCGCAGAATTAAGGATAAATTTTCACACGTATTTTCAAAGTTTTCACAAAATTGTGAAAACTTTGAAAATACAAGTTAAATTTATCCTTAAGGTATCATGGTACCCCAAAATTGACCATGTTTTCGAAAAATACACTTCTGTCATTTTCAGATAGATATTATTCAAACCTCTCTTTTCCAAAAAGTTTCAGAAAAAAAGATTGTTTCTACGCAAAGTTATGGACGAAAAAAGATTTGTGGCATTAATTTTCTCTAATCATGTGTTGACAGTCATCTGTCAACAACGCTGAAAATAGCATGTGACATAACAGGGCCCCGATGTTTTGACACGCGATCGATTGCGTAGCAGTTCCCGCTTATTTCGAGTGTGTCTACAAAGTGGCTTCGATCATATCTGTGAAAGAGAGAGGGAGAGAAAAGATCGAGCGTTGAGGAATTACTTGCGCTTCCTGACTCCTCACTTGTCAGTGTGATAAGCTTCGACTGCCAGCTCGCTTTTCGTAACGCGAACGGCGAAAAACAATCCATCCATTCAAATTCCATAACATTTCTACGAAGCCAGATGTATCAAAGAATCAACTTGTCGCAAAAGACGGCATGTCCAGGAAAGTTTTTCCCAATTGCTTGCATTTCTGGCAGGATGTTCTCTCTTAGATCTTGAGCCGAACACGTGGCGGCTTCTTCGCAGATTTCAATGTGCTTTCCTTTCGCCTTTCCTTTCGTCTTTCAGGTCCCGGCAGCTTGGGTAGTCTTACCAAGCTCAAATGATGATGCCTTCGGCATTTTACAGCCGACGTGATATTCTGACTTTAAAATTTCCGTTTATTGCGTTTGATGACCCTTGAACGGCACTCGTACTCAACGAAAGTCGCTTTCCAACATAAAAACACGCAAAATTTGACACCAGTCTTGTCGGCATGTTTGTGCTATTGTTGTAAGGCGGTAAGTTGAGCCTCCCCTCTGTCAACCGCAGGTAATTATCCTGACACCTAGGTGTTTTAATCTCCTCAGACCGGAAAAAGTTTCCAAATCATATTTTGGCTTTTTTCTCGAAACTAATTTTTCAAGAAATTGGGCGCACATTTTAAGTTCGCGTTCAGCGAGTTTCCAACGATTATAGCTCAAATTTGGCGACAATGTTGCCACATAATTTGACACCAAAACCGTGTCTCCGAATTTTATTTTTTGCTTTCATTCAAAAGTTATGAGCCGTAAAAGAAAGAGGAGAGGTGTTTCTTCGAACTTCAAAGTTTAACTGAGTGCAGAAAATAAACCAGGCCAGATACAAAAATTCCGAGACATGCTTTTTGAGACAAAGGTGTGAAGAATTCGGCGCGATGTTCGTCTTTCTCTCCAGATCATAATCAACTGGAGCGGAATCGATTTTGTGAACGAGGTACTTTTTAAAAAACGTAGTCTATATTTTCGACACAGTTGTCTTTTTTCTTTATCTAAATACGTTTTCGTAATCTTCAATTATTAAGCTTTCAGAAAATATATAGTTTGTCATGGTCCTTGTGAAACGCCTGACGCTCAAACGGTGAAAACGCAATGTTGTCATTTGGGGTACCCTGATACCTTAATTCTACGAGGACTCAGTGCGATTACTTGTTTATAACACAGAGGGCAAAATTTTCGGAAAACTTCCCATGCACGTTGAAACACAATCAGCCGGCCCTCAGAAGAACTATAAAAGTACCCGCTCGTAAACAACTCACCAAACAAGCATTTTAACCGTTGCTCAGCGCACAGAACAAGAAATACTGACCAATATGTACATCTTAAAAGATAAATACAACTCTAGTTCATTGACAAAACACACTTATAACTCAATTAACTAAGTAAATTTTATTCACCTGAGTTGCGAAGCTTCCTCTCGCTGGAAAAACTATCGACCACGTCGCTGTAAGTTTTCAGTAGTTTTAAAACAAATAACAATTGCTGTTTCCCGTAACACATTAGGTTCACCTTTTGGAATTCCTCTTCGAGCAAACACCCGATTTCCATACCATTTTTACCAACCATCTCGGTTAAGAGTCAAACTTTGAAGCGATCCTTGTCTTGAACAACTCAAAATGCGTTTTTCGTTTCAAGAGGCCTACAAAATGCAAATGGCGCTATAGCGCTCAGCCAATCAAATGCGAGTAATTTTGGAGCTTGGCCAATCACGAATTAGTAATTTTGCCCTCGTCCGAAAGAAAATTAAGAAAAAATGCCCTCTGTCTCGACCAATCAGCTTTCAGTAATTTTGCCCTCTATGTTATAAACTTAAAAATGACGACAGAGCGACTCTTCAGGTGTTGAATACTAAATTACGAATTAGTCAAAACAACCCAATATGCGTTGCCGAAGAAAGACAACCTACATTGAAAGAAACAACACAGACTCAGTCTAGAATAGTCACGATTTCCACTTTTCGAATAAAATACACTAGAATTGCTCTAAGAAAAATATTGAAAATTACGCACAATAAAAGTTCAAAAGGAAATTGAGCGTAATTGAGTTAAGCCTAATAATATCAGATTGCTCACTAATGAAAATTCCTTTAATGAATAGATACAGAAAAAGGGACAAAAAACCTTCAAAAACATGAAATGTCATTCACATACGAAGCACTTATTTGCCTAGGAAAGCAAACTGCATTTAAATTCCCCCTCGACTGAAGTTACTCGCAAGCCGGCAAACTGGAACTACAAGGTAATTTCACAGCTATTTTAAACAAGTTCTTAAAACATTTCAAGAAAATTACCGTAATTTACTAAACATGTAAAGTCGCTCAATTAAACAATTTTTATAATGTAAATCCACAATCAAATCTGTAATTTACTTTACCACTGAACTGAAAGAAGGCCTTGAAAATCTAAACGAAAGTCTCCGGGTTCTTTCCAGATCTCCTTAGCTTTGAAAAAAGCAAGTATGTCCTCGAACAAGGATTTCCTGCCTTCAAGCTCTCCAATGTCTTCTATATGCGCCATCGAGATTGAAGCAATCCTTTTCCTTTTCATGATGAACTGTTACAAGTCTTCATTCCAAGAATGTACTACAATTATCGTATTGATAATCGGGCGTACGAGGAACCAGCCGCCATATTGTTTATATCAGCTACAAGATAAGATTGCATTCCGCCTCCCCCGGTCGGGTTGTCTTGGGACTCCCCTCACCCTCCCCCAGAGTCTGTACGGACGGACGGACGGACGGATGGGCGGACGTACGCTGACGTCAGAACCAAAATTTTTCGGATCAATGGGTTACCAAATTTTCTTACCCATGGTGCTCCGCGAGCTCCGCTATAAAGTTAGGCGCTTTTCGGATAAAATAGTCTTAAACCGACAACTGTTTCGCTTAAAAGATTATTACTATTGAAAACTTCTAGGACAAGAAAGTCGACAATTGCACAAACCGACCCGACAGTTAAAACTTGAAAGCAATTATTCGCCGTAAGTGATGCTTGTGCAGTTGCCTTGCGACTATGCTTGGACCTACTGTTATGAATAAACAAACACAAAATAATAAACAGAGAAATCATTTTTGAAAAAGTTTATTCGAAAACCCGTAAGTTTATACTTAAATGCAATTCGCGTTACACTTCCAGCATGGCAAAATATTCTACGACTACATCTGTCACAAATCTGACCTCGTTTTCTAATAATTTTTTGAAGTCAAAAGTTAATGACACATTTCTAATGACATAAATTACATTTCCATTTCAAAATGTAATTTCTTTGACCATAATAAATACTCAAAATCATGCACCTTAAACCCTTTAAAAACTGACTTCACTTACTCGGTTGTGTTTCAGAACAAGGCAAGCTCTCCGCCGTGAAGAAAACAAAGCGCTGAAGTCCTTTGAAGGCAGCTTCGTAACTTGAAGTTTTCGCCTTCTACCAGTATTCTTTTGAACTTTTCCTTTCCATTTATAGATATAAAATGGGTTTTTTTCCTCAAGTTTAAAACTACAGTACTGTCGAACAATCGTTTTGCTAAATAAACTTTTAAAAGCAACCTCTTTTTCAAAAGCGACGATGGTCATGCGATTTCCCGCCAAGAAAAACGCGGTTGCCCAAAAGCACCGCGCGATTTCCCGTCAAGGAAAGATGGCATTCTCCACCCCAGGCCGGGTTGCCTTGGGACTTCCCTCCCCCTTCCCCAGAGTCTGTACGGACGTACGCTGACGTCACAACCAAAATTACCAAATTTGCTTAGCAATGGAGCTCCGCTGGCGGGCTTTGCCCACAGGCTCCGCTATAAATTCAAGCATTTTTTGCTTTTCTATAGAATCCCTCATCACTTTTATTGCAAGAGTCAGTATAAATATATTACAATGTGTTAGGTGATGGAAGCAATAAAGTTGAAGTTGAAGTTGAAGAGCACTGCAGCGCAAAAGCAAGGGCAACGGGTTCGAATCCCGTTGAAGCTTTGAAAATCTTTTTTTTTTTCCGGGCTTAATTCACAGTTGCTTAAGGACGTTCGCGCTAATTGTTTCTGCGCATCCTTACTGCGCACGCAATTCACTTCGTGATGTCATGCCACGTCATGCATTGAGCGCGCGCGCTGTTGAAGAAATGTGGAGATATATAGCGCTAGTGGGCACTTTAATATCGATGCACGGGTTTAACTCTCTTAAATGTTCGGTGACCCCATATTTTCTTTTGATAGGTCACTTTCTTTGTCGATTATCTACGTTTTGTGAAAAATTAAAGAAAATCTGTATTGTAGAAGTTTAATTTTTTTCAACTTTTCTGCCCTCGCATCATCGAATTCTACTATTATTGAAGCTGCACGGTGTTCGTTAAAGTCGATCTTAGAGGTTGAATTTAACTAAAAGGATGACACCGGTTCAAATTATCTACTTAACAGACCCACTTAAGTAAAATTTGACTAAGAAAGTGGGTCTACAGCGAATCATTTTCAAGTAACAAGCACTGAGGCCATGTCGAGTTACGAGGGCCGATTTGTCAAAATTGGGGTAGTTTTTGACGCGCTTTAATTCGAAAACGAAGTCGGTGACCCCCCAATTTTTTCCATTTCTGACATAGGTAACTCATTATCTGACTGTAGCCAAAGTATGAAAAAAATCTGTATTGTAGAAGTTTTTCGGGCGAACGTCCTTAAATTACGATTACAACTGCGAGGGCCGCATCTGCATCTCATTTGTAATTCTGCATTTCACACCACTTAATTCTAAGTTAGTTCTCAGTTATGGCGTGTGATCCCCGCCAAAATTGACTCTCTAATTTTTCGGTTGTCCAACCGAATTCGGGTCCCTTAATTTATCAATTATGCACCAAATTCTATTCTGTGACTCTAAATTTTATAACACTAAATCACATCCTAAGACAACAAATTCGGTAAGATTAAATTGTATCCCGAGATATCCAATTCGATAACAATAAATTCTATCCTGTGACATCACATCGGTAACACCAAATTCTATCCTGTGACTTAAATCTGATAAGAGTAAATTCCATCCTGTGACATCACATTCGGCAACACTAAATTCCATCCCGTGACATCACACGTTGAGAACTGCGCATAAATTAGACTGTTTTTTCCACGCTATGCACAATAATGACATGGGCACGCTATGCATAATGATGACTTCGGCAACATTTAAGAGTTTGTATGGAAACGCTACAAAACGTCTCAAATTGCCACAAATCAGAAAAAAGTCCAAATAAAAATGATTTGCCTTATTATATTGTTGTATTGGTCATTATTTGAGGGCTTCCTGGGCTGGTTTGAAGCCTTTTAGGCGAGTAATTAAGGTTTTTATTTTTCATGTTTGCTGAATCTTTAGAATTAATTAAAGGCAGGAAACAGTTTCACACTGCACCTCACTTGAGGTTCGATAAATTCCATCACAATAAACGAATCGCCCTAAAACTTCAAAGGTGTATTCTTGGGTCTTGTGCATACCTCTGTTCTTTCTCATAGGTTCCAGATCCTATTTTAAGCCGTCGAAAATCCGTCTTAAATACGAAACTCGCCTTTCCTGGTATGTGTTTTCATTTGAAGTGCACATGAATCATTGCGAGAAGCGTTCCGACGACAAAATGGCCCCTAGCCGGGGAGAGGCTGAATGAGATTGTCCACAAGCAAAAGGTAACACTGCGGAGTCCAGAGAGGTCGGTTTAACCGGAAATAGAGAAATATTAGAACGGCCGTGAAATTCACTCGCCTCGCTTGACTTAGAAAACCATAATTTTGTTTTAAGGAGGACTGAAGAACTATCTTTTGCTGCGCTCTAATCAATCCATTCGATGATTTTATGCCGAGTATTTGGCGCAAGTGGCCCTGCTCACTGCCCGCAAATCAACCTTATTATTTAATTCCGATATATAGGGTTGTCTTCCCGAAAAAAAAATTTTGCTCTGACTGTGGAAAAATACCCACCACAATTTCCATTCCTTTGTAAAGCGGTGCAATTTTTTTTCTAGGTGGAAACTGCTCCTTGTCTCTGCTTCTAAATTTCGACAACATTTTTTTGTGGTAAACAGGTAAATGTGACGGAACAAATCACTATGCTAATACATTGTCGCACGAAGGCATTAAAACGTGCTCGTGGCGTCAAGTGAGGCGACTAAATTTCACGGGCGTGCTGATAGTTCTCTATTTTCGTCAAACCGACCTCTCTGGACTCCACAGTGTTGCCTTTTGCTTGTGGACAATCTCACTCAGGCTCTCCCCGGCTGAAGGCAATTTTGTCGTCGAAACGCGGCTCGCAAAGATTCATGTGTGCACTTCAAATGAAAACGCACACCAGGAAAGGCGAGTTTCGTATTTAAGACGGATTTTCGACGGCTTAAAATAGGATCTGGAACCTATGAGAAAGAACACAGGTATGTGCATGACCCAAGAATACACCTTTGAAGTTTAAGGGTGATTCGTTTATTGTGATGGAATTTATCGAGCCTCAAGTGAGGTGCAGTGTGAAACTGTTTCCTTTATATATCTCGCGCGCGGGCGAACATTCTTGTTTACAAGCCGCGCTTGTCCATGCAGGCTATATCTATTATCTCGACTTTGATTCTTTTTTTTTTGGTTGACGCATTGCATTTATCAATTTTGTTGTGATTAGTATCATGTCGTATAGCTCCAGGTTTTCTTGAATTTACTGACACTTAGTCACAGCCTGAATTCAATGGAAACTATTGTTATTTGGGACTCATAGTTTCTTTTCTTGCAGGTTTATCCGGGCTGTCGCTTATCGATGGACCATCCACTGACTTTTATGGCTCTTGATAGACAAGCAAGAGGATATAATAATTCTTAGTAATTGTATCTATAACAAAATGCTTGTGCTTGCATCATTTCGCTGAAGCATAAACTTCGTGGCCTTTTCCTGCAAAACCTCAATACTGTCTCCCATCTTGAGGAGCTTTGTTGCCATGAATGCCGCTTTCTTCTTAAATGCCGCTGTTTTTTTAGTATGTGACTACTTCATGTTTCTTAGCTTATTACTTCTCTTACTTATAGTTTAGTTTAGATTATCTGTTATTTTGTAATGTTTAATGTTTATTTTGAGGGCCATGTTAGAAAACCGTAAAAAGTTAATATGTTCACCCTCGTTAAACAAAGTGTATTGTATTGTATTGTATTGTATTGTATTGTTCACTGTACACCTGTTGCTAGGTAGCTGGAGTGCAACCACGTGGGTGCCCAATAAGGGGTGAGCTGTGTTGCACAATGCAGTAATCATATTCATTCGCACCTTATCATGTAATAATCACACGCACTTATATCTTAATTGCATTGCCAAGCACATATGCAGATAACATGTATTTAAACTTGTAGCTACTTAATAAATTCAGTTCTCGACCGGTTACCGAATGGTCAACATGGTGGCAGCGAGTCAGTTGTTTAGCCCTCTTACGGCTTAGCGATTTAGTGTTTCAACAACCCGGTAGCGCACCTGCGAGTATGGCCACGAACACCCCGTTTCCGGAGTTCAAAACGACAGGAGATGATAAGCATGACATAGAAGTATTTATCGAGGATTTGACAGATTATTGTGTTAAGCAAAATTGGTTCGATCCGTCGAAAGATACAGAAGCAGCGAAATGGACCAAGCCAGATAAAGCGATGGCATGTCTCCGGGCAGCATTATCCCCTGCGGCTAGAGCAGTGTACAAATACAGCTTGGGTCTTACCGAAGATGATCAGAAGAAGCCTCACATGGTTCTCAATGCTTTGAGAGAATATTACGGTGCGAGCATCGGAGTCTCTGGGGAACGACAAAAGTTCCTTCGCTTGTTACAAAACGAAAACGAATCAATCGCTTCCTGGGAGACGCGAGTACGCAATCAATCAGCACAGTGTGAATATGAAAATTTCGCTGACGAGCTTACGAGAGACCAGTTCATCGCCGGTTTAACTTCTGAAGCCCTTCGTGTGAAATTAATTTGGAAATGACACAAACTTAGAGACACCGCACAAACAAAGGTCACATTACGAGAAGTTGTTGAAGTTGCTAAAGCTTTTGAAGCGACTACATTCGCGAATAAGTTAATGAAAACTGCCAGAAACACGCAGGAAGAGCAGGTCAATCTTACGAGTAAATCAACATCTGCAAGTCAAGGCTCGGGGTCAACACCGCCATTGTGTTACTGGTGCCGCGGAAGTCATCAACAGCCCCGCCAACAGCATTGCCCAGCATTTGGCAAGAGATGCAACAGGTGCGGCATTACTGGTCATTTCGCCCGAGCTTGTAGAGGAGGAACAAGACGGCAAGGACGGTATCAGCAATCAAATTTTATCGAAGATGATACAGGCGAAGAAACGTTCGCTGTGGACTGTGAAACAGCACCACAGCATGGAAGAAAATTCTTTGCCCACCTGCACCTCCTTCAAGGAAGGAAAACTAAAGTTGTAAAAGCACAGATTGTCTCGGCATCCACGTGTAACACTATGCCCAGCAGTTTGTTAAACGAGTTATTTCCCGACGCACAGATTTCGAAGACCAGAAGTAAAATCAGCACTTACAGAAGCGAAACCATGCGCCCAAAAGGCCAGGTTGCCCTCTGCTGTGATAGAAAAAGAAAGATACACATGATAGATTTCCTTGTGGTCGACCTGCCCTATAACAAGTCACCACTTCTCTGCGGGAAGGACGCACAAGCATTGGATTATTTGAAGATCTACGCCGACGAAACACACGCAGTTGAGGAAAAAACTCCACAAACGCTTCCACCACTAGGAAAGTTGACAAAGGAGGACGTGTTAGAACACTACTCGAACGTATTCAAGCCAGGCCGCAGAAAACCCCTTGGAACTCCCATGCACATCTCTCTTGAACCCAGTATTTCTCCTGTACACGCTCCAACGCGCCGAGTTCCTGTTGCAAAGTTGGAAAGAGTAAACGAAGAGCTAAAGAGATTGTGCCATGAAGGCACCATAAGGCCGGTGACACAATCTACAGATTGGCTCTCCAACGTTCTGGTGAAAGAAAAACCGAATGGCAAACTCCGTATATGCATTGACCCGAGCCAAACCATTAACAAGGCAATCAAAAGACCGAAGTACACAATACCAACGATCGAAGAGAAGCTTCCAGTTCTGACCAAGGCTAAAGTGTTCACTATTGTGGATGTCTCTGAGGCTTTCCATACCATAGTTTTGGATGACGAGTCGTCGCTACAACGTTTCAGGGACCAAACGGGCGATATTGTTACAACCGCATGCCATTCGGGATAGCTTCGGGACCGGAGGAGTATCAGCGGCGGCAACATGAATTCTTAGACAGCCTTCGTGGGGTAATCAACATTGCTGATGACATCTGCGTATTTGGATGTGGAGACACAAACGAGGAAGCAGATATCGATCACGACAGAAATCTGACAAAGTCGCTAGAGAAGTGCAGCAAATATGACCTACGAATCTCTGCTAAGAAACTTCAATTCAAATCTCCCTCCGTTACCTTCATGGGACATAAACTAACCGACCATGGAGTAGAACCTGATCCAGACAAAGTGGCTGCAATCACAGGGATGCCAAAGCCAACTGACAAAGCAGGAGTGCAGCGTTTTCTCGGTATGTGCCAGTATCTAAGCAAGTTCTGTCACAACTTATCCGAAACAGTCCTTCCACTCAGAGACTTGACGAAGGAGGACTCTGTATTTTTATGGTCAAACAATCATGAAAATGCATTTAACTCGGCAAAGGATCTCGTTGCTTCGACAACCGCCCTACGATACTACGACGCAACCCTTCCAGTAACACTTCAAGTGGACGCATCTGAAGACGCCATCGGTGGTGTATTACTACAAAATGACCAGCCTGTCTGTTTTACTTCGCATACGCTCAACAGCACGGAAAAGAACTACGCCCAGATCGAGAAGGAGTGCCTTGCTATTGTGTCTTGCATGAATAAGTGGCATCAGTAAAGCCTTTAGAGACAATATTTAAGAAGCCACTCAGCAAAGCGCCTCGCAGGTTGCAAAGAATGATGCTAAAATTGCAGAAATATCAGTTCACAGTCCGGTACAAGAAGGGGAAAGAGCTGTACGTGGCGGACACTCTCTCGCGCGCGGCCGCGCGGCCGTCACGCGCGACTGTCACCGATCCTGACCACACCTTTGCTGACAAGCAGGAATGTGAAGTCTTTCGATTGGAATTGGAGGAAATGGATCTCACACCAAATCGGGTTACAGCCGACACACTAAAAAGGATAAGACGAGAAACCGCCAAAGATCCCGTCCTAACAGCTCTACAAACAGTGGTAACGAATGGTTGGCCCTCAGAAAGGAAGGTTGCACCAGAGGAACTCAGAGTTTACTGGAACTTCAGAGACGAGTTGTCAGTTTATGATGATGTTCTCTACAAATCTCATCAAGTTATTGTCCCAGCTTCTCTACGACCCGAGATGCTACGAAAAATACATAAAGCGCACCAAGGGGCAGACAGTAGCATAAGACGAGCACGCGAGTCTCTTTTTTGGCCAGGAACTCAGGCAGCTATCAGAGAGACATGTTTATCGTGTGGAATTTGTTCCCAATACCTAAGCGAGCGACCTCAAGAACCAATGAAATCTTATGAAATTCCCAACCGACCATGGTCGAGAGTAAGTGCAGATAATTTTCAGCTGGCCGGAAATAACTTTCTTGTTATGGTCGACCACTTTCGCGACTTCTTTGAACTAGACTCTCTCAGAAACACAACAGCAAGCACGGTCATTCGAGCCATGAAGAGGAACTTCGCTCGACACGGAATTCCAGACGAATGCATAACCGACAATGGCCCACAGTTTGACAGCCACGAGTATTCAAGCTTTGCTCGAGAATACGGATTTACTATGATTAAGTCGTCACCTTACTACAGTCGGGCAAACAGAAAAGCTGAATCAGCGGTCAAGATTGCAAAGAATATTCTAAAGAAGTCCCGCCACGAGGATCCCTATCTGGCACTCTTAGCATATCGTAACACACCCCAGCAGGGATACAGTTACTCACCAGCACAACGGCTGATGTCCAGAAGACTTAACGACATCATACCTACTGCTCCGAGCCAACTTGTTCCGCAGGCAGGGTCGCCAAGTTTGGTACAGCAAAACATTGCAGATAGGAGACGAAAAGCAAAGGCACAGTACGATAAGAGAGCATCGGCGCCGCTTAAAGAGTTCTCAAAGGGAGAAAAGGTATATGTGAAGCCAAGGCCCACGAACAGGCAACAACCATGGATCTTTGGGGAGGTAATTGGAAAACCCGCACCAAGGGCCTGCCTAGTGAACACACCAATGGGACCAATCCGGCGAAACCACGCACAAATAAGGGAGGCGAAGGTGGAACCACCTGACAGTTGTGACCGCTTTGAAACTGCATCTATACCCTCGGAAAAAGGACCAACAGAACAAATGGATCAGTCAACACCCACGACACTAATGGAATGAGAACGCGCGCCACTGGCAGAACCTACCGCGCCTTGACGTTCAACAAGAGAACGCAGACTTCCTGCAAGGTTTAAAGACTATGTTATGTAAAGAACAGTACAGCAAAGACTGCCTAAAGCACATTAGAAACTGCCTTAAGAATTAATGACCATTTATCAGTGAACTAAAAAATACATGATGTGCAACGCTGTAATGGACTTTCTTTGTTTTTGTTTGTTTTCCCTTAGCTTTGAAAAGGGGAAAAGTGTTGCACAATGCAGTAATCATATTCATTCGCACCTTATCATGTAATAATTACACGCACTTATATCTTAATTGCATTGCCACGCACATATGCAGATAACATGTATTTAAACTTGTAGCTACTTAATAAATTCAGTTCTTGACCGGTTACCGAACGGTCAACAGCTGTATGCGCATCAGTCAGTCCAATCAGGTTTAGTGAGATGGGCTGTTTCTCCACTATTTGTAAAACAGATAAAATTTATCCTAAAGTTTTAATTAAAAAGAAGTTCACATAGACATTCTAATCATGCATTTGCTATTTGCGCAACATCATTGGCTCTGTGGAATGCCAAGTTCTGTAACCTTCAAGGGAAAGGGAAAACGAAAATGGGAATTTTGAATAACAGGTTAAAATTGCAGTGGAACAAATTAAAGGGAAATTACCTTTGGTCTGAGTTATAAGCCGGGGGGGGGGGCACAGGTTGTATTTTTGGTCATTTGTCCTAAACAAGGACCTAAAATGAAGGGTGTTCTCCTAAACAGGGTAGGTATTTTTGGGCTCTCTCTTGTCCTAAACATGGTCAGGGTTCCAAACCCTCAGCGGCAGCCTTATGCCCAAACGTGGGTCAAGTGCCCCCCGGGGTTATGAGGAGGTATGCTAAATCATGGATTTGAGAAATCAGGATTCCACCGTAATTTGACTGATGGGAGACCAGTTGGGGGTAATCCTGCTCGTAATTGCAAATCAATCCCGACTACTCATTTGGCCAATTTCAAATTATATGTCCGATGACTCTCTGAGCTGTACTGCACTCAGTCCAATGACCATTACGTACTACATACTACCCATAGGATATAAATCTAGTTATGCCGCTCTTTCATGCAAATTTATTGAGATTACATCTTTGTTTTTCATGGCATTCAGTTTTATTTTTAAATCTGATAATGAAACTTGAGAGGAAGGAACGATAATTATGATGCTGAATGAAACCCATCAGTACTGTTTGAATTAAACAGATCAATTATTTTTCCAATTATTTAACTTGTGATTCAGAGGATAACTAGACTCTCTCAAACCAGTCAAGTACTGAACATTTTCGCTGGGCCGCTCCTTGTAGTTGACCCCCCCCCCCCCACCCACACACACACACGCACACACACCCTTGTTAGAGACTGAGACTTTTTGTCGTATATTCTCACCTGCAAGTCATTGTATCATTTGTGTTAATTGAGACCACTGCAAACAGAACTACTCAAACCGTAACTGTACAGTGTATATTCACACGCTGAAAATATATCCCACTGCACAGAGTGGTATCCAAAAGTACTTATCTTTAAAACAACTGAAATGACAGTTGACACTGAAACAACAATGGTGAACTGCTGGCTTGGTTTGGCTTGTATATCAAGGAAGTGGTGTGCACATGATAAAATACCAAACTAAATTTGACAAAGTAAGAACAACAATTTTCTTACGTTGACAAAAATAAGAAAACATGCATGTCATAATGACAGTATTTATGTTGCTTGGCAGCTTGTCCTGGTATGACCCGGTTTTTGCATTTGGACAGTTCCAAGGTTTTTGAGCTGTTCTGGCGCCAGTGGTTGTTCTTTCAACAGAAACAGTATTGCTCTGCTGCAATACCTCTTGCTCTGCACCTGAATCAGAAAACAACAATTGTACATATACTGTTTATTCAGGTGGTTTCAGAGAAATTAAATAGGAGGTGAATTAATGTCAGTCAGATCACTCTCAGAACAAGAAAAAAAGGACTAGTGATAACTGAATAACAGGAGAATTTGCATGTTGATGCCAAGGCTTTTGTTAGAAAAGCACCTAATCTGTCATAGTAACGGAATCCCATACGAGCACCATCCTTAACAAGGGTTATAATTAACATAATGAATGGTGTATGGCTGTGCTTTTGTATGTATCAACCAGTAGGGTGGGCTTAGCTTACCAAACAATATCAGTTTATACCATAGAATACTTGTGCTGCGTAACTAATCAAACATATAAGCTTAAGTCTTAATATCACAAATATTTGGCTTACTTGTCTTTTCATTCGATTACTGGGAACTTCTTCTGGAGCTGCAGGAACAACAGTATCCCTCGTGGGCTCAGCGGTCCTCTTTATATAATCTCCGATCTTTATTCCCTTATTCTGCTCGATTGTATCAATCACCGATGATCTCTACTCGTAGCAATCGTGCTCGAAGTGCGCCGAGTAGAGCGCAGTGCACTTGGGATCTTTTAAGTCGGGCCGGTGTTTTCAAACAAATTTGACCCACTTTGCCCTCACAACCGGATCAGTTGGAAACTAATGCATTCGAAATCCCTTTTTCCTCGTGTTTTTCATAACTTCGACCGTTACGGGCGCGAGCAACGCAATATCTCCCTCCTCTTGCCTCCTGTTTCTCCAGGCTCTCTTTCCGCCATATTGGATTGCTAGTTTGTGTAACCCAAATTGACGTCACAGGTTGTTGCCACGTGGTGCCGCGCGATTGGAATGCCATTTTTCGGGGCAAAATAGCCCAACTTTCAGCGCTCGTAAAATCGCCAATTTTTATCTTAGACATTTCAAACTTTGGAATCCTATATTTCAAACGGTAAATTTTATAATTATGTAAAAACAAATTTGGCTTCATATGCACTTTAATTAATTCTAAAGATTCAGCAAATATGAAAAATAAAAACCTCAGTTTCTTGCCTAAAAAGCTTCAAACCAGCCCAGGAAGCCCTCAAACAATGACCAATGCAACAATGACATAAGGCAAATTATTTTTATTTCGACTTCTTTCTGATTTGTGGCAATTTGAGACGTTTTGTAGCATTTCCATACAAACTCTTAAATGTTGCCGATGTCATTATTATGCATAGCGTGCCGATGTCATTGTTATGCTTAGCGTGGAAAAAACAGTCTAATTTATGCGCAGTTCTCAATGTAAGCTTGGGCTGCCTGTGGTGTCATCACATTCGACAACACTAAATTCTGTCCTGTGACATCACATTTGGTAACACCAAATTAAATTCTATCCTCGGTGACCTCAAATCCGATAAGAGTAAATTCTATCCCGCAACATCCAATTTGATAACACCAAATTCGATCCTTTGACATTAAATTGGGCAAGACCAATTCGATAAGGACCAAATTGTATCGCGCAACATTAGGAGTTATCAAATATGAAGCCACCAAATTTCACTGTTGTGCAAATTCTGTCCCTCACTGCGCGCGCTCGTAAAACACCGTATCCTGCAGCTTTATATCCTGGTACCCAAGTCACCGTAGCGTGGAGAAAGCCTGGTTACCTGGTAAAGTAATTTCTTTCCCGCGCAAATTAAATGTATTCTCTCTCTTCGCGGTGGACCTTCTCAATCGGGGGGCGACAACACTAACAACGAAACAAATTTTGAGACCGTTGTTTCTTTGCTACGGCGAGTAGAATCGCTTCTTTCTTTGCGACTTTCTGGTAACAACGTATCTGGAGGTGCTGAAACCATTCGAAACACTGGTGGTTCAAACCCAGAAACTGTAAGTTCAAGTGAGAGAAGTGACCGTTCACTTGCCCAACAGAACGAATCTCATCATTTGTTGACTACCTCCTTCAGCCTATTGCTAAAGTACAGAAATCATATCTTAAAGACACAACAGATTTCTTGAACTTTATAGAGAAAACAAAGGTCGAAAGAGACACAATGCTTGTGTCCATGGACGTTGCTAGCGTATATACTAACATCCCACAGGAGGAAGGAATCACTATTGTATGTAAAACATACGAAACATTTCACCTAAACAAACCTCCTATACCTACACTCCACCTCAGAGATATGCTCAGGCTTATCTTAAAAAGAAACTCTTTCCATTTTAACGGAAAAAAATTTCTTCAAACACACGGTACCGCAATGGGCACAAAAATGGCAGTATCTTTTGCCAACATTTTCATGGCTGCGGTCGAAACAGAAATTATTGAGCGCAGTTCTAAAAAGCCGCTCATTTGGAAAAGATACATCGATGATGTCTTTTCTCTATGGAACTTAAACAAAGAGGTAATAACCGCGTTCATAGAGCTAGGAAATAACTATCACCCGACCACAAAATTCACGGCTGAAATTTCAGATCCAGAGATAACTTTCCTGGATACATGCGTATACAAGGGCGGAAGATTTAAGGAAGAATGTATTCTCGACGTTCGCACGCACTTCAAACCGACAGAAACTTTCCAATACAAGCACTTTACATCCTGCCATCCTCCAGGCGTCAGGAAAGGCTTTACTCAAAGGCGAAGCATTCCGTGTTCTGAGAACCAACTCCTCAAAAAAAAGATTCAAGCGTAGATTACGCGACAGAGGTTACCCAGATAACCTGGTAGACAAGACTCTCTCAGAAGTTAAATTTAGCGAAAGAATCTCGGCGCTACAAAATAAACAAAAAGCGGGCAAAAGATGTTTACCGTTTGTAACAGAGTACCGCCCTTCTGTGCCTAATCTTAAAAACATTCTTATGAGCAAATGGCATTTAATAGAAAATCAGCCATTGCTAAGAAATATCTTGAAAGGCCCTCCCCTACCTTCATACAGAAAAGGGAGGTCATTGAAAGACGTACTCGTTAGATCATAGAGCAAAGCTTTGAAGGTCAACGTTTTATCGATCTTAACCAATAGGAGTCGTATTTGGCCTGTCAAGTTTTTGCAACATCATACAATTTGGTCCTTATCGAACTTGATGTAAATGGTCTTGTATGGCGGGCCATCGCGGTCAAAAGTAGATATCATGATATCACTAATGATATCTCGTGATAACATGATATCATGATATCTTGGCTAAATGATATTATGTTATTTTCTTTTCCGGTGAGATATCATGACGTCATGATATCTTAAGATATCCTGGTAGCACGATATCCGGAGAGATATCATGAGGTCATGATTTCTTAGATGATAAGATCCCGGTCTTTTATCGCGTCTGTCAAAGATACGCCCTCTATGGCGGGCCATCGCGGTCAAAAGTAGATATCATGATATCACTAATGATATCTCGTGATATCACGATATAACATGATATCATGATATCTTGGCGTAATGATATTATATTATTTTCTTTTCCGGAAAGATATCATGACGTCATGATATCTTAAGATATCCTGGTAGCACGATATCCGGAGAGATATCATGACGTCATGATATCTTGCAAAATTAGTTGTCACCATTGTTACTGATAGTCACGGCATGTACTTATCAAGAGCTAGTGCTGGAAATATATCTATCCCACAGTGTAGCAGCCAATGAGGATAGTAATGTTTGCTGAACTGGTTCCATGGCCCTAGTAACTAGTGCAAAATGGGGGTGACAGGCCTGCACGACTCCCACGCTCGTGTTTTAGCCGTTCTTATAACTTTGCTCTGACAAATATATCTTTTAAGGACCGTCCTTTCTTATATGATATTAATGGCGGTTCCTTTAAGATTTTGTTAAGTAATGGTTGTTTTTTAAACAAATGCCATTTGCTCATGATGATCTGTTTCAAATTGGGCACTGATGGTTGATATTGTGTTACAAAAGGCAAGATTCGTTTATTTTCCCCGCACACGTCTCTTTTTATCTAAATAAAATTCCCATCTCCACACCACTACTAGAAAGAGCACTAAGGCTTATCCTACAGGAAAATTCATGTGTTATCAAGAGCTAGTGTTGGAAACTTATCTATATATCCAACAGTGTAGCAGCCTACAAGGATAGTAATGTTTGCTGAACTGGTCCATGATCCTAGTATCTAGTGTTAAATGGGGGTGACAGGCCTGCACGACTCCCACGCTCGTGTTTTAGCCGTTCTCATAACTTTGCTCTCACAAGTATATCTTTTAAGGACCGCCCTTTCTTATATGATATTTAAGAATGGCGGTTCATCCTTAAAGATTTCGTTAAGTTATGGTTGTTTTTTAATCGAATGCCATTTGTTCAAGATTATCTGTTTCAAATTGGGCACTGAGTGTTTCTAGCAACTATAAAGGCTCGTAGAAAGTCTAGAAATGACAACGGATACGAAAAGAAGTGACAATTTTACTTCATGATCAGTCTCGGCTGAAGACGACGTTAAATATGTCGAAATTTCCCAGTGACTGGTATCAGTGATCACTGACGCTAGCAAGGTTGCAAGATTGTGTTCAGCATTTCCAAACTTGAGAATACTTGTTACGTGTATAGTTACTAGGATCGTGGCACCAGTTCAGCAAACATAACTATCCTTGTTGGCCGCTACACTGTTGGATATATTGATATATTTCCAACACTAGCTCTTGATAAGTACATGCCGTGACTATCGGTAACAATGATGACAACTAATTTTACAAGATATCATGACGTCATGATATCTCTCCGGATATCGTGCTACCAGGATATCTTAAGATATCCTGAAGTCATGATATCTTTCCGGAAAAGAAAATAACATAATATCATTTTGCCAAGATATCATGATATCATGTTAGATCATGATATCACGAGATATCATTATTGATATCAGGATATCTACTTTTGACCGCGATGGCCCGCCATAGCCCTCTGAACTCTCTATCAAAATAAAAATGAACTGGGTATTGTTTCTGCTCGATACCCCTTACTCGATGTTATGAAGAGGAAAAGAATGATTCGCCCTGGAGGTTTTTGTTTGCTTCTTCTTTTTCTATTCAGTCCATACATTTCTGGGGCTCCCCCTGCTCAATTCCACGGAAGAGCACAGCCTAGTAATCTGGACAGTTTTTTTGAAAGAGCTATTAGATTGGTTCAGGAAGTAATGCGACTGCTAGACACGGTAGAAAACCAAGAAGATGTGGTGGAGTATTGTATTGCCAGGCTTGAAAATCTTCTAACCAACTGTGTAAACCTGCATGGCATCGTTAACGGTGAACTTTATAGCCTTCTAATCGATAATGTACAGCAATACATTTTTTTATTGCGTTTGCATGCTGTCAACCAGGTGGAAGGGAGTCGCGCGGACTCAGCATACAGTGCTCCCGTTGATTGCTCTACTAGTGGAAGACCACGATACGAAATCACGTTCGACCAGCTGTCATTTCTCGTTGGGGAGAATTTCAACACAAGGAGGATTGCGAACTGTCTTGGTGTGAGTGTCTCTACTGTCAGGCGTAGATTGCGTGACAGTGGAATTGGTCAAGATCAAACTTTTTCCTCAATTTCAGATGCCGATTTAGATCAGCTAATCCGAAATATTCGATCACATTTTCCCCGAATAGGCTGCCGACAAATGCGAGCAATGCTCGAGTCAGATCACGGGTTAAAGATTCAACGTTGCAGGGTGCGAATGGCTATGAGGAGGGTTGATCCCGCTAGTGCCTCAATACGGTGGTCTGAAGTGCATGTCAGAAGACGCTACAATGTGTACGGTGCAAATGCCTTATGGCACATTGATACCCATCATTCTTTGGTGCGGTGGCGCCTGATTATAGCGGGAGGAATTGATGGTTATTCTCGTTTAATCACATACTTAAGGTGTTTCGACAACAACCGTGCCAGTACAATCGTTCAGTGCTTCTACCAAAGCACTCAGGAGTACGGCTTTCCATCCCGAGTCTAGCCTGCGAGCAGGCTCTCTATTCGGGGGGCGAAACTCGCGCCTTCGGCGCTCTCAAAGAAAATAATTCACGTTGCCCCCCCGAATAGAGAGCCTGCTCGCAGGCTATCCCGAGTCCGATCTGACAGGGGAGGGGAGAACTATCTTGTCTCCGTTTTAATGTGTATGGTTCGTGGTGCTAATCGAGGAAGTCTCATAGCAGGTCGATCAGTACATAATCAGAGAATAGAACGGTTGTGGAGAGATGTCTTTTGGTTTTGCATCTCCACTTTTTATTTTCTATTTTATTTTATGGAGGAGCTAGGTATTCTCGATCAAAGTGATGAGCTTCACTTATTTGCTCTACACTACGTTTTCATCCCAAGAATAAACAATTTGTTAAGTCGCTGGTCAGAGGCGTACAATAGACATCCTCTTGGGACCGAACACAACAGTAGCCCAAGACAATTGTGGGTGGAGAGCATGCTTCGCTTACAAAACTCCAACCACGCATCTCCGGAAGGCGTGTTTAACAGGGACATTGTCGAAGATTCCTTGGAGCAGTACGGTATTGACTGGGAAGGTCCTTGTCCCTTTAATGAAGCCGACGTGAGCAACGTGACTGTGCCCCAATTTGACTTAAATCTATCTCCCAATATTTTGCAATACCTTCAAGAAACAATAGACCCATTAGCTCACTCAGATCTCTTCGGCATGGACATTTATCTTCTTTGTTTACGCTGGATACAAGAAATACGAAATGGCAGACAAAACTGAATCCAATTCACTGAACAAAAAAGGTTTTTAGCAGTTCAACTGCAATATTTAACGCCTTTGGGCTCCAACAATAGACTCCACTTTGTTAAACACGTGACACTAGTTTCCCACCACCGTTTATCCCGTGAAGTTGGATAGCGATGATTGTTTCACGTTCATAGACAAAGGCAATTTTTATTTTGAATGATGCATTAAATCAGCTTGCAGCCATGTTGACTGATCTATTTTTCGCCACACGCGCTGCTTATACAAAATAACTACTAGAATGCTGGCTGACACCAAACCTGCCTGGCAGGAGCCAAAAGAGGAGGGAACTGGGCAAGGATATGAAAACTTTTAGGAGGGGTAGCCAGCTCGCTAATAAGGGACATTAGCTTATTGTACACGTACACGTTTGAGAGATTTTTTGTAAACTCCTCAGTGTTACGTGGATAAATAAACTATTGTATCGTATTGTATTGTATTGTATTGTATTGTATTGTATTGTATTGTATTGTATTGAACGGGTTGGAAAGTGAAATTTCAACGATAAAATGGGAAAACAATGGTTTTGACATGAAATTTATCTCTTCATGCTAAATTCAAGCAAAAATCTGTTCCAACCGTCATATTTTCCAAAATTCTCAAATTGCCATACCCTGGGCATTAAAAAGACCAGGCAGTGGGCCATTTTAAAAAATCTCATCTCCAGGGCATGAAAAAACTCGGCACATGCCCTGCAGCCCGAAAGTTTCAACTCTTGCCAAGGATGATATTGAGGCTGGTTCATGGAAACGAGGTTGAATTTCATGCCCGGCATGCAGGGCATGAAATCGGATGATATCGAGGCTACTGTACGGAAACGAGGTTGCATTTCATGCCCGGCATGAAAATATAAATTTCATACCCGTTTCATGCCCGGCATGAAATCGGGTGATATCGAGGCTACTGCACGGAAACGAGGTTGCATTTCATGCCCGGCATGAAAATCTAAATTTCATGCCGGGCATGAAATCGGTGGAAACCTAAATTTCACGCCGGGCATGAGAATATCTATTTGGCTGATTTCAAGCCTGGCCGGGCATGAATTTAGGTCTCAACCAGTTCCATGCGGGGCATGAAATTTAGTCGTTGCCTTATCTGCAGTTGAAAATTTGGACGTTTTCTGTCGGTAAGTTCATTAAATGGCGCTCGGATTGTGTCATGCAATCTTCGGCTGGATCAGATTTTCAGTGACTGGTGATCTCATTGCAATCCTCTAAATCACTGAATAAACAAATTCTGTCGAGAAAATTTGTAACCTTTTATTTGCTAGGTTTTGTTCCTGAAGTTCACAGTATAATACTCGTTAGTCGACCATTCGGTCCCCTCCCCCCCCCCCCCCACCTTTATCAATTTTTGATTACATTGGCATCAATAGCTTATGAAAACATTCTTAGAATTGACACTAAGGGTAACGCACGTCTTTGATCACTAATGCTCGGCTCAGTTACTGAATCAACCACCACCCACCAACACACTCATTCGCACACTCACTGCACTCATGTTATGACAAAAGCTTCTGTGCGGACAACATTGACGCTGTCCTCCTATTCCATAACGTTGTATTGGGCTTGGACGTCTTCGACTGCAAAGTGAAGAGAGAGATATATTAAAGAGAAGAACAAATAGATGCACAGTTGACATAAGCCCAGGGTGAAGTATATACAGTCGAAACTCCCAGTGCGACCACCTCCCTTGACAGCGACCACCTAAATTCCCCCGGTCATTTCACTATAGCTGCCGCAAGCGACCACCTTCGTAAGTGTCCACTTTTAGGCGGTGAAATTTTCCATTGTTTTTAACTTCCGATAAGCAACAACTACAGCAGTGGGAACCATGGACTCGTTCCTTGAATTAGGGTTGTGTTTCACATTTGTGTTTTCGTTACTTTTAAAGACATACGCTGTATTAGGTATTTCCAGGAGCATATCTGGTATTTCATAAGGCAAACTGTTATCGTTTCAGCAATTATCCTGTCCGTATAATAACAGATAATAGCGACCTTCAGATCGGACCACGAATACGAGATTGAGTACGACTTGAATTCCTTGTCGCGCGCTTTTGTGATCTGTCCTGTGAATATCGTTCACTTAGCATTCTCCCCCGCTGGTCAGCAACAGGGAGGAACGATGGCTTTGAGAACGTAACGGTTTTGAAATGTGAAAGTCGAACTCGTACTCAATCTCGTATTCGTAGTCAAATCTGAAGATCGCTAATAAACCGAGTGATTCGAAATCCGAAAACTGGCTTTCGCGATGCCAATCCCAAATTTCCTTCCCGTGTTGAGCCAGCAAAGGCAGAAATCATACCCAGCGGTTCCTCCAGGGTTTCATTTTTGACAAAATGGCCAGCGAAGCCTTTTATATAGTCAGTGATTTTTTTGGTTTATTCTGTCCACGGTTTACAAAAACAGCAACGGAACTACTTTACAGGAAGCTACAGATTGTCACCACAGCTTATTGCTTAAGCATTTTTTCGGTTGTTTTGGAATATTGCGGTTTTGACAGACAATCAGGTAAATGCCGAACGGTGGACTCAGATTTGATATTGATTTGTTCCTATTGTCATTCTTTAAAAAATCGTTTCAACTTACTTTTAAATGTCTTGAATTATTCGGCAGGTCCTGGTAGAATATCTTTACCGTCCGATTGCAAAGTCTGTGGGATTCATACATCTGCCATCCAGATTTGAACACATTTATTGCAAATCCTGTATATACAAAACAAATTAAAAGTAAGAAAATTTGCGTCCACGGAGCTAGAACGCTGATTAGAAACTTATTAGCTTACATATCGGTCATTTTGATGTAAACTCCGTTGTTGAAATTTCAATTGACGTTGCGTGAGAAACATACACAGCGGTAAAAACAATGTAAACAAACTTACCAGTTAGTTAAACGGGAGGGAAGGCTGAAAACGTCGAGCAACATTTCTTTGCGCCTGGGATGCATTCTTGTTTTGCTCTTTTGCTCACGAAAGGCCACGAAATTTTTTCACCTTGCTGACGATAAATTGCGTGTTCAAAAGCGAGAAAACGTCAGCGTATGAATTCGCATCAGCCGAAGAGACCCGAATATTCGAGCGTCAAAGTGTTTTAGTTTTAGTATAGGACTTTGTCGGCAAGCAAAGCCGGCCGAAGTGCTGTCGGAAAATGGGCGAATTTTTGTGGCGTATATTTGTGGCGTCACTTGCTTCATGTTCGCGTAATCGCTTCTTTGGCATTTCAGTCTCACCTTTCCAGCTGGTTCATCTTCGTTCTGCAGATACGCAAATGGTGTTATTGAGAGGCTATAACCTCCTGTGAGTGTCCGGTGGCGGTTTATTTCTCCGGTAAGTACATAATCTTAACACTTGCTCTTCTTCGTCTTCGCGGCGAAGACTGTTTTTTTATTTCCATCAACAATGTGTACAAAACGTTTCCAATTAATGGTTATTATGGAAAAGTTTATCTCTTTCTTTTCGTTTGATTGTTTGTTTTCTGTTGGTCACTAGTCTTGTAGTTAAACCAGTGATATTCTGACACATATGCAGCTGCATACTCAGCTTATTGGCTTTGGTTTCAGTTTATACTTGCAGCTCATACTTAACAGGAATATGTTATTTCTCTGTTGTTTGCTTATGGTCGCTAACTTTGACCACCTGTTTTACACACACAATTCATTTCAGTTTAAGCGAAAAACAGATTTTTTTAAGCTCAGGTAAATGTAAAGCATTTAAATGTAAAGCTCACGATGACTTTGCATCAAGCCGTGATATTAGTCAAACTCAAAGAATTTTAGTTTTACTTAGCTCGTCAACAGACGTGACAAAGTTTTATTCATGTTGGAAAGGCAACATCGTTTCAAATAGTTTTTGTCATTCATGATCACTGAAAACTGGATTGTGGTTAATAGAAAATCGGGAAATTTCAGGGAAGATTTTTGTCTGATGTGGCAACCTTGTTTTCCCGATCCTAAAATTCAGGTGACTATTGTGTTTTTCGTCTCAGTGAAAGTGAAAATTATATTGCCTTAATCAGGTCATTCATTATTGTTTAACAAGAACAACCTAAAGAATTGTACCACATGATCAGACTAGCATAACTCTATTGAGGGTTGCATTAATTATAGTTTAGTTTCACTTAAATATTTTTAGGTTTATTCAGGCCAGTACCTGGACTTAATGGCTAAAAAAGACCAGAACATTTGTCACTCCAAAAGGGAGAAGGGCCAGCAAAGAGGGTTATCAAGGAAAGGATAAATCATAGAACTGTAAGTAGATAAATTCTTTCTTTTAGGTTGGAATACGCTTGAGGGGAGAGCTTACAATTTTAATTGGCAAGACATG
This sequence comes from Siderastrea radians, assembly GCA_964017195.1. Classification (NCBI taxonomy): domain Eukaryota; kingdom Metazoa; phylum Cnidaria; class Anthozoa; order Scleractinia; family Rhizangiidae; genus Siderastrea; species Siderastrea radians. The sequence goes on along the minus strand of OZ024892.1, from coordinate 47,554,026 downwards.
GGGTGGAGATAGGTCAGAATGACAATTCCTTCTGTGTGACATCATCTGCTATTTCAAAGAAAATTGACAAAAAATCTCTGCTTACTATGCATTGCTTTTACAACCTGTCCCTGTGGCAAAATAAAAATCAAACAATGGGAAGCATTATTTATTTTTAGTTACTTCAGGTATCCTGATCATAACCTAGGAGTGCTACAAACTCCCTTTGTGTGCACTATTTAACCCACTTATTTGCCCCAAGATCAACAGGCATTCATGTTCTCCACACATCTAAGGTACTACTTGGGAGAATTTTGTTCAACATCAAGACTATGACTTTTATGTTTGATCAACTTTCTTTACTTTGCTTCTCACAAATATATGATGCCTGCAACAGGCCACAGACACTGAAAAATGTGAAGTGGTCAATAGATTGCAAGAGTTGTTCTGCAGGATGTTAGTATGTGTATTAATTTTACAATTGATACTAAGGTGATTCCATTCAGTTAACCCCTGGTGTGATAACACCAGGGAAGCCCTCTGTGTGTTATTAAGTGCTACCACAACAGTCATAACATAGTTGTCATTTATCCTGGTGTTCAATTGCTTGTTTTCAGCTGAAGAAAGAATTCCTAGTGAAGTGGAAATTCTCCTGGGTGGAGACAAAAAACAGGACAAGCAAGAACACAGACATTGAAAAGGAAAAGGGAAAAAGAATTTAGAGTAACTCCTTAAAGTGGATTAAGCATTTGGTGGAAAAAGTAGAAATATATTTATTGATATTTTTGTAATTTTTTGCCTATAATTAAAATGGACACTTGTTAATTAAAATGGGAATGAGGGCCCGGTTGTTCGAAAGCCGATTAGCGTTAACCTTGGGTTAAATTTTGTCCAGGCTTTCTGATTCTCTTGATGTTAAAAAGCGTTACCACTGCTAACTTCATGTGGCAATTTAAAGTAGCCAGAGTCAAACTGTTAAGTGAAAATAATTTACTGGAATCCACCTTGCTTTAAACAACCAGGTCCTGACATAGTCTGTTTCCTGACCATGATGGTCTGTTTCCATCAGATGGTTTTTAATTGGGGGAAAGGGGATTTCTGGTGAAAATTAATTTTTGTGTTGGGGAGATCAAAGTGGTTAAATTTGGCCTTTTATAATGTGTAATTTTACAAGAATAGTGCCATGTTATCACACTATACTTAGCCATTTTGACCTCACAGACAGTCATGATGTCCAAATTACACCATTTGCAAAGGAGACTGACATGGAATATTTTCTCTTGGTCACATATCCCATCCTGCATGCAATGACCCAGTGAAAAATGTTTTCCCCTCATAGTCCTCTTTGGCATCCATCCACATGAGCAAAACCAAATTAACTGTCTTTACTACCTTCAAGGGTTCAGGGGAAACATTGATGCTTATTTGGAAGATTTGAAATTTATCACAGCATCTCCCCCCCCTCCCCCCATCACCACAGCCTGCCTCCAACCTCCCTGTTCCTTTCAATAAATAAGTCTATAGGGAAGATGTTACTTTTAAAATAGGGGCAATTGATTCCCAACCGGCCAGGGGGACAGAGGGTACCCCCCCTGTATAAGCTATATAGATATCTACTACCCCAAGGGGTATGGCTTTTTGGTTTGAAAATGGGTATGGATTTTGACTGTTTTGGTCTGAAAGTCTGATTTGGGTACCAGATCTGAAAATGGGTATGGATTCAGAGGTTAGGGCTAAAAACATGTATTGGAAAGTTACACTGGAGAACTTGGCAGCACACCCCCCACTAAAAATTCCTAGGAGTACGCCCCTCCTCCTGGGATGTGAATATGCCCTGTATGAAAAATGACTAGTTAATTCTTAACCATCAGAGGTTAAATAAGGAAACAGTAAAAAATTGGGAAATTGAGTTGTGTTGATTGTGCTGAGCTTGGGACCACGTGCAGCTTATTTTCCCCAGAAAGTGGATAGCAATAGATTGCCAGTAGACTACTAACTTCTTCTGGTATTGGTCATCGAGTTAAAGTAAAGGGCTCTTAATTGTTCTGCTTTCTTATGAAAAGGTTGATAATCTTATTTTTATCGTTGAGGACACTCTAAGGAGACGTATGTGTAGGATATGGTATGTTGTATAAGCATTTCATTGGACCACAACCAATCAACAATAAAGGATTTCTAACTACCCCCTGTTGCGTCCACGTTTTGACACTTTTGAGTATTGTTAGTACTTGGGCCAGTAAAGGTTCTGGAAGAGACAATTTGTCAGTGTGGGGATGGGTGGTTGAAGAATTTCAGCTCATTTGTAGGAGTCACTCAAGGGTCATCTCATTGTTTACACTTTTGATAAACACTGGATTTTTTATAATCCTTCATTGTCAGCAAATTTCTTTCGATTTAGATACGACGGTGGAGAAGGAAATGCCGTTTCAACCTGAATAGAAAACTGACTTTATACCCACTGAGTGTGTCAACTCAAAATTTACTTAAAGACCAGGCAATTTTCAAGTTGGTTTTCATGCCCAGCATGTGGAGTCAATTTTCATACTGGCCATACAAAGTCGATTTTCATGCCGGGCATGAAAAGCCGATTTTCATGCCGGGCATGTAGAGCCAGATTTCATGCCGGGCATGAAATGTGGCTCGACCGAGAGAAGACTGGGCTGAGACGAGAACAAAAGTCATGCCGGGCATGAGATTTCGATTTTCATGCCGGGCATGAAAATCGAAATTTCATGCCCGGCATGAACTTTTTTCTTCTCAAACCCAGTCTTCTCCCGGTCGCTCGGTACGGATTGTCCCTGAGCAAAAGAACATCCCGGGCATGAACTTTTCCGAAACATGCCCTACCAAATTTTTTCCTCAATGAACTCCTCTTAAGTTTGCTTCCAACAGTTTTGGGTTTAGAGAGGCATGAAAAAATGCGTTACATGCCCAACTAGAGGGGATACCCGGTCGGAAGTAGTACATTTTCCCCTACATGCCATGATCCATGTAAAAAAGAGCCTTTGATTTTTAAGATCGTTGAAAATAATACCCACGAGGGCATTTCTTCATGCCTCTTATGTCTCAAAAGAGGTTTTCGTGACTCACGAGAGGTCGTTGATCATGTTTTGGCATTAAAATGGCCAAAAAGCATGCCTATTCGATTAAAACTGTAAATTTTTAACTGAAATTTCACTTTCCAAGCCGTTATTGTATTGTATTGTATTGTATTGTAAGTGCGAGTCGCGTGGGCGGAGCGAGTCACGGTCCGTGCTCGCGCCTCTCTGTCCTTAATTCCCGTCTCCTTTTATCCGAAGCGCTTGCCACGCGGTTTAGCCTACACCTAAGGAACGTCCACAATTAAGTCATTAAACAAGTTTATTAAACAAGGTGTGACATGTTTGCATATTACATGTAAAGGCATACTTCAAACGGCAAGCGCACCTAACATCCACTCTAGATAGCAAAGTTCTTTTTAACATAACAATATTTTTCTAATTGCCATTTTTACATCAGGTTTAGAGAATTTTCTGTACCCATGAAAGTGCTAAATCGATGTATGTACTGATTTTTTTATCATTTCAACAACAACAACAACAACATCGAAATACTTGAATTTCAATTCTTCCGTTTCATGCAAAAGGCAGAGACAGTTCCCATAACTACCTATAACCAGATTTTACATGATAATTAAGTGAATGGTGAATGTCTCTTCCACCACAACAGCTAGGATCTCTTGCAACAACAATATCGTCATACAGCTTGTGAGTTTAATACAACAATAAGTGGGCAATAAACTCAGATGAAATCGCTAATGCAGTAAGAAAGAACACAATTAGTCTCTCTCGAAATGATTAAAATGATTTGTCTTAGCACAACTACAAATTGCATCTTTTCAATCCTGTTGTGATAAATTTATCTACTTCCTTAGGAAGTTTAATAAACAGCAACAATAACATGAAATTTAACAATAACGTGAAATGTTTCTCTGTTTTGAGCAGTTTATCAGTATATATAAAAGAGGGGATATCAAAATCACCAACAGAGCCCAGAAAGGCAAATCAGTCTATTAGTCGCTCAAAAATGCGCCACTCTTCAAAAGTAGCTCCAATCGTTTGGGACAACTGGTGATAAATCTAGAGGCGACGACGTAGAAATGTTGACTCGCCAGTGTGGTCAAAACATCCCAGATATCCGGTTATCTCATCGAGACCTAAATTCCTTTCAATAATAGAAATTATTAAAAACTGGACTAGGTATATTGGATTTCTACCATTCTGATTGGCTGAATGGAGCCAGGCTATCAGCTCATATACCTGCTGTGACCAAATATGGACAATGAACACTCAACAACAAAATGAACAAAGTGAGCTGGAAGTTTTTTCCTCGCCAGCAACCCGGCGAGAAAAATAGACAAGAAAAATCACTTGGCAGCGAATTTGAATTACTGAAGCAAAAATTCCAACAGCGTCACTAACAGCGTCATCTAACACAAGTCAAAATTGTTTGAAGAAACTGTGTAGAAAAAGAAATTAGAAATTTAAGCATTGAGCGTTGTGTTTACAATTAATTTCTTTCATCGATCGTCATGTCGATCATTAAAATTGAACAAACGGTAGGTTTTATCAGGAAGCCTTTCCACTTCAAAATATCAAGACAAGACAAAATAAAGCACAGTGAAATGGGGCAGAAGCATTTAATAACAACTGTCACACATTCATGACTATTCGGTGCGAAAATCATGAAGCACTAAACAAACTACAGCTGCAAACTACCAAGAAGGCCGAAGGAAGGGCGAAATTTTTTCGGCTTTAACACACAAAATTGACACTGGTTTACCTGCACTCGTTGTAGCCCTGTGTTCCAACAGGTCCAAATGCTCAGATAGAAATCGGATGCCATGTAAACGGAGTTGAATCGCTTTTCCAGTTGTTTGAATGATGTTTTTACCATTCCGTCCGCAACCTCTAAACCGAGAACAACTGCATTTTGAGCTTTGCATTAAACAAACTATGATGGTGAATTCTAATGTTCCTCGCTACAGTATTCTTGCTTCTGAGCTGCATAGAAATTACTTCTTCAAGTTCAAATTGGTTCTGTCTTCATTTCGATCAAACACGCACATGATGGCTCCGTTGTGCGAACAGAGTACAAACTTGTTCTGTTTCAACTCCAGCAGCTAATATGGCCGGTGAAATTGTACAGCTTCAATCCGCTTTGAACGATGATTACAACAATGTTTCGGGAAAAATAAAACAGGTACCATATTTCAGAGCCAACAATTAGAAGATTTTTTTCCCAAACTTGTGCCACTTCGTTCACTTTCGAGCAGTTTTCATTGATTCATTCAGCTTTGCAATGAAACGCTGCAACACTTCGCAAGGTTTTGGCGCCTTTTTCGTTCAGTCATGTGATCGATTCTTGCTCCCTTTTTATCCCTTTTCTCATTTTTCTCTTTCTTTCTTGATTTTTTTTAACAAAAATAGTAGTTAAGTTTTTAATAAAACAATTATTCTACTCGGGCTTGCTGGATATCAAATGATTATAACCAACTCGGCGCTACGCGCCTCATTGGTTATCTATCATTTCATATCCAGGGCGCCCTCGTAGAATAATTGTTAATTATACATTGTTTAAGCTTTCAAACAAAACACTGAGTGATGTAAGAAATCTTATTGGCGCTACATGACAGTGGCAGGTAGTAAAGTTGCAAACCGTTAATATTACTGCCAGTAAATATGAACCGGAGAAAATACCGAGGCATTACAACGTTCAGTATCACCTTCCAACCCCAAATCATTTTCTCCTATTTTGGCTGGTTGAATTATTTACGGAAAGTGAAGATCAAACGCGTCAAGAATTTCACAACGGTTATTTTGTCGAGACCACCAAATAATTTTGCTTACAAAATAAGAGGTAAGTCAAACCAATCACCTACATAAACAGCGCAGATCAGCAAATTGTTCGGGTCGTCACTCAAAATCGATAAAAGAATGCATTTCACATAGTCACTGAAATGAATGTGGACTTTACGGAATCATAGCTTGCGGATGGCCTCGATATTTAACCGCTGTTGAAAGTCCACCTTTCGTTGCTCCTAAGTTCTCCCAACAGCTGTACCAAGAACGCTTCCTCAGCCTCTCTTTCGTCTGGAATAACTGGCAGACGAATAGTCATGAAACAGGTTTGATGAGTTATGACCCTGTGTGCACGGCTGACGTCGACTCTGATGCTGCCCCCACGAGCGTTTGGTGATCCCGTTGTGTAACGAAGAAAGTCGCGGAGAAGGTCTTCATCATCACGGTGCTCCGTTAAAAAGGTCAGCAACAGATTGAATACACGGCCAGCCCCATCTTCGTCTGAATCCAACTCGAGACGCTCAACTATTTCCTCATATATGGGACGCCGCTGTTGCTCGTACCAATGAGATATCGCCTGTCCAGTTATTCCAGAAAATGCCCTGCCAGAAACGCTCTGAAAACCCACTTGCATCGCGGTGAGAGCTGCCCTCGGGGCTTCCAGTAGGCTGAACCGAGCAACATTTACCAACAAAGAGCGCATCTGGCAAGTAGCGGGGAGGGATGAGACATTAAATTCCCGCAAGATTGCGAGAAGGTCCTCCCTCCTACTGGCTACGAATTCTCGTGGCTCTTCCTCTTGATAGGAGAGTAGCGGTGACAGGAGGTCGCGTTCCCTTTCACTTAACGTTGACAAGAAATCGGCCACTAAGGCGTCTTCGTCCTTGTCACCTTCAAGACCAAGGAGAGTCCGGCATACAACTTGGCAGATACATGCCAGAGGAAATTGGCCAAGTACAGCGACCGTGTAGGCCAGGATGCGACCAATAATCTCCCACAGCTGACTGTTGTATGCCGGGGAGAGAGTGGGGATTGATAAGTCGCCACCCTGCGTTTGGAACATACGTCCTCTAACGGCATCCCAAAACAGGGCGAAGACTTCCCTTGTCACGCCATCCCCTACTCCCACATCGTTGTCGAAATACACCCTTGGCCAGTGTGGAGTATTTGCAGCCTGTCCCCTGAAGTGGTGGAGGAACGTTTCCACTATGCAATCAGGCGCTCTGCCCTCGCAATTTATTGTTCTTGTCTGCCCACTAGAGGAACTGCATTGTGCCGTCCATCTGTTGATTATTGCCGATAACCTGAGGAATAGTATATTTTATAGACACGTGAGCCTACCTTCCTGAAAAATTTAATGAGAGATTTAAGATGTTGTTCGTGGGGTGCAGTTCCAAAGGTAGAAATATGAAATATAAATCTATTTATCGAATGGACTAGTCGAGAGAATCAGAACTCACCCGTTTGCTGCTGTTTCACTCTCTCTTGAACCTGGAAAGCGAAATTGATATTGCATGACAAGCAGTCCCATACCTACAGGTACATGGCTTGACACATACATATTCACCCCAGGGCGCCTGAGCTATGCTGGTTGTGGTAGCCATCATCTTTGAAGCTGTTTTGTTTCTATTGATGGGTGCCTTTCTAAAACACAGGTGCACTGAAGACATAAGGTAACCTGGCTCCATGTGTCAAGGATTGAGGAGGGGGAGGGGGGGTGATTGAGAGTGTTGGCACGGTGGGATAAAACGGCTACATGGCTTGAAGTCTATTCCTCGTTAAGAGGCTAAAAAATACGGAGTAGATGCCATTAATTAAACTCTGGGGGTAACATTTAACATTTGGCTAAGCAAAATACCTAAAACATTCCTTTAAAATAACCTACCACCACACATTTCACACAGCGCTATGCGCCTTCGGTTAACATAGGTACAGCTGTGACAAAACCACTCTGAAATTAAAGAACCATCTGTTAGAAAGTTGCCTTCTTCTATAGCTCCGCTAGCGCCTTTCACGACCTCGGTCTGTGATTTTCGGTCTCAGAGAAAAAAGTATCCGGCGATTGTACCCGGATGTGTAGAAAACAACTCGAGAAACAGGTTGCCTCCATAACATAAATTGCATCTTGGTTATTGATTCGTCTTTCATTTTTACTTTAATAACCTTCACCTGAAATAACAAATTGCAATAACGCTGCAAAATGAGTTTCAGAGACGTTTTTCTTCAGAGGCTGTTGTAATGCAGCCATGCGGTCGTAATTAAGAGTTCCGATAAAACATGTACACCGCGTCCTTTACATCATATATTTTTCTCCCGTTTAGAAGTAATTAAATTTCCCTGGTATTGCAAGAGCCTCCATGTGTTGCTGTAAGCCAAGGACTTTAGGCAAAAGGGCTTTTAAATGTAAAGAAAGATTTAGTTCTCACGTACCAGTGGACGTCAACTCAGACAAACGGCGGCGCATGTTGTAATCCGCCAGTGTTTCGTCCTCGTTGTCTATGCTGGAGGGACTGTTAAGATGCTAGCAAAAAAAAACAAATAAGTAAATCAATCAATCAAAATAAAAATCAACGCATTACATGGTAAAAGACCAGCAGAAATCGTTTGACGTACATACCTGGTCAATGTCCTGTACAGTGTCATCAAGATTAACTGGGCCCGGATGTGGACGTCTGACAGACACCTGTGTCGAACAGAAAAGTGGTTACTTTAAGCTCAGCTGAGGCGGAGAAACATTTTTCCCACTAATAATCTGCTCTTGGTGTTTTTAACCAAAAGAAACGTAAATGAATCGGTTAACTTAATATTTTTTGGCATAGACTGCTCATATACGAGGGTACAAACCCTTCTCTGTTTTTGTAAACAAAATTGCTCCCGTCTAAGGTAGGTGTTCGTAAGAGGGAGTTCAAAAGCACATGGTCAACAAAAAATTGTTCTTTTAGAGGTAAATGTGGAAAAACGTCTGCATGGTATTATTTAAGGTTGAATTCAAACCTCCAAATCGTGACTTGCGTCTTCTATATCCCTCTGCGGAAGTTGGTCCTGGTACCAAAATTATTAACATGATTAGCATGAAACGAATATTTCACATTCAAATCAACATTAAAAAGGGAACATTTCTTAACGGGTCAAAACATTGAATTGTAAACGTATGATAACCATGTTACCTGTCTAGAAGAGTCTCCTGTGGTCTGCACTGATCGTCGTCGTGGCTGTGACTCGTTAGCTGGTGCCTGTAGATGAAAACTTTGATATTTGACATACCTGTATCGTATTATCTAGGTAGATACCGGAAACCAAAAAGGCTGCATTTTGTGTATCTTAGACAGCCAAAATTAGTCGAAAGGAGAAAAACACACGAACTAAATAAATAGAAAACAAAACCAAGCCAAATAAAAGAGCGTAAAAATGCTCGGTTATATGATTACAAACAAAAAAAAGATACTTACGTCGTGTGATCGTCGATCTTGCTGAATTGTGCCATCATCCTGCGATGTTCTGCCAGGACCTCCATAAGATGTAAATGCTGTTCTGTTTGCATCTCTGCTTGCCTTCGGAATAGTAATTCCAAAGCAGAAAATGCAGCTGAAACAGCAGGGAACTCACTGTTGTTGGAGTTTGTTGTTGTTGTTGTTGTTGTTGTTGTTAATGCTGCAATAACTGTAACTGGAGGTGTTGCTTCTGGCGCATCTGGTGTCGTTGTTGTTGTCGCTAGGTTGGTTGCAGGTGTTGTTTCTGCTGGTGCCATTGTTGCTGTTGTTGTTGTCGCTGTTTCCGTTCTTGCAATTGCAAGTTCAGTTGTTGCTCCTTCTGACGTTGCCGATGCAGTGGTGAGTGGCGCTGCTAATGTGGCCATTGTCGTTGAATTTCCAATAAGCGGATTTGCAGACGGAAAGTTCGTCTGATTCATAACATTCTGACTACGATTTTCGACCGAAAAGCCGTAGGCCGAAGTGTCAACACCAAGCCCAGTAGGAACTGATGCGGAGGACCCGTACAATGGCGTCGGAAAAGAATCAATTGACAACGTGTTCCCATCTTGTTGCTGGTATGAATTAGGAGGTACCAAAGAACCATAAAGGGAACTCAGGCTACCATCTCCGGAAGGCAGAACTCCAGGGGCGAAGGGACCACTTACACTTGGAATGAAACCTGTAGGTAAGTACGTGTTGAATCCGGGTAAAGAGGGGAGATGCTGCTGACTCCGCGGTTGGGAAGCATCGGGTATTGGGGGGTTGGCATATCCATTACTACCGGGGCTGGGAGTGGGATTGGGAACTATAACGAGAGCCCCCCTCCCAACAGCCTCCCGCAATTCTTGGTAAGAGGAGAATGTAATTAGACGAAGTCCTAGACCTTGCGTTCTTTTATAAAACGAACAGGGAGTGTTATTTCCACTTAAAGGGGAACTCCGGGGTAAAAACGACCTTATTTCAGATATTAGGTCTATATTTCTACTTCCAATTTTCGATAACCGATTTCACTGATTGCTTGTCGTTGAGTAGGTACTTTGTCTTAAAGACGAGCAAAAATGTGATTAGAGTGCCGCCATCTTGGAAATTGATTGCCTGCTCAGAAAAGGGTCAGCGTATCAATGGATGACGTCACAACGTCAAACGTAATTCGATATTTGCGCGTCTTCCAGTTGTGTACAATATTTTGCATCAGTCTACGGGGGTTTTCTCTACCGAATATTGCTGTTAAAATGTCAAACTCTGGGTCAGAATCCGATATCTTCGACGAAGAACAAGACTATCAAAGGTCTGCCATCCAGCCGTATCAGTTTGAACCGCGGGTGAACTCGGATGAAGCTGATAGCAACGCTGAAGACCTTCCAGATGATGAGTCCATGGAAAGCGGCGACGAACTAAATTCCCGATTGGAAAATTCAGACTGGTATGTAGTGGCCCCGTTGGCTTTCATGCTAATGTAATTCCTTCACTGACCACTTACTGATCATTTGTTAAATAAACTCATGTAACTCAGCTGCGTTGTTCGTATTTCTGCTCTTTTCTAGTAAGCGAAGTCTAAAGTCAAATCAATTTCGTTGCAAGGTCACCACTCGTGTCTTTGAGATTTTTAATTAAAATGAAAAGCGAAGGCCGAGCTTTTCTGACCGCCTTTAAATAAAGTGATGTTATTAAAGTCAGCTGCGGTGTTCGTATTTACTCTTTTCGTCTTGTTCACTTTTCAAACAGCGTATTGCATTTAAGCTTAAGCTTATATGTTTTTGAGATTTTTAAAAAGATTTAGAAGGAAACGTCGCTTTCCTGACCGCTTCGCTACTTGGTCGATTGTGCCGCTCCACTTGCTTAATTTCGCTGGAGAAACCTGTTGTCAGGTACACAGACAAACATACATCGTTGAAAAACTTAATTTATTGGTGTGAATGTTCGTCAGTTGCTTATATTTATGGTTCCTGATTATAGTTGCCACTACCGATGTGTACCTGCCTCTTTATTTACGAAATCAAGAGATTATGTACATTAACAAAAATCAAAATTACAACCGGGATTTACAGCAGAAGTAAATGGCATATATACAGAGGCATTGCTGGCCTTGTTCGTTTTGTTTACAGTTCCTTAAATCCAACTCGAATAGCAGGAAAAAGCGGACTTACTTTATCATATATTATAGCTACAAAATCTACAATTGTAAGCTCTCAGTGCTTCTTTTTTTGGTTCCCACTCGAGTGGTGGTATTTCTGAGGCCTCAAGACCATGTACTTTTTATAATTCAGGTGTTCGTGTGACAATTGCCAGATCATGGGAAGAGTGGAGGCATGCGTATGTTGCCAAGAAATTGAGCAAGTTAAAAATAAACTTACTGAGGCTGTAACTTGTGGTGAATGCCAAGAGCAACCCACATGTATTACCCAGCACCCGGGTTTTCATCCAGTCTGCATAAATAGATGGGTGTTGCAAACAGCTTGGTATCAATACAAGCAGCAGTATAAAGAACCTTATGATGGGCCAGAGAATAAACTTTTCAGACACATAGCTTACAGACAATTAGCCCGATGGTGCTGGGGAATTCTGGGAAAAGAAATCAGGGTTGTGCTACCATCTTGTGCGGTTATGTGCATACGCAACTTCTATCCTCCACCTGGGCCAGAGGAAGAGTTTGTCTTCGAAGGCTTTCGATGTGCAGATGAGTGATGTCACACCAACTCAAATTTTCTAGCTAGCGAACTGTAAAAAGAAAGTACAACTAATAATTGTAAAAATGGCATACGATTTTAAGATTTTTTCTCGAAATTCCAGTTTCTGATCTGCATGCTACCTTGATTCATTGTGTGCTTGCTCTTCAATTTTTCACCAGTTGAAAATTGCATTTCTAATAGTTCAAACATGTACAGAGGATATGAATTGTATCAAGCAAAATTAGCATTGTTATTAGAGTGCTTTTCAATTGAGTGTCAACAGTGTTTCAGTTCTTGTTTTTTTGGGTTTTATACCTTTATGGCTTGCTATGAACTATCACAATGTTAATGTGTACTTGACACCCACATGTACTTGGTTCGATTTCTGTGTAGTTATTGGCATTGTTTTCTAATGCCATTATAAGCCTAAGTGATTACTTTGGGTTTGGTTTTATGACACTTCATTGAAGTAAAAAGACATGAGAGTATTTTTGTGGTATGTTGTATTGCACATTCCAAGCAACTGCTCTTTGTGCGCACAATATTACATAATTGTATTATTATCATTTGTATTGTTGTTTTTGACCTGTTGTAAGTAGGAAACCTAAAGGAAATTCAATACTGGCATCTGCACTATGCAGTAGCATAAAGCTGCATTGGGATGTGGTGTGTAAAAGGGTATGGGTGACGTAATCATAGTGATGGGTGTAACCATGCAATAGAATGGCATCCCATCCAGGGGTGGGGGTAGTGATATTCCCAGGTGCTCTGTGCTACAGAAACTGGGAGGAGCTCCAGAAGTGTGGGCCTCTTGTGTGCACCTTTCCCTTAAAATAGTATGGTAGTATCAGTTAGTGGGTGCATGGTGGTGTAGTGGTTAGCACGTTGGACTTCAGATCTGAAGATCAGTGGTTCAACGTCCAGTTCCTGCCATCATGTTGTTTCCTTAGACAAGATACTTTGCCCCATATTATCTCTCTCCACCCAGGTGCATAAATGGATACCAGCACCATTCTGCTGGGGGTAATCCTGCGATGGACTAGCATCCCGTCCAGGGGGGGATAGAAATACTCTCAGTTGCTTCGTGCTACAGAAGCCGGGATAAGCTCCGGCCATGTGGGTCGGATATGTATCGTTTCATCCTATTATCAGTTAATTAAATCTGGAACGATGTTGCTGTATTGCATCTGCCTTAGTTGGTGCAGGTTCTGAGGCAATATTCCTTGGTAGCTGAACAGGCACGGGCTCTGCAACTGCATTTCCCTGCTCTACACGTCTGATAACGTGGTAAAGGAGTTCTGACAAGTGACGGTAGGATTTTTTCTCATTAATGGGCTTTACCACCCATCTCTTGTTTGCTTTTGGAAAGCAAAGTTTGTACCGTGCCTCTCCTGCCTGTTCCCCTGACTTCACCAAAGCTTGACTGCGACCAGTGTTCGCATTGTTGTCTAGAGCGGCAAGTTGGGTTCTAGCAACCATGCCCTTGTAGGAGAAATGCTCTCGTTTTGAGGCATACTTTAACATCATAGAGTGGTAGACCTCAATTTTGCCAGTATGACAAAAGTCGGTCAGTTTAGCCAAATCCTTAAGGAGTTTGGGATTTAGAACCACTTCCTCTAAAGCTAAGTGAGCCTGTGTACCTGGCTTGAGCCAACAGACTTTCTTAGCTTCAGAGGATGAAATGCGCCTGTGGCAGCACTGATGAAATAGGGTGTTCCCTGACCACTTGTGTTTGTTGGCAACATGATCCAAGACCGACTTCCACTTTTCACGTAGAAGCTGCACACTACCATTGCAAGTTGCAGCACACCACCAAAGATGATTTGAAATGGACTGTATCCATGGAGCCAGTTGCTCACAGCCCTTTTGTTTGGCTTTGTTAGTGAGCTTTTTGACCACCCACTTGGAAAGGTGCCAAACATCATATTGGTGTTTTATGTGCGGGAAGTCTTTGGTCATGCAACTGCTGATAGACACATGGCGGTCTGTTGTAACCCTGCTGATCTTCACCCCTTTCTCCTCCATGTCCCGTATGCAGCGAGTGAACCCCTCTTTCTCCATAGCATTTGATGAGGATACTTCTGATACTTGGACGACATTGAAGGCCACCACATCTCCTGAGTCCTCGTCCATTAAAGTATAGGTTCCATATTTGGCACAGTGGCCTGGGCTGTCACATCTTCCATCACCATCAAGATTGACAACTTCCTTGGAATTAAGTTTTTCAATCTGACGTGTACTTTCAGCCTCCCATGCCTCATTTACTACTGGGAACAGGTATTTCAGTTGGGTGTCATAAAAAACACTTTCACTGAAAAACTGAAGGTTTAAGCATGAGGCAAGGCGACTGAAAGCAGCAAAGGTGTTACCTGTAAAGAGAATAGAGGCTGCCAGTAATAAATTTCCTATAGGTTTCCTTTTTACAACAGGCTGAGACTCCCATGTCGTTTTACAGCCACTGTGGCAAGTAACCTCTATTGATAGCATACTGCCAACTGTTTTTCTCTTTTGTTCAATAACAACATCTCCACATTCTTGACATCTTTTAAATAAATTGTTTAACTTAGAATCAAACACTAGAAATTTCTTTTCACTGTCAGGAGTGTCAGAGGGCCCGTCAAAGTCATCTTCAGATGACATTACTTCATCGTTGTCATAAAATTTTTCCTCTTTGGGTAATTCCCAGTGAGGGTCCAGATCTTTATCATCACCATCATCATTATCCACATCACTGGCATGATCAACATCAGTTTCATCTTGCCCAAGCTTGATATCTAGTTCATGCAGTGGGGGCAGGGGGATGGTATTGAAGGTGCCATCATCATAGCTGGGGAAAATTAAACTGGGAGGTGCCTGCTTGGCATAATTGTGATCTTTCAATACCTTCCATTCTGCAGCATGAACATGTTCTGGGACTAAGGGCTCAGTTTGAATGGGAAGGGAAACTTCAATGTTTGCTTTCTCACCAAAATGGTCATTGCTTGATTGTTCAGAAGGCTCAGTTTGAATTTCAATACTTCTAAGGGTGAGTGGCTCAAAGCAGCATTGGATGCCAATGTCATGCATCCCTGGGTTTGAAGGACCAGGTTCTACATCAGGATCCACAGGACCTAGTTCAACATCCGGTTCCACATCATTATCAAGAACAAGCTCATGATCTGTTGACCTTTCTGGAGTTGAGCTTAACCTGTCATCACTGTCTGCAACCAAGAGTTCTTCAACAGCCTGATAGAACAACATAAAATATAACTGAGTTTTTTTCTGTGAATGGGGTACTTTTTGAATACTTTCAAGGTTTTAATCTAAATATGTCCTTCAAAATTTAAATGAACAGCAGGAACACGAAATATTTTTTTTTAATTGTGTGACTGCCCCAAAGAAAAGGCACAGTAAAACGTAACCGCAAGGTTAAATTAATATGGTAAGGCCGTAATAAGCTCAAAGCGTATTTGTTAGTTTCATTACATGTATGCAAGGGCATAAGGGATTCGCTCAAGAGAAATGAAAAAAGTTAATGTAGAAGAATAAGCAAAATTTTCAACAAACTGTTAACCTAATCTATGCCACTAAAGTTAAAATGAGTTCGGTGCAAAGAAAATCAAAACAATCAGTACACAGACAATCAAAACATCTGCAAATTTATAGGCCCGATTTCAACGCTACAACTTGTCCACTTTCATGATAAATGATTTGTGCAGACCGAAAAATTTAAGTTCTTGCATGATGCTGGTGACTATAACAACTGATCATCTAGTTGTTCTATTTAGGTTTCATAATCAATTAACGCTTGCACGATCTCAGCGCGAATGGGCAGCCGAATTAGGCCGCAGACAAACCGTAGCGCGAAAACAAACCGGGTCGGCAAATCCAACAAAATTATTTTTCTACAGTTTAAATCTTCGGCGTAAATAAACAGTAGGTAATAAAGCACTAACTTCTCGATGCCTTTGTTCTTGGAGGCGAAGTTCAGATGATAATCGCGGCATCTTTGGTTTCGGTCCATAACTATAGCTAAACACGGAAGGTATAGCGTCGTCTTTTAAATCTGCTTTACCCTTTTGCCCCATTAACTGTGCACGAAAGTCGACCTCAAAACAGCTCGGCAAGAAATGGTCACTGCAAACATGACAGTTTTCCAGTGGAGGCATATCCAAACGTCTTATCCTTTTAAGCCATGCGTCGGTACGGTGGTCCTTCGGGATCTTGTGGTAGCTCACCGTCTTTCCCGTCTTTTCTGAGTAATTTTTGCAACCAGGAACTATGCAGCTCACCATTGTCGTCAAAGAAGCAAAATTCAAGTAGGCAAGTTAATATCACACGTAAAACTCGAAGCGAAGAGCACACGGAAAACGAGAGCAAGAACTGTGTTCTAGCATATTATGAAACTCCCGCGAAAAGCCTTTGACGTTGTGACGTCAGATCACACTGCTGACCAAGGTAACGCGGCTCTTTTTTTCCAAGATGGCGGAACTCTATTTACGTTTTTCAGCCGTCTTTCAAGTAAAATATATACTTTGCTACAAAAGATCGGTGAGAAAAGATATCGAAAATTGAAAGTAGGTATGTAGACCTATTATCTAAATTGAGTCCATTTTTACCCCGGAGTTCCCCTTTAAGGTGCCAAAATACCGTCTCACATACAGCAGGAATTCGCTCTCGGAGTTAAAGTTTGTGGGGCATGGTATTGACCCGGACGAATCTGATCCAAGGGGATAACCATAGCCTGAACCAGAGTTCGTCAAGGAAAGTAGCTGTGTATGAGACGGTACGGTTGCAGTGCCCGGTGGAAGGCAGATGACGGTAATGCGAGGTGGCTGGTCATTCCTTGCCCTTTGTCTGCTGTTTGATCCCCTGCCTCCTTGTGACCGTGGAAAGTTCCTACTTAGTTCGTCGGAAAAGGACGAACGGGCCGCTTGTAAGACGTCAACAAGCCTTTGGCCCGCCTGTCTGACGTTTCCACGAACATTGGGAAATTGTTGCGGGACTGGAGGCATCGTCAGGGACTGTGGAGAGGGAAACGTCTGCGAGATCTGTCGAGTGTCGGGTTGAGTTATTCCAGATGCATACGGTTTTTGAAGTTGTGCTTGGACTTGTTGCGTTATTTGTTGATTGGGCAAGTGTGGTTGCATTTGTTGTACAAGTTGTTGCTGCGGGAGTTGTTGCTGCAGTTGTTGTTGAAAGTACTGCATTTGCGGTTGTTGCTGTTGCTGATGTAGCATTTGCGGTTGTTGCAATAGCTGGGGGTGATACTGCATTTGGGGTTGGGAAAGTTGTTGTTGGTGCGCCAGTTGTTGTTGTTGTTGTTGTTGTTGTTGCACTTGAGGTTGGTTTAGATGGAGTTGAAGTTGGGAATGTTGGTTCGGCGGTAACGGTTACTGTGGTAGCAGCTGCTGTTGATGCTGCCCCATTTGAGGTTGTTGTTGTTGTAGTTGTGGTTGAGTGGATTGTCCTTGATACGGTAGAAGTTGCGAGTGCTGTTGCGGCTGCAGTTGTTGCTGTTGCAGTTGTTGGTGCTGCTGCCCCATTTGAAGTTGCTGATGTTGCAGCCCCAGTTGAGGTTGTTGCTGTTGTTGCTGCCCCAGTTGAGGTTGCTGCTGCTGTTGTTGTTGTTGTTGTCGCTGTAGCATTTGCAGTTGTTGTATTTGCAACTGCTGTTGCTGAAGGAGTTCATTTTGAAATGGTGACACGCAAGTTGCACGTGGTGTCAACTTATGTCGGCAATATTCAAACAACGGCAGAGTGTATAGTGCTCAAACACTACCGATGATCGTGAACATAAAAAGGGCGATGTATTGTTTCAACTAAGCTTGTACTTCAATGGCTTAAACTATCAATAAGCCCAGCACAACCCATGGAAGCTCACTGTCTCCCAGGTCACGACTGGTTTTGTCACTAACTTTTTAGCCTTACCTTAGCACATCAGCACATCCGAGGAGGAGTATTAGCGGCGGTAACGCAATACACAGTCTCATACTTTTATGAAAGCTCGAGTAAAAATTAAAATACAGTGACAGTGTAACTAGCGAATATAAAGGCCCGTGGAAAGTCTATAAATGACAACAGAAACGAAAAGAAGTGACAATTTTACTTTATTATCAGTCGTATCTGAAGACGAAGTTAAATATGTCGGAATTTCCCAGTGATTGGTATGGTCACGCTGGCAAGGTTGCAAGTTTCTGTTCAGTATTACTGTAATTCCAAACTTGCGAATACTTGTGACTGTGTATAGATACTAGAATCATAGAACCAGCTGAGCAAAATATTACTATCCTTGTTGGCTGCAATACTGTTGGATATATAGATATATTTCCAACACTAGCTATTGATAAGTACATGCCGTGACTGGCGGTAACAATGATGACAACTAATCATCTAAGAAATCATGACCTCATGATATCTCTCCGGATATCGTGCTACCAGGATATCTTAAGATATCATGACGTCATGATATCTCTCCGGAAAAGAAAATAACATAATATCATTTAGCCAAGATATCATGATATCATGTTATCACGAGATATCATTAGTGATATCATGATATCTACTTTTGACCGCGATGGCCCGCCACAGTCTTGCCCAATTTAATGTCAAGGGATCGAATTTGGTGTTATAAAATTGGATGTTGCGGCATAGAATTTACTCTTATCGGATTTAAGGTCACAGGATAGAATTTGGTGTTACCAAATGTGATGTCACAGGATAGAATTTAGTGTTGCCGCATGTGATGTCACAGGATGGAATTTAGTGCTGCCGAATGTGATGTCACAGGATAGAATTTAGTGTTGCCGAATGTGATGTCACAGGATGGAATTTAGTGTTGCCGAATGTGATGTCACAGGATAGAATTTAGTGTTGCCGAATGTGATGTCACAGGATAGAATTTAGTGTTGCCGAATGTGATGTCACAGGATAGAATTTGGTGTTACCGAATGTGATGTCACAGGATAGAATTTAGTGTTGCCGAATGTGATGTCACAGGATAGAATTTAGTGTTGCCGAATGTGATGTCACAGGATAGAATTTAGTGTTGCCGAATGTGATGTCACAGGATAGAATTTAGTGTTGCCGAATGTGATGTCACAGGATAAAATTTAGTGCTGCCGAATGTGATGTCACAGGATAGAATTTAGTGTTGCCGAATGTGATGTCACAGGATAGAATTTAGTGTTGCCGAATGTGATGTCACAGGATAGAATTTAGTGTTGCCGAATGTGATGTCACAGGATAGAATTTAGTGCTGCCGAATGTGATGTCACAGGATAGAATTTAGCGTTGCCGAATGTGATGTCACAGGATAGAATTTAGTGTTGCCGAATGTGATGTCACAGGATAGAATTTAGTGCTGCCGAATGTGATGTCACAGGATAGAATTTAGTGTTGCCGAATGTGATGTCACAGGATAGAATTTAGTGTTGCCGCATGTGATGTTACAGGATGGAATTTAGTGTTGCCGAATGTGATGTCACAGGATGGAATTTACTCTTATCAGATTTAAGTCACAGGATAGAATTTGGTGTTACCGAATGTGATGTCACAGGATAGAATTTATTGTTATCGAATTGGATATCTCGGGATACAATTTAATCTTACCGAATTTGTTGTCTTAGAATGTGACTTAGTGTTATCGAATTTAGAGTCACAGAATAGAATTTGGTGCATAATTGATAAATTAATGGACCAGAATTCGGTTGGACAACCGAAAAATTAGAAAGTCAATTTTGGCGGGGATCACACGCCATACTCAGTAAGCTATTTTAATAGGTCGGACTTTCTGGCAGCTTCTCGGCCGTACACTATACTTGTTCAGTTCATATTTTAAAACCCTGGTAATGCCTCTTCTTCCGAAGACTTAAAAGTAGCTGGCTCCATAGTTCTAGCGAAGGAAACTTCGTCAGTGTGATCTTACGGTAGAGGAAGGCTGGAAAATCAAACATTTCCGGTAATACCGCAGCTGCATGCAGTTGAATAAATGTTGGATTCTTTTGTCGTACAATTATGCTTAAATTATGCAAGAATGATCTGCGTGGACAACTCTACTTGTGAACGGGCTTTTTCGAATTAGTTCGTTGATGGAGTTTACCAAAGACTTCCGTTTTCGATTTTGTTCGATTGCTGGACGCAATGATGCTTTGACTGAACCCTATTTTTTTCGATTGTAGCTCTGCTTCACTTAGTTCAAACAGACATGGCGGAAGCCATTTTACGAGAAACCATGGCTCACTTATGTCTTAATTTAAAGAATAGCCAATACTTTGCTTTGTCTGAGTATAACTTCGATAGGGTTGCACTGTATTTTAAAACCTATTAAAACAGATCTCCATCGAGAGAAAATTTTGTGGAATACCCTCTTTCATATAACGATCAAGACAAACAGAGGTGTAAACGATATGCTAACCTCATGAAGTGTCCATCAAGACACTGTCTGCAAAATCGGTGGCCACATACGCTCGTTTGAATTGCTTCTTTCAAGGGTAACTGGCAGATTGGGCAAAGAAAATCTTCCTCGACAGCATTCACAAACTCCTCATCGTATCCACCAAGCGACGGAATTGCTGCAGCTTCCGCCATACTTTGATCGAGCACCGCTGCTCGCAAGGGTGGATGAGTAAAAACGAAAGTATCAGATGGCGTCGGTTCAGTCATGGATGACCTTGAATTTTTCATTTCTTAATTCTTATTGACAGCCAAAAATGGAAATTTGAAGCATTAGCCTGTCACGCATAACATGCGTTGCAATTGTTTCCTTTTCTTGGAGCGTGAGAGAGGCGAAACCGGGGCCCTAAGCTTCCTATCCGGGGAAATGAAATTTCGTATCCCAAAACTTTTTTCAGGTGAACGACATATACTAATGTACATATTTGTTAAACGTGATCATTTAAACGTGGTCATTTTCCACTTCTGGGATTTTATTTATCTTTTTTCCATATTATGCATTCCAGCTGGATAGGTTTTGAGCCTTTCTCTAAGAGTATTTATTCATTCATTACTACCCTTCGCACACCGCGCAAAAAGCACAAGTAATAACACAACGACAATCATGGAGTGTGACTCGTGCTGGGTGCGTGATGGACAGCATGGACCAGCGCTTTATTAAACAAGATTATGAAGAATGCAAGTATTTACAATAAATTGTGATAACATAAGCGGAATAACACCGCAGCTGACGCACAAGGTAAAACGAAGAAAAAACTGAACAATTACAATGATCATAATAAATATAACGAAATGCATTCAATACTTAAGATCAACCGAATACACCTACAGTACTATAGAAAATGAAATTAAAGACAGTGCAAGTGCAGTTACATGAATAAAAAGCATAACGAAAGAATTAAAGCTAGGAAAAAATACAATGCTTTAATACGCCGCCAGGTACGAAAACCCGGGATAAAAACCCCATTGGGACAAAAAAAAAAACGGGAACGTATTCCTCGATCGAATGCAGCTTATAGAGCTCCGAGGGTTAGAGCTTTAGACTAAATTCCTAATTTTAAGTTTGGCTCCACCCGGCGACTGTCCAAAAGGCGAGATAGCCAAAAAATGCTAATACCTCGATATTTATACAAATATTTATTAGCATACCGTCAAACGTAGTTACGTAATCTTAAGTGTCAAAATAATTAAGAACAAAAGGCTATCACAAACGTGATGAAACATAGGCACGCAATGCGTGCTGAGCCAATGACGTTTTGTTCCGCAATATGGTGAAATTTATGAACACAACCTATGGGTTTCACACCACTGCAGTGCGGACTGTGCGGTCCCCTCCATCTTCCCTAACAACTTGCAGCTAATGTGACAAGTCTTCGCCAGAGCAAGGAATATTCATTTATCATAAAACAGGGCAACGAAGCAGCGTGACTGCGTGACAGTTAACTATAGCGTGACATTAGACTTGTGTGCGAAGTAAATAAAGCAAAGCTCTTCGTTTCCCTTTTCCTCAAAGACAACATATCCTAACACGTCAGTTTCTTGCATTTTTTATGTATTCAAGTCCTGATAGGCGTCGGTGAAAAAAACGCAAAATTCAGTAGGTCTCTATTAGAATGCTTTGTCACTTGCGTTCCGTTCGAGATGCTTTTATGCTTTGCGTTACATTATCTGTCAACTATGCAAATTTGTTCAACATACGCTTTGAACTATAAATAACCCCGAAGTAAAGTTTGGTATCTTGTAAAGATTTTATTCTAATTAATTGATCACCACTGTAACTTGGATTTTTAATACTAGTTTCATTCAAGTTTTTCAGTTTTAGGAATAGCTAGGAACAAGCCCCCGCAAATTCTGATTTTACTTTGTCTAATTTGCATAAGCGGGTTGAAATTTGGGTTTACCTCGGTGTAAGAACCTGACAAGATTTTCTTTGTTTGTTAGCTTTTGTTTTGCTGTACGGTATTGTTTAAAATGTTTTTGTTTCCTTTGTTTTACGTCATCCGTGAGTTTCACAGGTTCTTACACCGAGGTAAAGCCTGAAATTTGATATACGCAGAGTGTCACAGTTGATCTATTGAACCCGTTTTGGTTGTAGTGTTTGTAGCCGGATAAATATTCTGCTTTGCCTTCAAACAGCACAACACCGAAATATTTTTATCCAGCTTGCTTTCTCAAGAATAAATAAATTGTATTAACCTTACGCAAAAACCGCTTGCTTCTCAGCTGGGGATTCTCATTATTTATCGTTCTTTTGTAATTCCACTAGAAAGCGAAAAACAATCGACGCCGTCAAGCTGGTCGGAAGTCAAAATGTTCTTCTACGAAAACTAATAATTCCGCTTGGAAATTAATAAAGGAAAACAAACACAAACAACGTGTACGTGAATTCACGGACTTAGATCTCAAATTGACGAGCGCGTCTTGTGTATAATTTCTGATGCGTTTGCTGCCGTGAAAATTTGTACCACGGCTAAGTATACGTAAACGCAGGACTACATCGCGAATAAAATCCTGCCAGACCTAAAGTATACAAAACAGCGCATTCGAAGTAACATTAAATAGTTCCTGTTGATCGCAAAAAAAAAAATTAAATAGTTCCTGTTGATCGAAACTCGCCGATGCAAAACGCTTCAAAGCCCGGGCGTTCTCCCATAGTATAAACTGTAAGGGTATGTGCCGCTGATAAGGTAAGGGTTTCATTGTCCCGGTGCACACCCTCACCCATCGTCTCACAGAATATCCCCCCAGCCTCACAGACCGTAAGACAGACGTATCTCGTATATCGTTGATTTTTAGGCTCTGACAGTAGCCATATGACGTCACTAACGTGACGTCATTGGCTAAAAATGCTACGAACCGTAATGAAAACGCTTTCCAACTACACACTGTTACGTTGGAAAGCATTTATTTTCCGTAATCTTCGGTAAACATTGCTGAAACATGCTTTTATTCAAAGGCAATATTGAAATACCCTGTACACGTTACATTGAATGGCCTTTAAATCCTTTACAAAATTAAGTACAATATACATGCAGACTGTAGTCTCTTCAAGTTCAGCACAATTGGAGTGTAAAATGTTAGCTCCAGTTAGTCCAGATACCTCGTCATTGAACAAGTGACATAAATACACACAACTGATAAACGTGATCTTTCTGACGAACCAAAGAACGCAGTAAATCCCAGAGTTTCAATCGAGTGTCGTAAAACCAAAACCGATGTTACTCTAGCCAATCTTACCAAATGATCCAATCAGCGAAGAAAATACACGTAACAGGTGTTACACCTGTTACGTGTATTTTCTAATGAACGTGTTTACTCATGAGCCCCTGGCTCGGGAGATTAGGCGACTACTCCCCACACTATGACGTTAAATTTAATTTACCATTTGATTTAGTCCAACAGGCGCCAAGCGCCGGAAAATGCGTGCTACAAAGACACAATTGGCTTAGTTTTACTTGTAATTGGTTGAGAGAAAGTGGCGCAAGATTTCTAAGCCAATGACAGATCGAACTTAGGTAAAGAAAAAGCAAACGGAAACTACTTTCGACACTCAATCGAAAACCGCTTTATAAATTTCAATCACTCACTGAAAGGTGACCCGGAAGTTATAAAGAGGCGACTACCTTAATAGAGGAATTTTTTTTTAATTTAGTGTTGTACAAAAAGAGGCTCGCTAACACAATTTTTATACAAATTCTCTAAATTACCGAAAATTGACGAAAAATTCTCGGCAAAAAACTTACCAAAATTGAAGAAGGAGGAAAGAAAATACTGGTTAATGCTTGAAAACGTCTTCAAACGTACTACACGCAGAATGCGACAGAAAGGCAATTGGCGTATCGGTTGTACTTAAATCCAAGGTTTGTCTATCAGAAGGTGAGGGGAGTCCTCTAGAAGGCTATTGTTGGTGGCACTGACTGTTATACATGTACTGACTGACATCAAAGAGCCAGACTCGTACGCAGTCGCTATTTAGTTTTTGGGGGGCGGGAGAAGATTGCATACGAGAATGAATTAGCGCACGGGGTTAACGCTTAAGGTTAACGCGCAGGGACGCCCAGGGAGTCTTAAGAAAAGATACAAATTCGGCTGTACCAGACCTCCTCCGTCCGTTTCTCTCGTTCAATTTCTGAATTTTTAATAGCGATTGGGTACGAGTCAGCTAAACACATGCTAAAGGGCCGTTTACAGAGCAAAGTCTAATGATATTCTTGCGGCGGTTTTGCATGCGGTTTCAGATCGCCATAAACTACCGGCGATTTATATTTTCACTGCAAGTTAATGGAGATTATATTCCAGTTAAGATGCTGTGTAGTGGTGGGGGTGGGACGTCAACGATGCGAGCATAAACAGCTTTTTTAGTACATTGCAAGCGCTCTCCTCCAATCGCATCAAAATCCCATTCAAATCGTATCGTATCGTACTTTACGTCGCCACCCGTAAAGATCGTTTACTGGTAGTCACTTCCTAAACTAACCACAACCAAGCACAGCCAACGCTGACCATAGGTCACTAATCAGAGTCTCAACAGCAATTGCTCAGGGCAGTTTCTTTACGTCCACTTCTGGATGGGGACCGTTAATTTGTTGCAGTCAGCACTTACCAATTTTTGTTCAAGCTTGTCTACAAGCTTCAAAAGAAGGTCGTCGCCAGGGTCTGTGTGGTGCATTTTTCACTATTGTCTTCATCCAGTTGTTACGAAAGAAAAAATCTCGTATTATAGAATAAGCGTTTACTGAAATATTACAAACACCATGTACTAGAGAGAGACTAAAAGAAGTCCCTTTTCTCTCTGCAGTAGCCGAAAACGACCACAACAGACGGCATTCTGGCTATCTCTACAGGAAAACACGCAAGGAAGTGGGTGCAAAAATCGCGCTCGTGATGAGCCACTGGTGTAAAGAGCCAGCTCATTGCACACGTGCGTCAATTTCGCACTCGCTCGCGTGTTCTTTTTCCTCGACTATGCTGGAGCGGAAACTGTAAGTCTAGCCGAATTTCGATTCTCGCAGACAAATATTGAGAAAAAAAGAGGGAATTTTCGTAGTCTGCGCAAAACACAATTAGCCAGCTGACTTTTACTTTGACTCCAGCATTTTCCAGGTTTCCCCACATTTCGCCGGTGTCCATTTATGTACCCGGACGAGGAAGAAAAGATTCTTGTCTGGTGAAATCACAGGATGTATGAGTCCTGTCTAATCCTAATAGGAGTTGTCAGCTCCTTTTAGGCTCCTTACGTATTAGTTTTCGATCAGTTTTTATTTCAAAACTAAGTTATAAAATGGGGTTGGAAGGCCTGCACGAGCCCTACTTCACGTCTTTGTACGCCGCGCCTTGCAGATCTCGGTCTTTCGACCAATGTTGCTCATAGTATCTCTGTAGTGGGCTGGTTTGGAGAATTTTTAAATGGTGACTGAATTAAGCCGTTACAACTTAGGTGTCGCATTTTTAAGACTTTGATCTCGAGGTCACATCGATCTTTTTCTGATAACCGTATGATGGACTTCTGTGGCTTACGCTGTTCGTTATTCTCAGTTATTTAAATCTGACCTCTGATCGTTTGTTAAGTGACTTGATGTGGTTTCAATGCCGATCTTTTTTTTTTTTTTTTTTTTTTTTTTTTTTACACTTTATTTACTTGCATTACGTCTAACATACTAACTTACAGACATAACTTACATAATATATACATACTAACTTACATGACATCATATTTACATAATACATGCCATACATACTACACTTCACTTAAAGAACATTAGTTACATACTTACTTAATAGATAACATAACACTTACATAATACTGACATACCTAGCTACCGTTCCACATATGTGGTCCTCAATCCGCAAAAGGCAGGAAAAAAATATCTTTCAAAGATTGTAATGTGAGAGGAAAAGGGGGAAATTGTCTATCGTAGGACGAGTACATCGTGTTCTGCAGGTCCAAATGTAAAGTCTTGCGACTAAGAATAAAAAGTAGAAATATTTGCGAAGAAATGGGTGGGGCTTTAAACCTATAACCAAGGAAGGCGTTAACTCAAGCGAACGTAGAGAAGTTTCATTATTGAGCCGCCATTGCTTAAAATTATCCCAAAAGGAGGAAGTTACCGTACAGTTCCAGAAAAGATGGATAAGAGTTTCCTCTTCCAGTTGGCAGAAGCTGCAAAGGTCGTTGTCGTTCAGATTTATTTTTCTTAAGAAATTATTAGTGGCCAGTCTCCTGTGTAAGAGTTTAAATTGGAAAACAAGAAGTTTTGATATTTTCGTACATTGAAAAGGTAACTTGTAAGCAGTCTTCCAGTCAATAGTTTCATTTTCTTCTATCATGCAGTCCACCGACCATTTCGTTTGGCTTTTAACGGGCTGCTTTTGTTTCTTTTCTACAAGTTTTTTGTATGCAGCTCTATTTGGATTTTTGGCCTTTAAAAACTTATCAAGAAAACTTTCAAAGTTGGTGTTTTCGTGAGAGGCGTTTTTCTTAAAGATTCTGACCAATTGTTTTATGGCTGATATTACTCCACAGAAAGATAGAAAGTTTGTCTTGATATTATAACGCTCTTTGAATTCAGAGAAGGATAGAAATCTAGTCTCATTTTCCATCAAATGACCAATATTCTGTATTCCTTGAGAAGACCATGCTGGATAGTGTATTGGTTTATTATTGACTCGAATGAGAGAGTTTAGCCAGAGATACTGTGAAAGTAACTGTTCCTTTGAAGAAATATTATCTTCATAGTTAATATTTGACCAGGTTTGCAAAATTTCTTGCAAGAAAACATCTGATACCTTGAAGTAGGCTAGTAAATCCTTTTTGTGCAGATTGCCTTTGAAGATAGTACCGCCTCCTAAGTCTCTTAATTGTAAATTGAAAAACAGCTTCCATTTTGAATGATTTCCTGTGTCAAGGTACTTTTTCACCCAGTTTAGTTTTAAGGCTTGGGTGAAAAGTCTTATATCAATCATCTTTAGTCCTCCATCTTCGTATTCACTGATCATTACATCACGCTTGATCTTGTCACCTTTGCCATTCCACAAAAACTTGAAGAAAAGGGTGTTGATCTCGTCAACAGCACAATGGTTTGTTGGCAAAGGTGACAAAATATACGTGAGCTGAGAAACAATTAAGCTTTTTAACACTGTGATTTTTCCAAGTAGACTTAATCTTCGCAGTTCCCAGCAGCTCAAGCTTGCCTTGAGTTTTGTTAACTTTTCATCATAGTTAGCTTTCATCGTTATTATTGGGTCGGTTGAGAGCCAGACACCTAGAGTTTTGACTTTATTTTTCATCCATTTCAAATCATGTTCTGGACACAATTTTTCTTCGCTACCCGCATTGGCGCCAATCCACAGCACTTCTGTTTTTTTATAATTTAATCGGAGACCTGATATCAAACTAAAAAGCTCTAATACCTGCAGTGAATTTTGGAAAGATGCCCTAGATCCATCTAGAATAAGAGTT
This sequence comes from Siderastrea radians, assembly GCA_964017195.1. Lineage (NCBI taxonomy): Eukaryota > Metazoa > Cnidaria > Anthozoa > Scleractinia > Rhizangiidae > Siderastrea > Siderastrea radians. The sequence goes on along the minus strand of OZ024892.1, from coordinate 47,526,173 downwards.
GTATCGTCTGCATATAAACTGATTTTAATTTCCTGTCCATCAACTGTTATACCTTTGATGTTATTGTCATTTCTTATTGCGTCCGCAAGGACCTCTGCACATAGAATGAACAGATAAGGTGACAGCGGACAGCCTTGTCTTACCCCTCTTTCTAGTTTGAAAAAATTACTAGACCAGCCATTGTTCAAGATACAGGTTTCCATATCATGATAAAAGAGCTTAATCCAGCTGATAATGGATGGGCCAAAATTAAAGTGTTGAAAGGTTTTCTGTATGAAAGGCCACTCTACTGTATCGAAGGCTTTCTCAAAATCAAGGAAAACTAGAAGCCCAGGAATGTTTTTAGCAGCTGTAAAATTAATGACACTATCAATAAGTCTGATGTTCTCCCCAATAAATCTACCTTTAAGAAAGCCGGTCTGATCGTTATCAATAAGTTTAGGAAGTACTTGTTTGAGTCGATTAGCGACAGCTTTTGTAGCCAGTTTGTAGTCGCAGTTTAACAGAGATATTGGGCGCCAGTTTTTAACATAATATGGCTCTGCATCTTTTTTTGGAATGAGTTTAACGATTCCACGCTTCTGAGATACGGATAGTTGCCCTGTTTTATAAGCATAATTGATTGAACCAAGAAGGAAGTCAGCAATATCATTCCAAAAGATTTTATAAAATTCAGCAGGTAACCCGTCAGAGCCCGGTGTTTTATTGGAATCCATTTCTTTAAGTGCCTTTAGGCATTCTGCTCTCGTCAAAGAACCCTCGCAGCTATCCTGCTCAATTTGATTTAGTTTCTTTTCTGTAGAAGCCTCGAAGAAGATGTGATCATACTTTTCATTAGAGGGGTCAGTTTTTGAGCTGTAAAGGTTTCTATAAAAGGCTTCACAGTGATTTAAAATTTCTTTATCCGTTGTAACGAAGTATTCATCGTCTACTTTTAGCTGGGTGATGGCTCCTTGCTTAAAATGTCGTTTTTCCAAATTTAGAAAGTATTTCGTGTTTTTTTCCCCTTCGTTATACCATCTGCATCTAGACCTTAAAATTGACCCTTTGGTGCGATACTCAATAATCTTTTCCAGTTCACTTTTTCTAGCCTCGAGGATGCCAAAGGTCTTTGTTTTATCATTTGGATTTATTTGGTTGGATTCAATATAATTTTGCAAAGAATTAATTTCTTCCTCAAGTTCTTCTTCTCGCCTTGACATTTTTGCCTTTTTAGCCGTCGCGTACTTTATTGACTGCTCTCTTATTTTAAGTTTCATCATCTCCCATAGTAAGGCTCTGTTTACGGTATCATCGTATTGATATTCTTCATGTGTTTTCTTAATAACATCTCGAATTCGATTAACATAGTCGATTTCAGTTAGAAAGGAAGTGTTAAGTTTCCAGAAACCTGGACCTCTAGGGTTTGAGTGAAGAGCTATTCTGATGTCGATTAGCGAGTGATCTGTTTTGTAACCAGCTGAGATATTCGCACTCGTAACGCTGCACATAAGACTCTGGCTTACGAGGAAAAAATCAAGGCGGCATGAGATTTCAGGCCTTCTCCGGCGCCAAGTGTATTTACGACTATCCGGGTTTATTATTCTCCACGCGTCTATTAAATCCAATTGGGTAGCGAGGTCGTTAACTATTTCTTGAGACTTACTGTTTGTCCTAGCAAGTCCACCTTTTTTGTCCATATCTATGTTCAAAACAAGATTAAAGTCTCCGCCTATGATGATTTCGTCACACTCAAAGTCGAGCAGATGTTCAAAGACAATCTCAAAAAAACTTGGATCATCAACATTAGGCGCGTATAATGTAGCTAAAGTAATACATTTCTGTTCTGTTTCGATATCGCAGATAATGAATCTACCGTTTGGGTCAGAGAAGGATTTTCGGATTATAAAGCTGAAGGTGTTGTTAAACAAAATGGCGACCCCACACTTACTGCTAGCTTGTCCACTAAAAATAGTCTTATATCCCCATTCTGCAGACCACATGGAATTTGTGTTTTCAGAACAGTGAACTTCCTGCAGCATATAAATTGAGTGTTTTTTCTTTCTAAGCCAGTTGAAAAGTTCTCGTCTTTTCAAATTGTCCCCCAGTCCCCTCACATTAAGAGAACAGATACTGAGATTCATTTATGTTTGGGTTTATATTGCCTATTGCAAATTGGGTAGCCACGGTGTGAGAACAAATGCCTAGGGAACGAATTAACGCACACGTAACAAACAAAGATTTAGATATACGCACAGAAGAGCAGCACAGCATACTGAAATAAAAACTCTCTATTGTTGGGCCTTTTCCCCTTGAGGTTTTGTCCATCATCTCACCTAAAAATGGATTTTTCTCGTGCAACTGCAAAATTAGTATGCACAAACCGACCAGGTAAATATGTTAAATAGTTTGTACGGCATAAGATGGTTCTAAATTTCAGTCTGCGGATGCAATTCTAAAGGGTGACAATTCAAATAAATCCTCTCAAGCAGTATTTCTTCTGTGTTGCCCTTCTTATCAAATATGTTTTCACAGTACAGAGACCTTCAAGGCATTTTTTCTAATTTTTAAAGCTAAAGTCACATCAAACTGTCCGGGATCGATCTACAGTCGAATTTCTCACCGTTTACCACTAGAAATCTGCCTACTACTTTAACGTTGTCTATTCCATCATTTCGAGCTTTCATCATAGCTTTAATTAAGATTTGTCTCTCTTTTTGGATCGCCCGGGCGTAATCCTCCATTATGTAGGCTTCTTCAAGTTGATGTATTTGTTTAATCTTACCTCGTTTGGACCACACAAGCTCTCTGTCTTCACGACTTACAAAACGCACAATAATCGGCCTGTGTCTTCCTTCCAATTTTTTCCCTACTCGATGCACAGCATGGTACCGTATTGTAGAGGAATCAATCTCCATTTGCTAAATAATGTTTTGAATAACTGATTTGCAGTCCTCATCCTCTGTTTCCAAAATGTTGTTGAAGCGAAGGTTTTCTCTTCGAGTATACTGTTCGAGTCTGATGTTATCCTCTATCTGCTGCTTGAGTTGGGTTTCGAGCTCCGCAATTTTTGCGTTCAAGGCTTCAGTGACTTCAGGGCTCTTTGAAAACTGCTCGAGCTTCACGATTTTTTCATTCAAAGTGTTGGTGCTTTTTGAAAGATCCTCGGTCACCTTCTTCACGTCCTCCTTTACAACTTCGACTTCTTCTTGCGTGCTCTCCAGGCTTTTTTCGATATCCTTAATAGTACGTTTAATTCCATCGATTTCGGTCTTTAATTCGAGGCGAAGATTGTCGATATCACTATGGATGTTTGCGAAGCCGTCTGTCACCACTTTGTTTAGACTATCTATAGAGCTCCGTAGAGATTCGCAATTCGAGGTGGCCATATCTTCTTCATCTACGGATGAGCTCGATCCTTGTTTCGGACGTTTTTTGTGATTTTTGGCCATGAGGGTATAGAAAAAACTGCTTCTGTCGCAAGGAATGCTACTTAAATTTTGTTAGCCAGTTTCTTGGTCTGAAAGTGCTGCTGGACTCACTCATTTAGGCGAGAAAAAAACCATTTTGTGCGGAGCTTCAGAAAACACGTCCGCGCGCCATTGTGCCCAGGCCCAGGCCTCTTCAATGCCGATCTTAGCATATTAGGTACGTTGAATTTGGCTCTTTTAGGAACTTGATATGTTTTTCAGCCTCTCATGTTTAAATTTGTGACAATAAAGGATCTGAATTATCTGCAACGTGGTGGTTTAGCTTGCTGATGTTTGTAACGCCGGGCCCGGCTTGTTGTGTTTCATTCTGTTGCAGGATGTGTTTCGCTTCACGAAAATATTATTCCTTTGCTGTTTGTTGGATATGAGGTGATTATAACCGACCTGGAGCTGTGCACCTTGACAGTTATTTGACACCTCCTGTATAATGCTAGCTCATGGAAAATTATATTTCAGGGGAGCCAGAGGAGAAAAGTGACCATGAGGGTGAATGGACCACAGATCAGCCCCCTGCGGATGGATTTTATAGGCAAACAGGGATCATCAGCTCAGAACATGATGAAAGACGGGGAGGATCTGCTATGACCATGTACACTGAAGACTTTGAGGACTCAGAAAAGGAGGGCTCACAGACTTCATTTCGTTTTTCTTTCACAAGGAGTAACAGTGCAGAGAATGAAAATATGAAACAAGAGTCTAATGATGAATCATCTGTGAGTGCACACTCCCAAGGAAGTTCTGTGTCAACAGAAAGACCTGTCATATCTTCACGCTCCCCTGTGAAAACTAAGTCCAGGAGATTGAAGACAAAGATTGAGGTAACCGAAAATGTAGAACGGAAGATTACAATATGACAATAGGACTACAACATTTCTGCCGATCAGGCACCTCGTTTGGGAATTTGAAGGGAGCTACACAGATGACTTTCACTTTGCTGGCTCAGAACTTGAGAACAGTGCATCAGATGCTGCATCTGTTGACAGTATTGATGCTGGTCAGCATGGAATGCTTGATCTGCCGCCCGCAGCCAGTAATCTGGGTTACACATACTAAAATTGTCTTAGAACGCAGCCTGTCTTACGTATTTGGAATCAAACATTAGCAGTCTCTTCGACTCTTAGTTCCTTGTGGAACTTAAGTCTCAAACAAACAGCTTCCAAACCACATTCTGGGACCACTTCCATGTTTGCCCGCTGCAGGTTTTATCCAAAAGCATCTTTTGCACAGGGAAAGCAACCCTGTGTTGAAATGCATGGTAGTCCAAGTGTAAACACTGATGTTATGGGTTCCACGTTTATCCGCATTATCTCCAAGGTTTACTCCATTGCCAACTTATCTTTCCTGCTTACATGAGATTTAAAACGCATGAACCTGCTCAAAGACTTTACTGCAGCCATGAGCCATTATCTAATGGAGAAGCTTCCCCCCCTGAAATTTTCTCAAATATTCCTTACACAGACTCATTCTGAAATACAGTGTCTACTCTAATCCTAACCACTTATCACCAATGTTGTTGTTGTTGTTTTTTGTTTGTTCTAGAGATGATTCCAGCCCCTCTCCCCTTCCAACTGATAATTCTGTCACAAAGGGTAACTAAAAATGGTGGCTTTTGTCATTTTGGCCAGTCCTCATGGGTATTACCTGTAATTTACGTGACATTAATATAACGCAGTAAAGACAAAGGCAATCTCCTACCCAGTTGTCGTTGACGAATCACGGTTTTGATTTGTTTTTTGAGTTAGATGGTTAAGAGCATCGTATTGTTGACGGCTGAATAAGTCTGTTTATTTAGAACCATCGCATCATACGTGCGAATTTACAAAAGTAAAAAATACACAAGCCCAAACGTCAATAGCGTAGATAAATACAGAGACAATAAGGCTGCGCATCGAGACACTCACGGCTGGAGACTGAGCCTAGGGTAACTCTGGCTAAGAATTATAGCCATAGTTTGGCCAACGAGTTAGGTCTCTTGGGGTTGTCGTTGGCAGGCAGAAATGTGGGTTGAAATTTCAATAAATACCGTTTGTTACTGTTGTGTGCTTGTGTGTGTCCTTTTAGTAAGCTGATCGAAAGCATATCATTATTATGACTCCCGGGGCAAACTGGGGGTTGTGCGAAAATAAAGGACCAACTCCCTGGTTTTTGGTGTTAATCGACTTCCTTGGTCACTAGAATGTGAAGGCGAGTTTAGCTTTAAAAGCCATCAACCAGGGGATAGAAAGGAAAGGGATCGAAAGAAAAACCCGTCTTTTTTCGCTAACTGTCATAACAACTGCGCACCGCGTTTTGTACTCAGAGATAGATTGGCGGGTTTTTTATTCTTTCCAACTGGGTCGAAGCCAACCCAGCTAGAATTCTGGTAACGTTTTCTTTTCAAGAGATCTCAGTTTAGAAGTTCCAATTTACCTATACCCGTGAGACTCAAAAATATAAACGAACAAACAAAAATGGCGTCGCGCTCTCGTCTGGATTTTTAATATTTTGCGCCGGTCTTTTAAAAGCTGCGTGTAGGCAAGGTTGAAAACGACTGGAACTTAGGCGACAATTCACTGGAATCATGTCCTCTTCAATGCTATCAACGCGATCGTCAACTCAGCCGCATATGAAGCGCAGTAAGCTTATATTCAGAGGCTGTGCAACTGAACTGTGCTAGAGAGAACGGTGACTTCAAAACTCTCTCATCTCCAGTGAAATCGTATAAAGGCCCTAGAATAGTCGCCTTTTTACCATTAGTTTCTTTCATTGGCTGTTTTGACCACGGAAGCCTTTTCTACGTCCAGGTCGCAGGAAAAAAGTCTGGCACCGTTTCCGTGCCAGGGCAAATTTTTCGCGAACTCCGATTCGAGTTTCTGAGAAAACATTTCCATTTAGAAAAAAGACAAAAAAACAAAACAAAAAACAAAAAACAGCCGCACACACACGTTCACGGTGTTGTTAGCAAAAACAATGTAGACTACAGTAAAAGGTTTTTATTGTCTTCACATCATGAAATAACAGGGCAAGAATTTAAAAGAAAAAATTAGCGTAACAAAATTAAACTTGCAGTGAGCGAAAAAAATCCCTTGTGAAACAGACAGATTTTGACTCAATAAAGAGACTTATTCATGTCGAAATGTTGACAAACCAGCCTCTTCAAAGAAAATATTACAAACAATCAGGTGAAAGATTCGCTTTCTATTTTGCTGAAGTGGTAGTTTCAATCTCAGTTTCACGGTAAATCTGTTTACTTGCGAAACAAAATTAAAAAGCGTACAAGAGAATTTCAAAAGAATTCATTCATCGCGCGCTATATTTTTATCAGCAGTCGGCTCGCTAAAAACAAGTTAGTTTTTTTCAAGTTAGTTTTCTGGGAAATACTCCACATTTCCGGATAAAAGAAGTGCTCTCAGTGATAGTGATAGTGCGACAGTTTGGTGGTAGTACGTTTTTTTCCGTAATGCAATAAGAAAAACCGACCTGTAGAATAATCTCAAAACATTACCGCGCGCTATCTTTGTAAATTCGTTTGGTACGAAATACTCCAAATGTTCGGATAAAAGAAATGGTTCTATCTTGCCGAACTGGTAATATTGATAATTTGACTGTTATTGGTTTTTCCTGGGGCGAAAACAATTCTTCAAACCTTCAAAGCGGTTCTTTAAATTGAGTTTTGATCAATCAATCGAACAAGTTTTATCAACAGAAACTTCTTGACAACATTGATGCTTATCAAAGATCATCAAAGGTAGTTTTGTTCTCGTTTGAATACATACCTCTACATAAGGTACTTCTCCAATGTATTGTTTTTACAGTTGGAAATGTTGTCTTTTTGTTAATTCTGTCCTTGTGCTCCTGTGAGACATATAATCCCGAAGTGGTGTCCATGTACGCGTCCATGGACAACCTTGCCTGATTGCAGTATTTTCGAAACTCCGTTGTTTTTAAGATTTTCAAGCACATTCCACCTTGGTAGAAGTACTTACTCTCCATCGCATACGTTTCCTATCCTCGTTTAGGTTAAGAATCGTTGACATGTAAATAATTGTACAGTGGTATAAACAGTAGCCGCTAAAGTCCACCACCGCTTTCGAAAACATGATATTTGTGAACGAACGCTGCGAACGTTTGCAAACATTTCTAGAGATAAGTTCAGTTTTCACGAAGTTCAAATAGGCTCTTCAGGCAGACGATAAATCAAAACAAGTACAGAAAGCAGCCTGTCTTACGAGGATTAAGACAATCTTTGTTCCCAAGGTGTAAAAGAAGCATTAGTCGCCATTCTGCTGAGCGAAGTGCCAATGAATTCACTTGAGATAGAATCAATCTGCACGAGCAGGAAAACATTCCGCTAAATTTGGTGCCAATGATCCAATGATTTGAAAACAAATGATGTAATGTTCTTCGACAAGCACCGATCCACTCAAAACGTCACCTTTTCAAACGTAATGAAAGTCATCAAGGCGAAAGAAACGCCCAGCGAAATAAACCTGGAATAAACAGACTTGAAACCGCGTGCCGAGAGTGGAGTGACAATTTCTGCGCATGCGCAGTTGCCTATCTTGTCGTGTCGAAATTTTCAAAATTTTGTAACTTAGGAAGAACATAATTTCGCTTCCGCTCGGTAAATTTCTTTGACTTTTTGCATGTTAACTCTTATATGCCCAAAGAGTTTTTCAAGCGAGATTAAAAAAAAATTCTGTCGTACGGGAGAAAAGTTAAAGGTAAATTCGTAAAAAAGTGTTTTTTGCTGAAAGTTTTCGACAGAATTTTCTTTAACTTAATCCTTAGGTAGCTTACTAGAATCAAAGGCCGTATGCAAAATTCAAAGAAATTTCACCTTCAAATTTTCAAGCAAACTTAGGATATCTCTATTTTATGGTCATACTTCGAAACTTAACTGCGTTGCCATGGCAACAAATTTCTTAAGGAATCTATCGTTATTTATCGTTATTTTGTAGCAAAATTTGATCATGATTGGCCAACTCTAACCTAAATATTTTAACTCCCAAATATAATGCATCGAAAAAAACAAGAACGCTTTCGAGCCACCTTAACCGATTCGCTGAGTAAGGAATCGATCTCAGGACTAGGTGAGAAAAGGAAAAAACTCCGACTGAAAACGAGGTTGTACTTCCTGCTTTCACAAGAAAGCCTTTGCAGAGGAGAGAGGATTGAGACCTTCAGGGTTGATTCAGAGATCATGTCATTTAGGCTGCAAGACACAGCATCAATTAAGAAAATAAAAAGAGCGTGGTATGGCTTGTATAACAGCGTCTTTATTTAGCTACATAACTGTAAAGATACAGTAAAATAAACTATTTTCACACAGTAACAGTTTTCGCTATTTTTCTGTTTCCTCTTTTTTTACGTTTTAAAGGAGCTGTGTCACGAAATTTAGCCAAATTCAGCCTCCAGGATCTGGCCTTCAAATTAAGCGAAACATAACAATAACCGCTTAAAACATTGACGAAAGGTTTAAATAATAGCAAATACAAAAGAAGGCACGGATGGGCCAAATTGAGGACGATTATCACGTATTGCCATTGGAGTTTTTGAAAAAAACTGTTAGGCTGAACAGTTTTCAAAGTTCATCTCTGTTGTTTGTAAATTTAAATATAACGCTCGGGATACATATTTGTTTGTCACGAAGCTGTGATTTTGTCATTTAAAAGCAATTTCTTTGCTGAAGTTAAGTTCCATAACAAGTAAGGGCGAGTAATTGGAAGAACTAAACAAATGAACTGGACTGCCGTGACACAGCCCCTTTAACTTCAGTATACCTTACATTCAGTATTTAAGAGACACGCCTTAACTGGCGAATATTGCTGGCTTTGCCCAACCAGTTGCAACTGTCAGAGTATACGAGGAGCAACATTTCTCTTGACCAAAAGTAAAGAAAAGGCTATGTATTTTTCTCCCAGCTATCTGTAATTACATTAAGATAAATTAAGGTAACATAACATTTCGTGCGCACTTTTTGAGAGCCAACTGGTATCCCTTTAGTATTATGACCAGAGCAAACTGAATTCTGTTTTTTCCAAAATAACGAAAGGCAGGAAGGTGAATTGAACTGACAGTTTGACACGTGCTTTTGAGCAGTCGAATAACAAGTTGCCGGTGACTGAAAACGTCAAAGCAAGATACTGACTGAAAAAGTTATATTCGTATAACTGTTTTCTGGCAACGTTAAAGAAGGAACATATATGGGAATATATACTGTATCGCAAACTAAAACATCTGTCACGAAATGTGCTTACACGTAAAATCTGGGGAATTCTTTTCAGTTTTTTGTTGTTTCGGAATTACACCTGTTCTGGTGGATCGATTTTCACCTCAATGAATATAGTATCATCAACAATGAAACGCCTTTCCGTCAGTCTCACGGCTGACACAAACTTGCGAAAGCACTTCTCTTCGTTCTCATCTCACACAGGCCTCTGGTTCCACGAGCTATTGTAAGGGTTTGGTGGAATGAACCCAACAATGTTTTCCCTCTCATTTTGATCTTCTTGTTGATCAATCAACGTAAAAGTCACCTTTTCATTGAAGGGCCAGGGTAAGATTGTATCGTATTCGCCTTTCATCAAAATGAAGTACATCGAGAGAAATCTGCGCTTCCAGAAGCCGTCAACTAAACGCCTTGAATACAATCTTATTTCAAATTTATAGCCATATTTTCTTGTGTAGAATGGAGCACTTTCCGCCGTTTCCGGTTTTAATGTCGAAAGCAATGAATTGATGCCAGTGACCTTCCACGTGTGTCTATTTTCAAGACCAATGACCTTCTCTTCAAGTTTTCTTGTGATCTTTTCGAACTTCTCCAGCTTCTCTTGCGTGTTACGCAACTGATCTTCTGTCTTATTCAACTTTACGCAACTTAAATCAAGGTGCAACCTCATGTCAGTTTGAAGATGGTGTTCAACATCTCCCCGCTTAATCTGCAGAAAAACGAAAATTATCGATTTTGATGAGTAACATGTAGCTCTGTATTCTGCGAATGGATGTTATTTGACACAAGTCACCACCCAACAATCCCAAAATGTCACATCCTCCTGGTCTTGCCACAGTTTTTAAACGATGATAGTCAAGCTTGATTGATTTTATTGAGTCTGTTCGGCGTCACTGTGAGCACGCGTAGACCTCAGAGAACAAAAGTTATCGCTCACGAGAATCCGTACTTTCGTTGATTCGCCGCCTCAGACTCACGAGATTTTAAGAGAAAGTGAGACGGTTTTGCAATGTACTGCCTTTCACCAATAACATCTCTCGAAAAAGTTTTTCCAGTATCAGTATGTAAGATATGTTTGCCACTCAGTTATTCCTGTATTAGAAATTACCTCTTGTATGCAGTCCATCTGAACATACGGGCAGGAAATTATTGTCAGCACACAATCCTTCTCAATATGGGCTGCAATCTGTAACGAGATGATGTATGAAATAGAAAACTATAAAACTTCATAGGAAAACAAAAAAATCCTTTTTTCAAGCAAGGAACATCTTATTATAGCAGTAGCCTTGCAGTATAACTTATTAATTTTCGTTACGACATGCAAAGAGGGGAAAGTAGGTTCGCTTGATTCATTGGGCAATGAATGCTTGTTGTGCTCGTACTGTTGAAAGAAATTAAGGCCTCCAAAAGCATACAAACCATCTGAATCCGCTAAGCCGCGCGGTCTGGAAGTTTTTAACCAATCTTTGACAAATTAGCTTTCTTTACCGGCTTATCTACTGAGCGAAATGTCGGATCTGTCAAAAGTCTTAGACAGAAACTTGGCAAATCTACTCACCTCATGACAGGAGGAAAACAATTTTTGTCCAAAAAAAAACTTTGGTCGTGGACATGGGGCTTAAATTATAAGATCTGTAAACGACAGTCGCGATGAATACGATGTGAAAGTAATATGTGAACAAGGAAAAAACGTAAAGAAAAAACAAAGAAAAACGTAAAAACAAAGAAGTAGACACACCATAGAAAGAGCCATGCTTTCCGTTTTTCAAGTAAATGACTGCTAGCAAGAATATGTGCAACTGGAATATACGTATGCAGGTTTCTCAATAGCTTCACACTACAGAGAGACCTCCTACCTCTTCTCTGGCAATGACAACTCCACAGCCTTGTGAACAATTTAATGGGAACCTCCTACACTCATTCTGATGAGCCTTGAAAATAAATAACATTGAACAGTGAATCGAACAAATATCGTTCATTAAAATCATATAGAGGGTCCTTAAAGCTACTTCTAATACTCTTGCTCACAAATTCTACAGATTTCATGAACTTTTTACGATAAACTAGACTATCAAATTAAAGAAAATTCTCAGAGCAAGCTGAAGTATAAAAAATAAACTCAACTCACTCTGACTCGTATATCGCCGAAAACGATAAGTCGTTAAAATGCGCCTAAACCAGGAGCCCATCCCCGGGCTCCTGCCTGGGCTCCTATCAAATTGCATTGGTATTTGCTTAATTGCAAGATTCTTACCTCAGTTTCACATGCTGGATGTAACAGACTACAATGTTTGCAGGAAAGTAACCGCCACTGGCACGTTGTGGTCACGTGCATTTCCAGACATCTTCTTGGCAGCGTCACGTGACAGCTTTCGTTCGTGCAAGAAACGACTTTTAGAGGGCAAGATGCCAAATGGTCCTTTTTTGGGCAAGAAAAGCAGAAAATAAGAAAAATCATTTAAGTAGCAATTTAATCAATTAATGTGGGACTAACATAAACGGAAGGTGGGAAAACTAAACTCTAAGCCGCGTTTTTGGGGGGAAACAATCTGAAATGAGAATACTTGGAATGACTTTTTGGCGCGTTTTTTTAATAGTTGTTCTCACTGCGAAATCTTTAGAATGGTAGTTTATTCCATTCCATGTATTCTGCTATTTGGGGCAGAATGAACAGCATGAGTTGAATGAAAAAGTGGTCAATCACTTGGCAATAACAAAATGGCTGACCAAAACAAAGCGCATCCGCGGCAAATTTGAATTATCCCGCCGAGCCTGAGGGAGAAAACCCGCAGTCGGTTTTCAGTCCATTTTTGGAACAATTGTTTTCTTTTTTGTTTCAAATTCCAACAATTTTGATCATTCCTATTCTGCCTCTTCTTATTCCAGAAGAGACCAAGAGAACGCACCCAAAGTCATAGTCGTTTTGATGGGCCATATAGCTGGAAGAAACTGTTTTGTTTGATCGAACACTTTCCAGAACGCAACAAAGGGGAGTCCACTGATTCATCCCAACTTAAAAGAATCTCTAAAACAACTCAGCACGTTTGCACTGCAATATTAATCCTTCAAGATAAATGGGAACTTTTTCATCTAGGAAGTAAGCAAACGGCTAAGAAGGAACGGGACCACTGAGAGGTTCCATACTGGGCACCCGCCGATTAGATTAAAAGGGAAGATCAAAAAGGCAAACAAACAATACATCGTGGCAAACTAAGTTAAAGTTACAAGTAAGGCAAGGACAAACAGGAACGAGGGAACAGTTGCTTAAAGGACATGCCGAATAAACTAGGAAAACTCCCTTGAGGAACTATTTTGGAAGTGGAGATCCACACTGTTACAAAAGGAGGCTTGTACAAGTAGCAAGTCAGTTTCGAAACGTTACCAAAGCGGGTAAGGCCAAATGGAGTAATCGGGCCAAATGACTATTACAAAGGACGCACAGTAAGGTCTTACATCTTTTGATCTCAGTTCACCAGTCCACTGACATCCTTCACTTGGACATTTGATAATGAGGGAGAGAATCTTTCTTTGCGTTGCTTTGTCTGGGAAGATATCCTGCAATAACAACACCAAACCTTAGTAGTCCGTATAGTGAGATCGGCCGCGTGAGAGAAGTCCTGACTGTCCTGAGAAGAAATGTTGTTGTCAGCGGATGTCATCTTAAGATTTAAGTAACTGAGTGTCTCTTCAGTTGATGGGATTCATGTCTCTGGTTACAGCAGACCGAGTGATTGGTCAATAAAACCATGATGTTATCATAAAACACAAACAAGCTAATTGTTTTATTCTTTTATTTTTTGCTTTCATTTTTGCTTTTTCATTCGTTGGCCAGTTTGTAAATTTCTTGGTTTTGGTTTGTCAACAGGAAAAAAAATAAGTACGTTTCAGTTTGCTTGCTTGCAAAAAAGAAATATATTAGAAGTATGCGATTCTTGATTAACGGCTTTTGCGGTATTATGTGCAAAGGACAAAACAATCAAAGACAACCAGATTTTCACAGAAAAAACGTCGAGAAAGCAGACAAAGAGCTATTTAAAAGCTAGAAAGGATTAAATTATTCATTGTGAACATGCATAGCGATATTGAAGCACCTCGTTGGATAAATTGTTGGGACTGCAATTGAGAGAGAAATCAATAGGTCAATCCCACAAACGGGAAATTTGAAACCGCTAACAACGGTGCTCGCATAACGAAGACGCAGGCAAATTCCGTGGCTACAAACGTACCATGGTTTCAGAGGTTTTTCTTTCTTTTTCTCTCGAGAAAAAGAAAGAAAAACTTCCGGGATCAGGGTACTACAAATGATGAGCGGTGCACAGTTTACGTTCAAATTTAGATACAACACAAAACCAGTTTTAGTAGTTTCATCATCTCAGATATCACTAAGTTAGCACAGGTCACTTACTTTGTCTCGAATCAGGTTGTTCCGGTCCACAGGACAACTTAACGGATTCCTATCTCGTTCCAGCCTGTTTATAAATATGCCAAAATTATATCCATCAGTTTATGGGGAAAAAAACCTGATCAAACCTACACACAGTCTTCATTTGGGCCACTCACATACGCAAGTAAAACAACAATCAAAATCTTTTTGCATCTTGGACTGATCCTCTCTTGTCAAAATACAGAAAAGTCTCATTCTTCTATACTGCGAGTAGTCTCTAATTTTGGCGATGGCGATTGTTGGGCGGGCGCTAATTTTCGGCGCTCCCTTTGCGTGGCGTCGCCTCGAAATTTCGCGCGCGCGCGCGTGTATTTCGCCCGCCCCACAATCGCCATCGCCAAAATTAGAGACTACTCGCAGTCTACATTCTTCAAGCCCGTCTACAAGCCGATAAGAAATTACAGTTAGAAACGGTTTGTTGTTATTGTAACCTTTTCTTTCAGTCAGTTCTCATGAAATGAAGATGTGACCATCGCAGTTGTAATCGCAAGTTAAGCAATTACGAATGAAGCCCGAAAAAAAAGAATTTTTTTGGCCTGCTCCCAAGGAATGGGTTTCATAGCTCAGCAGGTAGAGCACTGTAGCGTAAAAGCAAGGGCCACGGGTTCGAATCCCGTTGAAGGTCTGAAAATTTTAAATTGTGATTACAACTGCGATGGTCGCATCTCCATTTCATTTGTACTTCCGTATTTTACACCATTTTATTCTAAGTCAGTTCTTGGTAAGCTAGTTAATAGGTCGGACTTTCTGGCAGTTTCTCGGCCGTATGCTATACTTGTTTATATTTTAAAAACCCTGGGAATGCTTCATCTTCCGAAGACTCGAAAGTAGCTGGCTCCATAGTTCTAGCGAAGGAAACTTCGTCAGTGCGTGATCTTGCGGTAGAACCGGGCAGAAGAAGGCTGGGAAATCAAAACTTTCCCTTAATACCACAGCTGCGGTAGCATAAATGCTGGATTCTTTTGTCTCACAATTATGCTTAAAATTTGTATACAAGAATAAACTGTGTGAACAACTCTACTTATGAACGGGCTTTTTCGAATTAGTTCGTTAATGGAGTTTACCAAAAGCTTCCGTTTTCGATTTTGTTCGATTGCTGGACACCTATTGATGCCTATTGATACCTAGGTTTGACTGAAACCTGTTTTCTTCGATTGTAGCTCTGCTTCACTTGGTTCAAACAGACATGGCGGAACCCATTTTACGAGAAAACCATGGCTCACTTATGTCTTGAATTAAAGAATGGCCAATACTTTGCTTTGTCTGAGTATAACTTCGATAGGATTGCACTGTATTTAAAAACCTATTAAAACAGATCTCAAATAAGAGAAAATTTTGTGGAACAGCCTCCTTCATACAACGATCAAGACAAACAGAATCCTAAAACTCTCGAGGTGTAAACGATCTGCTAACCTCATAAAGTGTCCGTCAAGACACTGTCTGCAAAATCGGTGGCCACATACGCTCGTTTGAATTGCTTCCTTCAACGGTAACTGGCAGATTGGACAAAGAAAATCTTCCTCGACAGCATTCACAAACTCCTCATCGTATCCACCAAGCGACGGAATTGCTGCAGCTCTAATCGAGCGCCGCTGCTCGCAGGGTGGATGAGTGAATTAGAAAGTCGGTTCAGTCGGTTCAGTCATGGATGACCTTAAATTTTTCTTTTGTTAATTCTTATTGGAAATTTAAATTATTATCCTGTCACGCATAACATACTTGGCAATTGTTTCCGTTTCTCAGGGTGTGTGAGAGAGGTGGACTAGGAGTGAAGCCTGAGAGAAGGCAAACAGGCTATCCGGGGATCACAAGAAAGGTGGGAATGAAAAGGAGAGAAGGCAACATGAAATGTAAAAAATCCCATGAACGGGAGATAATTTTGGACACAACCACACAATGAGAAACCCAATCTGATAACATAATTTCAAAAGATTTTTTTTTAATATCTCTTAAGAATCGGCCGACAATTTACACGTTGGTCTGATAATGAAGGTAAATTACCGTCGTTTTCATGTAAGCGTATACATGTTTTGTCATCATGACACATTTTGAAGCCTGTCAGGCCGTTACTTAACCTTTTGGCACTCAAAGTAATAGTGTAAAACTCACACCGCCATAAAAACGAAGGCCGATGCAAACTTGAACTGTCCAGTGACAAAACCTACCATGTTTGATACCAAAATAGGTCATGTCTTTTCGTGACGCGGCCACGCTTAGATGAAAACGACGGTATGCAGTAGAAATAACTCCAAATTAAATTTTTTATGCTCCTACCAAGATTCCTACTTCTTAAGCACGCGTTAAGATTTTTCAGAAATGACAGAAACAAACTCGGCGGATATATATATTTTTTTAATTGAATAGGAAACCATAAGCAAGGCCCCATTAGAAAAGCACTTAGATCCTTAGTGGCGCTGCGATTCTGGCGTGCGTTTTTTAAAAGTTCCGAAACTTTTCGGGTCGATTTCGGGCACGATAATTCACACTGTGTCTTGTAAACAAAGAAATTTCTAAGCACGAAACTTTGCTAATAGTTAAACTTTTTTTATCTTAAAAGACAAGCTAAAATAACAGCTTTGTAGAATGAGTGGTTCATATATTTACGAATGGCTTTTCGGAGCTTCGAGAAACGCGCCCCAGGTTCTCTCTACGCACTCGCGGGAGGAAAAAGACGTGCTGTGATCTTGCCCAGAGTATAGAAAGACACAATAAATCGCCATAGAAGACAGACGAAGACAGAAAGACTTAGGCAACAGAAAACAAGTCTTATTTCTTAAACAAACGTCACTCTTCTTTATAACAAGTGGTTATTTTTCTACTTCTGGGATTTTAACTTATTTTTTTCTACATTGTCCATTCCAGCCGTCTATTTACTTAGAGTATGTAAGAGTACTTATTCGTTTTCCGTAATCTTCGGTTAATATTGATGAAACATGCACTTATTCACAAGCAATATTGTAAATACCCTGTACATGTTAATTCTTTACAAAAATTAAGTACAATGTTCATGCAAGCTGTAATCTCTTTTTGTTCAGTGCAAAAAGTCTTGTTATCAACGCGTTGAATTTACTCGAATGGAAAACCCCTTGGAGTGTTAAATTTTAGCTCCAGTTAGTCCAGATACCTCGTCATTGAACAATTAAGTGACATAAACCCACACAACTGGTAAACGTCATCTTTTCTTACGAACCAAAGACCTTAATTCCTTACAGCGGTTTTCAATCGTGTCGCAAAACCAAAACCAGAGTAATTACCCTAGCCAATCACAACGAACACAAATTACCAAATGAACCAATCACCGAAGGAAATACATGTAACAGGCGCCAAGCGCGGGAAAATGGGTGCTACAAAGACACAGTTGGTTTTGGTTTTACTCCATGATTGGTAGAGAGAAAACGGCGCCAGATTTTTAAGCCAATCACAGATCAAAGTAAAGCAAAGCCAAAGCAAACGCAAACTTCTTTCGACACTCAATTGAAAACCGCTCTACAAATTTCAATCACCCACTGAAAGGTGACCAGGAAGAACAAAGAGGCGACTACCTTATTACAGGAAATTTTCACGGAATTTTTTTTTTAATCTGGTGTTGCCAAAAGAGAGGGTCGCTTACAAAAACTTTATACACATTCTTCAAATTCTCAAAACTTCCGGTAATAAGGTAGCAATAAGTGTTTCAACCGCGTCCAAGAATGGCTGTGATTCCTAAAACACACACGATCACGATCTGGGTCACGATCTGATGCGATTCTTAAAAACCTTTAAATAGTTCCAGTATTTTTCAATTCTATAAAGCGCTTGGCTTGTCGTTTGCTCCTCCCTAAGTTAAATTGGAAAATATTTGAGACTAAGCTCTGAGATTAACTTGATCTAAATTTTAATTGAGATTTAAATTGAGATTAATATAAAATTCAATTTCGTAGACTTAAACGTCTGCTAATCCCGGTTCTCTTTGCTGGTCAGCTCAAAAACCTCTTTGGAGCTTTAAATGTTCTTCCCTCTCAAAGGATTTGTCGAGCAATTCATGAACGTACTTTGCGAAATTTTCTGGAAATAAAGGAGCACCATCGTAGCCTACGGATTAAAACAGATATATGATGAGTAACACGACAGTTGGTGATGATCTTAAGACTACAAAAAAATTTCTAAGTCTCTGAAGAGAGTGACACTCATGACCCTTTGCAGTTGCACGTGTAAAACCAGAAACGACGTCTACTCAAACTGCAACAAAATCGTCATAGAAACAGCCGTATCTCACTGAAAGGATGTCAAAATTAATTCACTAGCTATAAAAATTTACACTTACCAGGAAAATAATTGATGTCTACTACAACATGGTGCCCTGTTCCTTTCTCGACGATAACGTCGATGCCAAACATTGTCAAATTCTAATGGGACGAAGAAGGAAAGAAAATAAAATTAATGTTGAAAACGTCTTCAAACGTACACGCAGAATGCGACAGAAAGGCAATTGGCTCTATTTAAATCCAAGCACCGGGTTTGTCTATCAGAAGATAAGGGGTGGGGGGGTCCTCAATAAGGCTTTTGTTGGTGGCACTGACTGTAATACAGTCAACTCTCGTTGTAACGGACACCATCGGGACCAAGATTGGGTGTCCGTAATAGAGAAAGTCCGTAATAGCGGGAGTTGTTTTCAGTAATTTCTTATTCTTGGCGATTTCAGCTGCTGTCCGTAATAACGGGGTGTCCGTAATAGCGAGGTGTCTGCGAGGCGAGAGTTGACTGTACTGACCAGGGCGGGAAAAGGTTGGGCGATGAAACGAGCAGTCCGCTCTTCAAGCGATGTGTGATGCGGAGAAGGACTGGCACGAGCGCTCTTTCCGCGCTTCCGGTGCGTTTGGTGGCCGGCAAAATTTGCCTTTCAACAAACCGGAAATCTCATTTTCTTTCTTTATTTTTCAGCCAGCCGTGCACTATAATTAAAACGTTTTTCCACAGTCCTGGCTCACAGCTTAAAGTGCTTATGTCTGCGTGGACATAAGTCAATCTTTTTCACAGTAAGTTCCCGAAAAATGCGCTCAATTGAGAGTGTCGAATGCTTGCTCTTGCCGAAAAACATGACATGGTTGTCTTTCCTCGTCTCTTTTAAAAAAGCTCCAAATTACTCCACCCTAAGTCTTACATATATTAAAGGCCAATAAATTTTACATGACATAATAAAAAATTAGCTGGAGATATTTGGAGATAGTGGCGTTTTGCAACTTTAAACTTTGCCTCCTTGCAACGCGCCATGGCGATGATTTGTCGCAACGCCGCCAACTGTATGTAAACAAATTAAAAGTGAAATTAAATTTGCAGATTTCTCCTCCCTTTATCTCACAAAAACAAAGCAAAGAAAACCGTCTAAACTGAGGAGCAATTCTATTTGTAGTGCCTAAAGAAACAGACAAGCATAGGAGAGGTTTTGGGGAAAAAAGAAGAAGAAGCGCGGTGTTAATGTTGGATTTAATTAATTAACTAGGGACGTGTCCTGATTAACCTTGCACGAGCTGCACGAATTATAAATACGCGTCATGCCACGCGTCATCTAAACGCCATTTTCCATCTTTTTACTTTGCTCTGCTCGTTTTTAGACAGTTTTTTAGCATCGATTAAGGCGGAAAAGACAAAGAAAAGATAACCCAAAGTTAACGTTTTTCGGCCTATTAATAGATTATTAAGATTTTGACTTTGGATCTTTGAATTTTGAATTTTGGTCTAGCACCTCATTCGATCCCAGTCGACTGCATCACACCTTTTTGCTCGGACACGCTCGTTTCATCGCCCAACCTTTTTCCGCCCTGGTACTGACTGACATCAAAGAGCCGGACTCGTACCCAGCCGCTATAGTTTTTTGGGGGGGCGGGAGAAGATTGGATACGAGAATGAATTAGCGCGCGGGGTTAACGCTTAAGGTGAGTCCTTTCAATTGCATTGCGCATCCTTTCTGCGCATCATTTTTTGCGTGATTAGCGCGCGCACGAGCGCGAGCGCGTTGGGAACTTGACAGGTTTTCTATGGAAGCTGAGCTTTTCAGAGAAATAAATGGTCGTTTTCTCCCAAACGAACTCGGTGACCCCACTTTTTTATTCCATTTATTTAAGCAAAATACGACTTTACATGATATATTCATATTTGAAGAACTTTTCATTATTCAATTTTGAAATATTCCGGTTGATTCACTATTACAGCCAGATTTTAGGCGTTTCACTGGAACCGTGCGGACGCTCGATTTGCCTATTATTTCAAATTAGTTACATTGTTACGGCAATTTTAAGACGTTTTACTGTAACATTGTACTTCTATCATAAGAATAATGCTTATATTTCATTGCTAGTTATAACTTTGTTGAAGTAATGGGTGTCTCTAGTACAAGGATAGGTTTTTAATATTGCTGTCTAAAGATAGCAAAGTACCTATATACTACAGCCCCGTAGCGTGAAATCAGACACGGTGACCCCCTCTTTTTATTTTATTTTTTTAATGTACTAGGTGTAATTAGTAAATGTGCAAAGTTTCAACAAATTCTTATTACAACTTCTTTTTCGATGGAATCACCTTAAGGTTAACGCGCAGGGGACAGAGCTGAATAACGCTGAACGGTCAGCGGTGCGAAACGCGGGCGACCGCGCGCGAACCCGACTTGGCGACCGGGCTGGCCTGGCGGGCTAATTAAAATGGCCGGTATTTGATTTGTGGGATTTTCCCGTACGGTAAACAACCCCGTTGGTTAAGCACAGTGTTGCGTGGTTAAGAAAAGTCTGTGTGTTTTTGGACAGCCAATAACATATTGTGTCTTATTTCAGTTTGAAAAAATTTTGCTTTCATCGGTAAAATGGTGAAATTTTGGCTTAAACTAGATTTTACGAATTTTGCTTACATGTCCCAGTCGCTTTATTTTATCGCGAAAGTTGCAAGTGGTGTTTTATTGGTTGTAGGACTTTTATTTTTTCCTCTGTTTTCGAGTCGGCCCAAGAAAATTGCTTTAAATGTGGAAGTCTACGGGCAAGTGAATTCCAAGGCGATTTATAACGACTTTCTCCCAAAAAGCCTGATACTCAGGCTAAACTTTGTCGTGTTGGTCAAGTGAATGCTGAATCGCTCGCTTGTCAACGCCACAGAAAACAACTCGAGAAAGACAACAACAGGTGTTCCTGTCAAAAGCATAGCACCGCTTCAGACAAGAGTAAACTGTCAAAAATTCCAATGACATTATTGTCACTGAGGTAAGTAAAGCTTTCGTTCAATAGAAACGTCTTAAATTAAGATTTTGGTTTCTACGGAGCAACACCACCATTGAACAAAAACTATGGTCGGTGTTAATTGAATTAAAATTAAGCACATGTCTGCATTAGTGTAACTTTCAACTTGCTTCATTACAAGTTTAAAGATTTCCAATTATAAAATTTTAAAAGTTTGTTGTAAGAGAATAAGGTATCTTTATGAACAGTGACACAGCCGCTTTACGACGCTTCGACTTGCCGCAATACAGCTTTTAAAAATAAAAAGCTTTTCAACCACAATTTCTATTGAACGAAAACTTTACTTACCTTAATGATATCGCCAAAGACACCGAATCCTTCTTTTAACATTTTCCAGCGCTAAATCGGCATTAAGAACAAAATATTCCACAATTTATTGTCCTTTTCGAAAACAATTAACAAGAAACTGACTCATTCAGTAACTCATTCACATTCCACAACCCAGAGCTGCGATCCGTGGCGCGGCGCTGACCGGGCAAGAGAGGAGGAGAGCAGTGACGTAACGAACATGCGCAGTGCGTTATTCAGCTCTGTCCGCGCAGGGAGTCTTAGGAATGGATACAAATTCGCCTGTTCCAGACCTCCTCCGTCCGTTTCTCTCGTTCAATTCAGTTCTGAGTTTTTAATAGCGACTGGGTCAGCTAAAGGGCCGTTCACACAGGGAAGTTTGCGATTCTTGCGGCGGTTTTGGATGCGGTTCCAAATTGCCATAAGCTACCGGGGATTTATTGTTTCGCTGCAAGTTAATAGCGATTTGATTCCAATTTTGAGATGTTGTGCAGAGGTGGGAACTCAACGCACACGATGTAAACATAAAAATATGTTTTAAGTAAACTGCAAGCACTCTCCTCCAGTCGCATCAGAATCCCACTTAAATCGCATCGTACTTTACGTCGCCGCCAAAGATCGTTTTCTGTTAGTCACTTCTAAGACTAGCTACAGCCAAAAAACATCGAACACTGGTAATAAATAATCAGACTCAACAGCAACCGCTCAGTGCAATTTTTTTCGCCCACTTCCAGATGGGCACCATTAACTTGGTTGCAGTCAGCACTTACCAATTTTTGTTCAAGCTTGTCTACAAGTTTCAAAAGAAGTTCGTCGTCAGGGTCTGTAGTGCATTTTTCACTATTATCTTCATCCAACTGTTACAAGAGAAAAAAACTTCGCATTACAGACTGAACGTTTACAATCTGAAGTTATTTTCCTCATTAAAATATCACGAACACCATATACTAAAGATAGTCTATGAGTACTCCCTTGTTTCTCTGCGGTAGCCGAAAGCGATCAGAAAAGACGGCTGAAATTCTGGCTATCGCTACAGGAAAACGCGCAAGGAATAGTCTCTGAAGCCTCATTAGATTTCAATTGGCATAGTGCTGAAAGGGTTTAACTCTGACTTGTTTTTAATACTTGCTTCTTTTAGCAAGTATTAAAAACAAGTCAGAATCAAACCCTTTCACCACTATGTCAACTCCTGACTACAACTACTCAATTTTGTTTTTCAATTGGCATATTTGATTACAATTTAAGTCAGCATAACTCTCAGAATTTTAATAGCAATATAGTAGTTCTTCTTTGATTGTTTGCCAGCCCATCGGAGGTGAAATTCCAGCATTTTGCCACGTTTCCCCACAACTCGCCCGTGTCCAGGAAGCAAAGATTCTTGTCTAATGACATCAGACGACTAGTCCAGTCTAATCCTAACAGGCGTTGACAGCTCCTTACGACATCGGAACAAGTCCGCACAACTAAAAAGCGTTCTTAAATGTTTTGTTTTCAACGGTTTACGTATCGATAGCGAAAGTCTACGAAACGCAAAGGTGTGTACGGGAAACTCTTTGAAACATGTTTTTTCAACAGAAGTTTCGTCACTGTTCAACACCCTCGCACACGCTTGCAGCTGCATTGACCAGTGAATGATTTGCGTTTGGCGTGTTACAGCGAAATGTACTCACGTCTCTCACCTCGTGAAGGTAGGATGCTGAATCAGTCTTTGACATTTCGTTCGATAAAAAGAATATCGTTTTTCTATCTTTGGCTGTGAAATGGAGGTAAAAGAACAGAAAAAAAAAAAAGTAAATCTAAGTACAACTGACAACCTGCCATGGATTTAAACTTTACATGACTTTCTTTTCCTTGACGCCAACGAACTAACCATTCATATAAGTAGTATTAATATTCTGAGTTCTAATGATCGAGCAGACAGGAATACGGAGCCCGAACCCACAGGGACCGCGGAGATCATTTTGAAGTGGTAGGGCTAAAAACTCTGGCCAAGACCTCGTGAAGCGTATATGCCGGCAAGATTAGACGCATGTTGTTACTTTCAAGTGGTAAAATTCATACATTATCCATGTCATCTGGAGCCCTAAAAAATCAACCCAAGCAAAAACGTGGTAGGGCTATAGCCCTACCAGCTCCTCCCCCTCCGCGGTCCCTGACCCAGGGTTCCAAAGAGAAATTTGGAGTACCCGATGAAATGGAGGAAGGAAGAAGGAGAACAACATATTTGAGACTCTGAGAAGTGGAAGAACCGCGATGAAGTTTTGAGGCAAAAACGAAAGTGGCAGAGGCCGTGAAAAAAAGGTGGGGAGTGGGGGTGGGGGGTTACCGTAAGGGTAAAGTGCGGCAGGCAGCAGGGAGTTGACATCCCCGTACCCCCGGGGATGAAGGATAAGGGTAGCGGCACGTTCACGGGGAAGCTGTTACTGATTTGTAAAATTTCCATTTCAACACATTAACCAAAAACGTTTCAATCAGAGCTTACTTTTATGAGGCATTACTTACCACCAGTATTATAGAAGTTTTTGATTGAAGGCCGTTGAACAAGGTAACGATTATTCCCTGCCACATAAACCTGTAACAAAATCACAAATATTGCACCCTCATTACACGCCGGAAATATAGAGAAGTATCTATCAGGAACGTTATGTATAAAACCACTGTCAGAACCTTGCTAAATGTTTGCAGTAGTGCTGGAAAATGCAAGTTGCATAAACGAGCCACTCGATTGCAAACAGCCGAGAGGTACCAAAAGACTTCATTTTATTTTCTGTTTCTCCTGCTCAACTAGCCGGACGTCTAACTTGCACGCTCTCGTAAACCTAGCGCAGCAGCACGGCCGAAAGGTTAGGGCGCCCGACTTGAAATCCGGACGTCCCGGGTTTAAGTCCCCGCACTCTGAACACTAGCTGGAGTTGGCGGTAGACCCGAGTTTCAAGTCCTCGGACATGCTTGAAATTAACCAACCGGTCTGCCTCCTACCAGATGAGATTTTTAACATGATACGTTGAATTTGTATTATTTTGTTTCTGATTATTTGAGTGAGTTCATGTAAACAACCAGCGCGGAGTAGCTAAGAGCACATCCACTATGAACACAGCATTTATAATTTTAAAATTTACCACATACTAGAATTGTAGACATTTTCAGTGGGTTTCCCATGGGTGTGAACCGAAAGGCTCTAAATTGACACGTTAAAGCAATCAGCCACGAAAACCAAATAATATCACACGGACCAAAGGAAATTCATTTGAAACTAACCAATGGAGAACAGTTAAGTTGATTACCCAAATCAACATGAAATCAAAACTAGCCTTGAGTTTCACTCTGCTGTGGGTTCAGGCTAAGGTCACCAAGAACTCCCAAGCATATCTATCGTGGGCAATTGCTCAAAGACTAAACTACTTGTTCAAATAGACTACACAAGCTATGACAACACTCATGGTCTTGCATGAGGCAAAAAACAAAATAAACGACCATGTGTATGTACCTTGAACAACCTGGCGTCATGATTCACAAACTTTTGAACAACGCACGGAGGCATCAGGTCTTTGATTCCTTCCTCGTCAAATATAATTGCCATCTAAAATTAACATCATGCGGCAATTAAAATAATGACTTTCAATCGGGTACTCAAGGGCCGCAGCCTCGAAAATATCAGGGTAGGGGTATTATTTTAATTTTTGTAGGCACTTCATGCCCATTGAAAACCGCTCCCATTTTAAACCGAAATATGTGATTTTCAAAACACCACTTCAGATCTGAGCTTAAATCGTTTTGACAGCCCGTTAGGCGTGCTTTGGTGCTCGAAGTGAGTTATACGTTACTGCGGAATTTTGAACGAAACCGTTGTTCTGTAACCTCCCCATGCTTTAATTCAACCAACATTGTACCCTGTTACAGTGTAAAATGGTTAAATTCAAAACGGATAACATACCAAACCCTTTCCCACCTATACAAGTAAGTACTTTACCACTACTCTCCCCACTGCCCCACTGCGAAGGTGTTCGTGATACACAGCCCGGGGGGGGGGGGACTCCCATATGAAAGGGACGGGGATGCTCGTCGGAAAATTAGAATTAAACCCCTAAAGGAGACCAATCTGGGCGTGGCTCAGGCTTTATTTCACCTCTAAAGGAGACCATGCTAAAACATACAACTAAATAAGAACTCTAGTGATTTTAATTGCGCTTAAGATATGACCGGCGAATGCTGTCTTCTATAATTAAATTTGAAAAGCATTGTCATAAATCTTTAGTTTTTCGTTCATAGTCTACTCTAAGCGATACCTGTATGGGTAAAAATATTGGCTTTTCGTCCTGAACACCCTAAGTGAGACCAAAATCTGCAATTTACACCCCTAAGCGAGACGACAAGCATCCCCGTCACTTTCATGGGGGGTCCCCCCCCGGGATACACAGCTACGATCCGCCACGTCGTTCTCGTCCCCAGGGCCCCGCGCCAAGGATATCTCGATTCTTGGCGCAGACTATAAGGATCGTGGGCTCTAGTGGTATCAATGCCTTTCATTCTTAGCTTGTAGATAACTGACGCAGAAGAAACGAACTGACTTGTAGCAAAATGTAACGAACAAGTTTCAATTTACCATATACAGTAGTCCAGCAAATTGTGACTTACCTTGTGAGACACATCAGATCCATCAGCAATCACTGGTTTACAGACTGGAATTAAAACATGCATAAGTTAAAACCATATGTAGACTATAGTAGCTTAATTTCATTGGTCACACACTTTTAGGTTTTATACACAGACTAAATGTTAGAACCTCGTTACAGAAAACGAAATTTGACTTTGGAGTGAATTAAGGCTTTACTGGAGCTCTACTTGGCTATTCCCCATTAGCCGTTTTTGTTGACCCCTACATAGGAGGAGAGAAACGAACTTCTCTGTGTTCATGATAAGCGCACAAACCACGATTCAGAGGGACTTGTTGAACATTCACCGCGCTTATTAGTGTTCCAGTGGACACCGGCTACGCAATCATCGGTAACCATTCACTCTGCTGTTTACTCCAGACTTCCGCAAAGATCTGCAAAGGTAGCCTGCGAACAAGATCATTTGCGGTTGGGTTTTCTGGAGTATTCTGGCGAAGCCACCCGCTGAAATTTGCCGGTCAGGAAATGGGGCGGCCAGCACTCTCCTCGCTGGCAAGCTTCGTTCACTGGTTCACAAAAGGCGGCTCTGCGCCAAAATTTATAAAACGCCCAACCAAGTGGGTCTGCTTGCAGCCTACATGCGATTGGATTGTTGCTCTAAACTTCCATTCGAAACAATACATGGGTTCTGGGAAACCGCGGAGTTACATAGTGTGCTATACAAATACATTGCTGTCGACGGTTTCCGTTTAATATAAATATTTCAACCTTACCATACCAAAATAAAGAACGAAATTCCAAATTCGAAATTCGAATGTTCCAGGCGTTCAGATAGTGGAACGCTCCACTATCCGAAGGCCTCAGGAACAGGCTAGAATGAAATGGTCAGCTCACCCATTGGAAACGAAACACCAGCATTCTCTATTTGCTTCAAATTCTGCTTATAATCCAGCTCATCAATTTGTACAAAGTTAGGGACCATCACCCTTATTCCTAAAAATACAAAAAATATGACAAACGCTTGTGAATGTCAAATAAGGAAAGGGTAAATATAGTCTGCGTAATCCCCAGTGTGTGTTGACCAAAGGATAATCAAGAGTGAAATAGAAATATCGACTAACAGCAAAGTAAGTTCTGGGCATGGCACTTTTATGTCGAGTTTCTATCTGCCAGTGAGTACTCGAACAAAATGCCATTCCCTTTACAGTAACAGGGGCATCCAACGGATAGCTGCGGTGGAACGGAAATTCGACTTAATTGCGTGAAAAACCAATATTTTGTTTGGCGAAATTTCACCTCTTAGATTTATTCCTTTCGTTTGGAGCGGACAAAAATGTTCTTAACTATAAAGTGCGAAGTAAGGTCAGCTAGCATTTTTGGAAGGCCAACAGCAGCTGGGAAATTCGGGGAGAGATTCTATCCCGTAAAATTTTCTGCGACTTAAATTTTCAGCTAAGGAATCCGAAGAGATCAACCTGTCTTAGCTAATACACAAATATTATTTTAAAAGGCCTTGAAATAATTAATCTAAGAAAATACGAAACGAAATTTAAAGTATTTTGCTTAAATTTTCTCGTTGGTTGCCCCTGTTTTAAGCTTGTAGATTCAAATAATAATAATAATAATAATAATAATAATAATAATAATAATAATAATAATAATAATAATAATGATGACAGGTTTGACCGAAAGGCTTCTAAACTTGTTACAGTTTAAATTCGTTATCCTGTGTACTAGACCAGCACTTTAGGCTGTTCAAAACTAGTGCAGGCTTCTCTTATTTACAGCTGCCCATCAACCCATTTGGCAGCTAGTAAAAGCGTTTTCTAATTTCCACAGCACTTATACACATACTACAAAAAGTTAAAGGTATCAACTGCTGTGTCATCGTTACCTTCCTCTGAAATAATTTCACATTCTTTCATGACCTGGTAACTTCTTGTTCTGTCAAGCAAACTACATACTGGCTCTAGCGGATCCATGATGATTACTCCTGGATGATTCTTTGCATACATCTGAAATTGTTGCACAAAGTATACCCTTTCAGCCTATCTAGAGAGCCCCATAAGTCGTTGCAAGTAAGCAGTCACACCTCTTAATAATTATCGGTTAGTTAGTGCCTATATTTTTCTGATTTCCTTTCAGGTTTTGCATCTGGAATTTAAAGCGAAAGGGCGATTAATGAGATGAGAGTTGAACAAGATTCTTGCTTCACAGCTCTTCAAATACAACCCCGGTTGTACAAAGATGGGCCTACCTAACGGCGGAAATTGACAGGCTCCACAGAGGGAAATATAGGATAATCGTGATGAAATGACTTTCGCTTTCTGTTAAACCAGTGATATCTCTCGTCGACTCTTGTGCAAGAATTGCTTGACCAGGTTCAAATCAGATGAGAGTGCCACACTAGAGTACAAGAAAGAGGATGCGACTTGCTGGAAAGCAAGAGTTTGAACAGCTCTTTTTAATTCTCGACTCTCCTTTTATGAACTAACAAGTCTCCATCGTTGCCGTTTAGGACCTGGAAAACAAACTGATTTCTCTTTGTATAATTACTCAGTGCGAGTGTAAAAAACAGAGTATTAATTGAAGATGGTTGGTTAACATGTATGTCACTGTCGTACTAACCTGAGGCCGTATGAGTGCCACAATTAAGGCACGAAGGAGTGCTAACCTATGTGAACGGTGTTAAACACAAATCAATGAGAATGGAATACCTCCAATCCTTTTAGCGTTCTCAAAGCTTCTTCCCTTCCCTCACTAGCAACTGCCATCCCCATGTAGTCTGGAATCTTCTGGATTATCAGATCAAAGGGACCCTGGTCCTCAAGGGGTCTGTCCAGGTCAACCTAGTCAAAAGAATACATTTATTTGTTTCACAAAATTAATGCCGAAACAAGAAGACAATGTTGAGAGGAAGTGGCGGGTTATTCCCCAAGCTCCCCGAACGAAAGCTGCGATCAAGCTCTGTTTTCGTTGCGCTTGGTAAACCATTCGCGCGGGAACGTGAAACGAAAAATAGCGCCAAATTTTAGCAAATGACCCACGTAACAGAATATAAGAGCGCTGCTAAAACATGCTAAAACTCGGCCTGGTCGCAGGTTAGATCGGACAAGACTCGTTAACTCTACTTACGAGTACACCTGGATCTTGGCAATCTTTTCGCTAGTCAGTGAAAAGCTTTGCAAGAGATTCAGCGACAAGCCACGATATTACAAGAATTATAGAGGTATTAAGGGTATAGAGGGTTTTCATCGCAGCTATATAATTTATATCCAGAGGCTGGACGTAGCGTCCGGTCGTTTGACATGTAAGGATCCGGTACTTTCACACGAGATAATTATTTTCTGAAGTGTATTAATTAAATCGGATGATTTTGCATTTGTTTATCAAAGATAGAGTTGAGTCTTAGCCTGTGTATAGCCGCCCGCTCTCCGATTTTTTCTTGAGGAGAGCGGGCGGCTGTACACAGGCTACCAGTAAGTCTTATTTTGTCACTTACGTAACTCATACAATTGGAAACGAATGATCAGTCCCGTCATTTATTCTTTAAATTGGACTCTCTGAAATGCCATTTCCTGCATTCCCTGGGCTGGAAGTCGTTAACCGGGAAGGTCAAAGGGTAAAAGTCCAGTCTAGAGTCCAGTCCACGGACCAGTCCAAGTCCAGTCCATTAAAATGTTCACAAAAAATAAATATTTGAATTGGCACACATGTCCGCTCACGTCCGCTTGTTTCACCTATGAATCCGGTAATTTAAAATGTTTTCAAAAACCCTAAATTATAAACCCTTCAATTGAAGAGTTTATACAGACAGCCCAGCTTAGACAGACTGGACTACCCTTGCCAATTAATTACTGTGATTTAACACATGACATTCGCCTTAATTTCACACAAAAAGGGGGAATGTCTGGATGTGCAAGTCAACTGCTAAATTTATTTGTGAAATGTGAATTCACATCCAAAATTGTGTCTGTCCCTTTTTCACACCAAGATGACTTGTCTGTCCAGTGTCCAGACGATTTGTCAAGGGTGTAGCCAGGGGGCGGGGTCCTAGGGTGCCCATGGATCCCCCTTGGAGATGAAATAATAATAATAATAATAATAATAATAATAATAATAATAATAATAATAATAATAATAATAAAGCAAATCAGCTATCTCTTGAAAACCCAGTCACGCTTTTTGGATTTGTAAGTTCAGTGATTCATTGCTGTACAGTAGAAGGCTTTCAAATTGGAACAGTGCTTATTGCACAGCCACATATAGCACACGTTTAATAGTGACTCTTTTTACGAGACCCCCCCCCCCCCCCCAGTGAGAAAACCTGGCTATGCCCCTGCTAGTTTGTCTTCTAGTGTGGAAACAGCCATTATCCCATAGGACAGGGTTAGTGTAATGGAACCAAGCAAGAGCCAGTTCGGCCAGGCCTTGGCAGGTCCCTTGGTGCACTTACCCTTAGAACTTGACTACAGTACATGACTTGCCCTTACATTAGTTAGTTTTAAATTAAACTGGTGATGGTATCCATATGGGATTTTCGGCTGAGAACCTGAGCATGGCTTCGATCAAGCTACAAACCTGGAGAATATTTTCGGACATTTCAACTCCAAATAATGACTGAAAGTCAACCTGAAGGTTTAGAAACGACAAGGGGAGCGCTTTCGAGGTTGAATAAACCAACCAATACACCCAGAAAGTGAGCGAGAAATCATTCAGTTAACAAGCAAGCCAAAGTAAAAGAAACAAGAAGGTGAAGAAGTCAACCGAGAAAATGGAAGTTTTGTTAATTTTTAAAACAATTTTTAAAACTAAACAAGTGTCAAGTTCACACAGTGTTGCTCTCTAGTTTAGCTTTTCCAAAAATTTGTTTTAAAAAGTGAAATTTTTTTCAATTGTTTTTTAAAAAAATGTTTTTCATTTCTTTTTCATTGCCCTTTAGTTTAGTCCTCCCCCTCCCCCCCGAGGTAGGGACAATTCAGCCCAGTTAAAATGACGCTATCCCTTGACCCTGCTAGGGAGGGTGCCCCTAAACCTTGTTCGAACTTGCATGTGGAACGACGATATCTTCAACTCTAGCAGGTAGGGTGTCCCTATCCCCTAGGGGCACCCTCTTTCCATGTAAACGGGCCCTGAGAAATAAGTTCTGCCTTTTGCGAATAGTGCAATTGTTTTGAGACTCCAACCGCCTGAAGACCCTCACGATCATTTGAACGTGAGCAGGGAAACATTACAATAATAATAATAATACGTTTATTTGTATTTGTCTGTCACGAGATATTTTGGGGAGCTCAAAATTATTTACGGGATAGCCAACGCCACAAGGCCTTGTATGTATTTGCAGTTAATATTACAAAAACAGGCACCGGCGATTTGACTTTCAAATTGGATGATGTCAGCGGGGATGTCAGGCGCTCTTCTTGCAAACACGTAATAACATGCGATGTTATCATTGTCTGAATCTCAACAGACTACAATAATTAATTCCATATTCATAAACAGCACAATTTCAGAAATTATCGTACTTTACGGCGCGGTCTCAAATAAACACACTGACTTGGCAGCGGGATAAGGCAAGAACGATCAAATTTAAAAATTCATTTCTAACTTATTTGCGTCTCGATGGTGTCGCCAATACTTCATACAGTACCCGTACTGAAATTAACTACAGTATTTTGCATATTGTTGTGAAAATAACTCTCTGATTCAACGTTAGCTGTTACGGTTCTTACCTCAACCAGATCGATCCCAGTTTCCCTGTAATGCAACAAAAGAAAAGAAATGAGATCGAAATTAAGTCTACACCGGCAGACGTCGTTCAAAGAGCGAAGTTGCGGTCACGTACGTACGTACCGACACAATTTCAGAAACGTGATAAAAATTGGTTTCTGTCGTTTTCTTCGGCTGAGCATAAGACCCACTCTCTTTCTCCTGAGAGATATGTGGCTTGAAGTTGTAAACATCACAAATTTCTTCTTACTTTCGTCTACAATGACTCGTTTTTGAACCCCATGTAATAGTGATTCTCTGCATGTTTGTTTTCGATCTTGAAATGGAATAATTATTCAACTTCGGTGAGCGATGATGTCACGCTATTGTCCAATATCCACATGCTCAGAAAGGGTGCAGACTGTCACAACACTTCCTGTGCTATACTCCCCGGGGGGGGGGGGGAACTGCCTTATTGGACTAAACGGGTATGTGCCGCTCAACAGGGTATGGTTTTCTGGCCGGGTCTTGCGTCTTAAACAGGGTCTACAGTTTCACAATTAAGCGTCTTGAACAGGGTGTCTTTCTGGACTTGAAGCCTTGAGCCCTACATGTGGGTAATTCTATGATGTCATTTATTTAAAAAAATCCTTTCTGCATGGGAAATGAAAAACAAGGCAGTCAAAAAAATCAAAATGAGCGGACTTTGTCTTCAACAGGTCAGGGCCGGAAGGCTTCAGCGGCACACCCCCACCCAGACTTCCCTTAAGTGCCGCCCCCCGGGGCTATACTGTGCCTTTACTGCGGCTAAAATCGGCGAAACTAGGGTCACGTATTGCTCTCCAAACTTCCAAAATTAAGAAGCGACTTCAGAATCCTTTTTGGCTCACCCAATCCACATGTGTACAGCTACAAAGCTCCCGAAATTGCTTAAAATGACTCTCAGTTCAAATTCCTGTCCCCTGTCCCCTGTCCCAAGATGATCCTCTCAGCATCAACCCTAAAGTGATCCGGTCCTCCGGTCCTCAAATGAGCCTCAAATCGCGGGCCGAATCCCTGATCTTTAGGGTCGATCTGTAGTATTATTTCGGGCTGGGGACCATCCCTTTGTCAAAAATTGGGACAAGGCCAAAAAACGAGTGCTTCAAACGTGCAGAAAAGCCTACGGAAACTCTTGCTTTGCAGGCTATATATAGCGCTAGTGATAAGAATGATAGACGGCTTATTCACCGGTAAATTTTCCAAGCTCTTCGGTCACGTCAGAATCACGGGATGTACATCCGATCCATCTCGGATGGATTAAGAACTCGTCTGCTGAAAAATGCACCCTTTTTTCTAATTCACTGACAAACAGGTTACTTGTATTGCATATTTATCTTACATGTTCATTCCTGTTTTTCTTTTTAACCTTTTATCTAAAAGTTCAATTTAGTGAGTTGTAAAATTTCGCGGTGAACTATGAAAACAATAGATATAGATTGCTTCGGCGCCTGGAGTGTCGTTCTGATATTTCCATAAGAAATTTGACCCTCAAAGCTTCCCTCCTTGCTTTGACTAATATTTGTTTTAAGAATATTAAATTTCTGCCAGCAACTATCAACCGAAAGTCCCTCAACAGAAGCAGAGTTACTGAAACAATTATTCGTTTCCTACGATACAAGAACTCTCAACGGGGGTCTAAACAAATCATTTGTCAGGCGAACCATTTTAATTTCAAATGTTTTTTCAGTTGTTTGTTCTCACTCAGTTTTCTCCACTTACCAATTTCTCTTGCACCCTAATCGACCTAATCCTCACTAATAACCCCGTTCGTTGTTTTCTTGGGCCTACTGTTTCTTTATTAAACGTAAAATTTAATCGACTCATTATTAAAACTCGGCTAATATCGTGCACCTATCAATGTTGGCTGCAAGGGGGTAGGTCAGCCTTTTGTGAATAATTATTTTTCAAATCCCCCAACCCCATGGCCTGGAATATTGGTCAAATCAGGTGAAATTTGCCTATTTTGTTACATGAGTGTCGAATCCCCGAAGGTAGAATGAAATATGGATCAAGGGCTCCCACATTTGCCCCGCTTTCTTCTTTAGCTTAACCCTTTTAGCCCCAGCATCGACACGCATGTTCTCCTCGTTAGCCTTCACATCTTTTTTGTGATACGTGTTGGGAGAATTTGTTTAAACATCAAGACATTTCGACTTTGGTGATTATTTCCTTCATTCTCGTGACGTGTTTGTTTGACCATACAGTGATGAGGTAAGGAGAAGTCAGATGCTGGTCACTATTAGGGCTTAATTAACAGTGTACTCATTGGTGCATTGACTCCAAGAATGTCAGTTTCTGGAGGCAACTATGAAATGCTAGTACCTCATTATGAAATAACCTGTAGAATTCTTTTTTTTAATCATTATTCTCTTTTTGTTTGACAACTAAACAGAAAACAAAAGAAAACAAAATGTTAACAAAAGTTTAAATTGGAAATGAAATAACCTGTAGGAGTCTATTGTTTATTTTTTGTTTGTTTGACAATTAACAGAACAACTATCTTATAAAAATCTCACAACCATATTTCTATCTTGTGTATACATGTGAACTGTACAATGCACTGAATCCTTATATTCTAAATTGCTATGAACTAAACCGGAAACAAATTTTAACAATTTAAGTAAGTAGCTATTTTAAAGGAAATGCAAATGCCTTTAACCGAGAATTGGAAGTAAGTTTTCTTGATAAGTGGAAAACGGTCTTTCAAGATCCATCGATTGATAAAGCATATTTTACAAACTTGATCAGACATTAGCCACTCCATGTTTTTATCATACACTATACCCTGCATTATGGGGTCAAATCACACAGGCATTTTTAACATTTACTTTAAGGTCTGGATAGCTTTTCACGGAAAAACAAACGATAACTTCTTGTTTCAAATAATTCTGTCAGCGATGTTGTTGGTTGATAAGTTTCAAAAATAAAAAAGCCAACTCGTTTTTGTTCACATACACATTTTACAAACCACTTTCACATAAGTTTGACAAAACTTTATGAAATATTTCAGGTGGTCAGTGTCTAATAACGTCTGTTATTTCTTGCTCACAAGTCCTTGGTACTACATGAAATAATTATTTACCTCTTAAAATGGTACTCAATGTTTATTATACACATTAAAAAACATCTGCTAAATAATAACTTGTATCATCAGCTTATAAGTATTGGTGTCATGGATGACTTTTCCTTTGAATGTGACTTGTCCAGTAAATCATGGACATACTTTGCAAAATCCACAGGAAATGACGGTGCTCCTTCATATCCTGAGTGAGCAAGAAAACATAAATAATGTAAGTCTTAACTACCAAATGTACTGCATTTTCTGGTGTATAAGTCTAAAAATCAGCCCCAAAAATCGACCTCGACTTACACACTGGCCACACCCTACAGTAGAATGTGACTTCACAGACACTAATAAAAAAAAATTATTGTGATAATTACAGTACCTGTACCACTGACCAAACATAAACTCATAAGAGAAAGCAACCCACTCCACACCCCGATTAACCCCCTGCTCCCAGCTATGGTCCTACGTCTACCCTCAAATTGCTACCTGACTCAGTCTGAAGCTGGCCAGTGACAGTGTGACTTCATGACACAAAAATTTAAGATGACTCAACCATGTAATGTTTGATCTGTGATCCCTCAGCTTAATTTATTTTATTTATTAGGGGTCTGCTGTAACTGACTCATGTTGTAACAGTCACGCTGGTACAGGATGTACTGTATTTTCTGTTTTTGCTCACTTATTATGGTACAACAATTTACAATGGCAAAGCAATTTTCTGGGTGTCTGCTGCAGCAATTTGCTAAAAAGAAAACCAACAACAACAACAAAAAACATCCATGACACTGGAGTCAAACACAACTATGGCAACCAACACTTTGGGGATATAAAGTCATGTCCTTGACCATATTTGTCTTGGGAAGCAACAGCTTATTTAGTACACGACTGTGATCTTAGAAATGATATTGATCAAACTTAAGGTCTTGGTCTCTAATTATATCAGACATTGCAGTTAATTTAGAAAAACAGCTACACTGAAAGGCTTGCTTATGAACTTGTCTATGTAAAAAACATCTTTTCACTGAGATGCTGCTCACCAGATCTCCTAGAAACTGGGATATAATTAGAAAATCAAACAAAACAGAAGCTTCCTGAAACCAACAAGAATGTCTCTGCACAAACATTACAAACAAGACACAAAACATTACACCTACCAGGAAAATAATTGATGTCTATCACTACATGATGTCCTGTCCCTTTCTCAACTATAATGTCGATGCCAAACATGGTTAAGTTCTGTTAAGAAAGAAAAAGAAGAAGTTAAATGATATCATTTGTACTCTTTTTAAAATTAATGTGGTTAAATGCAATTTAGGCAAAGTTAAAATACAAGAAAGCGCAGGTCAGTGGCATGGCCCTGGCCATGTGGGGCACAGATTGATGACAGGATTTTCTTTGCTGCTCAGAGATGTTGTCATGGAAAAACATCTTACCAGTTTTGGTCGAAGTTTTCTTACAAGTTTCAAAACAAGGGTTTCATCAGGGGTTGTAATACTGTCATCACTGTCATCTTCATCCAACTGTTGTTAGAAATAAAGCTTCACGTTACAAACAGCAAACACTACAAACTGTTTCCCTGGAGGGGGGGCATATCTTAGACTTTGAGTCACATGAAAAGGATTGCTAAGACTGGTATTTTGTAGTAAGCTGTTTGAAAACTAAGGTGCCACTAATATTGTTAAAAGGGAGCCAAAATTCAAAACTGCAGGATGTTATATTTATCATTTGTGGCATTACATGTAACTTTGTATAATTGTATATATACAACTAATATGCACTTTACAGTGGAACCTTGATTTAGTGAACCTCTATATAATGAAGTCCTTGGTATAACGAACCATATTTTTCAGCCCAGTAATAATGTAATGTATGGAAAAGAACTCTGATATAAAGAACCCTCATAATATAACGAACCAATTTCCCGAGTCCCTTGGCACTTCGTTAAATCGAGGTCCCACTGTTCCTTTGTTCAAAACAGTATCAATCTAACATAGGACTAGCG
The DNA here is from genome assembly GCA_964017195.1 of Siderastrea radians. NCBI lineage: Eukaryota > Metazoa > Cnidaria > Anthozoa > Scleractinia > Rhizangiidae > Siderastrea > Siderastrea radians. Next base: position 47,489,068 of record OZ024892.1, on the reverse strand, counting down.
TCTTTAAACTGTTAAATATTAAGGACGGTGCCTCCTAATACTGATGTATTTTTGCAAAGGTTATGACTATGGGGAAAAAGTAGATCTTAGTAAGGGTTACTGGAATCTAAAAAGAAGCATGTGGGTAACCATGTATTTTTCAGAGATAATTAAGCAACCATAATTCTAAAAAAGCGTTAAAATACAAAGAATGTATGGCAATTTCTTTCCAAATTTACGCTCAATTATCTCTGAAAAATGCGTGGTTACCCCCAATTTTCTTTTTAGATTCTGATAGCCCTTGCTAAGATCTGCTTTTTCCATGTAGTCTTAAACCGCGCAAAAATATTGTTGCATTAGTGGGCAAATTCCTTAAGAAACCCGAATATCTCGAGATGTATGCGTATGTAACAAAAGGAGGCACCGTCCTTAAGTCTTACATCCAAGTAGTGAGTATTCCACAGGAGGAACAGGAACCTTGGTTAACTACTTGTCCTGAGTTAAAGCTACATGTAACTGGCATTTGAACAACTGGCACAAAAAGAGATTGTCATATCATTTGTTTTTACTATTATTTGTTTTTTTAATGTTTGTCAAAGAAACTACTCATCTGAAGAAAAAGAGATGATTAACATATATGTTGACCCCCTTCATATTCAGTAGTAAAATCTTTAATCTTTAATCTTTAATAGGTATACTCCTAAGAAACTATACTAGGAGTTTAAAAGCAAAAACTAAATAAATAAGTAAATAAATAATTAAACATATATAAATATAAATATGAACACACAATAAAATCTAATAAAATGAATATGAATAACATATAAAAATACAATGCAGTAGGGTATCCTACATGCTAGAGATAATGGCCTTAATATTCATCTAATGAATCAGGAATTAGAGATAAAGGTACACTGTTCCAAGTTCTTATAGCTCTAGGGTAAAAAGAGAATTTATAAGTATCATTCAGTGTGGCAAGTTGGTGAAATGGTGCACAATTTGGAGATCTTGAAGCTCTTGTATTGCGAGATATTTCAGGTGGTAGGGAAATACCAACAAGCCCTTTATAGATCTTGTAAAACATGAACGCTTGATTGCTCAATCTACGGTATTCCAAGGAGTCCCATCCCAGTGCTTTAATCATTGGAGAGACGTGGCTGTAACGGAATAATCGTTATAGACAAACGTAAAAAACGTACCTCACTAAGATAAGAACCAGAGTCAGGCTTAGAAACATCATGGGATGAGAAGAATATTGTTTTTCTATCCTTGGCTGTTATAAGAAGAAACAGTAGAGGTCATGGTAAATGCATAACAATAATATTTCAACATGTACCCATGTCACAATAATGCTTTTTTCAATAACACCTAAATTGCCAGTACAAGTAAAAGGCTGCACATTACAGTGCAGCAAGGACACAGTGCACAATAGTTTGTTTACACAAACATTACTGAAAACACAGAAAAATACAGTGCAATATGTGCCATACTCTTGCCACTTCAGAAACGTTTTTGAATACTTTTTGAAATTTGATTGCCATCTCTTTGATGGCCTCCATCTTATCTGTCCAATCAAATTCAAGAACCATGAAAGGAGGAGTCGCAAGAGTCAGCATGGAACTTGACAACTCTGCCTCTCACAGTAATATTGTTTTGTTTTAACCCTTTAAGTCCTAATATAAAAATGCACATTCTCGTTACTGTTCTCCATACACTTTTTATGCAAACTAGTAAGGAGGATTTGTCTAAATATCGAGACATCTTATCCTTGGTGATCACTTTCTTTATTCTCATCACTTGAATGTTTGAAAAAGTAGTGATAATGTAAAGACAAATTTCATTTTCATCACTGTTAGGACTTAGAGGGTTAACTGGCCAGATTTCATGAAAGCTGTCAACAAGTTGTGAACATGTCAAAAAGTTGTCAAAAACTAATCAAAAACCTTGTGCAAGTGGTAACAGTATGGCAAACAACACCACACAACTTTAAAAACTGACCATCAGTCTTGTAGAAGTTCTTTATTGATGGTCGTTCCACAATATAGTGGTTATTTCCTGCTACAAAGACCTGTTAAAGGAAAGAAGAAAACAGGAAGAAATAAGTACTACTGTCAACACCACTGCTGTTGTCTAGAATGGCACAAGTTAAACAGGGTTTAAGGTTACTGATTACTGCTCTTCAAATGAAGCAAGCCATCACAGCTGGCAATTCCTTTTATATCAGTCCAGCATCACTGACTACAATACAGTCTGAATAACAAAGCTTAGTTGAGTTATACTACTCTGCAGATGACAGACTCTCAGCCCTGTCACAATGTTTTATAGTAGCAGTAGGCACAACAACAGAAGTACAAGACTGTAGTACCGGTAGGCAGTTAAAGGGACATAGATTGTTATAATTTACTCAGGGTTGGTGAACTCCACTGTGAAGTAGGTGGCAAATAAATAACTGTAGGCAGCAAAATTGCTGGCTGCTGGTGCATTTTGACAGGGACAGACTCCCATATGAAAGAGGCTGGGATACTTAAACCCTTTAAGCCCCAATAATGACAATCAATCTAATTTCTCCTTACAAAATATGCCACTACTCAAAAAAACTTGCTGGTCATGAGAACAAAGGATCTGATCACCAAAGAGAAAATTATGTCTTCATGTTTAAGCAAATTCTCTCAACTGGTATCATAAGGGATACAGAAAACAGTGAGATGTATAATTATGCATGTTACCAGATCGCGTAGAGTTACCAGAATAAGGTTCAGACAGAACATTTAAGACATGTGATACAAAGAACATTTAAACAAATTTATTATCACCTTGAACAGGACTGCATTATGATTCACAAACTGTTGAACAACACATGGAGGCATCAGATCCTTAAGTCCTTCCTTGTTAAATATTAATGTCATCTGAAATGCCACATATATTAATATATCGATTTAGCCAAGCATAAAAGCAGATCTCCACATTTTTTTTTTTGCTGGTACTTACTAATTTGTGAAAATACTCTCATTCAAGTCATTAAATAAAAAAAAAAAAAAGAAAAAATTCAAGTCCCCACTGAGCATCGAACTCAGCTCGCTGGCATCGCAGGCCGGTATGACTCCACTAGGCCACAAACGCTGACACTACTTATAGAAGTTAATTTAATTTACTACTTATTTCTTTTCCTGTGACAAGATGCCTATTGACATGAACATGCTGGTGTTTTTTCTGGGAAAATGTGTTCAGGCCACCACAAAAACCATGGTTGTGGACAGAAAAAACGGAAGGCACTAGCTCTGCTACATTTGGCGTCGGGACCGCTGCAAAATGCTGCAAACTCAAGCTTTGTGCCGACCGAGTTTGCAGCAGAACAGACAAGAAAGATGAATTCCTCGAATGCAAATTTTGTTACTTGAACTTCTTGCCTTCCATCAAAAAGACAACTGAGTATTCTTTTAAACTTTTTCTTTCCATTTAAAGATATTTGATATTTTTCTCAAAACTTCACTTCTGTTGAACTGAATCATTTTGCTAAACAAGCTAAGCTTTTAAAAAAACCTCTTTTTCAAAAGAGATGGTGGTCATGCGATTTCCCACCAAGAAAAATGCTGATTGCCCAAAAGCACCGCATGATTTCCCGCCAAGAAAAGATGGCATGCTCCACCCCGGGTTGTCTTGGGACTCCCCTCTGTCTCCCCCAGAGTCTGTACAGATGGGTGTATGCTGATGTCACAACATAATTTTATCGCATCGAATTTACTTAGCAATGGTGCTTCTACTGGTGCGCTACATGCACGGGCTCCACTGAAAAGGTTTCTCTATTGTGCCCCAAGCAATGTGTTCTACCAGTTAATAATTATACTGAGAGTCAGCAGAGGTTGACAAGATGCCCAAGTTGTGAATATTATTTGTTTCTTCTCTAAAGGTAAGTAATAAAATGTGGTATAGTCAGTGAACAGGTCCAAAAGCACTAGGTTTCTGGTGTAGTCTACATGTCAGCAAGCAAGACCAATTTCTGAAAAGAACCACTTCTATCTTCGATTCACCAACGTGCAAAACCAGAACAAAAAAATTAGTAATATTGTAATTTTAATTTTAAAAGTTCACCTATAGCCAGTGAATAACAACACCCAGAAAAACAGGTATGTGGTAACTGAGCTAAACAGTAATGTATCTGTATTTGTTGGTACACTTTACCACATTTTAACTTCTTCAAAGATATTAATTTTCATAATTAAAAAAGTTTAAAATCAGGTAAAGGAGAACCTTTGTTGGCCTCTAAAGGGAAATGCCTTCGCTCAAAAAAGGTACTGCAGACAACTCTTAAACTTTTGATTGAGTTCTTTACCACCACACCAGTAGGCCACATGTGAATAAATCTTGCTAGTTATTAAATTTAACAAGACCAATTCAGTTGTTGATGGCACATTTTGTGCTTGCATTTCTATACCTGCCAACTTTTTGTGATTCATAGGCATGACATTTTTATCCTGAGAGTGTCATGATTTTTCGTAGGGAACCGATAATATCCAAAGATGTCCGAATATTTCCAAGAAGATTTCCGAAGATTTTGGAAGTAGACTTTCCCGTTCCCAAGCTCCTAAACACAACCTCATCTCCAGTGACTTTCCCTACTAAAATGGGAGATTTTGCGAAAGTACGATCATTATTTTCTCACATTGGTTTGAGTTTATTTAAATACTGTATATTTTTTTCAAAATGAGTCAGTTAAGGCTGTAATGGCTCAAAATTTTCCACCAGGTGTGAGAAATGGGAACGCAGGAGTGAGTAGGCGTGAGATCGCAGTTTTCGATCCGCAGGTGTGACACTTGGCAGGTATACATTTCTCAAAAGTTCAACTTGCCAATGTGTAGTGCAGTAAAAAAACTTATGCTTGCAGGGTACAGTCAAGTTTTTTGGTATAATATTTTGTGTTTTGATGTCCTCAGTAAATCACCTTACCTCATGGCATGATTCAGATCCGTGGCCAATGACTGTTTTGCACACTGAAAAAAGTGAAAAATAAAACACTATAAGTTGACCTTTAGCCTTCTGCTGCTAAATCAGAGGTCACATGAGAAAATGTGATTAATGCCAGGCTCGATCATCCAGATAGTAAGCTGAGTCAGTTTGTCTTGAGTGCTGCAATAAAAAGGAAACATCTGGGATCTCCTACAAGATTCACCCCCTGATTATGTGTTTAACTCAGTGCTCCAGTGGTTATGAAAAACTGAAGTATTATTATTATTATTATTATTATTATTATTATTATTATTACTATAATCATCATTACTGTTTACGTTACTGTTATTATTATTATAATTACATATTAAATAATCATGATTTAATATTTACAATCACCATCAATTTAATTTTACTTACCCATTGGGTATGACACACCAGCATTCTCTATTTTCATCAAGTTTTGTTTATAATCCAGCTCATCAATTTGTACAAAATTAGGAATAAAAACTCTTACTCCTGAAAAACAAAATGAAAGAAAAATAAACAATTAAAGTGGTCTGGGCAAAAACACTTTAGGTGACTTCTTCTGATTTCTTTCTTTCTTTCTTTCTTTTTTTTCCTGAAAGTTTTGCCTTGTAGGAGAGTTTGCTTAACATGCCAAAACATATATTTTACTGGTTTTGTTTGGCCCTAAGAGTCGCCTTCATGTACATAGTAGGATCTTGGCTCAGAGCCCTTCAACTGCTGATGGATAAAATATTAATAGAACTCGATGAACACCTACGACAATCCAGCTAATTCAAAAACAAACCTTCCTCTAAGATTTCGCATTCCTTCATAATTTCATAGCTCATTGTTCGGTCAAACAATTTGCGGACAGACTCCATCGGGTCGATAAGGATGACTTCGGGGTGGTCCTTAGTATACATCTAAAACACAAAAAATACATTATTTAGGGCTTCAACATAATTTACAAAATTTAGATTATAAAACATTATAAAACATGCATTTGGATTGAAAAGCTACAGGCAAAATCCCAACAAAATGAGTTGAGAAAACTCAAGACTTAAAAATACATGTATAGATATGTCAGAATATTAGTATAGTGGTCAAAAGGAATTTTCTTACGTTGCATTGTCATGAAGTATGAAAGTTGTGTCAAAGTTTTGTTTTGTGCCCCCCCCCCCACCCCCCACCCAAAAAAAAGTGCAATATTCAAACCTATTCATGCTGAAAAGTATGGCACAAATTAGTTGCAGATAAAATGTAAATAATGGAGTGTTTTCCTTCATTCTCTAATCCCTTGATATTTAGCTCTCTGTTCTCCTTGCATTCACCAAACCCTTTTGTAGCTTGATTTCAAATTGATACAGAGGTGGAGCCAAAGAGGAAAATGCAAAATCTCCTGTCTGTGGCTAGTCAACCTCATTAGTCTCAACCACTATGTCATTTCTCCAGTGAACACAAGAATAATACCAAAAAATCCTGATTATAAGTCCCCCCCCCCCATTTACAACCCCCCACTTCCTCCCTCCCTCCCCCCATTGATAGGCCCACCTACCTGTTGAAAAAAATTATATTGTAATAATTATTATAAGCCCCCTGGATATAAGCCACCCCTCCATTTACATGTATTCTTGTTCCTTTAACATAAGTAAGCCCACCCAAAACTCTTACAAATTTTTATAAGCCCAGGGCTTATAATCAGGATTTTACAGTCTCAAGAAGAACTCTTTTTCATTATATTTGCTGGTGACCACCTCATTCAAAAACCCAGTCTTCACTATTTCGTCACGTGAGCCCGCATGGAAGCATTTCTGCACATTAAAAGACAAGTGCCCCTAAAGCATATGACACATACAGTGCAGGAAAGAAGTTCTCTAGCAATTTTAATGGCAAATGACAAATACTCAGTGACGAACAAATTTGCCACAAATATGTATGTTGGAATCACCTAGCGTATCACCCTAGTGGGCTAAGCTGTTGTTTCAAAAGTCCATGGGAAAAAACAATTTTATAAATGTAGTCATAATCACAATTACCTCCAGTCCTTTCAGTATTTTCATGGCATCTTTGTTTCCACCAATTGCAGCTGCCATGTAGTCAGTCAGCTTCTGAATGATAAGGTCAAATGGACCTTGTTGTTCTAGTGGTCTATCCATGTCAACCTGATCAAAAGCACATGTTAGGAAAGGAAAAAAGCTAAGGCTGTACTTGTGCCACAGGTCCGCATGGCCCATACTTTATCCCTTTTACTCCCAAGATTGCCAAAAATCAAAATTCAGACAAATCTCCAATTTCATTTTGTACAAAACTTGAATATACATGTAAATAGTACCATGCGAAAGCACTGAGCTGAAGAGGTTTCATTTGAATGGTCACACTGTAGGATTTCATCCACAGACTCAGAAGTTAGAATCACAATAATGTCTCCATAACTGACTCAGGGAGTGAAAGGATTATTAGGCCCTGGGTAGACAGAGTCGCAAGTTATATAAACTTGTGATAACTTGCAACACGATCTGTGTGCTTATGACTTGTGCGTACTTGTAATTGGCTTGCAATAACCTCCGTTTAATTTGATCAAGCACTCATTCATACACAAGTGAACACAAGGCTTACAACATTTGGCCACTTACACCTCTAACACAAATTGATGCAAATTGGTCTCAACACTGTTTTCTTTAGTTTAGAGGGTGAAATTTAATTTTCAACACGTAACAATGATGTCAGCAAAAATATATGGTCACTGTGTAAGATTTATTCAGACTCTAAATTAAACAAGGCAAAAATTAATATTAATGACAATTCCACCAAGCGGCGTTAAAATATTAAAGTCTTATGATATAAACTACGTGTGGACAAGTTTTGCCTTGTCAATGAAGTTAACAGTGTTTAATATAAATGTTGACTACTGGCTGAAGAAAGGTCAATTTACGGATTTAAATGACAAGACAACGATTCTTGAATTGACGCAAGTTTGTGCCATTTTTCTCAAACAAAATCCCGTATTTCAAATTTCGAGAGCTTAGCTAAAATGCGCAATGATTTTCTTTTCACAATTTCGTCCACATCAAATTAAGCTCAAGCTTATTTTGCATGTAAGCTTAAGCTTATATTAATTTTAATTAATATAAAAAAGAGCTTCTTGGGCTTCGGGATATATTTGACAGCGAGATTGGATTTCCTTGAACACTCAATTTTTATTTTAAGGAATATACAGCGTTAAATATCTCCAATATCATCAAAACAAAAACAAAAAACTCTGATGATTCAGGATTAAAAGATCTGATCTGATTTGGACCATTCACATGATATGTACAATGTCACTTACCTCTATCAAATCTATTCCAGTTTTCCTAAAGAGTGGGAAAATGAAATAAAATAAAACATTGGATAGTCAGGGATACTTGGAAGTATTTTAAATAGTACAAAACTACATCAATCGAAAATTAACGCATAAACAAGCTCAAAAATAAGTCGATAAACGAACGTACCCGCACAAGTGTGCGAAGGTGTCGAAAATCGATTTCCTCATCTTACGGCGACTAACCAAGAATCCTACTCGCTTGGGCTTGAGAAGCCCGTTACTGTTAGCAAACATTATCAATTAATTATCCCCTCGTTAAGTAGCAATCTTCCAAATTATAGAGGAGAATATCATCTTGGAAAAATAATATCCTTTCGTGTACGATTCGTGGACTCCATCACGACAGACTCCCATGTGAGCGAGCCCGCAGTGACCGCCGTCTTACAGCGATTTACCTTTTAAATTTAATCTCCAAGCTCCTCGCAGTTTTCAACATGGCTGCCAGTGGGTTGCTTCCACGAGCAAAGCTGCTTGGCCATGTTGCTGTAAATCAACTTGGTTCTCCTTGTTTCTCAAGGTTTTTAAGTCCTTTTTGTATAAAGATCTGTAGTTGTCTTAATTTTTCACGAAATTATCCAAACACTGGCGTTCTGAAGACCGCAAATACAAGATTTGTTAGGCATTTTAGTGTTCAAAACTGGTTAGGTGAGTAAGATATTATCCATTTTATTGAAACAACTTACCAGTCTTACTTAACTGGATTTAAAGATAACCAAAACTTAACGAACGGGCGATTATAGCCCTTCTCGGGACTTCACGCACCCGATTCAACCTACGGCCAAACTGCATAATACCCTGCCACTTTGAAGCAACTCCTGTCCACTTCGATATACACTTAGAATAGCATATAGAGCAAAAAGTATGCCTATTTGTCGTAAAAAAAGGAATGACTGTGTATCTACGTATCCAGCTCTTTCAGAGATATAGCTTGGGAGTTAGAGGGTTCAAAATTGTAAGGCTTAATCCATAAACTTTATAAGTGTATGAAAGTGATCTAAACATTTCATAGATATGAAATACAGTTGATGCTCTCATAAGCAACCACCTTGGGAATTTGGAAAAGTGGTCGCAACTAGAGCTGATTGCTTAATTACAAGAATGGGCCCTCGTAAGTAACCACGTAAATATGAAACAATAAAGGGTGGTCGCCTACGAGAGCTTTTAGCATAAAGCTTGGGATGTGTTAACCCTTTGAATGCCAAGCTCTCCTCACACACATCAAGGACGGATATATATGTCCTTTAGTAGAGACTCAGCCACCAAGGATGGATATATATGTCCTTTAGTAGAGAGCTCTCACCAGTGGACTGGTCGTTCCTGTTTGTTTTCCATGGTTGTTTAAGGTGATTCCATCGAAAAAGAAGTTGTAATGAGAACTTGTTGAAACTTTGCACAGTTACTAATTACACCTACTACATTAAAAAAATAAAGTAAAAAGAGGGGGTCACCGTGTCTGATTTCATGCTACGGGGCTGTATAACGTAGTATATAGGTACTTTGCTATCTTTAGACAGCAACATTAAAAAACCTATCCATGTACTAGAGACACCCATTACTTCAACAAAGTTATAACTAACAATGAAATATAAGCATTATTCTTATGATAGAAGTACAATGTTACGGTAAAACGTCTTAAAATTTCCGTAACAATGAAACTAATTTGAAATAATAGGCAAATCGAGCGTCTGCACAGTTCTAGTGAAATGCCTAAAATCTGACTGTAACAGTGAATCAACCGGAATATTTGAAAATTGAATAACAAAAAATTCTTCAAATTTGAATATATCATGTAAAGTCGTAATTTCCTTAAATAAATGAAATAAAAAAGTGGGGTCACCGAGTTCGTTTGGGAGAAAACGACCATTTATTTCTCTGAACAGCTCAGCTTCCATAGAAAACCTATTAAGTTCCAAACGTGCGCGCGCTCATGCGCGCGCTAATCACGCAAAAAATGATGCGCAGAAATGATGCGCAATGCAATTGAATGAAATCACCTTAAGGGGGACTGGGAATGCCTGAGACAATTCGTGAATGATACACGACAGAAAATTCTATTATTTTTGTTTGCGAATCCAACATGGCAGCTCGCGTGCTTTCTCATTGAAGCACATTCTTCACAAGATTTTGGTATTAGCAATTGAAATGAAATGAATATCTACCAAAAGCAGCCATAGTACTTGAGAAGAATCAAAATAACAAAATGAAGTTGGAGTGGACAAAAAAACAATGCGAGTTTTGAAGAAGAAAATGTTGAGAAGATCACAAAACAGTTTTGTGGCATGTGGGAAAAGGGAGGCTTGAAAATGTTGTTGTTTCAAAGGTAAAATAAAGGTATGGAATTTTTGATACTTCAGCAGTGTCTGCTTACATTTTAAACTTGTTTTGAACTCAGAATTACAACATTTCAATTTTTTTTATTAAAATCCAAGATGGCCACTGGTAGCTGGTAGCCAGTGGTGCTGGCATTCAAGGGGTTAATGGTTACTAATAGTTTTGCAGTAATAATATTAAGTCGTTTATTGTTGCCTATCACAGAAGAGGTTCGCAAATGTTCTGTTCAAAAAACCATTAGCGCTCATGTTATTTATTACTCTAAATCTGAACAAGAAGTGAATGCTTTTGTTAAACTTTTCACCAAGTGATTGCTTATGAGAACTTAAAAACAAAGGAGAAGACCAGTCAGTGATTGACAGAAGTGGTTGCAGTTGCTTACAGTTTAAGCGACAATTCAAATAAGGGTTTCACAATGCTGGTCGTAACTAGAGCTGGTTGCCTATGAGAGTGGTGGCAAGGAGAGCTTCGACTGTTGCAAACAAGTCTTGAACAGTGTGCTGTGTGTTGTATCAGAAATGAAATGGCCTTATCAAGATGTCTACGTGTGACTTTTATAATGTAACTTTTTTATTGAGCACTATTTTCATGCTTTTACATGTAAGTGTTCCTTAAGTGTTCGTATAACAATCTGTGTTTTTTGTAAAATGGGTACTTGCCACAAAAAGCTTTGATATGTTGGTTTCATCCTGTATGCTGCTCAAGCATTTAGAAACTCACACGACAAATCTTAATCCATTTTCACTCACTTCATTTTATCACTGGTCTCTTTAATTTTATTGTTGTCTTTTTGGTGATTCATTCATGATACTCTTTCCAGACAAATCGACTAAGGTTCTGGATGAATCACCACCTGACAAATCAACTTCTAGGTAAAAAACTGGTTACCAACTGGGCAATAGAGCCTGTTCACAGGCTAAACTCAAGTGGCTAAACTCATGGTGCTCCCTGGCCATTCCACCCAGGACATGAGAGTTCATAACCTTAACTTAACCTACACCACAGCAACAGGGAAAGCTGTAAAAACATCAAACAAACTCAAATTTCATTTGAAATACTCTTTCAGGAATCAGGGCTTCAGATCTTACAGAAGAGAAAATAAACAAAGCAGATGTTGGCTGTCCAATCTGCAGTAGGGATATTACTTTCACTTACAAAGTAAGTTGATCACCTTTTATTTAATGAATAAAAGGGTTAGTTTGAGTTCAATGATCTTCATAGCCTGAGTAAGAGGCTCTTGAGTATTATGGGGCACGCGTTGTTGGGGAGCGTGCGATCGGAGGCACGAGGAGGTCGTGTAAGGGAAATGGGAAGCTCCTCGCGCCTCCGATCGTGCTTTCCCGAACAACGCGCAAATTAGATATCTTTTTTTCCAGGACAAGAAGCAATTGCTTAAATTGCTATGTACTATGAAGATCATAGCCTGCATAGCAGGCGCTTGAGTATTATGGGATGTGCAGTGTTGGGAAAGCACGATCAGAGGCGCGAGGAGCTTCCCTTTTCCCTCACACGAGCTCCTCATGCCTCCGATCGCGTGTTCCCCAACACCGCACATCCCCTAATACTCAAGCACCTGCTATGTGGGCTATGATCTTCATAGTACATAGCAATTTAAGCAATTGCTTTTTATCTTGGAAAAAAGATATCTAATTTGCTGAAATGGAAGTCTTGTTTATGTTTATTCATTATAAAGCATTACCTATCAACTATCTGTGAATGTAGTTTCCTCAAAAAATAACCAACCAGCTGTGCCTCAGTAAGTCTTGTTTGATGATGAGTTACATTCAGTTTACTATAATAATTAATTTGACCATAATCTGACCTTGGCTACAAGTCAAAGATCCTTAACCTTAAACACTTGATGGTGGGATAAAGCTTGACAACAAATAAGGAAAGCTAATGGCTATAAATGTAAGTCAAGGCCCACCTTTCTCCAAAAATATTTTTACTTAAATATTTTTCTGAGAGGAAAAATGCTGAAAACAATTGAAGGGCCCAGTGGAAAAAGGGCATAAGTGATGATTTGAGGTTAAAATCGAAATTGCTCCTATTTAGCTGAACATTCGCACACAGGCTGGTTTTCACGTGAGGAACGCTGTTGCGCACTTATTTCTTGACCTGAGATCTAAAATTTGAAGAATTAGCGTATTACTTTTGCGTGAAAAGTTTTGTTGAACTGACCTCGCTCAAGTGATGCGTGAAAGATTTCTTTTGTTCTCTGCCTGAACTGAAACAAAGGAATTCAACCTAGAATCTGCAGTCCTGTTGTTTTCTTTGTGTCAGTTTTAAACAAAAGTAATACGCTAATTCTTCAAATTGAAGCTCTCAGGTCAAGAAATAACTGCACAACAATGTTCCTTACAGAAAAACCAGCCTGTGTGCCAACGTTCAGCTAAATAGCAGCAATTAAGATTTTCAACCTGCAATCATCACTTACGCCCTTTTTCCACCGGGCCCTTCAATTGATTGTTGTGTAAACCAACATTTTTCTGTTACCCAAACTCTCAGTTATCCAGACTAATTTTGGTAGTGTCAGTGTGTCTGAATAATCAAGGACCCCTGTATTTGGAATGCCATTAATTGTGTAGAAAGATTACAGTAAGTGTCATTAAATGCAAGTAATACGAGCAACATTTTCATCCAACTTGTTGCGTAAAAAATGTTGCATTGCAAGTTGAGATTGTTTGTTGCACATATTACCACCAGCTCATGTTAGAAATTTTCCGGCATGTTGCAAAATAAAAATGTTGCTCATATTACTTGGCCTTAAGAGGGTAGAGTATCGATAGAGATGTTTTGAAGGCCAAGGGGTAATTAGACATGGGTCTTTTAAACTTCGTTGATATGTATTATTTTATAATAGGTGTTTTGAAATATTATTCTTTTCTTTTCCATAGGATGTATTATTTTTGTCTCAGTTTATGTCTCCAAAGGGATACATTCTGAATCGCAGGGAAACAGGTAAATGTTTTGTTTAGTTTTTTTATTGACCTGCAAGCTCTACTGTATTTCAATGGTTTATTGTTGATATATTTTTTGTGAAAGGTGTCTGCAGAAAACAACAAAGGAAGCTAGAGAAAGCAATCAAGATATCACAGAGATTAGGTAAAGCATCATTAAACCAAGAAAATTAATTTTATTTCACTGTGGACAAGTAGTTTTTGACTTATTTTTTTCTGTTGTGTGGGTGATACAGGCTTGTATGTCACCTCACACATCACTTCACCTTTTCCTGCTCACAAGCTTCAGGCAGGGTAGTGATTTTTGAAACAAATATCAAACTTTCAAAATATCAAAATTTCAGGCACTGTAATGGCACAAAGAAATTATGTGACATTTGGGGTGTCAATCTTTCTGCAAAAGAATCTTTAATAGACTCAATTTCATTTTCGGTGAACGAGGATCCCAAGTATGTTACATTAAGGACGGTGCCTCCTGTTGTTACTGCGCACACATTCTGCGCATCTCGGGATATTCGGGTTTCTTATTTGCCCACGAATACAACAATATTTTTGCACGGTTTGAGACTATGTGGAAAAAGCAAATCTTAGCAAGGGCTATCAGAATCCAAAAAGAAAATTGGGGGTAACCATGCATTTTTCAGGGATAATTGAGCTTAAATTTGGAAAGAAATTGACATGCATTCTTTGTATTTTAACGCTTTTTTAGAATTATGGTTGATTAGTTATCTCTGAAAAATGCGTGGTTACCCACATTTTTCTTTTTGGATTCCAATAACCCTTGCTAAGATCTACTTTTTCCCCATAGTCATAACCTTTGCAAAAATACACGTGTATTAGGAGGCACCGTCCTTAACAAATAAGTCATATTAGGGTTGTATGGTGCTATTCTGTTCAGTTTGAACCAGGTGAGATGGGATCATATGTCCAGTGGTCCCTTACGAGGGGTTAAAAAAACAATAGAAAAATTCGAAATGTCAGCCCAAAAAGTAGCTGCTTACGAGAGAGGTGGTCGCCTATGAGAGGTTTCAACTAGTAGTGTTTTCATTGAGAAAATTTTGGTATTTCGGAAAAGTTGTCGCTGACAGGAGGTGGTCGCTTCATGTAACAGAAACTGTAGTGCCGGCAGTCTGGGCTGATTACAGCCTGTATTGAGTAAGCACTACAAAAACTTTGGACGTTAAAACTCTCAGATTGTTAAAGGTTTAGAACAGTTTTGTTTTCAGGCAAGTATTTTGTCCTGATTAATTTGTCTCTGCAAATTTTGGGAGTTGATGTAACAAGAAATATCTGTTGTCATCATATATTGACAGGTCTTCTTCCCAAACTCTCACCAGTACTGCAGAAGGAATTAGTAGAAAGAAAATTAGCCGAAAAGAAGTATGCTGCTCAACAAAAAGCTTAAGATTCCTGAAACATCTCTTCAATGCTCTGGTTGTAGTGACAAGGTTTAAGCAGAGGCACATAAATGTTGTGTGAACCTTTTTTAAAGGGTAGATCACCTGACCAACCCAACCAACGGTATTTCGTTTTACACTGCACCCTTGTGACGCAATTTTGTTTTGCCACAAGTTGCAGTTGCCTAGAACTGTAACACTGCCTAAACTCCATCAGTCACAGCTAATAAACCTGACCTTCTGGTCCCACTGAACTGATCTCGTCTGTTTCCAGATACATAGACCACAGACGGCCCAAGCTGAAGATGAGAGAATACGATCGAGCTGCGAAATATGATATTGGCTATCAGGGGTGTTGTGTTACAAGGGTTTTAATATGGGGACGCACAGATTTGCTTCAAATGGTAGAAATTTTGGCGTTTTCTCGATAAAATTGACTTATCTTGATGCTATATTGTCAGACTGGACAGCCCGTCGAACGAAGCGAAAAACCCCGCCTTGAGCTTGGGCGGCCTGTGCATGGGCTTGCTCCAACACGCGCGCCAAAAATTTGCGTGTATTACGCGCGATGCGATGCGATGCAAATGCCTAGTCTGCAGAACCAGCCGCCATTTTGATTCGCGCGCGTCCTCCATAACTAGAACGAGCGACTTGAAGCAAATCGACCTGGCTACCAGGAACCTATGCTGACGGACAGCTCTCGTGAGTGGACATTTGCACCACAGCACCGTTCCGCTCCCTCTTCTAAATCAGTTTTTCCTCGCTACGTTTTTTCGGCTTCTCTGGAGGCACTTCCGTCATCATGTCTTTAGTAACAGCAGTTGTTGCGCACCGGAAGCCATACCGCGGATACGGTAGTTCTGTTATTATGGACCACGCATCTTCGCAGGGGTCATAACACTCCACTGACGTAACAGCCACGTGACCATAAGAACCACCGAACACGTAGATTTTCCCGCCAAAAGTCGTGGCCCCAGCGCGATCACGTTTGGTGTGCATCTCTGTCGAAAGAAAATAATGTTACGGGACATATTTTGTAACACAATGTTAACGCCAAAGCTGGTGTTCTGCACGCGCTTTATTGTACAGAAGACAACCTTCTCTAGAACTCAGCAGAATATCGAATGAATAAGGTTTACAAGGCAGCTCTATTTAAGCCAAATCATTAAGTTAATTGGTTTTTTTAGGGAGGTAAACGCTATTCACATGCGAAAAGTAGGTGTCTTCCAGCTGTTCGGAGTTCCACGAATAAAAGAATACTAAATTGAACTAGGATCTGTTCATAGTGAAAATTTTTGCAAAACTGAGAGTTTCTTAAGGTCCTAATTCCGATAGAGAAAGTAAAAACGATAGATCAAAAGCTAATAACACCAACTAAGTTTGTATCGAAAAATATTTTAGTTTTAAGCTGAAGAACTACGTGAAATCTAACCGTATAAGTTGCGCTTATCACAAGAAACTCCAAAGGTGTCAACTTGCGATAGCAAAAGTAAGATTTTAATAAGGGTGATGCAACTAATTGCTTATGCGAGTTTCGGATAAAAGTGAGAGCGAACGTGCTCCTTAAACAAATGGTTCGTTAAGAGAAGATCTCTTATTGTTTTAATCCTGCAGCTGAAAAACACCTATTAGAGATCTTTCACATAACTCCAACAAGAGCCACTATGGTGCAAAAGTCCACTAAATATGTAAAATACACGGTTTGTTTTCCCATGGGTAACTTTTCCTTTTGTTCATTTTTTTTCAGTTGATAGTATTTGTATACGAAAACGCTGAAAATAAAATGCTTTTTGTCACACAATTCGTGTTTTATTTGATGGTTCTATTCGTCCGTGTCGCAAATAAAGGAAACGTTACCCATGGGAAAACAAACCGTGTATTTTACATATTTAGTGGACTTTTGCACCATAGTGGCTCTTGTTGGAGTTATGTGAAAGATCTCTATTAAGGACATAATGAGTATCGTAGTAAATGAACTTAAATGATTAGTTACCAAAAAGCCTTATGAAAAATGTTTCAATTAATTTTACAAGTGTTCCTAAAGAACCAACATAAGCTAGAACTTTTAAAATCCTCTTGTACTTTGAACTAAAACACCTTATAATTTTAAAACCCAATGTTACCCCAATGGATACAAATATAAGTTAGCGTGGAAAACGAAAGAGAGATGAGATCGATTTAACTGTTTGTTTATATCGGTGGCACGCGTCCGCCTTTTGTTCTACAAAAGGCGGACGCTTGTAGCGGAGCTCAAAAGAGCATTCCAAAACAAACTCAAGTCGGAAAGTTAAGAATTTAACTTGTCAATACTCTCGATAGTTTTCTAGGCAGAAAAATGCAAAGTGAATACTTAGATGTAAATAATGAGCACATTCCCCGAAAGCAATTTAATAGAACGCAAATAACATGGGAACGCGAGGAGTCGGTATAAGGAGGCCGACCGTAATTTGGTTGTTTTGTTGTCTTTTGCATCGGCTGGTTTCTTTTACGCAACACCTTTCGTTGCAAATGTAAAACATTGAAATGTTCAATCGAAAAGTTTTTTTGTATATATATGTTTTTCTAATGTTGAATAAGCGAATAAATATTGTAGTGGATAAATACTAAAGGTAAATGTTAAAGCGAGTAAATATTGAAGCGACGCATCTAAAGTGGATAAATATCGAAAATATAAATAATTATTAACCCCAAATATACCCTTAAAATATAACCCAAAATTTTCCCTTACAATAATATCAAAAACTAAATAGATCCCTCTGGCAATAGATGCGATAGTTTTCACAAAATTCAAGCAGGTTATTAGATGGTTATTAGTGTGTAAGAGAATCTGCGATCATTTACAGTGTTTCTATAGAGTTGAAACAAGAGTTGAAGTTTGGGAGAACGAAAATTGTTGGGTTTTCACCTGCTTCTAGGTTTCCCAAACTTCCACGGATATTTCCATTTATTCTGTACAGACAAGGTGATAATGTTTTCCCCTTTTTATTAAATAACGTTTATAAAGAAAGTTTCAGAAACAAGACCCTTTCAACCATTCAAACCACGCGTTAGAATTTACCAAAGCCAGATTTACCAGTTTTTGATTTTGTCTGTTTGTTTGTTTGTTTGTTTGTTTGTTTGTTTGTTTGTTTAGGGTGGGCGTATTTCGTGCAAACAGATTTTTAAGCACAAGAACTAGCAAGCAACTGTGTACAACAATCCTGCAGGGGTACCTTGAACGTAGAACAACGTAGAGTTTCAAATTAATTCAGTAGAATATTTCGGCCGGCCACTACCAGCCTTCCGTTCAGGTTCAATGGAAAATTGCCAAAAAACATCCATGCACACTTATTAATAAAAAGTCGCTATTGTGAAACAGCGTGATATACGTAGGATAAGACGACAGAAAATACAAAACACTAAAAACAGTCGGCATGTCGCGGCGCCACTAAGAGTGGTGACGCGGAGCGTGGAAAATTTTGTAAGGCTAGAAAGTCTACAAGAAAACGCAAGCTCTGCAAATTCATATTCTGGCATGGGAAAGAAGTCAACATTTTATTACAAGATTTACCTTTCCCGTGAAACCATTTATCTTGACCAGGGTCGTAAATCTCACACGAACTTAGTATCTTACGAAACTCCGATCCTCCACCCATCACGAAGATTTGACCCATCAGTACCACTGCGCATGCCCCACTCCGCGGGGTGTTAAGGCTGGTGACGTTGTTCCATTTGTCTTGTCGTGGATCATACCTTTCCACTGTCTTTAGAATTGTGTTGTTTTTGGACAACCCTGAAGAAACGATTCGCAATAATAGAATAAATTATTGAGTATTCTACTATCGAACGCATCTAAGGTACACTGAGAGTTAGCAGTTAATCGGCTAAGAGTTAGCAGTCGCCGACGACTGTTTATTACATGATAGGACTAACCGCCTCCCTTGCTATGAAGGTGTAGCGTCGCTCTGTAATTGGTTTTGTCCACACAAGTCTCTTGAAGGTCCGCCAATTTTGTTTCCCGCCAAATTTCGAACTCCAAATTCGCCCCATCCCCACTCAGGGAAAACTAACAAAATTCTGGAGGTTGCCTTCCCAAAAAAAATTTCGCGGGCGGCTTGTATATCGGTGGCCCGGGGGATCCGTAGATTGCGAGCAGTCTCTTTGTTCTACTAATTTTAGCGAGAAGATCGGGGCGCAAGTAGCGAGCCGCGAGTAGCCGGCTTGAGCAATTCCTCCTCCAGTCCCTCGACGTTTTTACTGTTAATCTGCACAATTCCGCTCGCGCGTAGGATCTTCTCTATCGGAAGATAATGGATGAGACTAAAAGAAAGAAAAATGAACAGCTGGGCGAGAAGATCATTATCTATAAAGGGTTTATTTATTTCAAGACACTCCAATTAAGTTTTGTAACTATAACCATTTGTTCAGCCATTAATTATTTTAATTAATTAGCATTCTTCACCTCCAATCACGTAAAGATATTCACTCAGTGCAACTGCGCAGTGAGAGTAGCGCGTCTGACGCGGAGCGGAAAGTGAAGTCCATTTATCTGTCACGTGATCATAACACTCCATGGTTTGCTCTTGAGCACTGCTTTCCAGGACTCCTCCGACAACGTAAATTTTTCCGTGAAGCTCTACGGTCTCGTGGTTGAAGCGACCTGAAACGTTTATGTCTGATTTTATCCCCGATTATATAAGTTTCATCACACATATTCCTTTAATTTTCTATTCCTAGTATATTCTATTTGATTTTCCATCAACCTGGTAAAGGAGGGTTTGACGTTTGGATTTTCCTTCTTTTTCTTGTTTAAACCCGCTGTCGTGTGGTCGTTGTTTTATGTAGTGGTTCACTCACACGAAAGGCTTTTTTTGAAAAAAAAGCGTCGCCACGCTAAACATGTTACTGACACTCGTTTATTGACCATTGTATCAGCTGCCCTGATTAAAAGCTACGCGAGCGTTTTTCAAGCTACGTTGACGTGAAAGACGTTCCTTAAAGGTGTGCTTAACGGAAGGACTTCCTTGCATATGCTTCTTCTTCATTTGTTACTTAGGCGAGTGTTCTTCATAGTGCAACTGGAGCTACAACCTTAGCCTTGAGCTTGCTTCGCAACTGAGCACGGGATAAAAAGAAGTGACCAATAGAGTTGAATGCCCTCAATAAAACAGCTAAACCTAGCTAAGTTTATGTTTGCGTCACACCACTGAACGAGTCAAAGCAAATCTCGATGGTTGTCTCGATAAACTAGTAAACGGTCAAGGTTACTAAAGCTTATTAAACCTACAGTGTGAACTAAACATACCAATTTAGCACAATCGTTCAAGTAAGTGTGTCTAGAATTACGGAACACCAAAAATGCAACAATTTCACTCCGCAACAATACGTCTTCAGCGGTTCCCAAGTTTAGAGACGAGACCACTATTTCGACATTTCCATTCCACCTGTAACCATTCGCAGAAATCATAGTGACATTTAGCTCTAAACTCTCCCTTTACAAACTGACGCTTTAACAGTTGATTGAACCAGTTCGTGATTTTATTTCTATGTCCGAAGGAACTACTAATCATAGCAGAACCCTTACACTCTGACTGTGCGAGTGTCGTTTCAAGTTTTGTTCAAATGGGGACCCGGCAACAATGTCCCCCCCCTCCCCCCCCTCCCCCCTCCTCCACCCGCTTACCTTGGCGCAGCGAAATCTGTTTCTCCCATGTATTATACCTAGGGTCCAGTCTCTCCACACTTGAAATCACACTCATATTCTCTCCGACTGTGGAACCGCCCACCACCAGCAAACTGCTGTGTAACCTGGCGAGGCCAAAGTTCAACCGACTGTCGATCACTGGAGACATGAAGTGCCACTTACGGGTCAGCGGATCAAAACAGTGGCAACACGGCTGAACGCCATTTTCGACGACTCCACCAACTAAGACGATGACGTCAATCAAATGGGATTTCCACCTGATCAGGGTTCATAAAGGAACAAAATTCAAGGAATTTCTGAAGTCAGATAGAGAGCTTTCATAAAAAAAAATTGAAGGAAAATTCCAGTAAAAGTAATGTGTCCAAGCTTACGGAATAAACGAGCCAGTTATTAAGGAGGTGCTTAGCCTACAAATAACGTTATGCGACAAGGAGCACAGCTTGAGTAGCAAGCGTTTCCGTAGGCTATTCCGCACGTTTGAAGCATTTTTCGCTTTTTGGTCGCGCGAAAATTGCCAGGTTATTAGGAACTGCAGCCCGCTATTCAACCCTCCATGGGGCCTGAGATCAGGACCAAATGGCAATGTCATTATCAACTAGACTCTTAAAAGCTCATGCCGGAGACGTGAGCCCCGAAAGCGAAGGCTCTCCTGGTATCCGCACACTTGCTTTAGGCCGGTTGCGTCCGTACGTCGAACCAACTCACACAACAGTACGACTTCCTGTTCAAAAAACTCCCCAACCCAACTATACATAGGACTTGAGTTCAAGGAGAGGACAAGGTCTAGAATAATGTAAGTAACGTCAAGAACCAATCAGAAGTCAAAACAACCGGTATGCGCGGGAAAACGCGCGTTCGCCAGTTGTTTATTTTAAGCCCCGGTTGATTCGGAATTTGCCATCGATAGGTTTAAAATAAACAAATTTAGCATGTACCCTCTTATAGAGAATTGAGCGTAAACATGAGACGATAAAGAAAAGCTCAATAACCAGACTCTTTACCTTCTTTTAGTTCTCTCGTTCTGCAACAGCTTCTTATCCCTGTGACTCGCCATCTTGAACGACAAAGCTTCGGCCACCAACACTTTGCTTGTCGAAGATGACGTCACTAGCGGGTCCTTATCGATTGTGCCAAGTAAAAACTTACGAGTAATAGATGGCAATCGTACATGGCTCAACAAGTTGGGAAATTCCGCTTGTCTTGTCTGTACATCAAAGTCTACCCAGACACGAATCGCATTATAAACTTGTTCTTCGTTTCTTACGTTCAAGTCGTCATCCGCGATTATTTCTTCCAGCTCTTTGCTCGGCAACCTGAAAAACTCCGGTGAGCCGGTCTGAATTTCCAAGAAATTATCGACGATAAATCGTTGACCTTCACGAACGAGAGTTTCGCAGGAGTAGACTCGGCCCATGTTTGTCATTTCAATGCAGTTTTCGACACAGAGATCGCGTAGAAGGAATTTTTCGCATTGTATTTTCAGCGATTCTAAACCAAGCTGAAAAGAAGCGCATAAAATCTCTTCAACGTCCACTTCACTAAGCAAGATTTCAGAGGAATAGATATAATCCAGAATAACACCAAGTGTTTTGTCCGTGATTCCTCTTATGTTTGTCTCCCTGGTGTATCTAGAAAGATAAGTTCCCGTGTACAGGTTGTAGAAATACGAACTACTAGCCGCCAAAACACTCCTGTGTGCATAAAATTTTGTGTTCCCTTTTTCTGTCATAAGCACCACATCACAAAGGACTTCGGATTTCCTCATCTGGTTCATCGTTTCAAAAAAGCTTTTCAAGTAAATGTGATCGCTTACGGAATCCTGCACCACGGAATCCATGATTTCTGTGTTTGTTTTGGAAGCTGGAGTCTGTCTGCACTTATTACCACCAGCACGCTTACAGGTGGCTTGGATGTTTAATTAATGTTGCTGACAATGCTGATCAAACTAATAATTGTAGCTATTGAACTGTGGCTTAATTTCCGATAAATTTATCTTCATTAATATTTTTACCTCGTGCCTGGTTAGTTGGTATTAATTCAAAGCGCTCACATAGGATACTTTTAAGATACGTACGAAATTCTGTGGTTTGTTGGCTGCACTTAGCTTTTTGTCTATACCGTTAAGTACCACAAATCCATAGGGTCCCGGTTGAAAACAGTCATTCCTTCCCACACCCTAATAGTTTTTATAATAATTGCCAAGAATACAAAGGCCGGTATCAAAGCTTACTTCCTTATGGCCTGTATGGGTGTACTATTAATGGCAGCTTGGATAGCAATGAAGTTCTAGTGGTAGGGAACTTTTCTCACCGCCCTACCACTTTCCCCACAAAGAAAAAGAATCTTAGCAAGTTTCACATCTTTACCTCAATAAAGATCTTTATTGAAGTTTGTAATAGTGCCGCGTCGTAAAAATATAGAAATATAAATTTGTTTATCAAGGTCTTCGTTTAGCAATACAGTGAAAACTAGAATTAACTGTAAAAAATATTTACTCGAACGGCATTGATCGGATTAATTAATATAAATGTTTTTTTCTGTTTTAAACAGGAATAGATGCTCTTTGTTAATTCTTTGACGGAATGAAATCTCTTTAAACTTCCTGATAATTCTTCTACAATTATCAATTAATTGAGTATTTCGTTAATTTCTATACAATTCCGTACTTCAACATTAAGCTGCTTTCTGGTTCGACCAGTATTCCCAAATAAACTGTGAAACAGACACCATTTTTATTCCAGTTTCATCCTTTCTCAAGAAAATTAAGACTCTTTTAATAATCCTGTTTCTTATTATCACCAGTCTGATTTTTAGCAACATGACTGTAAACCATTTTTTCTTTCGATGCTTTTTCGTTTACTGCTTTCTGTCCTTTCTCTTTTAATTTAGTTTTATCTTTATCTTCTCGATTTATTTCTTCCACTGTCTCTTCATTTTTAGCAATACTTTGTTCTTTTTCTCTTCCTGTGTCCTCGCCTTCTTTCACATTTTTGTTTCCTTGTTTACGTTTTACTCCTCCTTTTGCCCCTTCTTCTCCTTTTTGTCTTTTTACGCCTTCTACTGTTTCTTCTTTTGCAAATTGTTCTTTTTCTCTTTTAACATTTCCTTTTTCTTCTTTTCCTTTTTCATATTTTACATTTATAGCTCCTTTTACATCTTCTTCGACATTTTCTCTTGTTAATTCTTCTACTTTTTCTTCTCTTACATCTTTTCCCTTTTCACAAGTTCTTTTACTCTTTCTCCAGTTACAGCTTCCTCTCCGTTCACATCTTCATCTTCATCTTCATCTTCTTCATCTTCTCCTTCTTCATCACCTTCTTCTTCCTCTCCCTCTTCATCCTCACCTTCTTCGTCGTCCGTCGGGTTTTCATCTACGCCATATATCTCATTCTGCTGCGTGTACCTATTCATGAAGCCAGTATCGCCTCCAGGACGGACCATATCATAAAGCTTGTCTTCGTTTAATTCACATAGGGTTGACGGATTCCGATAGTCACTCAAACTTCCATAACTCTTACTTCCTGGATTTTGAGCCTTCGCGCACATGTTGCAAGTCCAAGGATAATGCTCGTTGAAAACCGCTCCCTTAAGATACCCATAAACCCTGTACGTTTTCCGCCACGCAAAATACTCCATGTAAGCCGTGTCGTTTTTGTCGAGATAAAGCAGATAGTCGGCTAAATCTTTCACGGAATCAAAGTCCAAAACATTGATGTAAGAACCAGGAATGGCCATTTGCGAGTAATTTGCTCCTCCCATAACAACAGGGACAACGCCGAGCTCTAGAGGCGTCCCCCAGTACTTCTCAGTTAGGTAGTCGACGCAATTTTCCATTCTCAAAAGCCAGCTGAAACTTGTAACGTTTGATGAGATCTTTGCATTCTTGAGTGTTTCTTGGACATTCCTCTTCTTGCAAGTCCGGTTGATAAATGTACTCTGCACATGAACCAAATATATCAACGCGAATGTAATTCCTAAGTTCCTGCACGTACCAGTCACGCAGGCCCCCACAATTACTCACGGTCCAAACTACGAGGCGGTCTTTTTTGCCAGGGTTGATTTCTTCGTACGGGGATTTTTCACCCGGTTCGAGCGCGCAGTTGTGTAGCAGCTCTCGTAAGGTCGTCTCTGATTGGTTTGCAACTTTGAGCGGTTTCGGGGGTATCCGACCAATCAGCGTGCTGGTTTTGAGTTTCGCAATACGTTTCCATGGATATCGCGCTTGGCCGCTTGGGCTTGATCACGAGTGCGAGAACAGTCGAGCAGTTGTGGAGGAGAAGGTGGATTTATGCGAAGGCGTTTACAAAGAGCTTAGGAGATTTCTTTATATATCGGACAGGCTTTAATTATCCAGAAATATACGAAGAGCTTAGGAGATTAACTTTTAACGCAATACCCCATTGGACAAGAAAGCAGTTCACTTCGGATCGGTCGAGTGATGCAAAGGAAATGGTAAGGCTTGACTTTATTTAAGTCTTATATTACTGCTGCTTAGTTCCTGGTCCCAGAAATGCCTCTGGATTTAATTCCTTACGGCGTGTTTGCAACCGTTCATTATTTTGTTTGTTTTAAGCTTATTTTTAGTTCGCTTTCTCGCTGTTGACTATAAAGGTTGACACTTACTTGGGATAAATAGTTCGTGGCTTGTCTGAGGCAGCGTATCGTCCCGGGTAAGGGACCTTCAGTGACCTTTCTGCTTTTGGCAAGATATTTATATTGCAATATAAATATCCAAAACATAATTTTTAGTCGATTTAACTTGCCTATGTGAGTTTGTTGATTTTCTCCATGGGATTTCACAGTGCAAACCGCCAGTAAACACGGTACTGTAAGCATTTTCATTGACAAGACGCAAGGTCAAACAGCGATCTTGGCGAGTTGGCAAATGTCTAGAGCGAAAATGGCTTTTTTATCTTTTCCGTTGTTGAAATTTTGTAAAATGTGACATAAAGATTAAAATTATTTTGCTTTACTGTGCACTTGTTAGGTAAATCTGTAAGGCCAATTTTTCTATAGCATAAAATTTGCAACAACATAGGTGCTGCCTTTAATACTTTTTTCTTCTCTTCTTTTGCCTGTACTACATGTACTGTACTAAATTCGTATCCAGGTAGAAAAGAAAATTTTTAAAGTTTTCACCAAAGTAAATTGTAAAAAATCGTACTTTAAGCCGTGGACATCAACACTAAAAGACTTATCTGTCTTGTGCCATGTTTACACTAGGCCGAAATATGATTAGTCTGATCACGAACGAAACATGTTTTGCTATGAAAAGTGCTCACCTCGGATGGTTCATTGCGCGAATCATGATTGAAACGTAGTTATTCTGATAAGTAATGAAACAACCTCACGATGTAGTTTCGAACTTGACCAGACGAAACACGTTAAAATGGCACGCAGAGAGGAGGCCAGTGCCCGAAAGAAAAACTGGGCCCACTGTGACCAAATGTTTAGGCCAACTGTTTAGTTTAAATATGGCACAATGAAGCGATGCAACAGGTAAAAAAGCTGAATTTTTTGGAGAATGATGCCGCAAAACTTAAGGACCATGGATACAAGTGCACACTATCGCAATGCAAAACCAAAATTTACAAACAATAAATTCTTCTTGTATTGAAGCTGGTGCAAATGCTGTCTCCTTGCTGAATGCTGGAAATCCCTTCTCCTTTGAAGGGTTTGAAAATTGAAACTAAACCAAAGATTGAATGGAAATGTTATAGTAATTTCAAGCTCCATTTTTTGGTTAAAGTGTACATGATTTATGCGAGTACTGTAAAACCGCATAATTTACACAACCAGGCATGAAACTGTTTGAAACTGACACCTGACATGAACAATGCATTAAGGTGATTCCACATATTGCAAGTGAGGTAAACAGTTGCAGACCTCGTAGGAAACTTGCCTTGTTTTTGATTGGTTAGTTTCGATCCCTAATTTTTAGAGAGAAAATGCTGTAGTGACAGCGTCAAGCGTTAAACATGTTAGTTTGTCTAGACAAACCATCAGGTTTGTCACATGAACCAATTATTGTTTAGACGGTGAAAATGACAAGTTTTGACAGCTCCGCCTTTGTGTTTCTGCACGTGCATCACAGGTTTAGAAACATTGCATTAAGTTTTATTTCGCGATTTTCCACTTAAAGGGGCTACGTCACGAGGATTTTGCTAGTTAAGGTCAATTCTGTACTAAAATCATTACCTAGTGCCTTTACTCATACACAAAGTGCTCCTATAATACTATGAAGAAGATATCAAATGAATTTATTAGTGCCAGCTAACCACAATAAATTTTTTTGGTGATTTTGAAGAACATAGCATCAGAACTTGGAAAAATTGGCCATTGCCATTTCCATTTCCATCCTTGCCATCGGTAGCAACAGATGACAGGAAATAGTTTCAGTGCCGTAAGATAGCCTTCAATAACAAAGCTAGACCATTATTTTTGGAATTCAATTGATGTGAAGACACTTTTAGCTTTTTAAAAAGATGCTAAAATAGCATGACATAGTCCCTTTAAATGCATCATAATTTAGTTGTAACAACTCTTCTTCGCTCACTAAAATGGGAATAACCCTTTCTGTAGAGTAAAAGGAATGTACGACTTTGATTTATATGAGCCACACCAATGCTCGCCCGCACCAACATTTGCAAGAATGATCTTGACCCCCGCATGCGCATGCGCTTCCCAGCTAGGCTGCCAATTGTTTTGAAAGTCAACTGTCTCAGATTGCTTCATGGAATAGTACAAAAGAATAATACAAACAATCGATATGGGAAAATCAGAGTAACACATTCTCGCTTATTTGCAAACGTGTTCTGGCATATTATAAAGGGAAATATTTGAATTTAGTCACAAATAAAACTTTTCATTTTCACAGTCTAAATGTTAATAAACGTTAACAAACGTGTCAGTTTGTCTAGACAAACTGACATGTTTAATGCTTGCATGAACAAACGCGGAAAAAGTTAGCCGTTCACGGTAACTCGCAAATGGTAGTAACGCATTGTCAAATGGTACATTATTGGACAACAGGTAACATCCAGGCCAATTTGTGCATAATTAATGTTGCATATATGCGTAGATTATCTTACAATTAAGTATAGGTTGTAATAAAGGTACATGGTGGTTGCACACGTATGACTTGTGTTTATGAAAATTGTAGAAAGAAAATGGGGAATGTTCTTTTCTCTAGATTACATACAACACAGATGACTCAGTGGATTCAAGTGGCCCAGTACCACTAGAGGATCTCTTGGAACAAATTAAGTACCAATGGGTGGAACGTTGCACATTCACTCGATCTTCTAAGCCTTTCTCTGTTCAGGGTTCTTCTATACCGCCTGTCATTGCTCCAAAGCTAAGAGGGGAGGTCATCTTGAACACCGAAATGCAAAAGAAAAGTTTACTAAAAAAGGGCAAAACTGCAGTAGAAGGTAATAAAATTATTTTGTTGTATCATAATACCTATTTTTATTGATATACAAAGTAGATAAGTCATAGCATTTTACAGATGATATTTATTAGCAGATCAGTCCTAGTGATTTATGTTATTTGGTTTTTGTGTGTGTGTTTGCAGTTGCATAATTGTTTTCTAGACTGGATATCATGAGATGACTTAGGCTTTTTGTTGTCCCTCTTTTGTGTTTAAGTGTTTTGATCATTGCATTCTTCTCAGTTTTCTTGGAATTCAAAAGATTATTTGCATTTTGCATTTTGAGTCATTCCCACACTATCTATTACATCTTGGATTTATTTTGTTGCAATCATGTGTAGATTTGTTTTGTCTTGCAATTAATAAATTATTAATTGTTTGATTTTGTTAACATTCCCATGGTTCATTTATTTATATTGTTCTAAAATCTTAATCTTCTAGGAAGTCAATGTGCCTGGTATTGTTCCAGCAGAATTCAGAGCAGAAGTATCCACTAATGATGTTGACATGGAACACGCTGACCAATGGATCCACCCAATAACAGGTTCTTCCAGAAGATACATCATTGGGGACAGATTCCATTCAGCCTCCAATCCTCACAAGTCACCATTTTGTATGTTCCACGACATCAATCTCTGTCTTCAGGCAAATGCTCTAAAAACAAGTTACCAAGAAGCTGAAAACAATAGGAAGAACAAAGAGACTGCAAAGTGCTTGTGTTCAGGGGTTTGGTAATCCTCATGGATTTCTACCAAAATGAACTGATCATAGAAAAACAATTGCAAAATTTGCAGAAGAGACCCCCAGATGGGTTCCAAATTAAAAGGGACAGGTTTATGAGATTTGTATATAAACCAATTAACTAATTGTATGGATGTACATGTACACGATTCTCAGTAGCCTCCCTTTTTTATATTGCACTTTCTTATGAATGGATGCTTGAATGCTTGAAGTGGTGTTGTCTTTAAGCAAGGAATACGTGACTTATGCTGAAACCTGAGTGGTTGACTCGTTGACAGGAGTCAAATTAATTAAAGTAATTATGTCAGTCAATTTCTGCGGTGTTCGATCGTACTCCCCTAGGCATGAGTAATATTCAGAGTTGCCCTAAAGGGTTTTACAAGGACAAGGTGTAAAAGTAGACAAATGCCTCAATTTTCATTCTCTCCCTACATACAGAGGCAATGAACTATCTCTAGAGCGAACTGTTTTAAAGCTATACTCTAGAAGGTTTTAATCTAAACTGCTTGAATAAAATGTTATTAAATGCTCCACCAGAGGTGGCGGGGTTTGTTGATGTCAGAACTGACATGCATCTTACATTTCTTTTTTCTTTGTAGCCCCTGGATCGGGGACAACCATTCTGTGTTTTCCTGACGCGAAAAAAATTATCTCATCTCCATCTTAACTATCCCAGGACAAAAAAGGTTAAACATCCCTGGAAAAACTTAGACACAAATGTTACTCTGAAATTCTTTACTGTGAAATAGCCTCTTCATAAGCTACAAAATACAATTTTTCTCATTTAAATGATGCAAAAACAAGCAATTATATAACAAATGCGTAATCACTTTTAATTAATCTGTAACAGTGATACATTATTTGACTCGAACGAGTTTGATTGTTACGAATTCAAACTTTGTCTGTTTTGTCTGAATAAACTTAAATTATTTAATAACAGTCGACTTTCCTTTTTTCTTTTGGTATATCGCACATGGATCATTTAAGTTGTAAAAGAAGACTAAATAGGTATTAGCGACAATGAACAGAATTTCTGATTTCAATCTTGAGTGTATTGTCAGAATAAACTTAGACCTATTATGTTTTGTAACCAAGGTGCACAGTTTCAGCAATGCGAGCACTTTGCACTGAAACACCACATTTAGACCAACCTCTGGGATGTTTGAGTACAAGTCCAAATCCACAGAATTCTTTTGAACTGTTCTCTCCATCTTGAAAGTCCCTTTAACTTCCCAAAGCCGTATTTCAAAATCCAAAATCTAAAGAAAAGTAGTTTGGGTTTGTTCCCTATCCAATCTATTCTGTTTCTTTAGCTGATAGTTTTGTGTCATTTTCAAAACTGTTAAAAACTCGACCTTGTATGTAAACACGGTAAACATAAGACAGCTTTATGGGTCCGGTAATTTCCAGGACATTCAAGAAACGGGCCCCTGGTGGACTTTGAAAATAATAAAACTAATATTACGTTGAAAAACCCTTAGCACCTATCGGTGGCCATTTCTAACAGACTTGCATAAAATAGTAACATATCATCAACACTACTTCTTATTGTCACTATTGTCAAAATTGAAAACTTTGACTTGCGTTGCAATTACCTAGACACTTTGAAGAAGATTATACAATCACAAGGTTTCGTTGTTAATGCTGCAACTCCGAGGAGGTTAATTAATGGTGGAGTCTTTGGAACAAGCGGTGAACACGTGCAATACAACTACCTATACCTGAGTTTCAATACTGAAATACACAATACACAATAGGTTGTTTTATTTCCTCGGCATTGAGGTGATGTGTTAGGTAGTTGGCGTGTATTTCTTTGATGGGTTTTTACAGTACATATTCTGATGGCTAATGGTTTCACGCGTTAGAACGGGGCTCTGTCTGAATACAATCACAGTGGGGAGTAGCAAGGAGCGACAGGCCTGCACGACTTCTAACAGTGGAAACATTTATATAATGTAGCCTCTTAATATTTTTGTACTGACAAGTATGTGATTTTTAAGAAAGGATTGTTGTTGCAATGACTGTCTTGGTTTTATAAAGAGCCATTAAAGCGTGTTTGAGCTTTGGCACCGTTTGTTGACATTGAGTTCAGTCAAATGCGTAACAATTAGCCCCTTTTGAAACTGTGAGTTTCGTGTCGATGGAGCTCGATATGTTTCCTCCTTTTGTAAGCAAGTCTTTCGACTGCCGATTTGTACAGGCAAGACCATGGTTTCGACCCTCCACATGGGTCTCATCAGTTGCCGGGATTGGTTTTGCGAGTTGCTCTTATGCAAGCTCATGTACGTTTTGAGAATGACAAGGCATTCTGTTTGGCAAACGTTTTCCGTTGTGTATTTATACCCACTGTGTGGATCAAAAATCCAGGATTTCTACTGGTTAATCAAAGGCGGCCAACTGTCAAATGTGGTTTTCGATCCTTATCCATTTGAAGCTTACGTGTGTTTGTATATGTTGCGTTTTAGACATTTTAGCACTCTGTTTTAGGTTGAATTGAGGAGTTGACCGTTCTCTGATTTGATGCGTACAATATTTTTGCATAGCTGCAGTGTAGTTGTTTTGAATGTGGTGCAAATTGCTCTTTCACTCCTCTGCGATTTTTACTGAGTGCTGATATGTGATTTTCTAACACGTGTGCTTATATTTGGGCAGTAGTGTTGCTATTTGTTAGCCAAGCGTTCTATATCACGGTCTTCCGACCAATTTTTCATTCTTTCATATTTGAAGTGGGATTTGTTTGGAGGTATTTTAGAGGTGATTGAAGCGAGCCGTTACATTTTAAGTGTCGCATGTTTAGGATTTTGACAACTCAAGGTCATATCGGTATGAAGGACTCTTGTGGCTTTTGACCTTTGATTGTGTCTGTGTTAATAAGCGACTCAATGTAGTCTCGAATCTTTACTCTTCTTGTCAGTTGTTTATAGGTAAAGGTAGAGCGTAAAAATTCAATTACGTTCCACCAAATATTCAGTAGATAAAGTTTTTATAGCCATGTATGTAGGATGTTAAGATCGAAAAATGTGCATTCTAACTGGTCCTTGCCAGCCAGTCAGCTTGCTGTGATTTCGACCGGATAAGATTTGTAGCTATAGGTTGTTTTATAAGAGGACTATACTGAAATGCGCTTTCTTTCACAATGTTAAAATGTTTTTTGCGTACTATGTAATCCCCTGCAGAAATACACAATAGGTTGTTTTATTTCCTCGGCATTGAGGTGATGTGTTAGGTAGTTGGCGTGTATTTCTTTGATGGGTTTTTACAGTACATATTCTGATGGCTAATGGTTTCACGCGTTAGAACGGGGCTCTGTCTGAATACAATCACAGTGGGGAGTAGCAAGGAGCGACAGGCCTGCACGACTTCTAACAGTGGAAACATTTATATAATGTAGCCTCTTAATATTTTTGTACTGACAAGTATGTGATTTTTAAGAAAGGATTGTTGTTGCAATGACTGTCTTGGTTTTATAAAGAGCCATTAAAGCGTGTTTGAGCTTTGGCACCGTTTGTTGACATTGAGTTCAGTCAAATGCGTAACAATTAGCCCCTTTTGAAACTGAACAATGAAGCTTTCAGTCCAAAAAAATCGATTGCATTATAACAACACCGTCACCACCAAATTAGTGTCACCGAAAACAAGTGAGTATTAATTTTCTCGAACTTGCAACGATGGGAGAAAATAGTACACCTCTCAGAGTTAAGCCGCAGGGTGGGGGGGGGGGGGAGGGGAGGGCGATTTGATTTTTGTGAAGGATTTGTTTTTAAATGCCTCACACAAAGCCCGAAAATATCGGCCAAATGAGGTCAAATCCCTGCGTTGTGTGATTGTTTCTTTTATAAGCACAAAAATGATATAACCGAGCGTGAAGGTGAAAAGGACGGAAAGATGGATGATGTAAACAACATAAATATGAAAATCTCAAAATGTTATTGAATTTCACTTAACACGTTTTCCTCACTATAAATGAAGCGACGAGTAACTAAAATGAAAATTCCTTTACAAAAATTAAATTCTACTAGCTGGTTCTCGTGAACAATTCACCACAAGTCCTTTAATTTTTTTCAGGTTGAAATGACCAGATTCAAAGTTTTATGCAGAACGTGAACACACGCCAACGAACTTTCTTTTTTCTACCTGAACTGTAACGCCGTCCTCACAGATTCAGCTCCCGGACTGTTCGGCTACATTAGACAGGTTGAACTATCGCGAACAAGTTTGAAATATTTCGAAGTCATTTTTAAAGTGATGTTTCCTTGCCGTTGCCGTCGTGGTTGCTTAAGTTCCCTAATTTGGTTAAACAACGGAAGTTGTCGTTATCGATCTCATGGGCAGCACGGTCAAGCTTAAGGTTACTAAACTCTTTTTTTACAGTGTGAACTAAACATGCCAATTTAGCACAATCGTTCAATTAAGTGTGTCTAGAAATACGGAACACCAAAAATACAAGAATTTCACTTCCCAACAATACGTCTTCAGTGGTTCCCAAGTTCAGAGACGAGACCACTATTTCGACATTGCCATTCCACCTGTAACCATTCGCAGAAATCGTAGCGACATCTAGGCCTAATCTCTCCCTCTACAAACTGATTGAACCAGATTGTGATTTTATTTCTATGTCAGAAGGAACTACTAATCATAGCAGAACCTTACACTCTGACTGTGCGAGTGTCATTTCCCCCTCCCCTGCCCTCCTCCACCCGCTTACCTTGGCGAAGAGATGTCTGTTTCTCCAATGTATTATACCTAGGGTCCAGTCTCTCCACACTTGAAATCACACTCATATTCTCTCCGACTGTGGAACCGCCCACCACCAGCAAACTGTTGTGTAACCTGGCGAGGCCAAAATTCAACCGACTGTCGATCACTGGAGACATGAAGTGCCACTTACGGGTTAGCGGATCAAAACAGTGGCAACATGGCTGAACGCCATTTTCGACGACTCCACCAACTAAGACGATGACGTCAATCAAATGGGATTTCCACCTAATCAGGGTTCATAAAGGAACAAAATTCAAGGAATTTCTGAAGTCAGATAGAGAAAAAAAAATTGAAGGAAAATTCCAGTAAAAGTAATGTGTCCAAGCTTACGGAATAAACGAGCCAGTTATTAAGGAGGTGCTTAGCCTACAAATAACGTTAAGTGACAAGGAGCACAGCTTGAGTAGCAAGCGTTTCCGTAGGCTATTCCGCACGTTTGAAGCATTTTTCGCTTTTTGGTCGCGCGAAAATTGCCAGGTTATTAGGAACTGCAGCCCGCTATTCAACCCTCCATGGGGCCTGAGATCAGGACCAAATGGCAATGTCATTATCAACTAGACTCTTAAAAGCTCCTGGCGGAGACATGATCCCCAAAAGCGAAGGCTCTCCTGGTATCCGCACACTTGCTTTAGGCCGGTTGCGTCCGTACGTCGAACCAACTCACACAACAGTACGACTTCCTGTTCAAAAAACTCCCCAACCCAACTATACATAGGGCTTGAGTTCAAGGAGAGGACAAGGTCTAGAATAATGTAAGTAACGTCAAGAACCAATCAGAAGTCAAAACAACCGGTGCCAAAGGAGGGGACTGGTGCTATGCGCGGGAAAACGTGCGTTCGCCAGTTGTTTATTTAAGCCCCGGTTGATTCGGGATTTGCCATCGATAGGTTTGAAACAAACAAATTTGGCATGTACCCTCTTATAGAGAATTGAACGTAAACATGAGACGATAAAGAAAAGCTCAATAACCAGACTCTTTACCTTCTTTTAGTTCTCTCGTTCTGCAACAGCTTCTTATCCCTGTGACTCGCCATCTTGAACGACAAAGGTTCGGCCACCAACGCTTTACTTGTCGAAGATGACGTCACTAGCGGGTCCTTATCGATTGTGCCGAGTAAAAACTTACGAGTAATAGATGGCAATCGTACATGGCTCAACAAGTTGGGAAATTCCGCTTGTCTTGTCTGTACGTCAAAGTCTACCCAGACACGAATCGCACTATAAACTTGTTCTTCGTATCTTACGATCAAGTCGTCATCCGCGACTATTTCTTCCAGCTCTTTGCTCGGCAACCTGAAAAACTCCGGTGAGCCGGTCTGAATTTCCAAGAAATTATCGACGATAAATCGTTGATCTTCACGAACGAGAGTTTCGCAGGAGTAGACTCAGCCCATGTTTGTCATTTTAATGCAGTTTTCGACACAGAGATCGCGCAGAAGGAATTTTTCGCATTGTATTTTCAGCGATTCTAAACCAAGCTGAAAAGAAGCGCACAAAATCTCTTCAACGTCCACTTCACTAAGCAAGATTTCAGAGGAATAGATATAATCCAGAATAACACCAAGTGTTTTGTCCGTGATTCCTCTTATGTTTGTCTCCCTGGTGTATCTAGAAAGATAAGTTCCCGTGTATAGGTTGTAGAAATACGAACTACTAGCCGCCAAAACACTCCTGTGAGCATAAAATTTTGTGTTCCCTTTTTCTGTCATAAGCACCACATCACAAAGGACTTCGGATTTCCTCATCTGGTTCATCGTTTCGAAAAACCTTTCAAGTAAATGTGATCTCTTACGGAATCCTGCACGACGGAATCCATGATTTCCGTGTTTGCTTTGGAAGCTGGAGTCTGTCTGCACTTATTGCCACCAGCACGCTTACAGGTGGCTTGGATGTTTAATTAATTTTGATGACAATGCTGATCAAACTAATAATTGTAGCTATTGAACTGTGGCTTAATTTCCGATAAATTTCGTATCTTCATTAATATTTTTACCTCGTGCCTGGTTGGTTGGTATTAATTCAAAGCGCTCACGTAGGATACTTTTAAAATACGTACGAAATTCTGTGGTTTGTTGGCTGCACTTAGCTTTTTGTCTATACCGTTAAGTACCACAAATCCATAGGGTCCCGGTTGAAAACAGTCATTCCTTCCCACACCCTAATAGTTTTTATAATAATTGCCAAGAATACAAAGGCCGGTATCAAAGCTTACTTCCTTATGGCCTGTATGGGTGTACTATTAATGGCAGCTTGGATAGCAATGAAGTTCTAGTGGTAGGGAACTTTTCTCACCGCCCTACCACTTTCCCCACAAAGAAAAAGAATCTTAGCAAGTTTCACATCTTTACCTCAATAAAGATCTTTATTGAAGTTTGTAATAGTGCCGCGTCGTAAAAATATAGAAATATAAATTTGTTTATTAAGGTCTTCGTTTAGCAATACAGTGAAAACTAGAATTAACTGTAAAAAATATTTACTCGAACGGCATTGATCGGATTAATTAATATAAATGTTTTTTTCTGTTTTAAACAGGAATAGATGCTCTTTGTTAATTCTTTGACGGAATGAAATCTATTTAAACTTCCTGATAAGTCTTGTACAATTATCAATTAATTGAGTATTTCGTTAATTTGTATACAATTCCTTACTTCAACATTAAGCTGCTTTCTGATTCGACCAGTATTCCCAAATAAACTGTGAAACAGACACCATTTTTATTCCAGTTTCATCCTTTCTCAAGAAAATTAAGACTCTTTTAATAATCCTGTTTCTTATTATCACCAGTCTGATTTTTAGCAACATGACTGTAAACCATTTTTTCTTTCGATGCTTTTTCGTTTACTGTTTTCTGTCCTTTCTCTTTTAATTTAGTTTTATCGTTATCTTCTCGATTTATTTCTTCCACTGTCTCTTCATTTTTAGCAATACTTTGTTCTTGTTCTCTTCCTGTGTCCTCGCCTTCTTTCACATTTTTGTTTCCTTGTTTACGTTTTACTTCTCCTTTTGCACCTTCTTCTCCTTTTTCTCTTTTTACGCCTTCTACTGTTTCTTCTTTTGCAAATTGTTCTTTTTCTCTTTTAACATTTCCTTTTTCTTCTTTTCCTTTTTCATATTTTACATTTATAGCTCCTTTTACATCTTCTTCGACATTTTCTCTTGTTAATTCTTCTACTTTTTCTTCTCTTACATCTTTTCCCTTTTCCCTTTTCACAAGTTCTTTTACTCTTTCTCCAGTTACAGCTTCCTCTCCGTTCACATCTTCATCTTCATCTTCATCTTCTTCATCTTCTCCTTCTTCATCACCTTCTTCTTCCTCTCCCCCTTCATCTTCACCTTCTTCGTCGTCCGTCGGGTTTTCATCTACGCCATATATCTCATTCTGCTGCGTGTATCTATTCATGAAGCCAGTATCGCCTCCAGGACGGACCATATCATAAAGCTTGTCTTCGTTTAATTCACATAGGGTTGACGGATTCCGATAGTCACTCAAACTTCCATAACTCTTACTTCCTGGATTTTGAGCCTTCGCGCACATGTTGCAAGTCCAGGGATAATGCTCGTTGAAAACCGCTCCCTTAAGATACCCATAAACCCTGTACGTTTTCCGCCACGCAAAATACTCCATGTAAGCCGTGTCGTTTTTGTCGAGATAAAGCAGATAGTCGGCTAAATCTTTCACGGAATCAAAGTCCAAAACATTGATGTAAGAACCAGGAATGGCCATTTGCGAGTAATTTGCTCCTCCCATAACAACAGGGACAACGCCGAGCTCTAGAGGCGCCCCCCAGTACTTCTCAGTTAGGTAGTCGACGCAATTTCCATTCTCAAAAGCCAGCTGAAACTTGTAACGTTTGATGAGATCTTTGCATTCTTGAGTGTTTCTTGGACATTCCTCTTCTTGCAAGTCCGGTTGATAAATGTACTCTGCACATGAACCAAATATATCAACGCGAATGTAATTCCGAAGTTCCTGCACGTACCAGTCACGCAGGCCCCCACAATTACTCACGGTCCAAACTACGAGGCGGTCTTTTTTACCAGGGTTGATTTCTTCGTACGGGGATTTTTCACCCGGTTCGAGCGCGGCATAAGAGCCGTAGGGCAGATAAATATCCGAGTTGTTTTCGTAAGTCATCGTCCAGTTGAACATGTCTTCAAAATAGTACGTTTCTCTGGCGTTGGAGGGGTTTTCCAAGACAAAATAAACCCAAATTTGTCCTTTTGGGCGGCGATAATTTAATTCCTCTAACTCGTAAATCGGGGGCATATCCTGACCATGAAAAATCACGACATCGCTGCGTGAAAATAAACGGTGTTTGTAAGTAAGCGAGCAGTTTGCAACCGGGCATGGTGCACCCCTAAAATGAGTAAATTGGAATGAATTACGAATCCCTTTCCAAGGCAAGTCATCAAACAATGGCGTGTAAATTAAAACAAGTTTTCCGTTTTTCGGAGGTAAACCTTTTGATTTCGCCCGGGCGCCTGGTTGTCTCAGTCTCTTCTGTCCTTGTGCATTGACTCCTAGGATTTCTTTGCTTTCGCCTCTTAATTTTCCTTGTGTTTTCTTGCGCACCTTTCGACGTTTCAAAGTGTTCACCTTATCCATTAATTTACTCGATAACTGCAATTCCAAATTCCTGTTCTGAGAACTAAACCCGCTTTTTGACCGGGTAGTTTTGATTGGCACTGTCGCAGGCCTACGGGTGGCTGCTTTTACATGTTGCTTAGTTTTCACTGATCTATTGTGTGTATTCGCACCCAGGAGAGGATAAAAGTGAACCCGCCCTTCGTTCTTGGACTGTTTTTTCAGCTTTTCGTAGTATCTTTTAGACGGCCGAACTGAAGGGAGATAATCATCCAGTACGAAAATCTCTACAAGAAGTATCAAAATCGCCAGGAGGAGCGACGACAAAAAAACTTTCCGCCTCATATCCATTTCTTTCTGTTCATACCGCGGTTAGCGTTCTGCAACCCTGAAAAGCAACATTCGAACCTGTGTTAGTAGACAGTAGTAAAATTATTACTCGAAGGGCATAGGGTACTATCTAATCCAACCCTTTTACAGCTCAATTCCCTACCAGAGGAATTCCCTACCTTGTTCACCTTTTTAGCGCAAATTCCCGCGAAGCACCACAGCGGGGAATTAACATATCTCCATGGAGATCGAACACCCAATGAGAAATTAAGAAAAACTTCAAGGAAACCTACTCAATACCACAAGCGGAATTGAGACGGCTTCCTGACAGATATCCTCGAGTTCGCAATGACAGTCGTTCTTCCTGAAATTTTTACTGACACAAATTGCTCGCACGTTTGGGCTTCTCATTGTAAAACACCTACGAATTGTTATGAAGATACAAAATTGTGTTGTTACATAACACTTTGAAAGGCGAATTTAAAATGCAAGTAATATGAACAACTCAACAGCCGTCTCGCAGACAAAGGCAGAATAAAGGAACCATAAACAATCAAGCCGTTACAATGCACCCTCACATTATAGCGTAAATGCACTTTTTGAAACTTGAAATCGCGCGCGCGTAAATAAGCACGCGCAGGGATGTCAAGATATAACTTACCCGTACGCCTTTTATTTTCGGAAGGTTTTATTTCCGGTATAAACTCTCAAAATGTTATTGAATTTCACTTCACACTAATGAGGCGACGAGTAGCTAAAATGAAAATTCTTTGCAAAAATTAAATTCTATAAATGTTATTGAATTCTTATAAATTAAAATGAAAAGTTTATTTTTTTGCTACTGAAGAGCAAAAGGTGCATTATGCACCGATCAATTCGGCTTGGCTTGTTCAAATTCCCTCCCCTCGGGGCAAGAAAGCTGTTCAAATGCCCCACCAATTATTACTGAACTACCTCTCCTCAAGACAAATTTCATCTTCGATCAAACACTTAACGCGCCTTTCAGAGAGAGATATGCCGTAATGACACCTTTAAACTTCTTTTAAAGACCCTTTTGAAAGGCTCATTCACTAACAAAGGCGAAATTCTATCTTGTAAATCCGTTAAACCCTCCAAAAATCGAAAAAACTCAGGGGCGTATGACGTCAGAACAAGAGATATTCTCCACCCTTCCAACGCAAAGTTCAAATTCCCCCCTCCCAGGGCATGATGCACAGTCAAATGCCTGGGGTATGCCCGGGGGGGCGGATGTTGAAGTTTCGAATTGATCGGCGCATTAACTGTGATAAAACGCACCACGAGATTTGAGGGAACAGCAGACTTTTTAGGTATGTAAGAGAGTGCTTACAAACGAATTTTAATTTTCAAGAAAACTGAAAAATTTATTCTTTTAACAAAGGGACTGAAACAGAAATTAAAAGCAGATGTTCGCTTTTTGTTGACAGTTTGTATGGTAATTAGCATAATTCAAGCAAGAGGAAGCACGCGCACGCGTTACAAAACACACACACATTAGCTCCAGGCAAGGCTATTTCTGAATTAGTTATTTTTGCTTGCTTGTTTGTTTGTTTTTTTGTTGGTTTGTTCAATTGTTTTGTTTTGCTCTTCGTTTGAAACAAGGGGAAGTCTGAAAGATCAACTACTCTCCCCTCCCTCCCATTCTACTTCGCGCTTCGCGAGGCCTTCTCCGTCTGACGTCAAGGCCGCATGTCGCTCTTGCCTTGCTGAAACGCTCGCGGGTAGAAGTTCATGGTTTAGCACTGTCGCGGTAGTCTCCCAAGTAGCCGTTATTAGTGGTCTTCATGAAATGACAAAACTTAAGCACAAAACAACTTCCGAAAAAATATCAAAGATCATAAAGGTACAAAATGAACCTACAGAACGGGACTGCGAACTCGCTTGATTAAATCGACAAATCGGATGTCCGCTTATATTCTATTAAATTGGAAATCACAAGGATGTGTTTATCACAGATTGTAGGAAAATATCAGAGCCCGAAAAACATCAGATTCTTCGATTCACTGAGGTTTTCAGCTTCTATCAACTGTACAAAGCTCGAGGGAAATTTGTATTCTTCGTGTGAGTTACGTGAGCGACTGTCAGAAACATATTTTACCACTGATAGCGAAACGAAATTCGCTGGATGCATTAAGGTGTTTTCGCCTCGTAACATGACTAGAGTAACTTACCACTGATTCATTTGCTCTCCCTTACCGTTCAAAAGCGACTGTCTTTGCTCGACGATCGCGGAACGCAATTGGAAACAAATTGAGCGAACAGCTTGTAAGAACTTTCCATTGATACCTGACACCTTCCTGAATTCTTCTGGGATGTTTATTATTGACAGAAGATCATCAGTGATCATGATCGCATGTGTTACGTAAACATAAAATGGTCACACATTCCTGTACCCTGTAAAATAATTGTCATTTTTAACACAAAAAAAGATTTTTATTTACCGTTACTCGATAGAAAGTTTCTCTGTCAATGAAAAGAGAAATCTGAAGAAAATTTCATCTGACTACCACATACTATGTACAAAAAACAGCAAGTCGAACTGCTAGGAGGTGTGACATGTACCCTCTGTTGCGTGCTGAAAAAATAAATATGCATTTCCTCATGCTTTATCTCGGCCAACAACTTAAGTAATTATTGAGGAATTTTGTATGGACGGGAGGTCGAAACTCGGCCCTGATGCAATTTCTGACCAAAAAGACACGTTTTTTTTCAAACACTGTTCCAGATTAACGGCCCTAAAATCTTTCTTCCTGTTCAGGCAAAGACTGTAAAAAATCTACTCCCTCAGTTTCAGACGAATTTGTTGGACGAACGTGGCATTTTTTTTTTTTTTTTTGGAATGGTGGAAACATAAACTCCAGTTTCAGACAAGCAGACAAAACATAATCTAAAGTCGGACCAGAAGGTAAAAATCTGTCACCTTTTTCTGACAAGTTGGAAAATGAACATGCGTTCTAAGTCTGCACCCCACTTTAGACCAAACGGATGAACAAAACTATAAGGGTCATAATGGAGACCCTCCTTGTGCTAGGGCACGTATCAGTTGCATGGTCTGTTTCGTGAGTGATTAATTCACATTGTAAGGTTGAACATTCATTCATCATCCAGATCAGGGGCCCAGCCCACGATTCTGTTTAATGATCTAAGAATAAAATTCTCTGCCACATAAAAGCAGAAAGGATTCAAAAGCCTTACTTAATTTATGTCCAACAAACAACATGAGCGCCAGCATGCGAGCAGACAGATCCTATTTCTTTCCTTCCGTTTACAGCCAGGCCAGCCTCACGGGCTGGGAGCCAACTTCATCAGCCGTTAGCAATCTGTTTCAGTTCAGTCCAATTTGACTATCCACATCCATCTCCAGCTCTCTAGTATGTTTTGATAACATGTTTCGTCAATTGAAACCTTTATGTAGATCTATGTAGGCTAACAGCAGTTTGTATATGGTACAATGAGAAATCGCGGTTTCTGCCTTGCGAGGAACGTGCGTGTGAGTGGCGAGACGTGTATCGTACGCGCACGATAACTAGCTGCCTACATACCGTAGGTAACCTCTAACAGTTTTGGATGACTATTTGCAAGGAGGGTCGAGTTGCCGTCATGTGTTTTTTGCACGATGCACCGTCTAGAATCATATATCAGTACATGTAGATCTGTAGAAGCCGGCTAGGCGTGGATAGACTCAGCTTCGAAGAAAGCTTGGAAATACTTGAAGCTTTCTCGTTTCTTTTAAACTCATAGTCACGCGAGCAGGAAATGTAGGCCAGTTGGTGTACTCGCCTGTTATAGGCTCTCAGATCTCTCTCCTCCGCAGAGGCCTCCCACAGTCGCGCCCTGGGAAAAATATACCCGCGGCGCGCGGAGGCTGGGAAGAGGAAAAATTAAAGCGCGCGGGGAATCGTTCCCCGCGCTCCCGTTTTCTCTCTCCAGCACTCCCGCTCCCGTTTCTTTCGCTGGTGTTTACTAACAGGAGCCTCTGCGGAGGAGAGAGCTCTCGGATAGTACTGAGGGACGGCGAATCTTCCAAAGAGAACGCAAAAATAAGATACACCGACCCATCTCTCCTAAGCCCCCACGGGTTAAATTTTCGCATCCGCTTTATTCATTCGCCGTTCCCACTATCAGCGGGGAGCCTGGAACAGGCTAGTTATGAAGAAGTACGCTTTCTAATCGTGCTACTTATCTTGTTAGCCTAAAATCCTTCGGAGGAAAATATCCAACAATTTTCCAAATTGGATAACACGAGAAGCGGAAAAGAGCCCGTGTCTCATAAGCGGGTGACGGGTGACAGGAATAGAAGCCTATCCAATTTTAAAGTAATATTATTAAATGCTTTAACAACTCCTTGAGACTACCCACCTGGGCTCGGCCTAATTACATATGGGCTTGTCCTATCTGACTGTATTCTGCGTTGTTTTGTAGTTAAATTACACCTTCCAGTTAGCTATTTATAAGAATGGTCGGTCCATTATAAACTGAAATATAACAACAGAGCTGATTGTTTTGAGATTATCCTCTTAGTACAATGGCAATGAAAGCCTTTTATTTATTGTCATTGTACTAAGAACAGAACTTTCACGATCTCTCTGGCACCAGCTAAGCGTAGCAAGTAGGCATGGCAAACTTGTTGATTCCAATGCACACAAATATGTAGAATACAGACAAAGAGAAGCTCCTGAAATAAAGCGGCTGTCAACAAATGATGAAGCAATGAAAATTTTGGAGACAAGTGCAAAAGTCTCCTATACTTTTATATTTTTATTTGTATTTCTCGCCCTTAAAATGACTCAATGCGCGTGAAATTTACCAGGATAGTGCATGTTAGGCTTGAGATCACAAGATTTAAAAGAAAATCCACTGACCAGTTTTTGAATAAAAGCTTCCGTAACAAAGACGTTACTTTCTCTATGTAAATTGAGCATATTTAAAACATTACTTTTGACCGGGTTTTGATTACATCATTTGAAATCTAGTGAAGCAAACCGGATAAACCTTTCAGGAAAGTAGCTGTATGCTACAGGTATGACATATGGTAAAGCATTGTTTCAATCTGCCAGGAAGACACTGGTACCGATGAAACAATAGAAAATAACGTAAATCTGTAATTTTTTACTGAAAAATATTCAACCCGGTTTTTTTCAAAAACGGTCCCATAGAATTTTTTCTAACTTTGCAGTCTTGAAGGTCTACATCTAGACTATAACAGACAATAGGTCGTTTTAAAAGTTTAGGTCTAGATGTCGAGAAAATTGCTAATATACAAAAATTAATGACGCCATCGTTTCGTTGCTATGGAAACACCGATGTTAATCAAACCTACTTTTTTGACAAGTTCATTCAGTCTCTAGTAAATGTCTGAAGCAGCTTGCCTCACCGAGCTCAGACAGTTAAGTATTGGAAGTTCAAAGTTGGGTTAGTGTGCCTCGGAAAATCAAGATGAGCCACCTTAAATCAATGAAAGAAATAAAAGTGCCCAGAAAGTGTTAACAATCCTAGACGTTTCACGCTTAGCCCTTCTTCAGTAGAAGT
Source organism: Siderastrea radians (assembly GCA_964017195.1). Lineage (NCBI taxonomy): Eukaryota > Metazoa > Cnidaria > Anthozoa > Scleractinia > Rhizangiidae > Siderastrea > Siderastrea radians. Next base: position 47,445,008 of record OZ024892.1, on the reverse strand, counting down.
CAAGTTGAGTGGCCTTACGTTCTGTAACTCTTGTTCAGAGTTAATTTTCAAACTTTTTGTAGTTACCAGCGTGCGCAATCGGACAATACGGTGACTAATGTCTGTGTGAGGATCACTTGATTGGCTTAAAATCTCGTGCCACTTTCTCGGCCAATCAGAAGTAAAACCAAACCAATAAAGTCTTTGTCGCCTCCGCTTTGGCGCGCTTTGCCCTAGCTACATGTATTTCCTTTGCGTACTGACTGGTTCATAGTGTCATTTCGCCTGCTGTGATTGGCCAAAGCGATAAACTTTGGTTTTGGTGAACAACACATGTAAGTGTGAAATTTCTCGTGCGCTCATTGGCTAGAACAAAAGAGAGTGACGTCACGGATCACGACTAGCCCATGGGAAATGCAAGATACTTTGCAATAGTCCTTTTCACAGTTACCTTTTTTCATTTGCATGACAATGTATTTGAACGTGGATGTGAGGCAATTTCGGGCAATTTTGCACTTTTTGCCCGAAATTGCCTCACATCCACGTTCAAATACATTGTCATGCTAATGAGAAAAGGTAACTGTGAAAAGGGCTATTATATATAAAAAGCAAGACATGCATCGGCCTTATTGTATCTTCTATTTGCGTTGGATTTTCTGCCGTTTCCAAACTAAATATAGATATCACTGGGAGAGCAATGCATTTGTGCAGCTCAACTGTTTAGAGCACAAAGGGGGAAGATTATTTCAATTTTGTGTAACCGCGTGCCCAGTTACCGAGGTAAATTTACTGAGATAAAAATCCATGGACACGTCAGAAAGATAAAAAAGCGCCAATTAAAATTTACCGCCATCAGTTCGGCAAAGAGACATCCCGTTAAAATTACTGCGGTAAATCGCTTTTACCACATCGGGGGGTAACAACAGCTAATGTCTCCGGAATCGCGTGGAAAGCCAGCTTTCAGTTTGCCTAGACCAGCGTGTTCTAGAAGGGCATCACAAGAAAAGTCATTTTGCATCCCCTTTTTTTTGGTCACCTGTTTCACTTAAGATGGTACTTACGGGTCAAATGCGCCCAAAAAGAACCAATTTTAAAGCAAGTTATCAACTTTGTTCAAATTTGAGATTGCCCTACCCTAAGGTTATTTTTACCGTAGAATCCGAATTTGAAATCAAAAATGTCAATTTCCTATCAGAAAGGTGTGAAAATTAACACCTAAACATGTCACTCAAATTTAAAATTGTTTTCTTTTCTTCGTTTCTTTTTATTTGAAAGCTTTCTTATTTGCACTATCAAACATCTATGAAAAAAGGTTTCTTGTGTGACTTGGCCGCCATCCAGGTGGAAATCCTACGGGAAGAAATCAAATACCCCTAAACGGGGCCGGGAAGTCAGAGGAAATAGCCCCGTTTGTTTGCTACAAAACGGACATTTTAGCGTGTTCGTAATAGACCGTCAATGTCTATTTAAACGCATTATAACTTTGTCAAGCAACAAGATAGTTCAGCTGCTAGGCATCCTAAGTTGTGACGTATCTTATCACAGACCAGTTTTTAAAAATTATTTATCGACCCATCCCGGATATCCTCACACTTTTTTACCACCTAAGCGTTAGCTTTGCGTTGGCCAACTGAAACACCAACTCTTCCTTTGAAAACGGTTCTTTTTTCGTTACCACCGTAAAACGTTTATAGCTTACCCTTTAATGTTCATCTTGATAGTTATTTTTATTCATCTCATTTATGAGTGAAAAATAATCAAGTCCGATTTTAAAATTCTCCCTCGATAGTTTTGTCAGCTGACAATTCGGCGGGAAATTATTCCTAATGAGTTCATTCTAAGACTTCTAGTTGTGTGATAAAAGGAAAGTTAAAGTCGTGCAATCATGTTCTCTTACAACAGCAGAAAGAAAAACGAAAGTACTTTAAACTGTCACAGAAAATAAAACGTGAATATAAAGAGCTGTCTATGTCAGGGTCTTTTAAAGACAAAATCCCTCTCATGTGAAAAATAGAAATTTTGAAACTAAATTCCTGCTTCTAACAAGTACACCATAGCTGGTTATAAACACAATTGAATCATTGTTAGTAATAATAGCTTTTTAATGGATAAAAATAACGATTCGGAACTTCCGTGTTCTACCACGCCGTCTACAAGTCACAAATGTCGGTATTTAGATATCAGGTATCTAAGCTTTATCACGGAAATAAATAAATAAAACAAAACACACACAAAGAAAAACCTAAATAAAAATTTTTTGGCAGATTTCTAGAAAAATCTTACGATTGCGGTTTTCCAATTTACTAGATTTTCTTTTTCAGTTTTAGCCAGAAAAGCCAGCAAACCTCAAAGTCATATCTTATTTATCACGGACGACTCATGATTCGAAATCAGACTTGTATCAGTAATGCACACGACGAAAACACCAAATTAACATGCAATTCACGAAAAAAAAGTACATTAAATGTCCAATTTTATGTGTTTCATTTGAAGAAGTTTTGTGCAATTTTACATATTTCTTTTGAAGACGTTTTATGTATCGAACGAATTGCAAGATGAAGAGAGCTGAATATGGTTTAAGCTTGAAACGCGCAATCGCAACAGAAATGCCAAGTGCTCCTAAGTCAGTCGCTTCATCACCGAAGTTCAGTTTTATAAATCAGGAATTCGGAAAGTTTAGGCATATGCAATTTTACTGTATTTTTCAGTAAGTGGACCCGTCGCAGAAGGTATCAGAATATCCCGGGGACACAATTAAGGAAATTCAAAAAATAAATACCATTCAATGTTTCACTGAAATACAATCATAGTACAAATCATTTCATACACGTTGTTTCAAAATACAAATCGTTTCATTTAATTTTAAATTAATTCAAATTTAAAAAACTCACCCTCTTCGAACAAAAGAACTCCCTTAAGGTCGGAACCAGTATAATGTTAAATTCTCATTCCGTCTTTGAAATGAAAACATTCGTAACAGTTGTAGTTATCAGTCTTCTCGTTCAGCGGTTAGCGCTCATGGAATCAAGCTGACCTGTTGCGGTTTTCTCGCAGGCGCGAGGACTTCACGCCAGCTAACTCTAACGCCAAAAGCAGGCTTCACAGGGACACGAGAAAGGAAAAAAATGCGTCTCAGTGGGAAGAATAAATCATCTGGAGCACCGAGATGAGTTTCAAAGTTCGCGGCAACTGATAAGTTAATGAGACATTTTACATTTGAGTAGTTTTGTTGAATAGGGTATTGTTATAGTCTTGACAACTATTGTTATTCAGTCGTGGGCTTCAGAACAATAGTTCACAGGGGCAAGACGCGCCATTTTGAAACTTATTCAAACTTAAAATTTTCAAACTGAAAGGGATAGTGGTTCTTGTTCACTGATTTCAAAGTTTAAACGGATTCTGTTCAAGAAAAGATCAATCTTTCATTTGCCGTGCGTGGAAATTTGGAAGTCGGTGTAAGTTTCAAGAAGATCGCTGTTGGAAGTGGCTTCCATACAAAAAAGGCATGTTTTTTGGGAATTTTCAAGTGTAAAGGGATAGTCTTTAAACTTTGTAAAACTCATTCGTTTAAAAAGAAAATGACAGTTACAACATTCCTCTTCAAAAAGCCGTACGTGGATGTTTCAGTTATGTCTTCTGGAGATTAGAAAAGCGAATTTTATGAACGCTACTGAGCTAATTTAGCCTCGTTCTTCCCTTATTCTGGGCTTTTCAAAGCGTGGTCGCATTTAAATTTGCTGCTTCAGCGGTTATGAATAATTAATGATGTCCACGCATTCTGCCCAATGGCCTTATTTTGTCTTGTTCTGTATCTCCATCGCTTCTCTAGTAGTTTCCTGAAAGATTTAATATGTCGCTGTGAACTTATCTTATTGTTTTTGTCATCTTTACAGCTGTATAACGACCCACTTTTACGAGACTGTTTCCAGTTTGAGATTGTGTCCAATTTCCTTCTACGTTCATAGATGTCGATTTAGCGGGTATATTTATCTCAATCTATTTCCGTATTCACGACTTCGCTCACAGGGTCTTCTTTCATATTACGCCAAGCTAGAGTTGTTATTGATCAAGGACCGGATTTATGAAGCTCTTCTTAGTACTGTTTGAATAGAAAGTAAAATTTTTTTTGTTCTGACTCTCGATCCGTGGTGTGACGTTCAATTGAAAGCCGCTGAGAAGTACTTTCCTGCGGTACTGTTAAGTGTGCTGTAATAATATCATAATAAAGTTTATTTTATGGCCTTAAGAGCCAGTCCACGAGAGGTTCAAAGATTTTTGGAAATGGTCAGAAACAACCCTATCGCAAACTTTGCCTGCTGAAAGCTAGTCATGAGCAAGTAATCAAATCGACATTATTTTGTCTTCTAATGCTAATGTGGTCACGTGACAGGCAATTTAAGTTTGACCCCCCTGGGAGCAATTTTGGCTCAAAAGATTTTCCAAAATTTACCAAATTTGCATGTCTCTTGCCAGAACAAACATTAGCCAATCATAAAGCAAAGGATGTTTATTTACTAAACTGACCTTCTTCTTTATAAAAATACTAATATTTTTTTCAGGCTCTTCCTATCAGCTGAACAATAATTTTCAACAGAGATTGTGGTTTGACAGATTTGAAAAAGTGCCAATTTTACCAAATTTCAAAGGAATTTTTTCTATGTAGCAGACAAGATCTATGGTTGGTCTGCATTTCCCAAAACAGCCAAAGGATTGTACTTAAACATTATCGAAAAATCTTTGCGGGCAATTCATTTTTAATCTTCAATAGAGCTTATGCAAAATTGACATTTTCCTAAAATAGACATATCTGCTGAGGGACAAAAGGGTCACATTAAATCACCTTTTAACACTTCAAAAATACATGAAACCTGTAAAAATGTAAAACACAGGCTAACAAAGTATACGGTTATCGTTTGAATTACTTCACTGTTGCATATTTTTCACATAAACGTTTTCCAGCTATTGAAGTCTTTCCTTCCCCACCCCTCCCCCGATAAATTTTAAGGTGAGTCAGGTGTGTATTATTTAATTTCCAGCAGAAGCTTATTTCAAGCTATGCAAATAGATTCAATTGGGTCATTTTCAATCATTCAGAATCTAAAATAAATTTATAGGCCATAAAAAAAGGCTGAAATGAGAGAATTGAAGTCGAGAGGTTGCGTTACTGTGCGTGGCACAGAGAATCGACTTTCGTGTATGACTTGTATGGATAACTTCTCGACGGCAGATTTACTATTTTACAAGGGGAAAAGGGCAACCAAATAATTTCACATATTCGACGAGGAACAAGAATTTCCTATACCAGCCTACACCTTACACATGTTGGACGCTCAACGTTTTACAGTTAACTGTTATACCGACTTTGCGATTTGTCTTTGTGTGTATGAACCGTGTGTCTGATTTGTTGCAGTTATGCGCCGATCAATTCGAAAGTTCAACATTCCCCCCCCCCCGGGCATTGAACTTTTGAAGATTGGCTTGTTCAAATTCCCTCCCCTCGGGGTAAGAAAGCCGTTCAAATGCTCCACCAATTAGTACTGAACTGCCTCTCCTCAAAGACAAATTTGGTCTTCAATCAAGCACTTTACATGCCTTTTAGAGAGAGATATGCCGTAATGACACCTTCAATCTTCTTTTAAAGACCCTTTTCAAAGAGTTATTCACTAACAAAGGCGAAATTCTATCTTGTAAATCCGTCAGACCCCGCAAAAACCGAAAAAATTCACAGGCCTATTACGTCAGAACAAGAGATAAATCCGGTTCAGATTCTCCACCCTTCCAACGCAACGTTCAAATTCCCTCCTCCCAGGGCACGATGCACAGTCAAATGCCCGGGGTATGCCCGGGGGGGGGGGATGTTGAAGTTTCGAATTGTTCGGCGCATTAGTCGGTACTTGTCGGTATTATTATTATTATTATTATTATTATTATTATTATTATTATTATCATTATTATTATTATTATTATTACTATTATTATTATTATTATTATTTGTTTTATCATTTGTCGGTAACCAAATGTATCTTACATTCTTTAAGACCTCAAGAATTGAACCATTAATGCTTCAGCGGTGTTTTTGTGTCTAGAATACTTTGTTTAGGGATGGAATGGGTTTTGCTGAATGCCCTTCGAGGATACCAGTGATTAGACATAATAATAATAATGATACTTGTTTCACGAAATGATTAATGATCTGTTAGATCTGATTTCGTCAGTTGATAATATCAAATTATTAGAACTACAAAAGTTGATTAAAAAGCGAACAAGCTACTTTGGACCATCTTAGGCGGCCTTCACACATCAAACTAATGTTGGCCAACTCGACAAGTTCGGGTGTTTATATAATGCAAAATTTCGTTCTTTAAAATGTCTATATATATAGGACTTAAATTTAGCCGTTAAATCGATTTGTAGAAATAAGTTATTCTTCTATACTACTATTCCGATTTTCGCCGTTGATGAACGGCTAAATATTGGGTCTATATATAACAAGGAATCCGATTTTCGCCGTTGATTAACGGCTAAATATTAGATCTATGTATAATAAGGGGTTCCAATTTTCGCCGTTGATCAACGGCTAAGTATTGGGTCTATATATAATAAGGGGTCCGATTTTCGCCCGTTAATTAACGGCTAAATATTGGGTCTATATAATAAGGGGTTCAATTTTCGCCGTTAATTAATTAACTGCTAAATATTGGATTTATATATGATGAGGGGTCCGATTTTTGCCGTTGATTAACGGCTAAATATTGGGTCTATATATAACAAGGGATCCGATTTTCGCCGTTGATTAACGGCTAAATATTAGATCTATATATGTTAAGGGGTCCAATTTTCGCCGTTGATCAACGGCTAAATATTGGGTCTACATATAATAAGGGGGCCGATTTTCGCCGTTAATTAACGGCTAAATATTGGGTCTATATATAATAAGGGATCCTATTTTCGCCGTTGATTAACGGCTAAATATTGGGTCTATATATGACAAGGGATCCAATTTTCGCCGTTGATTAACGGTTAAATATTGGGTCTATATATAATAAGGGGTTCAATTTTCGCCGTTAATAAACTGCTAAATATTGGGTTTGTATATAATATAAGGGGCCGATTTTCGCCGTTAATTAACGGCTAAATATTGGGTTTACATATAATAAGGGGTCCGATTTTCGCCGTTAACAACGGCTAAATATTGGGTCTATATATAATAAGGGATCCGATTTTCGCCGTTAATTAACGGCTAAATATTAGATCTAAATACGAAAAGGGATCCGGCTTTCGCCATTAAGTAACGGCTAAATATTGGCTCTGAATATGATATGAGGTCCGATTTTTGCCGTTAAGTAACGGCTAGATATCGGATCTGAATATAGTAAGAGCCCGATTTTCACCGTCAAGTAACGGCTAAATATCGGATTAAAATATAATGAGAAAAGAGAGTGTCTCGTTAATTTTTGATGTCCTTTGCGGGAAAGTAAGGCCTTCTAGAGCCAAACATCTTCTTTCAGAGAACTTGTCTGAATTGTGTTCAAGTATTGACAACAGTCACTGGAATAAAGCAGAGCACTGGGTAAAATGGTGGAAAAGAGAGAGAATCTTGCAAATGTTCTGTAAGTCGTTTACCCTAAGGGACAGTGAGGATTGGGACGCGACGCCAAACACAAATAACCCTGAACATTAATATATGAAATTCGTATATTTGAACTGCGGATAAAGATAGAATTATGTGAAGATCATCGCAGTGAATGTGTTTCAACCCAAGCGGTTGAAAAGAAGAAACCTGAAAAAATTCAGGTTTGAACGGGAATCGAACCCATGACCTCTGCGATACCGGTGCAGCGCTCTAACTAACTGAGCTATCAAGCCAACTGGGAGCTGGTCAGTTGAGAGTTCGTATTTATCCCGTAGATGGAGAATAAATGAACATTAATATATGAAATTCATATATTTGAACTGCGGATAAAGATAGAATTATGTGAAGATCATCGCAGTGAATGTGTTTCAACCTAAGCGGTATCGCAGAGGTCATGGGTTCGATTCCCGTTCAAGCCTGAATTTTTTCAGGTTTCTTCTTTTCAACGGCTTAGGTTGAAACACATTCACTGCGATGATCTTCACATAATTCTATCTTTATCCGCAGTTCAAATATATGAATTTCATATATTAATGTTCATTTATTCTCCATCTACGGGATAAATACGAACTCTCAACTGACCAGCTCCCAGTTGGCTTGATAGCTCAGTTGGTTAGAGCGCTGCACCGGTATCGCAGAGGTCATGGGTTCGATTCCCGTTCAAGCCTGAATTTTTTCAGGTTTCTTCTTTTCAACCGCTTAGGTTGAAACACATTCACTGCGATGATCTTCACATAATTCTACAAATAACCCTGTTGAGTCCCTAAATAGGCAGTCTATCAAAGAGGGGTGCAGTAATGTGTCTGTCTTACTTCGTAATATATACTTTGAAGACAGACTCCACGCAGTCAAAATTGTTGCCAGAGAAAAAAAACGTTAACACAAGTTACGCGAATAGAAGCTGGGCAGCTGACCCAACCAAACGACGAAAGAGAAAGCGGACCAGTTTGTTAGCATCGGATGGCGATCTTACGCCCCCAGATAAAAGAGCTAAGCTCTTGCAAAGGGAAAAGAGAAAAACGGGCAGGGCTTTGATCAACAGTTCTGTTGAAGTTGAATATCAAGAGGAAAAAGATGGTAAAATGAACTACATAGGTTGGTGTAAAGGGACTATTGTCGCATATAACAAGAATAAAGGATACCTTGTAAGGTTCAAGGATGATGAAGATTGGATACCATCAATCGACAGTACTGATGTGAGAATCCTTACTTAATGGGATGTTGCCGACTTCAGTTGAGCCTACTTTTCAATCCGAGTCCTGATGCAAAGCTTGCTACGCTGAAAGTAGTTTTATTTGCAAATGAATGAAAACTCAAATTTATAAAAACCGAGCACCGGGCCTCGCTTTGACAGAAAGGTTCGCAGTAACTCAGAAGTGGCCTATTAAACCTTACTGATTTTTTTTTTTATAAATTTGATCGAATTAAGGTTAGTTGGTAAGCCTTAAGTTTAAGTTTCACTTTGTATCTTCAAGGACTGTAACTAGTTCAAGATAAGAACTCGAGTTAAAAAACTTTGGCCTAGCTTCTAAGTATAATTCATTTTCGGTACATTGAAAGTATTGGTGGAAGTATCAGTGGCATAAAAGTATCGCACACTGTAACGTTAAGACATTGTACGACTAGTTGTCGTATTTCCACGTTTCCTTTCTCCGCAAATATTTTTCTCCTGTTTACCAGTGGTAGAAGTTATTCGCGGGAAATTTGTTCGCAACATTAAAATGATAATAGTTTGCCTTACGTTAATAATTAGATTCAGATAAAAACTTAAGTATTTTCAGTGAAATCTATTCATTTGTGTCTATTTGGAAGGGTACCTGTGTACACATTTATACCGTAACGGTGATTTACAATTGGCTGATTAAGTTTAATTTTTTTAAGTTTTCTGTGCTTCCTTTGAATGATAGAATGAATGGATGATAGAACTCTTTGTTTATCTCTCATGTCTTTTCAGCCTACTTTTCTGATTGATATGTTTTTCTTTTTAATTGTACTATTTTTACATTCTTCACAAACGGCACAAGGTAAATTGTAGCGTTGTACAGCCGCACCAATCCTTTCAATTAAAATTTACGCGCGAAATTTCAAGTTATCGATCGATATTACGCGAGGAACCTAGATCAATTGCTATTATTGACCGCAGATAAAATATTAAGTTCTCATGATTGGGCAATAAGTCGTTTTTACTGCCATAAGGCGGACTTAAACAAAAGTATAAGCGAAAGCACAAGGAAAAGAAAAACAGTGTTGGATCCTGATTATGTTTACTCTTATATACTTATTTTGGGCCATTTTTCGAGACAGCAGTCAGAAAACGGTTCTTTTCTTTTTTAGACTTTTTAGCCTTGCAAAAACGTATTTGTATATTTTACTTTCAACCAACAACGTTTTTAAGTTGCCCTTTCGCAAGATTATCAGTGAGCCTCGTGTCAATATTAATTTTTCTACCATAGTAATATCATTCCTTCTTCTCACACAGATTAAACAGTTATCGTACGCAAAACTTGTTTCGTTTTCCGTGCATATTTACGATATTTAGGGTCGGGTTGTTCCAAGCAGGGTAAAGTTAACCGAGGATTAGCATCAGCTTTAAGTTCAAATCAACATGATTACAACCCAGATTCCTTTAAATTCGTTTTAGGGTACAATTTGACTGTGACTGCTCTCGAATTATACGTTTAAACAAAAAGCGTAAACGCTTTCAAACAAGACACAGCGGAACCTGGCTTAACATATATCCCTGGGCTAGCATCAACCGGTGTTGATGAGGGTGTCAAGACACAGGCGTGGGTGTGACGTCATCCAAATCAACAATAGTAGCAGCCTTCTCCTATCCCCACCCCCCTAAAATACAGACCCGATATTTAGCCATTACTTAACGACGAAAATCTGATCCCTAATTATGTTTAGATCCGATATTTAGCCGTTGCATCGCGGCGAAAATCGGATCCTTTATTATATATTGATCCAATATTTAGCCGTTACTTAATGGCGACAATCGGATCCTTCATCATATATAGATCTAATGATTAGCCGTTACCTAACGGCGAAAATCGGACCCCTAATAATATATAGATCCAATATTTAGCCGTTACTTAATGGCGAAAATCGGATCCTTTATTGTACATACAGACCCAATATTTAACCGTTACCTAACGGCGAAAATTGGACCCCTTATTATATATAGATCCAATATTTACCGGTTACTTCATGGCGAAAATCGGATCCTTTAATATATATAAACCCAATATTTAGCCGTTACCTAACGGCGAATATTGGACCCCTTATTATATATATACCCAATATTAAGCCGTTAATTAACGGCGAAAATCAGACCCCTTATAAAATATAAACCCAATATTTAGCCGTTACCTAACGGCGAAAATTGGACCCCTTATTATATAGACCCAATATTTAGCCGTTAATCGGATCCCATATTATATATAAACCCAATATTTAGCCGTTGATTAACGGCGAAAATTGAACCCTTATTATATATAGACCCAATATTTAGCCTTTAATCAACGGCGAAAATCGGATTCCATATTATATATAGACCCAATATTTAGCCGTTAATTACCGGCGAAAATCGGATCCCTTGTTATATATAGACCCAATATTGAGCCGTTAATCAACGGCGAAAATCGGATTTCATATTAGATATAGACCCAATATTTAGCCGTTGATTAACGGCGAAAATTGAACCCTTATTATATATAGACCAGATATATAGCCGTTAATCAACGGCGAAAATCGGATCCCTTATTATATATAGACCCAATATTTAGCCGTTAATCAACGGCCGGCGAAAATCGGATCCCTTATTATACATAGACCCAATATTTAGCCGTTAATCAACGGCCGGCGAAAATCGGATCCCTTATTATATATAGACCCAATATTTAGCCGTTAATCAACGGCGAAAATCGGATTACATAGTATATATAGACCCAATATTTAGCCGTTAATTAACGGCGAAAATCGGATCCTTTATTATATAGATCCAACATTTAGCCGTAACCTAACGGCGAAAATTGGATTAGTATTGATTACAAAGCAGGTTTGTGGCTAAAATGTTTTACATCTATGTTTTACATCTGTGAAGACTTTACAGTCTTCACAGCCAATAACATCACGGCTTAACTGACAGACGACCAATAACATCACGAGATCGTCGACCAATCAGGACAACGACCAGAGACTTATAACATCTACTGACGATTCACAGTTCACTTGACTCTGATGATGACTTCCGCTCAGGTTGTCGAAACGTCAGTCAATGTCACCTCAAACAGTCCTTCTCAGGACTACACTCACCCGGACGATCACAATTTACCGAATTATGAGAGAACATCAAATGCGAAATTAGCACTTATAAAGGCTCCGGACAAGTTCTATTTCAAGTCAACAGTTTGCCAACATAGTGTTGTGTCGTTCACACAAACCAATTTGAGTTTGCCAACACGAGTTGGCCAACATTAGTTTGACGTGTGAAGGCCGCTTTAAGTGTAGCTCAAAGGCGAGTACCAATTTCTCCGGTTCCTCCTCCCGTTAGAACTTGTTTATGCATGAAACACAAGCAAACTAGCGCATACCTCAGCGGTAGGAGAAGCACGGTATGAACCGTCAACTGTGACCTACGTACTTGCTTGGAGAAATCTGTTTGCTACCAGTTACTGCAACTTTTCATCATGAGAATCTCAAGGTGAATGTTAAATGTTACACATTCACTTTCGAAGTTTTGATTTCATCCGGCGTAGACACTACGTCATGTAAACTTCCCCTCAATTGTACTAGGAAAATTACCAATTCAGTCTTGATATTTCTTCTTTTCAATTGCGAAAGCAATTTGCTGATTGCATAAAAACATAGTTATTTCCCTGCAACAAATGATATTAAAAAGCCGGTGAGCGTCAAGGCGGGGGCTTAATACTAATTAACAATATGGGAGGCTTTGAAACACATAAGAGCAATTTGCGTTTACATAGGGGAAAATACTTAAAGTAACTACTAAACAAAGCAGACTGCAAATGTTTATCAGCTGCAGCATAAACGGAAACAATCCTCATGTATTGTCTATTGAAGAGAAACGCCCACCCCTTGCCCGCACCCGTGAACGGGAATTGAATTACGTCGTCACATTGCCTGGTCGCTGGTGTGATGCCGCTTTACCAAGTGAGCTGCGAAGCAGGTCATTTGTGAGTTAACTTAAGCCCACGATTTATGCTTCTGACAGTTAAGATACCGTATGTCTATTCTAAAACCACCTGTATGCCTGATACCTTTAGGAAAGTTTGTGTAGGGGTGTTCTGTCGGTCTTCCAAATCCTGACCCTACTGAAATTATTAATCCTGGCCTTGGCGGGCAAAACACGCAATATCATATCAAATGGTCCTTTTTGGTTAATTCTCTATCTTTTTTCTATACATCAGATAAATATGTATATGCCCTCTACATCTGCACGCAAACCATGCTCAACTTTAGTCCAAAAGGCAGGACCCAAAATCTGGACAATTTTTAGGCAAAAATGGCTAAAAAAATCGTTACCCTTTTGGGCGGTAAACCCAAGCAAACAGACTGCCAAATAACATCTTGCTTTGTTAACCGTGTGCCAGTTCCTCCCATGCACAGCCTTCAATGTTTGGCCTTTTTTCTTTACGGTAAGCTATACGGGCAAGCTACTTTTACATAGTAACGCTAAATTTAACATCACAGTTGCAAGGAATCTGTAGTTTGCTTTCGTCAGTAGTTACTTCAAGGACCTTGACAGTCAGACGCAGATATCCCTTTTTATCTGGTTCTAAACCTATAACTGATGTAAAGGCCTCCCATATTGTTAGTGTTAAGCCCCTGCCTTGGCGTTGACCTTCTTTTTCATCCTGTTTGTTGTGAGGGAAATGAAAAAGGATTTGGTTTTTTTGAAACAGCAAAACAGTTTCAGCAATTGAGAGAAAAAAAAGCTTAACTGAATTGAATTGAGATTCTTGATGAAAAATTTCAGTGTTTGGTAGCAAATAGGCTTCTTCAAACAAGTCCGCAGATTGCATGTGACGGTATTTATCCTAACACTGAGGTATGTACTCAGATTTTTTTTTTATATTTTCAGGTGCGATGCGTGGAGAAGTACCTGACGGGCGGAAGAATCGGGAGCAATTAATACCCGCTTTTGAGCCCCATTCTAGATTATCCAAATTTGTTCGTTTGCTTTCTTTAGACCACTTTTTAAATTCTAATTTATTCTAGATTTCAACTTGCGGCCTTAATAATTTGCAATCAATTAAACTGACGAAATCTGTTCCAGCAGATTATTTCTTGTTTACGTGAAACAATAGTATCATTATTATTATGTCTGATTACTGGTATCCTCGAAGGGCATTCAGCAAAACCCATTCATTCCCTAAACAGAGTGTTCTGGAGACAAAACAACGCTGAAACAATGGTTCAATTCTTGAGGTTTTATAGAATGTAAGGTACATTTGGTTAAAGACTAACTGCAACAAATCAGACACACGGTTCATACACACAAAGACAAATCGCAAAGTCGGTATAACAGTTAACTGTAAAACGTTAAGCCTCCATCATGTGTAAGGTGTAGGCTGGTATAGGAAATTCTTGTTCCTCGTCGAATATGTGAAATTATTTGGTTGCCCTTTTCCCCTTGTAAAATAGTAAATCTGCCGTCGAGAAGTTATCCATACAAGTCATACACGAAAGTCGATTCTCTGTGTCACGCACAGTAACGCAACCTCTCGACTTCAATTCTCTCATTTCAGCCTTTTTTTATGGCCTATAAATTTTTATTTTAGATTCTGAATGATTGAAAATGACACCGAAAAGCCAATTGAATCTATTTGCTTAGCTTGAAATAAGCTTCTGCTGGAAATTAAATAATACACACCTGACTTACCTTAAAATTTATCAGGGGAGAGGTGGGCAAGGAACGACTTCAATAGCTGCAAAACGTTTATGTGAAAAATCTGCGACAGTGAAGTAATTCAAACGATAACCGTATACTTTGTTAGCCTGTGTTTTACATTTTTACAGGTTTCATGTATTTTTGAAGTGTTAAAAGGTGATTTAATGCGTCCCTTTTGTCCCTCAGCAGATATGTCTATTATAGGAAAATGTCAATTTTGCATAAGCTTTATTGAAGATTAAAAATGAATTGCCCGCAAAGATTTTTCGATAATATTTAAGTACAATCCTTTGGCTGTTTTGGGAAATGCAGACCAACCATAGATCTTGTCTGCTACATAGAAAAAAATTCCTTTGAAATTTGGTAAAATTGGCACTTTTTCAAATCTGTCAAACCACACTCTCTGTTGAAAATTATTGTTCAGCTGATAGGAAGAGCCTGAAAGAAATATTAGTATTTTTATAAAGAAGGACAGTTTAGTAAAGAAACATCATTTGCTTTATGATTGGCTAATGTTTGTTCTGACAAGAGACATGCAAAGTTGGTAAATTTTGGAAAATTTTTTGAGCCAAAATTGCTCCCAGGGGGGTCAAACTTAAATTGCCTGTCACGTGACGACATTAGCATTAGAAGAAAAAATAATGTCGATTTGATTACTTGCTCATGACTACCTTTCAGCAGGCAAAGTCTGAGATAGGGTTGTTTCTGACCATTTCCAAAAATCTTTGAACCTCTCGTGGACTGGTTCTTAAGTGTTTTAGTTACTACGCCTTGAAACACTGGAACGCACTACCTGACAATACGCACATTAGCTGGAACCAAGGATTTTGTCAGCAAGGTTCGAAGTTTAACGTTTAAAATTTTAGGATTTTCATAACTTTTATTATTATATTATAGTCAATTAAGGAAACTTTTAATATTTATATATTTATATCATAGCTAATAATATCATTATCACAGTAGTTAGTAGTATAAATTCTATTTTGATCTTGATTTTTAACTTAACATTGGTCGTGGGATATCTGTAAACTAGCCGTATGGCTTAAGTATATTTCCACGTTAAATAAAGTGTCCTGTGTCCTTCTTCAAATCCTTAAAAGGGCAAGAAAAATAGAAGACTCTAGTTTACAATGTGTAAACAGTAAAAGGCGCGGCTAAAATTATGAGCAAAAGGCTATATAAGGCAGTGTTCTCCCTAGTTTACGGGGCAACAGGTAAGTCAGCTTTCCAGAACGGTAAAGCAGCTCTTTTGAAAATTCTTTTCTACACTGGAATGAAAGTCTCCTCACAACTCCTGGATTGTTGCATGCATGACACTAGGCTCACGCGTGTCTCGCAAAAACCTTTCAAAGCGATTGACGTTTGCGATTCCTGTTTCAAGGAACACATTAACGTACAGCTAAACATCGAGGGGAAAAGGCTTTCAGCAACCTACATGTAAAAAACATACGGAGAAATGGCGGATAAGACAAACACCTTACAAAGGCACAAACAAAGAACTTTGACGAGAAGATAATACTAACAGCACCTTAAGAACAAAGCAACAGACGGATAAACGCGAGACGATAACACTAAGATCTTACAATGCTAACGTACGGATAAATGTCATGGGGATACAACTAATGAATATACTAACACAGGGACAAACGTCGAGAAGATAACACTAATATTTTTTAATTTTCTGACGTACGGAAAATGTCGAGAAGACTAACACCTTTGGGATGTACTAACATACAGAAAAACGTTAGAAAGATACAACTAACATCTTGCAAAGGTAGAAACACGCGGAGAAACGTCAAGAAGATGAGTCTATTACCAAACGACCTTAGAAACGTGTAGACGATAAGACTTTGTCTAATATCTTATGAATGCATGAACATAATGAGAAAAGTTACTTATACAAGACTTATGTTGTACGTAGTATTACTGACACAAGTCTTCTTAATTCAATCCGATAATAAATCTTTTTTACAAGCCAAATCTGTTGGATATCTCTAATCCAGACCTTAGCATGAGGTTCTAACCGGTAACAAGTAGTGCTAAAAGCGGTACATTTTACCGGTTACCGCCTTATAAGGAGAACACTGGTATAAGGTGGTTCCAACTTGTCAGTCCATATAATATATGAGAGTAACGACACAACCTAACAAACTGCAGAACTTTCAACTTGTTTATTAATAAAAACATATCAGTTAACATCTCACAGAGCATTAAAACCATTACAGAAGCTAACACAGATAACTTGTGAATTTCGTTTCCTTTGTTACAATTGTGATCAGAGACCAGATATTGCATCTTCACAACACGAAAATGTCTCGTCATCATCGCCACAAACCGCCTCCAAACTGTCGTCGTCCGATTCAGAGTTTTCCACCAGAGGTGGCGGGTTTAACACCACGAAACCTACGAGATCAAAAATAAAATGGCTTAATTTGGATTCACACAAGAAAGCAGTTTTTTACTGTCATTGGCCAATCACAGACAAATGAAACAACTGGAATGAACCAATTAGAACTTGAGGCAGAAACAAGCATCCAGTGTAAATCATAGGAAAATACGCGAGCCAATCGGAAAAAAAATATTCTTACACAGAGCCGGAAACGATACATGGGTCTTTTAGCATAGTCCGATCAAACACACACAGAGAAAAGACTCATTTCATTAACAAACGACATTTGCGACGTATTATGTAGATAAAAATGCGAGAAACAGTGTTTTATGTACAAATAATGTAAACTACAGGATTACTAGAAAATGTGTCACCTAATGAGAAAATGTGAAATTGGCTGTGAAATTGTCTCGGAAATGGCTAAGAGATTTCATTATGATGCTAAATTGTGAACCCTCTATGAAGTACATTGTGTATTTCACTGGATCTTGTCTGCAGCCTCTGGTAAAAAAGCTAGGATGGTAAAAGTCTAAGCAGCTTTACAAAAAGTTTTGTGAACGGCAGAACACATTCACATAAGTAGAAAATTTTCCAGCATCATTTACATGTATTTATTCATGCTTGTTACTTGAATGTCATTTGAATTGCTTTTCTCTTTTTTACTTCAAATAATAATTGGTTCATGACACTGTTTGCATTAATGTGATTGGCAAGGTCTTTTTTTTGCATTTGGTTTGCAATAATTTGTGGAATGATGACAAAACCATTTTGCTGCAGATCAAGTCTTAAAACCTAAGATTGTTCACAAATCTGCTAATTAGAATTTCCACATGGCCTTCAGTGTGTGACAAACTCTCAATATTTCATCCTCATCAGATATAACTTCTGTGGTAAGCTCGTCGTCCCCATTTCCCTCGTCTTCTTCACACATTATATCCACGACAGAAGTAAATATGATTTGATCTAAATAAAGCCAACAGCTACAATTAATGCATGCATACTCAATGTATTGACATACTCAATGTATTGACATACTCAATGTATTGAGTATATTTTGCTTGTACAGAGCATCCTTGTAAAACAAAATTTTACCTATTTATCAGTGTTCTTACCAGGCTGCAGTCTTGCAGGATTTCTGCCCAAAAATTAGATTGGTGCATCAAAAGCCAAGTAAGTGCGCCGTTGATGATGCACAAGGATACAACACGTTAAAAAGACTTTAAGAAGTTAGTTGAGCAATTTTTCAATGATCAACTGAATGCTCCAGCTTTTAATTGGACATGAAAACGGTGCATGAAAGTAACATCCTAAATTTTTATCCTTCATTGGTTCCGCATGCAAAGTGTTTCATATGTAACTCCTTCAGTACAGTCTCGTATGCCATCTTGGATCATCCACCTGACCATTTGGATTGCAGGCTCATGCTACTCATATCACAGTTATTTTTGTTACGTGAATTACCATGGTACAGCAAACGCTTAGACTCTTTCTTTTGTCCTAGTAAAAGTACCTAGGCTCGAATAAAGAAGAGAAGATGAACGCAATTCTGGTGGAGATGACAGTGAAGTCAACAATGTAGCAAGCAAAGATCAAGCAGCTATTTCTTTGAAGAAAGACCGCATTTTCCAGATGTATGGCAGTTAAAAAATGCACTTGGCTTACCTCCGATGGCCACAAAAAAACATGCCATGCAAAATGTCTTGAGAAAAACAGCTCAAGTGCATTAACTCTAGGAAATTCAAATTTCCCATTTGAAAGACTTTTTGAACATGCCTTGATGAACTAGCAGGAAGAGAAATCCTGAAGGATTTTTTCCAAGCCAGTCATGGACTGAGATTATCTTTGACCCCCTCAAGTTCCTGCAGGGCCCCTATTTTTTGGCAAAGCAGGCCCTGGGACTCCCAGGGACAAACTCCTGGTAAGAACACTGATTTATTGAAAAATGTGTAGTACTTAACAGCATTGTTATTATTATTAGGTAGTGTAACTTTTTGTGTTGACGAATTCAGCATATATAAATTTAAACACTGCGCATGTCCAATTGGCCTCTGTTTGTGAGAAAATACCCTTTTATTTAAACTTGTATGCATTACTCAACAAAAACATTGGTAAACAATTTTTCCTAAGAAGATACCAAAGCTAACAAATAAAAATGGAACAAATACGATTCACTGCTAAATTCAAGGCTGTGTATAAAACAGTTGAATCTGAGTAAAGGTCACTGAACCTGATTATGCACCCAGCCCTTTTGATTACTGGTATTGTTATCATGAATACTTTGGGAAGAATAGCATTTCAATAATAAGTAGGCCAGCTCTACAGTGAATCTTCCAAGCTACCACTGTAACAGAGACAATTGTGACTATTCAAAGGAAGTCACATTGTAATTTATCCATATTAGGAGTAGAGTGCTCAGGTGAAAGTTGAACACACCATATTTAGATCATTTTATACTTACTAACTGCTGCAGACAATCTGGTGTGTCTTCTGGCAAGAGTTTTAGATAAATTATCTCTTGCTATCCTCTTCAGTCTGTAAACAAGAAAACACAAAAATGCAACTTTCCTTCAGTTGTCTGGAAAGTGGGGATTGTTACAACCAAGCAAAAAAAATACCAAGGACAAGTTCTTGATGAGGCCACAGGCCCCAGTGGTGTCATTTGAAGCTACACTTCTAAAATAAAACTTAAAACGGAACTAATTTTTTGAAATATTACAATACAGCAACAACACAGGGGTGATCCCAGCCACAACCTCCCAATGACTGGGGTATTACTTTGTTTGTATGTCTGAAATTAACAAATACAATTAATTAATTCTGGTACGGTTGGAGATTAGTCCTGTGTAACTGTAGTCGACATTTGCGAATAAAAAAATCTGCACAGAAGCAACCAGCACCAGTTTAAATGTAGCCTAAGAATACAGATCTATATGGACATATTGCAGCTCTACTGCACTTCCTCATAAAACTGTCTGCTGTTCCAGATCCAGACTATTCCATATGTTTGGGGTCTGAAGTTAAATTGGGGGAGGGGTAGTGTAAATTCTAAGGATTGTGGTAGAAATGGGTCCCTCCCTTAGATATGCTGCTGATCCAAAGAACAAGCACGAGAACACATCACCTAGAATGAATAGTGCATATGACCTGTCTCAAACCAATCAAATGTACAGATTCAGGTCTGAGAAGTGCTGCATCATCAGTATGGGATTCTTGATGCTTTTGAAAAGACAGCTCTTTGTGAGGGAGTCCTCTGTTATCTCAGCCTACCTAAATACAGTCAATCAAATATTGACTATCTGGACCTTGATAATTTGGACTATCCTCTCTCTGTGGTTTTCTAGGTCCGACCAAGTCCAAGTAGTCAAGGTTCGACTGTATAGAAAAATTGATGCTGCATGAAATTGACGCGGGCCTTGCTTATACTCCTGTTTAAACTGCCTTCCACCTACAAAACATTTTTAGAGGGGAGTAGATGTGTACTTACAATCCACAGTCTCTAAGGATAGATTTCCCCACTGATGATGATATACTTCTCGCTACACAAAGAGAATCAAAAATCGATTAGCTATGTTAGCTTATTCATTATTTACAAGTGTTACACAGTGTTCAAGCTAGGCTGCGTCTTTGCGTCATTGACGTTTAACAGTCTTCACAGCCAATAACATCACAGCTTAACTGACAGACGACCAATAACATCACGAGATCGTCGACCAATCAGGACAATGACCAGAGACTTATAACATCTACTGATGATTCACAGTTCACTTGACTCTGATGATGACTTCCGCTCAGGTTGTCGAAACGTCAGTCAACATCACCTCAAACAGTCCTTCTCAGGACTACACTCACCCGGACGATCACAATTTACCGAGTTATGATCATCAAAACTATTACCAAAGAATACTTTACTAATTCTTTATGTTTTTCACAGTTTGATTCCTTTATTGCAGTGAAAAGTCGAATTACACGAACCTATGGTACTGCTGCAGGTGGTATAGTTGTATGGATTGACCCAACTATAAAGCTGAAACGTATTTTTAAAAAAATGCCAGACTAATTTGGTATAAAAAATGATGAAAGACAATTCAGCTTAATTCGTTCATTTCATGCTTCCTTATCACCAGTATTACACTGTAAACTATTATAAGCTTAACTTCAAATCATGTTTTGGCAGTTGGCTCGTGAAGTTGACTTGTAGTGATACTAATCGAACTCTCTTCCGATCTTTCACCATCCTTCTCCGGTCCTTCTTCATTGTTCTCAGGAGATTCAACGGCCTTCTCTTTTTGATAAAAGTGTTAACTTTCGTTGTCATGTCATGTTAATTTTACAAAGAAAAACAACCCAACCGGCATTTGCGAAAACATCGATGGCCGAAGCAACGCTTGCACGTCGAAATGACTGTTAAAACGCACCAATCACGTTTAACAGTCTTCACAGCCAATAACATCACGGCTTAACTGACAGACGACCAATAACACCACGAGATCTTCGACCAATCAGGACAACGACCAGAGACTTATAACATCTACTGACAATTCACAGTTCACTTGACTCTGATGATGACTTCCGCTCAGGTTGTCGAAACGTCAGTCAACGTCACCTCAAACAGTCCTTCTCAGGACTACACTCACCCGGACGATCACAATTTACCGAATTATGATATGACTCCTGGGTTCAAACCATTTACAGTTTTGATGATGTCAGTTTTCCAAAGTTTTTTTTTTTTTTGTATATCATAGTTTGACCCAGACTGTTTTTATAATGACCCAATTTAAAATGACATGTGCGACATTTGACCCACTTTGACTAATTTCTAGACTGAACACTGGTTACATAATTCCAGTCCTCTTTGACCTACTGCAAATAACAAGATTGATCATGAAGAATATTGGAGCACTTACTTTGTGACACGCCATTTGCGGACAGAGCAGTTCTCTGTGAAAGAATTCAAATTTCCTGTGTTAGTAATTTACATTGGGAACTTTTACATCGCTGATCAACCCAACTTACTGAAATTTGAACCGAAGCTCGAGCTAGTGATCGAACACAACGTGCAGATAAGGCCGCCATTTTGTTAATTTCCCGTCAAGCTCTTCGTGAGTGGCTACCTCGTCCCGGTAACGAGGTTGAGGAGAGCTTGACGTTTGTTTGTACAGCGGTAATTTCAAAATGGCGGCTGCTGCACGTTGTCTTCGTTCTTTCTCACGTTCTTCAACTAGTTTGAAGGTGAGCAAGCTTGATGTCTCATTTGGTCCTTTTAATGTGAACGTCAAAGCTAATCGTAATATTTTTGTTGCAGTTATCGTCTTGCATCTTGAAGAATACCCCACAAAGTAAGCTGTTTCAAAATCGTTGCAATCTACTTTAGACTGACTGTAGAATTCCGTTCCGGGGAAGAAAAATTAAATCAGTATAGTACTTCTCCATGTCGATTCTATTTCAATTATGTTAATGCTAATTGTAAGAATTCAGTGGTAAATCTAGACCATGTACAATTTTAATTAAGCTTACTTCCTTTCTAGTGTTGGTTCCTACTTGATAATGTAAACTTATTGATGTATTTTAACAATTATTCACCGAAGTAGAGGTGAACCCGGCGATATCAATCAATGAAAATCAATAATCAATAAAATCAATAATAATCAATAACAATCAATAACAATTAATTGATTGGTATTGGAAATCAATAAAAATCAATGCCTTAAAGTAGAGTGAGTATCGATTTTTATTGATTATCATTGATTATTATTGATTGATATTGATTTTTATTGATTATGAAATTTGTTATTTATCTTCAATAAAAACGCACCATATGAATAACAAACCATTCACTAAACTTTATTTGCTATGCTTTACGTTATTACAAATCAAATGTTTCAAATTTGTAGCACTTTTACTACAGTTTAACTACTAAAAGCTCACTAATTACTAAAACGTTTGATTGTCTCGAAACAAGAACATGTTATTAACTGTTTCTACTTTCTTTAGTCTCAGGTCAAGGCGGCACCCAGCCACTTACAAGGAGCACTTGTTAGAAGGAGAGATGTTTTTTATTTGCGGTTAACACCGATCAGTCATCGTTTTCATGGGACACCCTTGTCGTGACAGCAAGTCCACACAACTCCAATTTTCGCTTAACCTCCCGAGCTTGATTTTCCTTAAGGTTCAACGTAACTTTAACAGGGACATTTTTCCCTCCACCGCGTCGCCATCTCCTTTTGGGTCATCCTCTGGAGGCCCTGTCACAATTCTAAAAAATTAATAAATAAAAGTGAGTACAGTGATCGAGACGACACATTTCGATAATTTTTTTTCAAACTTACACAGTAATCTTTTCTTGTAAGGGCCAAAGAGGACTAACAAGCTCGATTTGAGGGTGTCCGAGCTGCCCCCGATCATTGCAAACTTTGAACGCATTCCCACGTTCTCCTCTCTTCTTGAATGCGTGAAATGCTTCCCCGATATTTACATAAAAGGGGCATTCGTGGTAGCCTTTAACTACGCAGCGTACAGATAGTTCAACTTGCTTCGCCATCATTAACATCAACAACAGTCTGAAACAAGTGAAGTCCGGAAACAAGTGTGTTGTGAGAATCCCGTTGGGAATGCCAGGAATTATCAAAACACGGGAAAAACTTGTGCAATCGAATTACCCTGGACACATAAATATCCCGGGATTTATGACGCAAGTCTACGCTACTAAGCGCCATAAAGTTGCGTAATCAATTATTGATTATCTATAAAAATCAATAATAATCAATAGCAATTAAGACGATTTGGTGAGTGAGTATCGATTTTTATTGATTGGTTGAGCCAATCAATAATAATCAATTGATTATTATTGATTATTATTGATTATATTGATTGCAATCAATGATTGATTTTCATTGATTGATATCGCCGGGAGGTGAATCGTGGTGGATATTTGCTTAGCCGCGAAGCGACGAGGTAAATGTCTACCACTGGAGTCATACACCTCTTTTGTTTTGTTGTTGTTTGGTGTAGCCTTTTCTGAGGTATTTATACACCATACATTATGGTGTCTATTTTTCCTTTACAGGGACCATTAACAACACTTCATCACCTCTGTTGAAGTCGTTTCTTAGTACTGAGAATGGTTTGTAAGTATTATCATAGGCAGTTTATAATGCCTGTAGGTATTCACCTGCCGTCTAGCAAAATGATGTCTGAGGAATCACATCAAAAAATGCCATCATGATAAAAAAATAAATTATTGTGGAGCACTGGTACATGTACAACTCTATATCACTGCAGCCCTATTTAACAGAGGTTACTTTTCGAGCATGTTTTGTGAACACTCAGGGAAATTACCATGTGCGTGGTCTTGTTTATATATCAGGTACTTTTTGGTCGCTCTGTGAGGCAGTCCATTTTCCAACTGTTGCAAAATCTTGAAGATTTTCACTTCCAGCAACTGGAGTTGTAACATTGCTCATTGACTTAGCTCATCCTAAGATAGTTGGACCAAGGCATTCTGATATTCATATTTCCGATATCTTTAATTCTTGTTCTTGTCCCTTTGTTTGTTGATTTCTCCTTTATCTAATTTGATATTGCACAATTCTTCTGTTTGACCTGTTTCCCCGATTCTTCCAATATTTTTTAATTCCTGGTTCCTACCCACTTTCCACACAGTTCTCTTCCCCTTTTTCCCAGTCCCTCCTCCTCCTCCTCCTCCCACCTCCCCGTTTAGGTACCTCTTCTCTTCTGTGTCCAGTAGCCATTTTTATTATCCAACTGCAGGGATCCATATTAGCAGTCGTCAGGTCGTCCGAGACAACTATAAAGTCCTGTAGACGAGTATTAAAGATTACAAACTCGTCCGGCGGACGAGTAAGTTTTAAGGGGCAAAAAATTTTTTCTTCAATTTCTCATCACTCAATGTACCCATGTTTTGAATGTCTACCAGCCATTCAGTGATTCCGTACTGAAGTGAACTGTAAACTTTGTTTCATTGCTTGTACCACACGTTACATGGTACTCTCAGAAGTGAAATGTTTGCAGGCTCAATTTTTTGTTCTTGAAGGCTGATGTACTGCAGCAATATGCACAAACACAAAGACTCTCGCTCTTTAGCCGCACGCAAGTTTTGCAAAATGTGGCGCTACTTTGACAAAGTGGCGCAACCACTGCAGAAGAAAAAAAAGTGAATCTTCTGAGCAAAGTTCTAAATAGGCAAAAGAGCAACAAAAGCATGCATTTTTACCATCGTGGCTTGGCTTAAGTACCTGGATGAAAGTTTCATCAAAATTAAAAGTTTGATCGAAAGGTGAATGCGCAAATCAAATTTTAAACAGTGAACATTAAATTTTGATGTGCAAAGAAGGTCTATCTTTAAGTCCATCGTTGAATTTTTTGTATTTGTTGTCCGTTGTTGAATTAGTCCGTAGTTGGATTTGTAAAATGAACTTGTTTGACAGGAGCCTTGCTGTGGTGCTGCTGCAGTAACATATGAAAAAAAAAATGCAAGCTTTCCACTTGTTGTTAACTTTAAGTTTTTGGCTGTATTTTAATTATTACGTTATTTTGAACGGGCAAGTAACATTTTGTCAGGGCAAGTATCTTTCCTGATGTACTTGCCCGGTTGACGAGTTTGAAAAAAAGCTAATGTGGATCCCTGCAACTGTATTTTAGTTATTGTACAGAAAGCATGCGAAATGAGTACAAATATCCCATGATATTGTACAGTCGGTTATTGTACAGTACCATGCGTGCGCTCATCCCGTTACACTTGTAGTTTTCTTTCCAGTTACTGAAAAAGGTTGAAAAAGGCTAAGTTGGATAATAAATCTCCTATTAAATATTTCGGTGTGAGGTATCGCTGTATATCTTTACGAGTTGTGCTGTATTTTGACGTGCCCACAGGGCAAGTCAAAATACAAACAACGAGTAAAAATATACGGCAATGCTTCACACTGAAATATCTAATAAGATATATGTATCTGCCACTGTGTTTTAATTTTCATCTTTTACTCTCTCCCTTTTTTCAGATTAAAAGGATCAAGATCTGTTGGAATTTCTAACAGAATAAATTTGAGCAAAAGATTTGCCCCAGCACCTTTTGTTTGTAAGTGCAAAATAGCAAGTGACTGGATGGTGTACATCAATTTCTGGATGACTGTGCCTTAAAAGGTCACTTTCATCTATATTAAGCATCACTTTGAAAAGCCAAAAGACATGTTTGCATTTTAAGATGCCTAACAATAATGGTTCAGTTTTGCTAAACATGGCTATCTTAGTGCACAGAAACTATTAACCCTTTAAGCCTTAACATTGAAAAAAATGAAATTTCTCTTTACATTATCAATAGTTGTTCAAAAATTCAAGTGTCTGTGATGAGAATAAAGAAAGTGATCACCAAGGATAATGTCATGATATTTAGACAAATTCTCCTTACTAGTTCCATAAGAAATGTATGGAGAATGGTAAGGAAAATATGCATTTTTATATTAGGGCTTAAAGGGTTAATAAGTGTGTAGGGCTATGGATGGCCAGGATGGAAATTGATTCCAACTTGAAAAAGTGGGGCAGACCATTTCAAATTCGTCAATTCTTCTGTCTTTGATAACTGTGATAATTTAGAAATTACTTCCACCAGCTTTTGCTTAAAATTCCCTTCAAGTCATCTCCTTGTTGGTCTAGAAGTAATTCTTGTTTGATTAAGATATAATTTAGATATAAATTTAGCAAATTTCTAACCAAAAAACAGGAAAATCTCCATGATATTGCACCTTTAATCTTTGGTTTTTAAATTAAAAAGAAGTTGAAATGCAAACATTTGGCAGTCTGGAAAATGCACTTGGCAGGTTACTAGTCATCCAGAAATAAGCAAAATGTCAACAATCCAGTGAGTAATGGGAAGGGGGGGGGGCAGGGGGGTTTAAACTTCCTGCTTCCCATACTCTTTAATCCTGGTTCCCTCCTTTTTTCTTGAGCTCCTGCCTCTTTGCACTTTTTCGATTGCAAAATATCGTGCAATGTTGCATGATTTTTCCCTATTTCTCCCACTTCTCACCCCCTCTAGTCCTGCCTTGCATACACCGCCCACTCCATTTCTCCCAGACTCCTGCCCCCGTGTCCTCCTGCACTAGATGTCCTTGACTGCGAGCCATATTATTTGTGTCAACAGGCAGCGTGGTCCAAGCCTGTCCTCTTTCAATTGATGCAGGTGGTGAAGTGAGCGACGCTTTAGACGGTAACCTTGGAGATGATGATGGTGATACTTGGTCTCAGAGTGACGACGAACCTTATTTAGGAGACACTTAACACAGAATCCCTGAAGACTACAACCTTTGAACAATTTTTTATTTTAATTAACAACAGAAAAAAAACATTAAAATGAACAAGATTTTATTTTGCAAACTTAGGTATCTTAATTCAGTTGTGTCCAGTATGAAACTTTTGTAGACCTTCTGTGTTGTTATTTTAATGCCATTAAGTGTAACGAGTGATTTGCAAATGTTCATTCTTTGTGGATAATACCATCAAAACATACAAGTTTATTTCGTGCTTCCCTCTGACTGGGAAAGACTGTTTTCTGAATAATCTCTCAAGCTTGTTCAATAATTATTATTACACTGTACCTAATTTGTTTTATTGTCTGTGCTTGACATGGTTGCCACTTTTATTTGCCTAAATAAACAATTTAACAAAAATTCAGTATGAGTTTTTACTCTATTACCGCAGAATTGCCTCTTTTGAACGAAAATACAAAAAACACAAAACTACATGCAAAACTTAAACAGAGTAGATGGTTTAAACTAAACTGACCTGTAATGATAGTAAAAAATCCCCTATCTCTCTGTTGTGATGGTTTTTGTTTTATCTAAGTCCCTTCCTCCTGTACTTTCCCTGTTTCTACCAGTTCCCAGCGACATAATTATTTCCCACTCTCTCCCTCCCAATGCCTGCACTGTTCAGGGGTACCCCATTGGCAAATTTTGAGAATAAATGTGAAAAAATGGTGTAGAAAAATTTGGCTAGGGATACTGAAGTTCTGTCTTTATTTCCTTTATTCTATTGTTTATTCCTCAGTTTATTTCTTTGTTAATTGAATGGCAAATATAAATAAGTGAAATGATAGTGAAATTGAAAACCTGAAAGATTTTACCCACGTGAAGCGCTTGAAGATTGGAAACTAGCCTATTTCCAAGATGGCGGACGAAGACGTGTGCTTCGATGAAGAACTTCTCTTCACAGAATTCGAAGTGGAGAAATCGAAGAAAGTAAATGCAGAGCTGAAAAATGATTGTTATGAGCGAAAGTCTTCGAAATCTTTGAAAGAAGAAAACAAACGTCTAAAGAAAGCGCTCAAAACTTTGATAAGTATGTTGAAGGCTACTCGTGCTCCAACTCCAGAGAACGAAAGTCCATCGCCGGAAGTGTATTTTCCCCTGTTTCAGGCAATATATTTTGATAATCGGACATCAATAAGAAACAGAGAAAAAGTTGAGGAATTCGTTCAATCTTTACAGCGCAATTCTGAGGGCGATGATGGCAAGGAGTCATTTGGAAGTGAGAATTTTCCACCATCCATCTTCGAGTTAAATTATGAACTGGATAAGATTAAGAAGAAGAACGATGGTTGCTGTACAACGATGCCCGTTATCAGCTCTCTGCAGTATTACGATGAATACTGTATAGACTCCTGTGGTTTTCCTCTGAAAGATCTCGATCCAAGGATCAGTGATGGCTGGAACATTCCAAAGTATGAACAAGTTTATTTCACAGTTTTACCTTGTGATGAGGAGACGCCAAAAGTGAAAATAAAACAGAGCAGAGCTTGCTTCAACTGTGGACATTGTGGCCATACTGTTCAAGACTGTCCTGAACCCCAGGACTTTGCAAGAATTAATGCAAATAGGAGAGATTTCCAAAATAAATTTGCATCACCAGTAACTTTAAAATCAAGGTATCATGGTGACGAATCAGCAGAAAAGCGCTTTGGAGGGTTTAAAGCAGGGGTTATTAGTGAGAACCTTAAAGAAGCACTTGGACTTGGTCAAGAGGATCTCCCTCTGTACATCTATAGAATGCGTTGCCATGGATATCCCCCAGGGTATTTACCAACGGCGGCAAAACCAAGCTTGCTTCTTTATGACGGTGAAGGTAACATAGATGATTATAAGGTTGAAGAAGATGAGGATGGTGATAATATTCGCAGCACTCTCATTGAGTATCCAGGATTCAATGTGCCACTTCCAGAAGGTGAGATATGTGTTTGTAAAATATACTGATTTTCGGTACACTTCTTAAAATCCTTTCAACTCAGTAACTACCTGGTAGCATACCAAATAAAGAGAGCTTATTTCAGCACTGATATTTTTAACACCAAGGAGAGAGTTAAAATGTTACCCAATCAATGGTAGCAGATGCCGCAGTCTAAAATGTAGCCATGTTAAACACATTTTTCTTGGTTTGGCTGGTAGTCACACACTTGAGTTGCCAGTTTCTGTCAAGAAACATGCTGGCATTTTTTGTCATAGGAATACAGTTGTATGTTTCTTGACGCAGTCATTGCTTGACACATACATATGACGGTTTTGGCATGCACAGATTTTAATCACCAAATTTATTAGGAATTTAAATTAAAATTTCTATTGATACCCAGGTGTAAGAGATAAATCTGCTCAGCTGGGAATGCCACCAATGCAGTTACACCAGTACGTGGAAAACTTGGCATCTCTCTTCAAACGCAACAGAGTGTTAGGAAACAGAAATGTGCCAAATCAAAATAACAAGAAAAGAAAATGGCCAGGGCAAGACAGAAATGAGGAGGATATGGAAGTTGACGAAGATGGTAAGGATTTCAATAACATTCTATAATAACTGTCAGTCTTAGGGCATTATCTGAGCAGATTTCTTGATCTACTTGGACACGACGTCTGTGTTACAGCGGTTTTCTCTAACATGCGCCCTTCAAGGAGTTTTCCCCAACGGCCCAATGTGTTTTTGGTGGATGCCAATCATCTGTTTCTATGACAATTCAAGAACGCTCGTTGGCAGTTTAAGTTAAGCGCTGAGTGAAATAATGAAAAAATCTTGCGGGAAGTTTTAATTTATAACCACAGTTTGACGATTCTGTGTATTTCTAACTGATAGCAAAATATGGCAGACTCTGAATTATTACTTGAAAAGTACCAAAACAAATCGCTCAGCTCGGCAACTGTTTTATTCATTGAATCGAGCATGCATGGCTTCACAAATGCATTTAAAACACCTGAAAATACGCAATGCAAACTTGTTCTGAGGAAAGTAAACTTCGGAAGCAAATTTGTATAAAACTGACCTTTATTCTAGTGGAAGAAGTGCTTAAATCCACTGAATTACTTCTCCGAGTTCGCAGTCGATCAGCAAACGTCTGATTCTCGCCGTTCAAAAATTTTTGCTGTCAGACTATCACAAGTAATCTCTTCTTTTTCCCTTGCAGTTTGTTTCTGAGAAGTTCAGTCAATTAAAAGTCAAAATTTACAGGTTACCGATCGTGTCCTCAATGGATGTTTCCAGAATTGCTGTAGCTCTGTCACAAAAATTTTAAGAACCGGAGGGCACAACAGATTCGCAAAATCAGTTTATCCACGGCCCCAGACAGGATTGCATTACACGTGACAATAAGCAAAAGCCAATCAGCGTGCCAGATGATTGACATCCACCAAAAACACATTTGGCAGTTAGGAAAAATTCTTTGCAGGGTGCTTGTTAGAGAAAACCGCTGTAAAAGATTAAGTCAGCTATCTGTCTGCTTCTAGAAAATCAAACATTTGAAATAAGATGATTAATGGCTCCATCTTTGTTTCATACTTGCTCTACCTAAGTAAACTTAGAAATAGCGACCTGACTTAAATTTGTCCTATGCCACACTGTGCCTTATATAAATCATTTAGGCTGTGTATTTGTGAAAGTTTTACTGGCCCACTTTGCATGATGTTTAACGATACACCGATGTATCGGTGGACCACAATATTTTTCCAACGATACGAATATCGATATTTAAATAAGATATCACGATATTACGATACAATAAAATATGCTACATCAACAAATTTGGGAAATCACTGTCTTTAATATTCTTCACCCAAGCTCTACATTTTAGCCCTGGTAAGGCCGTTTGATGTTGTGTTATTACTGTGTTAAATTTATTATTATGGAAATAAATTATTTAAAAGTACATGTAGTGTAAGCTGTTGGTAACTAGTTTTGTTGCACACAGTAATGTATCGTATCGTGTATCGTATCATGGCCTTTGTATCAAGATTTGTGTAGTATCATGGGAGTACGTATCATTGCAGCCTTAATGATGCTAGTGAATGATGCATTGTGGCAGCAGGGCTCAAGTTATGAGAATTATTTTGCGTTGTTTGTATTACAGGTGGGAAAAATGCATTATTAGAGCTTGGATCAGTAAATACTAAGAGAACAAAGTATGATCTGGATGAAGACAGCACTCAGCATGATAACACTGGCTACTCTCCCTCCCACCCTGGGGTTCAATGTGGATCTGAGGAACAAGAACTCCTCAAGCGTTTCAGGAGACCTAGTGAAAGCAGTCCTACCAACATTGATCATCCAAAGAAGAAACTCCAAAGAAAGGGGAGCTTAGAAGAAGGTGAAGTAATCTCAGATGAGGAAGGGGAGATAGTTGAAGAGGAGAATGAGGAAGATGATTTCCCTGAGACTACACTTGGTTGGTGGCTCAAGGATCCACTTGATGCTGTATCGACTACACTGCCCAAGCTTTCACCGCCTCCTAAACCCTCTGTGCAGCTGCCTCTGGAGGCCTTATCGAGATTCTACACCAACAGCACAGTACTACAGAAGATGAGTTTTGAAGACAGAGTCATGTGGTTAGACCCCATATATGGTAATCTTCAGCCAGTGTCTGGGCGATATGAGAAGCTAAGGAAACTACTAGGAAAAAAGAATGCAGGGAAATAGAACAGTTTTCATGATAGTTGTCAAGCCAAAAAGGTGTGGTGATTATGTCTCTTTGTCAACATCCATTCTCTTCTTACTAGTCTCTATACATTTGCAGTACTACCAGTTGGAAGAATTACATCAGTATCAGCCGGGGAGCACTCATGGCCTTGAAGGAGTCATTGAAGAATTTTTTTAAATTCTATTTGGAAAGTTAAAACAACACTGATACAGAGAGTGCTTGTATTTTAGAAAGTACCGGTACATGTCATTTTTGGATTACGCTGTGTTGCCTAACAACCAAGGACTCAGTCATTTCTCACAGATGGGTTATTGATGAATTCCAGCAACAGCAACAGTATGCCCTCGTTTGAAATACTGGAGAAACCCTTTTAGAGCAACTAAGGATACATTCCATTGGCCTATTCTGGAATATGAATAAACTTAATTATCTTCGGATACTACTTTTTAAGCAACATATTTGTAAATTGTGATGCCTGAGAACTCTGAAAAACACATGATATTTAAGACAGTATTTTGTATTCTAGTGTGATCACTTTTTTATGTGTTCTTATTCCGGAATAAAGCCAATTGAGCGCACCCTTGGTAATCTGCCAATAAAACTGGGTACATTTTAAACATATTTTGTGAGAGAGGGATGAGACAGCGGTGTAAATATTTACATTTGTGAAGATCTTTAAAAAATATGAGATTGGAATGCTGTTGTGATACCAGTGAAAGTCTTAATCGGGAGGTCATAATGATTGTTGGACAGCGAGTCCATTTTTTAGACGATTTTTAACACTTTAATGTGAATGATATAATTTTAAGAAGTTAGCATTGACAAATACACGGATTCACTTAATATGCACTTCCATTCAAATAGCTTTTAGAAGTTTTACAGTTTTGTTAGAGAAGAAAAATCTGATAATTCTAAAGGGATTTTTTTTTCCTTTCCGTATTGCTTTATGTTGGAATTGAACTATGTCAGCTTACAGCTTGTCATTACTTTTGTAAATATAAACTGTACGGTTACCCAGAGGGTAGGGTGTGTATTTCCACTGAGTGATTGTATAACCTCTTTTCCGTATCTCCCTCTTGTTTAATCTGGGCATAGTAGATCTGGATGATAAATTTTTTTTGTATTTATATTCTCGATGCATTTATAAAGAGGATAAACAGAAAAAATACATGTAATCGCAAAAGGGCAGACAGCTGGGGACAAAAAAGGGGCGGGAACTGGGATTAAGGGGTCTGGGAAGGGCGAAGTTTGGTCCCCCTGTCCCCAACCCTCCTTCGTTAATCCGGCCACAAAAATCTGGCGGTGTGAACCGGGTGACCGGATTAAAGGGGTCGTTTTGTAAAAAACCGACTGCATGAGATTTTCTTCTGTCCAAAATAAAGTGTTTGTAATAAATCATACCAATATATGGTCAAGACCTTTATTGCCCGGTAAAACCGCCAGCTGATTTTTTTTCTTTGGGAAAGCGGGCGGTAACCTGGGTGACGTAGCTTGCGCCGCACGTGAACCCAAGGGTACGCGCGGCTGTACACAGGCTAGACTTCTATTCTTGGTTGGCTTTTCGTATTTATTGCAATTGGAATATGAAAGTACATATAAATCAGCGACCCTGCGACAGTTGATGGAACATTTTATCTATTTGATTTTCCGGTAAACGATTTGACAGTTTTTGTACTGCGCCGGACTTGTAACGGCGGAGTCATTTTTGGTCTTCCATTTTCCCCAAATGTTTCTTGCTCATTTTGATGCACACACAACATCTGTCGTGGAAGCGAAATCCCTTCCCAGAGACGGAAAAAGTGATAAAACTACAATGCTTGCGCGTTGATCAGCTGACGGGGTTCAGTTGAACGCGGCGGAGCTCGGAAAGACAGAATCCAAGAAAAACCCTTCGTACAATAACTGATTTAACTATCAGAATCAACACGGCTTTTGTTTTATCTTTTGGGCAGCATCCCCTCTGCAAGTGCACATTAAATGGGGAAGCAGTTTGGGGAATTACTTATGTTTTTAAACCTACTACTTGTGTTTTTAAACCTACGAAATACAAAAGTAAGCTTAAAAGTAATAAATCGGCGGTTTTACAGTTGCGTTTCGCGTTGTTGCATTGAACATACAAAGACAGTCGTGTTTGATTTTATTAAATAGTTCGCTATGAGCAAGTATCTTGGTCGCGGGTTAACTCCGCGTTGTTTAGGGAAATCGCTGTTTTAGCCTTCAAAATATGCTTCTTACTTTGTTTTGAGCCCTTATGATACCTAATTTCTCTTAAAAACTAACAGGCAGGACTTTGTTCTACTAGCTAAAATGTCATTGCGTGCACGTGTAGTTTTAAGTTCGTATGGACAACCAGGAAATTGTCAGAAAAGTGTCTTTTATTGTTGATGTTGGAGTGAAATTTGTTTTTTACTTTTTTTTAAAGCCCAATTTATGTGTCACATTTCAGTCGCGTCGAATGTAATTCAAACGCCAAAAATATTGGCGAGAATTAGCAACACGAATCCACTTTACTTGGGAAGGAGAATTATTTGTTGGCTTCATTTACTTCAGTTTTTGGGATGTTGTTTAGCGTTTGAATTGCATTCGACGCGACTGAAAATAAAGTCTGCTTTACTTCTTTCACATAAGTCACATGCAGAGTTTTTTCTCCTTTGAATCGATATCACTCCCACAAAAACCCGCCTGTTCGACTTTTAGTTGACGACCTTGGAGCCAACCACAAATTGTGTGCATAATTTTCGAGAAAGCTTTTTTTAAGTCTCTGGTTACACAACTAATATCCGTTCATCCCTTTTATTGCCAGACTTGGTGGCTCTCCGGCTTTTAGAAGCAGCGGCTCTTTGTCGGCCATTCTTGGATTTGCGATAATCAAGGTTAATTTTGTATTGCTTTGACAAACAAACTTTGGCAGCAATTTGTCGGTTTTGAAGGCAAAAACCACGAAATGAGGGATTTGAAACAAATCGAAAAGTTATTAAGCCCTTTATAAGTTTGGTAAACTTCACTCCACCTAAAGGCGTGTGTTCACATAGACCTATCAAAGCCTTGTATATTATCTATTTGTGTTGGGGCATCAAAAAGCGCCTTAAGCTTGCATAAGTGTGAAGCTAGCGCTGATGTTTTTGTTTGTGTTTTGTTGCTTTTTAAAAATTCTTTGTTGGCTTTCTGTCGCTTCACCAATCAGAAACCAAGAAAGCGTACGAGAGGAAGTCAATTTAGCCCTGTGCCTATAAATTATTGCACGAGCTGTTCCGTGCGGCTTTGCGATTGGTTGGCTGAGACGTTTGTTACCCAACTAAAAGCCATCAATAGATTGGTCCTGGAATATTTCCTATTCAATTCTTTCGATACACGAACCAGGCGAAGTTTTCTCTTTTAGGAATTACCTCGTTTTTAAACCTGAATGCGACCATTTTCATGTTAATGGCTACCGATGAAACATCACTCCTTAAAAAAGAAAGTAGTGTCAAGTTTGTTTGCCAAATATATAATTGGCTAATCGCTTCTTTCATTTCTCTTATTTCGCTATCTTTTGAATTTTTGTCGCTTGAAATGTGTTTTGTTTTCAATTTGTTTTCTCCTATTAAAGTTGGGCTTGGCGGCTACTGGAAAGTGAAATTTTGGGGATAGAAAATGTCATACAGAAGGAAACCCTTTTCTCGGAATACAATGGACTTGAAATTTTCTCGTTTCGAGATGCAAATGATCGGAAGGACGGGTGGACAATTTTCAGTTTCCTCTTCCACTACTACTTCATTTTTTTCAACTCCTTTTGCAGCCAAGTTCTGCGAACTTCTTTAAAAAATAAAAATAGTATATGTTGTTGTTTGTTTTTTTTTCCGCGTTCTCATCCTTCAGTAATTGGACGCAAAGCGGTATATGCGCCGTGGAAACAAACTAAAAAAGTGATTCAAGAATGGCATTTAATTTAAATTCCCCTTTCATTTAAAATTTATCACTCATTAAATTTTCTTTGTTCTCGCAATTCCAATTTAAGTTCATTTTCATTGTAAAAACACAAAAACTCTTTCTCTTTCAGATATTTTCACTCCATTTTGCTTTATTAATAATCCACTACCAACGACGGTATCGGTTATTTAACAACTTCAATATACAGTTCTGACAGCGATCAATTATTCACTTTGACTAAGACTTCACATGATTTAAAACTCTCTCAGTTAATCAACATTAAACCTTCAATTATCTGCTAAATTACAGCAACGTTGTGGCCTGAACAATCTCTTTTTTATTTCTAAAATAAACTCCGTTTTAATTTAAGTCACAAGAAATGCAAATTATAATTGCACCTGAAAGCGTGTGATATTGCAACTTTCACATTGTTTTAATATAGCTAGCCAGAGATCAAAAACCTTTCTCGCGTCAGATTTCGCAGCCATGAATCAAAATTTGATCTTTGATTCTCAGTGAACCAGTTGCTAGCATAACTTGTAGCTAATAACATATGAACGTCTTGCGAATAGCCTGCGTATCCGTGGTAAAAATCAAAACAACGTTTTACCGCGTTAAAAATACGGTTACGATCAATGTAGTATGGCTTGTTCAACAAATATCGTGCAACTAAACTTGCGAGTTGGGAGATACTCGCTGGCGAGTACCCGTAATTATAGTCCGGGTCCCAGTCGGCGTCGAAATCATTATCTTCGTACATTCTCATTTCCAACTGGAATTGTAGTTCTCTAAGTTCTATTTTCACACGCCGCACATCTCCCTCCGAATCTAACAAAGCTTTTTTGGTCTTGTTTAAATCTAACTCCAGCACCGCAATCTGTTTTGTGAGGCCATCGATAGTTGGTTCTTCTTTTCCTTTCTTGTGCCTTGCAACCAAATCTTTTATGACTTCGCATTCTTCATGGTGTTCCGGTAGTTCACGTCGCTTAACGCTCTTTCGACACGCACCGCATTCAACCAGCCCGAATTCGCACACTTGTAGATGAGTTTTGAGCTTGTCTAGTTTTAAAACCATTTTACACCCGTTTTCATCATTGTCGCAGTGGACCACCAAACCATCGATCACTCCCCTCAGCGCTAAAACCGGAATAACATCGACAACCGAGACATCTGATCGGCAAGACGGGCACGAATTTGTGTTGGGTCGTTCAAGCCAGATATGCAAGCATTCATCACAGAATGAATGTCCACACGGTGTAATAACGGCATTTTCTAAGACCCCGGCACAAATACTGCACATTAAGTTCTGATCCACATGACTTACAAACCGGTTTAGTCCATACCCCATCCTCGCGCCGTCAACTTTATACTTCAAACTGTTTACCCTCACTGGTAGACGACTACAAAATTGTGACTGTTTTCCTAAATATCGGTTAAGAAGAGCGGTACGGTTGGCTTATTGCGTGTCCGTCAGCTGGGAAAATATTGTTTTGTGAAAACTGTACACGTCACTTTTCATCAACGGACAAAAGAGCGCGCGTGATTTGCATAACGTGACACGAGCGCGTGTGGCCATTTAAATTTTCCCGGGAGAAAATGAAAATAAATGACAGAAAGATATCTTCGATAGAGGCAGGCTGAACAATTTCACCACTAGATTCTTGAATTTTCTCGTGCTACTGAGAATTTTAGTGTTTGTTATTATTCAGTTGTATTTAGCAGGTGATTAACATCTTTCGTTTTTGTTTCGATGTTTTAGCCATTATAAAACCTGTTGTTTTGTGTTTTCAGCCCCCTGGCCAAGTCTTTTTGTGATATTGATACCACCAACAAATATTCAAAGCTATGGGGTAGGAAATCTTCCATTCTGAAATTGTTAGCTGGCGTTTTATGTCATGAATATTGCACACGAACATAAAAGATTGCCAAAGCTTATTCTGCTAACAACGAGACCAATTTTGTCATTTCATCATCGTTTCATTCGATTTTTACGACCTGTTGAACTCTTTGTCTCGAAACAACCTGTTTGTCAGATTTGGCGACGACTTCGATCACTACGATAATATTCTAGCTGTTTGACCGTGTTGAAATAAGCCATCATTTACTCGCTTATTTTTCGCAGATTAATTTATGGTAAAATGCTTTCAAGATGCAATCTTTCTTTGTTCGTACTTTGTGTAATTTTGATTGACAATGTGGCTGGCTTAATTGATTGAACTGGATCTCAAAGAACCCATCATAATGCCGTGACATCAGTGGCATTTGTCCATCAAAAACAAAGTTTATTTTAATCGCATGCAACTACAATTGCGAATAATAAGAGAAATTCCTTAGTGAAATTTTTCTGAGGCAATAAATTGGTGACTGGTGCGTTTTCTGTCCCTTTGCTGTGTTTCCTTTCAATTTGAAGAATTCATCTTTAATCCCGGAAGCAGATGAAATGAAGTTTTCAAAAACAATTCTAGGGTTTTTATACATATCTGTCCAAGAAAATTAATTGATTGATTTCTCTTTTCTATCAGTAACAACTATAAATCTCTGCTAGAAGCTCATCACAAACTCTGATAAAATAAATTACACAGTCGGGTTTCCAATTTTTACGACGTTCATCGGTAAATTTGGTATAATAAGTGCAAAACAAAATGAATGTAAAATAAGCCGGTCGGATTAATTATATTGGTTCTTCGAAAGTGGTCGCATATCGAACTAATGTTAGTTTTGTATTGATGTACCGTTAAAAGTGATTTGTATTGTGATTTATTTAAATTTGTTGAATTTTATTAACGTCGACGCCTTGAGTTAACATTACTCGGAAAAACAACATGCAGAAAAGAAATCTGAGATAAATTAAAATTTTTATGAGTCAACAAGGCTTATGTTGGTTTTAATTAGAGACCAACCGGGCATTTTTTTGTGGAGACTAAATCTGACTTACAGTCTGCGGACGCTTTAGCCTCCCTCCCCCCTGTTCCTCCATTTTATGTGGCCCCGGGTCGAGTCCCGGATGTGGCGTCAGATGTGAGTTGAGTTTGTTGTTAGTTCTCGTCCTTGCTCCGAGAGGTTTTTCTCCGGGTACTCCGGTTTTCCCCTCTCCTCAAAAACCAACATTTCTAAATTCCAATTCGACTTGGACACAGTGGACGAAGAGCCACCTTGAGGATGTGCCACTGCTAATTACCATTTATTTATTCTATTTTATTTTATGCCGGTTTGTGGCCTGATTGATGAACACGTGTAACAGTACAATTACTGAAGTGGAATTTGCTGACAACATTCTATTAAACAGCCTCAAGAATTCAAAAGTTTTCTGGGGGGTTAAGGTTAACTCAGTTAACTTTGCCTTTTAGCGCCACACAATGGCAGAAAAGTTCCGCGCGCACGCCCTGCAAATTTACTATGACGCACAGCGCTACTAGGTAAGGTCGCACACGAGCCAAGGTGGCCCACACAACCAGAGTTACTCCCCCCTGGATGGGATGTTTGTCCATCGCAGGGTTACCCCAGTAGTAGGTCGCCGGTACCCATTTATACACCTGGATGGAGAGAGACAATGTGGGGTAAAGTTTCTCGTCTAAGGAAACAACACGATGGCATTGTCTGGGCGTCGAACCACTGACCTACAGATCTGAAGTCCAACGTACTAACCACTACACCAACGCGCCCCTAGACGGCTCCACTAGTTGCGCAAAAATTGCGGAAGTAGAACTGTAGGCACCTGACCTTACGCGCAAGACGCCAACGGCTACGAGAACGTAGTTTTAGTTGGCAAAACAATGGCTCTGCACGTGTTGTAAATCTTGGTACATTTCCTTGTCGTTCTCCGAAAAAACAACGTCTGACTGACCAAATCGAATGTTTTTCGGAGAACACCAACACAGGGATGCGTGATTCTCTCTTTTTTCCACATTTAGAGCTTTAACGCCGACTTAAGAAACCGGCTCCCGGACAGTTAAGTCACATTACAAAAATTGGACGTCTTGAAAAATATGATAGGTAAACGTCTAAAAGGAAAACGTCGTAAAAAAGATAAACATTCTTAAAAAATTCCCACTCCATTATATCACATCGCGATTTTTCCAAATCGTGCAATTTGTGTCACGTGGCCGAACTATCCAAGAGTTGAAAATTCTTTGGAAAGCGTTCACGTTCAAACGGAGCGTTCAAGAGCTTTACTCGCCCAGATCATGAAAGTTTCTGGGGAAACTCCCCACCTAGCCCTAGCGGTGCCTTCCAAAAAATGACAATTCAAACACAAAAAATGTACTTTATTTAATGTCACGTTTCTTTAAGTAGTGCGGTAGGTTCTTAGCAGTGAATTGAACAATATATTCAGGAGTGAATTAAAGAATATTTTCAGCGAACACTGCGAACAATCATTTCCTATTTTGGTACTTGTACTTTCACAAGCATTTCATAAAATCTCCTGATAACTAGAACCCAACCTTTTGATCTATGAGATAATAAGTTAAAAAACTATTGGTTTAGGGGAGGGGTAGGTGGGGAGTTCCCCAGAAACGCGTAATGATCCGCGGTATCAAATTAGTGCAATTATCAATTAAGAATTTAGAGTTAATCAGCTGAATAAGTCAATCAGACATTACGTCACAAAGGCGACTTTGCTCGCTCGTCCAAGGCTGAACAACATCCTCATGGGTTATGGACAGGCATAGAACGCTGTCCCTTTGTACGAGTCTTGTGGCTACAGTACGAAAAAGCGTCTCCATACAAACTGTCAATGAATTCCTAGATCAGCGAAACATTTTCACTGACCTTCTGAACAAGCTAGAGGCCGCGACAAATGTCGGGAGACAGACTCTATTCCTAGGCGGCCTCTGCTTCATTCTGTTCTACCTCGCTGTTGGTTATGCTGCAAACTTGCTATGCTACTTCCTCGGCTTCGTGTTTCCGACGTATGCTTCGGTAAAAGCGATCGAGTCCGGAGATGTTGCCGACGCCACGAAGTGGCTTACCTACTGGGTGGTTTTCAGCACGGTGAATTTTTTTGAAATTTTCCTGGTTTGGATTCCGTTGTATTACCTGCTGAAGTTCTTCTTGCTTGTCTGGTGCATGTTTCCTGGCCCATGGAGTGGAACGACGGTGATCTATAACTTCTTTATTTGCCCGTTCGTTATGAGGCACAGGAACAAGTTTGACACCGCTATCTCCGAGGTCGCGAGGCACGTCCGAAAGGCTGCCGAAAAAGCGGCGGAAGATTACGAACCCATGGCGAGCGTGGATCGGTTCTCGGAAGTCACCGAGATAGGAGGCGGCGTCTTGGCCATCAAGGATATGGACGATGACAATGAAGATAACGATGCAAACAGAAAGGAAGACTGACCTATGCAACAGTGAAGAACAAGAACTAACTCCGACATCTGAGCAGCTTTCAGATATTTGACGCCGAACAATCGATTTTTACACTGATGAAGTAACATCTTAGAAATACGGATTTAAGACATCTGTTCCGAAGAATCAGTGTAAAAAATTCCTCCTTCTCCTCGACCTAATAAATCAAACTTAAAAACCTAGCTAAAACGTTTTTGAGGTCTTCTTGGGTCATGAATTTAATTTGCTTTCGACTTAAGAAAGAGAATTATCTAGGGTTGAGGCCCCATTGGGGTATCGCGGATCCCTTTCACTTTTCCTTGAAATGTGTGCAGTCTCGTATCCCCAAAGTTCGCTTTGAATATCCCCATATTTCTTTTTCAAATATCCCGTATCCCTATAGCTTTTTCCTTCGCCTATCCCGTATCCCAGTAACTCCTAATGGGGCGTCAGGGTTAGCACTGACCTTTATACCTGGTCTTGTTGGGGTTGGACACGCCCGTTTTGGGAGTCTAATTTACCCTCATGGTGATTCTAAATAATAACGTCAGTTTTCATAAAGGCAGTGTCTAGATACCCGGCAGCCGGGTACGGATGTTTCAAGACTAAATACTCGGCAGTCCGAAATTTTCGAAGGATTTTGACGGAAATGCTTATCTGCTTATTCTAACTTTCTGAAAGTGTTGTAGAATT
Organism: Siderastrea radians; assembly: GCA_964017195.1. NCBI lineage: Eukaryota > Metazoa > Cnidaria > Anthozoa > Scleractinia > Rhizangiidae > Siderastrea > Siderastrea radians. The sequence continues at coordinate 47,403,205 of OZ024892.1, read as the reverse complement.
CCGAAAGTAACGGCTCCCCGAAAGAACGTATTTTTTTGCTTTTCTATTAAATCCCGATAGTAACGACCTCCCGAAAGTAGCGGTGCCTTCCAAAAAATGACAATTCAAACACAAAAAATGTACTTTATTTAATGTCACGTTTCTTTAAGTAGTGCGGTAGGTTCTTAGCAGTGAATTGAACAATATATTCAGGAGTGAATTAAAGAATATTTTCAGCGAACACTGCGAACAATCATTTCCTATTTTGGTACTTGTACTTTCACAAACATTTCATAAAATCTCCTGATAACTAGAACGCGTAAAAAAACTTTTGTCTCCACTACAATTCCCAGTGTCCCCATATTTAAATCAAATTGCAATGAAATCCGGAAATGACAGTACTTTATGTATAAACACGGCGGGGCCAAACCACCCCCCAAATGGGTCATTTAGACTAATTTTGCTTCTTTTTCATATTTCTTTTCCAAACTTGGCAAAAAACCTTGGGTTGTCGCCCAATTTATTTTAAGTATGAGAATGACTTAAAAAACCAAATTGTGACGTCATAATGGCTGACGTCACAAAACGAGTTAACTGAAAATTTCAAATTTGAAATAAAAAGTTATGTCATCTGAAAGAACTTGGCAAGGGGAGTAAAATGCTGAAAACCGTACCTCGCTAAGACAAACGTATCTTGAGTTATGGCAATTTAAAGACATTTAAAGTGTCCCCCCCGGAACCATACTTTTCTTCTAAAAACAACCCTGTTGATCTATTTTGTACAGTTTTTTTCCATGCAAGCTAATAATCTGGTAAAATGGACTTCTTGTTGTTCCAAAAAATCGTATCATTTTAGATTTTAAGTTTTCGGCTTGAAAACGATAATATTACCAAGAGCATAATTGATCACGTGACACTTAATTACGTCACAAAACTGGTTTGGGGGCTCTAGCTCTGGCAGGAAAAAAATTTTCCGAGTTTTTCTTTTTCATTTAGCTTCCGTCATTTAAGACATCTTATCTGCAACTTAAATGGTGTCGTTGACGCAACAAAACAACACTTAAATTCAAACGTATTACACAAGGGGGGGACCCTATTTTGAGACTGTGAAATTTTCAAAATCTAAAATGCCATATCTCATCCATTATTTATCACATCGACAAACGGTTTTCAGCATTCAACTCCTCTTGACGTGTTCTTTCTAAAACACCAGAAAAAATTTAGAAATTCTAAAATTTTATTTTAGAGAATAATATGACGTCACCAATTATGACGTCATAATTTGACATTTGGCATCACCATTCATGTCAAATTGTTTGGCACAAAGACCCATATCAAATTACCAAGTTTGGTAAAGAAATGATGAAAAGTAACAAAATTATTAAAAATTAACCAAAAAACGGGACATTTCATGACCCATTTGGGGGGTGGTTTGGCCCCACCGTGAAATGTAACTGGAACGCGAAAACTTTGCCTCATGTTTCCTTGGAAACCTTGAAAATCACCAGAAGCTTCTAGATATTGATGGGTGGGCCAACAACAGTGTCTCTGTGATCAAAAATCGTTTTATTCATTCAGTTATTCCCTTGTTTCATTGTTGTCAACTCATGATATCATATTTGGCTACATCGCTTGAATGCAGGCAGGCCGATGGTTTAATTCTCCAGCCCGTTGAGATTAACCTCTTCATCGCGTTCCCAATTCCCCTGACGTTCCACAATCGTTTTTCAACCATCCCAAAGTAACAGCTACCCGAAAGTAACGGCCCTGTTGGCCTGCAAAATCCGAAAGGGGACCGTTACTTTAGGAATTCTACGATATTCTATACTTGTTTAGAAATTGCCAAGCGATTCAGAAAAGTATTTTGGTTTTGAAGTTGACGAGTATTCCGAGCTTGCGCATACTAGAAAATCGCGATGGGCTAGACCCGTTATAAGAAAAAAGGATAAAGTCCCACTTGGACCAAGGAGGCCCACACGGCCGGAGCTTATCCCAGTTTCCGTAGCATGAAACAACTGAGAGTATTGCTACTCCCCCCTGGGCGGGATGCTAGTCCATCGCAGGGTTATCCCCCAGCAGTATGTTGACGGTACCCATTTATACACCTGGGTGGAGAAAGACAATGTGGGACAAAGTATCTTGTCTAAGAGAAGGTACGTTTTTTCTTGGGGGGGGGGGGGAGGGCTGGGGAATTTTGGTATTTTTTTCCCAAAAAAGTGTCGGCCCTCCCTTGCGTTTTAATAAAAAACTCCTGACCCCCCACCTTTAGATGACTGACAAAAGTGCGACCCTCCCCTCACTACAACATGGTATGTTCCCTGCTGTAGAAACCTCAGAACGTTTCGCTTGTGAACGCAAAGTGTTTGAATATGAATATATCTCGATATTGAATGTGTGCGTGCTGAAACAAGGAAAATGCGAACAATCAGTGTGGGATATTTACGTTTTATAGCTGAAGTTTGAATATGGAAGTATTTGAGTATTATAAAAGTTTTGAACATAAAATATCTAAGGGAAAATACACGCGCTTCTTTCTCCGACTAGCCGGCATTGCTGTTGGTTATTTTAACAGAAAGGTTTAGTTGTTTAGCATGCGAAATCTGCCTCTCAAAAACAAATATTTCCGACATTTCCAACAGGGTAGAGCGCATTGTTGGATCTACTAGTAACTCTTCAGAACTAAACGACTCAGGAGATCAGGCAGCGGATAGCTAACAGCAAGAAGCTGAAGAAACGATAACTGAGTCAAGTACTTCTCGATACGGACGGAAAAGGAGACGAGTCCTCCGAGAAAAAATATGTGCCATGGCATAATATACATCAGGAGCCATAATCGCGATCGATTCTTGTTCCCTTTTATCTCGGAGTCTCTCTCTCTTTTTTTCTCTGTCTTGATTTTATAGCAATTAGTGATTGCGTTTTTAATAATAAAAACAATTGTGTACTCGGGCATACCGGATATCAAATAATTATAACCATCTTGGTCATATCCAGCACGCCCTCGTTGTACGTAAATTTGCGTGTAGCCACGCGCGTTTATGACGTTAGGGTGGCGCAATTTTTTCTAAAAATAGCACATTTGTCTTTTTCGATGGGGCTGCGTGGACCCCGCGCTTACGGTCTCCGTCCCCGATTATGGCTCCTGTATACATGTAGAAATGTAACCTAGTACCTATAATAAAACACCAAATTAAATCAAAGTAGGTGAAAAGAAAAACTTAATCTGTAAGAAAAATGGAAAGCAACATCACAAAAATTCTCATTAAAAAATTCTGGAAAAGATGTGTGACCCTCGTTGAATAGCTCACATGAGGTATGGCCCTCCCCTTTTGGTGTTCACTTTCACTGATGACCCTCCCCTCTGAGGCCCCAGCCCTCCCCCCCCCAGGAAAAAACGTACCTTCCCTAAGGAAACAACAGGATGGATCTGAAGTCCAACGCACTAACCACTACACCGCCGCGCCCCCTAGTCAGAAATATTATACGACTCAACACGATTCACGAATGCAGGACCTTGACAGGAAAAAGCTTTGTTTTTGTGTGGCCTTATTAATTGAATGGTGCATACCCGTTAAGAGACCCAAAAACCGCCAATTTATGCATTTTTCGAACTTTTTTAAGTTTTCATTCGTTAAATAACTCGTTAGAACTTTGGATTATTTTTTCGGCAAAATAATTAAAGTGTTTTCGTCTTTTCAGCTCGCGCCGCCGCGCAGAAGAAAAACATTGATCAGCGGTGTAAACCTTAAAATATACCCAGAACTCTCCACGAGATCAGAGAGCCTTTTGCAGAGTTCGCGGTAAACTTCGATTTTTAAGATGTTTGTTGATGTTTTCAGTATGAAATCTTCTGTGTTTTCTTAAGGATGGCAAATTTCGGTAACAATAATCTCCTGGGGAATCAAAAGAGACGTCATTTCATCTACAACCCAGCTCTATCTCGTCCAAGAGACAGAAGCTCTTCTGCCGCGCAGCCCGTGACCTCGACGAGTGGCGCGCTTCTTCGATCCTCGGTGCCGAACGTAACACATGAAACTCCGCATAAAAGGTTTAAACCCTCTCATGGATTGCCAAGAAAAGGAGAAGAGGAGTTCGCTGCCGAGGAAGCGTGTCGTGATTTGCCTGTCGATGCTTTTGATGAAGAGTTAAATGCTTTAGATGAGGATTTTGATGACGACCTATTGACAGCAGAACAACTTGATGAGTGCGATAGGATCGCCTCGTTAGAACTGCAGACCAAGGGGAAGGATCCCTCCAGTTTAAGATCTAATTTTCCACAGAGAAATGAGCAACTAAGTGTCTCCGGTAGCAATATTCCTTCAGTTTCCCTGCATACAGACCCTGGTCAAGATTTGTCTGACGATGCCGATTCTTTGGCCACTCACTGCACCCAAGAATATCCAGTATCTTCAATATCCCACACCAGTGTTAGTGACATGGCGGAATTTCCAGTCAGTAGTTCAAGGATGTTACGAGCTCCAGTGGTAACGCATCCACAAGAGCATGTGGATGTTGTCAAACCACTGAAAAAGGATGATTCGTTATTAGAATCCTTTGTGGGTGAGTGTAATGGATCTAATGCTTTTGTACCCAATGGTAACATGGATTATGGTGTCATTAAAAAAACCACTAGTCTCGCCAGTGACAACCACAATAATTTCTCGGCCATGGGAGATCGTTCAGAAGATGGACAAATGGAATTTTTAAGAAAGGAAATAGAAAAGCTAAAAGCAGAGGTCATGACTGCAAAAGGAAAGGTCAAAACACTAGAGGAGGAGAAGTTCTGTAAAGATGGTGAGATCGGGATATTGCGAGATTCCCTTTCACATTTTGAAGCTGAGGAGAAAAAGAGGCAAGGAGAGGTTAAAGCCATGGAGAAACAGCAAGCTAGAGGACAAAGTCAGCGCGAGAAAGAATTAGAAAAACAAGTTGAAAACTTAACTACACAATTACAGTTCAAAGATCGGGAAATTTCTCAGTTGATTGAAAGGAACAGAAAACGTGCAGGTTCTTCGACTGAAGCCAACAGTACTCCACAAAAGAAATCTGTTAATTTGAGTGAAGTTTTTCCAACTGGTAGCTCATTTTTCCAGAATACTTCTCCTGAAGCTAAAGTGAAATCACCTAGGTCCGTTAAACCCAGTGTAAAGGATTTGAAAACTCCAGTCAAACAAAACTCACAAAGGATCTCTGAGGGAGAGAACTCTGAGAACACATCACTGAGTGGCACCTCAAGTGGTGCTTCATCTATCGAGAGAATGAAAGGTCAGCGAAGAGAGGATGAAGTCAGTGAGAGGGAGATTGTACAGTTGAGCAATCAAAGTTTTCCAGATGTTAAACTTGTTCAAACTTTGTTAACACCACAGGACAAAGAATGTCATGTTCCTTTCCAGGACCCAGACAACAAAACGTTTGATGATGGTAGTATAATTTCACTTTTAACTCTAGACATGCCTTTTGCAAACTCTCAGAACATCACACAAAGTACAGCGATTGATGAAACAGGTGTCTTACACACTCTACACTTGTTTGACACTCAGGCCACATCAAGACTGCAGAAGTCTGTTTCAGATATCATGCAAAAAGACTCTTCAACTAGAGCTTTTGACAACTCTTTGGTGCTCCAAACTTTGTCTGGTCTCTTAAACCGCAGTGGTGTAGAAAGATCGTCCTTAGGAGACGGCAATTTGCCTGAAGCTGCCAATTTCCTTCCTTTACTAGAGAGCCATATTTCACGTTATGTTGAGCAAAGGACAGAAAGTAATGATGATAACATTGTGGGTACGTGCGCGACAAGACATTCTCCAGCACCTGACTCTCCGGATTCGAAGGATAGCTTGGGATGTGAAAGTGAACACATAAAAAACCTTGCTGCCTTGCAAGAAACGGCACTGATTTCACTGAGGCTTCTTAATATTCTTGTACTCCACAGTTCTGATGTTTGTGAGTGCATTTTAAAATCAGCTAGAGTATTTAGTGAAATGGACAGCAGTCATGACGAAGACAACAGCAGCAGAAAAGTGGATTTAAGACGAAAGGTAAAAAGTTTCATTCCTAACACCAGCACACGCTAGGCAATTTGTTAGCTGGTTGGAGTGATTCATCAAAATTGTCAGGTGTACGTGCTTCAATGATTGTGATTTCTGCCAGTGATTTCGGTTGCGGCAAAGAGTGATTGAAATTGCAAATATGAGCATGTCAACTTTCAGTAATTAAATTTGCCAGCAATTTTGTGAAAATTGTCAGCAATCACCTTGTCTGGCTGATCTAATGTTGAACTAGAAAATTGCCAAAAACTTGTGGCAATCAATTTCACCACAAGAAGAGAATAAAATTGAAGGGTGCCTTGGAATTAAGCCTCAAGTGACTTCTGATGAACTGCTTAATTCTCCTTCCAATTTTCCTTGTGTGTGTTTGTAAATCAAAGGGAGAATTTGACATTAGATCAGGAGTCAGTTGGGGCCTTTTCCCATGCATCCCTTCAGTTGCCTGATGTGTAGCTGGTTAAGTTCTCATTCGACTTGGTGGCAAGGTTTTTGCCAGGAGGTACTTGGGCATCATGTGCATGCCCACTTTTACAAAAAAATATGGAAGATGCTCCTTATGCTTTTGAAATGTTATCATGAAAGAAGCCTCGAGGACACCGAGTTTCAGTCTCTGGCTTAAAGTCTTCTCGAACTTTGTTCACACATTGCAGACCCCTTTTCCTTGCTGTATGCATTAAGGGGTGCAATGTCTTCGTCTGTGGACCATCTTGCCATTTTGTTAATTGGAATCCTGAGTCACGAGTAAAATTTTGGCTATCAATAACTTGTCTGCACACAGGTACACACGTTTTAGGAACAGTGGGTGCACTATAAACATAGCAGGGCTGTCAGTAAGAGTTAGTTTTAGCCCAGGATACTTTGTGCTTGGCAAACAAGGCATTGCTACTCAATATAACTGCTTTCTGTAGCTACTTTTCCTGGGGGTGTTGCTCTCCTAACGTTTGTATGGGAGTGTGCCTCTGAGACTCTGAAACCCTTACCCTACAAGTCTCAGGTGCATTTTGCAACCCTATTCTAGACTAGACACCAAAACTCCCGACCATTTCACATACTTACCGAGTGTCAATTCTAATATTAGACTAAATTCTCCATAGCACTGTTCAACTCCCTGGTAGATGACACCCTACCCTAGAGGAAACTGTCTCATTTCTATACCCTATCCCAGAATAAACTATTAAAACCCACACCCTTCACAGCGGCACATACCCGTATAGCTTATATACATTGTATGGGACTACGTATACATGTACCTCCCCCTGGCATTCCCCCAGCTATGTGAAAGCATGGTCTACATTGTAATTAGGTCAACTAAAACCAGGGACCATTGTAATGTTATTACATGCATTTGCATGGCTTGTGGCTTTTCACATTGGTGTTAAAACTAACTGACATAGTCCTTGTGATGAAAGATTCATAAATAAATTATTAATTTTATTGTCTTTTCTGGTGAAAAAGTAGATGTTCTCCAGCCAAGAAGAAGAAGGCAGCTTTTGTCCACACCCATTGTTTTCAAGTTGTAAAATTGCCATCAAAAAGGTAAATTCTGAAATGATTGTTTTGCCTTGATCGATGAGCATTCTTTATAAATACATCTTCTAGAGTGATCTTTGCTGATGCTGTATCTTGAAAGTTGGAATTCACTCAATAAACTAACAGGTAACGTGACTAGGAAGATCATAACTTTCTTTGAAAGAAAAAGGATGAAAAGCTACAACAGTTACAGATGTTTGCATTGGTTGGTGCAATTCTTCCCACACACCCATTCAAACACTTGTAAATTAGTATTTTTCAAAATGACGCTTGTATCTCCTTTGATTTTCAACATTATTTCTCATGTTTGCTACATTTACTAAATATGACATGGTCTTTTTCAATTTATTTTCCAAGCTTGATTAACATTTTGATAGTTTTTGATAATGCAGAGATCACAGTCTGCCAATGAAAAGAAAGATGGGCCTAAACTTAGTGGGATCACCAACCGGTCTGCTCACAGAAAGTTAATCACGTCTCCCCCAACCACAGCTCTTACTGGAACATTTTCATCTAAAGACCTCATAACCTATTTTTTTGTGCGAAAAGGAAAAAAAAAGCTGAAGGTCTCACTTTAGTGATTCCGTTGTTGGTGTTTTATTGTCTTAAAAAAACTGTTAAGACCATAATTTTATGCTTCATGCTGAAATTTAAATAACAAGTTGTCTTGAATGCTTGTGAATTCTTTGCACAAGTCAGTTTAGCCAGAGGAGTCTTGTACCATGTTGCATCATTGACAGTCCCTTATTAAGTCTTGTTTTGCTTAATATTTGAAAGGATCCTGACAAGGAAATGATGGAAGTAACAACAGACAAAGGTATGGGTGATTAGGTCTGGGGAACAGATGATGCAGAAAGTAGCAAATTAAAGGCTTATGCTGCCAAAGAAGTGGTATGAAGTGAGAGCAGGGGGTACAGAAAGCAGGAACTGTATACCCCCTGTTCCGCTTGTTTATAATACACAGGGCAAAATTACTGATTGCTGATTGGATGAAACAGAGAGTATTTTTTCTTAATTTTCTTCCTAGCGAGGGCAAAGTTACTAACTCCTGATTGGCCAAGTGCCAAGATTAGTCGCATTTGATTGGCTGAGCATGAGAGTGCGTCATCTGCATTTTGTAAGCATCTTGAAACGAAAAACAGATGTTGAGTTGTTCAACACAAGGATCGTTACAGAATTTGACTTTTAAACCGGTTGGTTGGTAAAAATGGTATGGAATTCGGGGGATAGCTTGAAGAGAAATTCCAAAAGGTGAACCTGAACATTTTTTGGGAAATAGTGAATGGTTATTTGTGTAAAAAGCTTGGAGAGTCTAGTTCCCTGTCGCGGTCGATAATTTTTCTGGCGAGAGGAAGCTTCGCAACTCGGGCGAATAAAATTTGCTTACTTTGAGTTTAAACTGTGTTTTGTCAATGAAATAGAATCGTATTTATCTCTTAAGATGTACATATGCGTAATAGTCAGCCTTTCTTGTTCTGTATGCTGCGCAGTTTAACTGCTTGTATGGTGAATTGTTTATGAGCAGGCACTTTTAATCTGAGGGTTGGCTGATTGTGTTTTGACGTGCGTGGAAAGTTGTTGGAAATCTTGCCTTCTGTGTTATCAACAAGTAATCGCATTGACTCCTCGTAGAATTAAGGATAAATTTTTCACTTGTCTTTTGAAAGTTTTCACAAATTGCCCTCCTCACTTGCCATCTCAGTTGATTGTGTGAAAACTTTAAAAATGTGTGTAAAAATTTATCCTTAATTCTACTTGCCTCATGCAATAATATTATTACATATACTTAGTAGCAGATACAGCATAGCATTAGTAACTTAAGGTTGGATTTTTGGGTTCTGGATCATTTTTCTTATCATAAATTATAGTTTGAAACAAAAGAAAGTCAATGGAAAATGAAAATTGAGTCAAACCAAAAATATTTTGCTTCTGGTAATCGTGTTTACAAGGTATTCCTGGAGTTAACCCTGCTCTTTTAATTTGAATAATTTTTTCAATGAAATGTATCTTGAATATCCCTACCCACCCCAAGGAAGGTCTCTGGAAATTTCGAGGGGCTGGGGGGTCTCAAAAGCCAAAATTTGTAAAGCCAAGTAAGCATAATTATGAAAGTTAATCACCTGTTTGTGTATAGGTGCAGGTGAAAGAATCAGAGAGGATGCTGTTCAACAAACAGAAATATTGGACTACTTATTCAAGCTGTTGGTGCCTCAACCAGTGAGTCGTTACTTTTTAAAAGGTTTAAGGCATCTTACAGACCTTTTGGTCGAGGACAGTGGAATCCCGATTTTTCGAACCTTCTAGGGAAAGGGAAATTGGTTTGAAAAATCGAAGGACAGCCATCAGCTAAAATCAAACCCAAGGGAAATGAGTTTTAGTTTGAATAATCGGGAGGTTTGAATAATCGAGAGTTTGAAAAGTCGGGATTCCACTGTATTATGTATCACAAATAGGATTTGGGGAGAATTGATTGAAATTTTTTTGGAAAACGTGTTCAGTTCTTATCAAAGGGAATGTTCTTCTCTCTTTAGAAAGAATCCCTGGCTGTTTGTTATGCTACTTTACAAGTCTTATCATCACTTGCAAAAAATTGTGAAGTAAAGTACCTCACAAGGTGTGTTTACTGTTACCTTCTGTTACAATATTGTTATTGTGTCAAATATTACTGAGTAGCATGATGTTTGAAGAGAATTTCATTTTTGGAAACAAGTTATTTATTAGGTTTTTTAGGGTCTAGTCTAATTTAAAATTGTGCTTTACAAAAATTGATATTTTCTGGCAGAGGAACTAATGTATCAGCAATATAAGTAAGTCATTGGCAAATATAATAGCTAAGTTGCCAAAACATTTACAGCTAGCTTTTGAGGTAGCTGGCCTGGTTGTTCTTAAGGAGTTTTACACTGATGGATATCTTGTGACCCAGTGGTGAGGGTTTTGGACTTGAAATATGGAGGTCCCCGGTTGAAGTCCCACTTTGATGACTAGCTGAAGTTGTTTGTACATGGACCCAGTTTCAGCTCCTTGACCATGAATGTAATAGTCAGCTGGTCTGCCTCTCAAAATTTAGGTGTCTTAACTTTCTTATGTTCAAGTTGTAGTAATTGTTTCAATGTCCTGGAAAAGCCTCCGTTCTTGTTTGGTACTTTATAGAAAAATAATGACAGTTGAATCTCATATTTACTTCTGTTGCATTAGAATGTTGCCGCTGCTGACAGACAATCTGCTGTCTGAGTGCCTGTCTAGGGACTGGTGCCTGACTTCACTTTCATTGGTCACAGGACTTCTTACATCTCTGACAAGACACAGCAGAATAGTGAAAAGGCTTTGTTCTCAATCAGGTAAAACACCAAACATGATGAGAGAGAAGCATATTTAAGTTAACAAATTGTGGAATTTTGATAGGAAAGCCATATTGCCCCAAGGACTGAGTTATTTGAAAGCAGGTTAAGACCAAAGTATCCTGGATTCTGAACAAAACCCATCTATTAGTTGTCATAGTAGTTAATCTGAATCCACATTTGTATAAATCAGTCCAGGCATTTTCACAAATGTACTCTCTATCCACATTGAATTGGAATTTGGAAATGTTGGATTTGTAGAGTGAGGAAAAGCTGAAAACCCAAAGATCCCCACCCCCCTTGGAGCGAGGTGAGAACCAAGAACAAACTAAACCCATTAGCCTGGAGTGCAGGCGTATTTTGGGTGAGAGCGCTGAAGAACCCTTCGTATGTTATAAGGTGCCATCTTGGATTAGGAAATGGGCAGAGGGTTGGAGTGAGTCAAAAAAGAGTCTAAGGGAGAGGGACACAGATTGAAAGAGGAAGGAGTGGGGGGTCCCAGCCCTCTACTCATTGTGCTTCCAAGATGGTGGCTTATAAAAGCGATTGAACTGGCAGTGTTGCTTTTGCAGAAAAAGGCCTGCAGTGCAGACTAGTTTGGGAATTGAACTTGGGACACTTGGGAGAAAGGCAAGTTCTCTTGCCTCTACACTAATCCCTCTTCCCCAAAATTATATCCAAACTCCCTTTGTGATGTTATGAAGTACAGGTGTATGTATCTTGAGTATTAGGGACATTACTTTTTTTTAAAAAATTACATTCACATATTGAACATTATTCTTTCCCTAACAGATGATTGCATCTTACTCAAGGTTTACCAGGGGTGGGTTTTCAGACCAGATGATGTTCCTGTCATTCATTACCAAGAAGTTCATTTGCAGGTACTCACAAACCACAAAAGAAGTTTTTAATCAAGTTAAATAAATTATTTGATTATACAAAGTCGATCAATGGTTTGATCTTGCAGAGCAGAGCAAAGCTTGACACAGGACATGTAACAATAAAAGACTGAAATGATATTTTAGAACAATACTTGACACAGGAACACAACAATGATTATTACAGAAAATGCAGCAGTAGTGGTTTGATTATGTTGAAGAGTACAATCAAACCTTCCTTAACAGACTCCTTTCTTAGGTCCAAGGTTACCACCCCCTTAAAAAGACATTCATTTGAGGTCCCAGCCACATGCAAACAGTAAATAAAATAAGAACAATGGGTGACAATTAACATTGATTGTTATGATTGACAAAGCTGTGGTCCTCAGATTCAAGGAAACCCAACAGTAATGGTTTGACCATTTTTGTTTCCTCTGCAGGTTGTTGGCTTTGTTAATAACGTCCTTTCACACAGTGACTCTGCCATCCTATTATTTCCTCTGGAAAGTGAATGCCACTGCAGCCTTGAGGTAAAAACAACAAAACAGGCATTTAGCTGAACAAGGTGTACTCATTGAATCCTCCATGTGATTTTTGTTAGAGTAAAGTTTTTAGGAAAATTCTTGGTTTTTAAGTATCCTACATGTAGCTGTGATACATTCATCAATAAATTATTCAAGATCTGTTGTTTTTCACTCAACTTTTATGTAAATTAATATTTCACAAATTGGATGAGCTGTGATAGCTAACAATTGAAGGGCCTGGTGGAAAAAGGGCATAAGTGATGATTTGAGGTTAAAATCAAAATTGCTCCTATTTAGCTGAACATTAGTACACAGGCTGGTTTTCATGTGAGGAACACTGTTGCACACTTAATATTTCTTGACCTGAGATCTAAAATTTGAAGAATTAGCGTATTACTTTTGTGTCAGTTTCAAGCAAAAGTAATACGCTAATTGTTGGAATTGAAGCTCTCAGGTCAAGAAATAAATGCACAGCAATTTTTCTTACACAAAAACGAGCCTGTGTACCAATGTTCAGCTAATTGGCGCCAATTTAGATTTTCTAACTATAATCATCACTTACACCCTTTTTCCACCGGGCCCTTCAATTGAGGAGCTGTGAGCATGGCCATCTTATGTTGAATTTTAGGCCGTCTCATTTTTTTGCTCCAAACTGCTTCAATTTTTGCATGGAACCTTCAGTTCAGTCAAAGAACGCTGCTCAGTGTTTTTTCTTCTGATTTGCGTATTGTTCACAAGGAAACTCTTACAACATGTGATGGATGCGTGGCCATCCACTGCTCCCATCTCGCTCACTCTACTTGGCGCAAATCGGAGGAAAAAAACTTTGGACAGTGTCCTTTGACTAAACTGGAGGTCCCATGCAGTTTGGAGCAAAAAATAAAGGGGCCTAAAATTTGACATAAGGTGGTTAGGCTCTCAGCCCTTCAATTATTCCTTATACATGTAAGAAGAAAAGTAGGGTGATTTCCCAGGGGGGGGGGACTACTCCCATCTATAGCCTATACAGGTATGTGCCACTATGAAGGGTGTGGTTTTCAAGCAGTTTGGTCTGGGATATGGTATAGAAATCAGGGAGTTTTGGTCTAGAATAGGTATCAATTACCTGGGAAACTGGAAAGTAGTGTGGCAAATTTAGACCAAAATAGGGTTTGAAAAACTCGGAAATAAATATGAATTTGATCATGGCAACTTTGTTAATGGACAGATGGTTTTCCATTGAAAACACTATGTGGCTATATTGGACAGAAGATTATTGGAAGATAGCTAGTCTAGGATAGGGTTGGGATTTTTGGCATCTAGTCAAGAGTAGGGTTGCAAAATGGAGGTGAAAGTGGTCTGGTATAGGTTAAGGGCTTCAGAGTCCCAGCAGCACACCCCCACCCAAAAATTTTCTGAGTACCCCCCAGGGGGTAATTTGCTGATAACCTGAGTGCGGTGTACCAATAAGAAAGCTAGAAATTCAATAAGGAAGATTGATAATTTAATAACTCATTTTATTCTGTACTAACTATATTCTTAAATTACACCACAGCTCATCAAATGCCTTGTGTTGATGCTGGATAGAGTGGTGACACCCCTGGATCAACTGCCTAGTGATTCACTCTCTAATAATGTGTTGAACAGGTGAGTTTGTTTTCATTATTTAAAAAGTTGAGTATTCACTGCTGTCACTATCCTGTACAAGGCAAATTTGCATCTATCTTAAAAATTCCTCTTGTGGGAGCACAGCGGTGTAGCAGTTGGCACGTTGGACTTCAGATCTGAAGGTCGGTGGTTTGACGCCCAGTCCCTGCCATCGTGTTGTTTCCTTAGACAAGATACTTTACCCCATATTGTCTCCCTCCACCCAGGTGTATAAAATGGGTGCCAGTGACATACTGATGGGGGGCAACCCTGCGATGGAGTAGCATCCCGTCCAGGGGGGAGTAGCAATACTCTCAGTTGCTTTATGCTGGGTATCCTGTGATGGACAAGCATCCCATGCAGGGGGAGTAGCAATACTCTCAGTTGCTTTATGCTGGGTATCCTGTGATGGACTAGCATCCCATTCAGGGGGAGTAGCAATACTCTCAGTTGCTTTATGCTATGGAAACCGGGATGCCTGACTACGACTTAGTCCTTTTTTTATCCGTTAAAAAATTCTTCAGGGTACAAGGGCAAGTCTGTCCTGAGTGACTTTATCCTTATTGCTGAAAAGCTCAAGCTTTTTCACAAAGAAAGAGTTCCTTTTCAGGATTGTTTAGGTTGATGAAACTGTTAGATATCCCAGTGCAAAGTTTGGGCTCCGGGCAAGATAATCCGGGGTAACTTTTAACCTTTTTGCTGAAAAGCCTGCCTTTTGCCCGAGGAAAGCTTCCTTTTTGAGCTTTGTTTAGGTTGATGAAACTGCTAGATATCCCGGTGAAATTTGTGGGATCTGGCCAAGACAATCCTGAGTGACTTTTACCCTTTTATTAACCTCTAGGGATTTCTGCAGGCTTGAAGCATTTTTCGCGTTTTGGTGCTCGCCCTAATTTTTGCACAGCCAAAAAGCAAAAATTGCCTCAGCCCCCAAAAAACCTACAGAAACCAATGCTATGTAGGCTACCCTTTTATTTTTGAAAAGCTTCCCTTTTTGCACCAAAACGTGCACTGCGGTAGCAGTCTACTAGTATCCTCTTCCGGGTGAATGCTCCCGGTCCCCAGTTGCATAAACTGGATTGATTGACAATCTTGTAGCCCACTTGCAGCCTGTGAGTTAGTTGGTAATTATGAAGAACTGCGATAGAATTTATCGACTATTTAATAAGAGCTTTTCATGTTTATACGATTATTTTACAGTAAAATATATCTGTCGGTAACCTGTTGGTAGCTTGTCGGTGTCTTGTCGGTCAATTTTTGGCCGACAGTTGACCGACAGTTGGCCGACAGTCGGTGGAGGGGAGTTCTCCTTCACAATCACCAGTTAGTTTACCCCTGGTTACAGTCAACTCCCAGCATTGCAGGCACCTTAGTGGCTCACAAGCGCTCCAATATTACCAACAAATAAATTTTTTAAAATTAAAACATCTTTCTGACAAAGGAATCTCTTGATGAACTCATGGTTCTTTTCAATTATACAGCCACAGTTTGATGTTGTTGCGACAGGGTGTGTTTCTGTTGGCAACCTTATGTCTCAACGATCGTCTGTTTGTGGAGCATCGGGTTGACGTGGAACATCAGTACATCAATGTTTTGAGCAGTGTTAACAGACTTTACAAGAGAATCACTGGTCTTATTTCAGAGGCAGAAGGTGAGAACAAAATGTTTTTTTTTTTTGTATCAATGAACAGCATGAAAACTTAAACTCAGCAACAGCTTTGCCAGAAATTGAAACCTGCTCATCCTGGAGACATGCACGCCTATGAAAAGTCTCCAGGCCACACAAAGGATGCCCAAACACCCTTCCGAATAAAAACTAAACCTGTCAAATGTATTTGTCATGTATTACTATTTACTCAAATATTCTATGATTATGTCTCACTTAACCCTTAAAGCACCACATGCATATTCTCCTTACTGTTTTCCAAATATTTCCTATGTTACTAGTTGGGAGAAATTGATTAAACATCAGTTTTCCATAATTTTCCATCGATCCACGAATATTTGATCCCGCGAAAATAAACTCGCGCCAAAAAAATTATCCGCGAAAATACTCCATGTATTTAGGTTACTGAACTTCAGTCAAATTGGCTCACCAAAAATATTACCACCTTCTTCTTTACAACGGAAACATAACGAGAAGTCTCTGGTTATTAAATCAGACGAGACCATCTCCTGTCGAAGAGCGAACGATAGTTGACTGCCTGTTCAGCTCCCAGCCTTTCTGTATCTCTGAGTTCTAAACGACAGCTAACGCAATGAATACAATAAATAAGAGATGTAAGTCTGAAATAGCGAAACACAAAAGATCGGCAATCCGCGAAGTTAAACTCCCGCGAAAATTTCATGTTTCTCGGCACCTTGCTCACTTTAGTGTGTAATACTATCTGAACCCTTGTAGTCACAAGTTCACCATCCAAATTCTCCACTGCATGGCTTCAATTTGTAGAACTTAGCTTTGGAGAACTTGGTTTTAACTCGTTACTCTTCTCCTGTTCATACTCAAGACTTGAAACCAGTGTATTTTCAAAATGCGATGTTTTCCTTTCAATTTCAGTTCTTGCTGTTCAAGACCTTGTTGATTTTGAGCACGTGGATGGGATCGAGTGGTCACAGGAGTCCGAAGATGAAATCGATGAAACTGTTGAAGGAATGGATGTTGAAGACTGAAGAATTTTGACACATGGAAGGATAAAAAGAAATGTTAGTTGTTACCCCTCACACGTTGACGGTGTGGTCCCCCTCAGAACTATCGTGTGCTAAACTAAAATCCAGCTTGAGGTCAACTATGTAACATTTGTAGATACCCGAAATCCAAGAAACTCTGAGTCCTAGAGACATTTAAGTCATTACCATGTCTGTAGCTTACATAGCAGGTAGTTCTTTGTAAGACATGGGAAAGGACAAGAAAAAGAGCAGAAACCAAGTTCGAGCCCTTCATCGACGAAGGGCTGGCGCTCGAAACGCCAGCTTTTAAGTTTCTCACGGTGGCTAATTTATCTTAGCAACTCAGTTGTTAAATCCAGATTTTTGTGTCTCACTCTTCCACAGTTTCTTCAAACACTAACCCTTTTTAAACAAAAACATAGCGAAGGGGTGTTGTCTAACGTATAAGGAGGCGCTCTTTTTAGTTCCTTAAACGAAGATAAATGGAGGGGAAGGAGCGTGATCCCAGGACACGAGGTTTGGTGTTGTCGTTCGTTCTCTTTAAACCTCACCTCATCTTTTTTTTTCTTGTCATGTGTTCCTGTCTTTTTATTCTCTGCTTGTACTTTTCAAATAGTCGAACGTTTGCAACATGGTCTGCGATGTATAAGAATATGGTAACGTATATTTTGTGACTTTTTTGGATGAAAAGAGAGAAACTCGGCTTAGGTCACGGATGTAAATGCTTTTTTTATATATTATCACCCTACAAAAGAAATAGAACTAAAACTAAAAGTACTTGTAGATAATAAAACGTGTTTGAGTTTTCAGTGTGGTACATCCATTCTCTGCTCCTCCTTACCAGTCTCACGCATTTGTACCAATTTTTCATGCCCGACTCACAAATAGGGGCCATTAGACCTAACGTGAACCCCTTGAAAGTGTGTCAATAATCAATCCATTTTCATCCATCCATCAATCCATGGATGTTTGAAGTGTGTGGTCACGGTTCTTTGCTTGGCTTTGACGACAGCGTATCTTTTGACAATGAATAAAACATTGGACACGCGTAAAACGCAGACTGCAAAATACCTGCTGTCTTCAATTCAAATCATTGAATTAACAACATGTTTTTTTTTGTAATTTGGTTTTTTTTTTGCAACAACACAATACAGTACTTAGGATACATTACGTACAGTCACTTAACTTACAAAAAGCGTTACAGTACTTACAATACATTACTTACAGTAACTTACTTACAATACACGTTACAGTACTTACAATATATTACTTACAATAGCTTGATTACTGTACACGTTACGTAAAAATTAAATACAAAGCAAATAGTTGTTAACAACATGATGTGGCGTGACTTGCGTGACACCCAGAGAACGTCTGCACGGGTACATACCCTGTCTGCATAGGAGGTAAGGGGGTGGGTGACACAAGAAAGAAATGAAAAATCGAAAATCATTCCAGTTGCTAAATACTGTGTTTATCAAGAATTGACAAAAAAATGTTTTGTAAACAATCCCAGGGACATAACAGTCACGTTGTCTTTTCCACGGACATTGCAAAGCACTCTGGGTAAGTTCCATTTTGTTGGCGGTTGAAGTTTCGAGTTGTGTATATTCTTGCCATGTGCTGTTAAAGATGAGTTTTCTTCGCTTTTCTACCGCCATTTTCCGAGAGCCTCTGTCATTTCGACAAGTCCTTTTGGCTCGCCTGGTAGTTGGCCATGGATTTGCCACTCAAAAAGCAAAACCTACGAAAGTGGTAGTTCCAAAGCACCCTCCTAATTCCTTCATGATGTTTGCCAGCGAGAACCGCGCTAGCGTAGTGGAGGAATACCCGGAGAAAACACCGCGAGAAATCATGACAATTTTGTCCGTCAAGTGGAAGGCAATGTCCGAAGACCAAAAGAGTCCGTACAAGAATGCTTACGCTGAAAAAATGAAGATTTACAACGCACCTCTGGCTAAGCTGCCGAAGAAACCCCCGGGAGTGTTTGGTTTGTTTGTAAAGGAGAAATATCCCACAGTTGAGGCTCGCAAACCGGGAGCTGAGGCTCCAGAAATTATGAGCGAGTTATCCAGCGAATGGAACAGTCTTACAGACGTAGAGAAAGAGCAATGGATGCAAAAACGAGAGAGCTTGTTACAGCAGTACAAAGAGCAAGTTATGAGCTTCGGGAAAGGAATGAGCGCAGAAGAACGAGCCTTCCTTGAGGAGAAACAAGGCGCTAGGATGCAACAACTCGAGAAAGAACAGCGCAAACTGTTAGGGTACCCTAAGAGACCACCGTCGTCTTTCATTCTTTTCATGCAGAAGAACGCAGATGGTTTGGAAGATGTTCCTGCAATTGAGCGCACAAAAATGCTGGGTAAGAAATGGAGAGAGATGTCCACCGAGGAGAAAGAGGAGTTCTTTGAAGAAAACCGTAAAGCACGTGAAAGATACAAAGAGGATGTGGCTGAGTGGATGGAAAAGAACTCGCAAGCTTTATAAACAGAACTAGTTTTTTAAATGTTGTGTGTCAAGTGACGAGATTGACTCCCTCAGTGAGAAGCGGCGGGGGGGGGGGGGGGAGGTTAATCAAAAACTAGGAAGGGGTGGTGAGGGAGTGTTTGTCCAATTAAGTTAAACAAGGCTTTGATGGTAGTTTCTCGTGTAACCTATTTTCTTTTTATACAAAAGGAAATTTGGCTAAACTACAGAATATAGGTCCATTTATCTGCGTGCCACCAAATAACGGTGGTACCCATTGCGATAAGCCAACAATGTGAGGTAATGAGTAGCACTCGTGTAATGAAAGTAGAAGTAATAATAGACCAGATTCTGTAATCATTTGGGAACTTGCTCCATCAGAGACTTAACTGTTAATTACAGTCAAAGCATCCTTGTGACCTCTCTTGTGAGCGAACAGCTCCAGTTACGACAAGCGTTGGACACCCCAGTATGGACAGAAGTAAATAATAGCCACAATGGGCAACAGATTGAATGTCAGTTTGAGTGTGAAATGTCAACTGACTTTTTAAGGTGGCTCCCTATAGTTTTATGACTGCGTGCGCTGATGTTGCAAGCTGTAGTAATCTGCGTGCGCTCACATGAGATTTTCCTGACATTTTATGACATCAGCATAGGCAAAAAAAGCAAAGTTATAGTCAAAATATTCAGCGCGTTCCGCTTATTATTTGGGAATGATTTTCATTAATTGGGAACGGATTGCGTTATTGGAATCAAAATTTCACTTTCAAATTGAATATTGTATTGTTACAAAGGTAGCCTTGTTCCAAATAAGGAATGCTGATTGGTTTAATGTTGACATGAGGCGAATGTTCACATGCAAGTAGCGGACTCTTGGCGGCTTGACCTATCTGACTTGATTTGTGTTCGCTCAACAAAATATTAATTGAAAATACTTGTAAATGTGAAGAAGCAGTCTGTTGCTATAAAACCGTGAAGAATAACTTCTTAAAAACAAGTCTGCTGTAATTGCACAAGAAATGTTCTGGAAAATTGAGAAAAATTCCCTGTAATGTCAAACCGATTGAAACCAACAGCCGCCAACGGTTTTGTATTTCGCGTGAGAACTTTTGGTTTTTGTAAGTAACAACCCAATCAACATTCGTTATTTAAAATGAGTCTACCATTGGAAGATTTCAATCTTCAATTTGAAAATGGAATTTTGATTCCAATAATGCAATCCGTTCCCCAGTAATGAAAATCATTCCTAAAAAATGAGCGTAACGCGCTGAGTATTTTTACTTTAACTGTGAATTTTCTCGCGTTTCCTTCAGTGAATTTTTTAAAATTTTGCACATGTTGAGATACTAACGCTACCTTCCACATGCTACTTTTTGAAAAAATTCTGTCAGAGCAATTCAGTTTAATGGTTAAAAATAAATCATGAGATATCGGTGAAACCGTCTGAACGACCCTATATTTTTTCCCCTGCAAAATGTTAGTAAAAATCGTTTTCACATTGGAAAGTTTAAAAAAAAATTCACTGAGGGAAAATCAAAATATTAAAGAATAAAGATAAATTAATGTAAATATCCGTCATTCTTTTGACGTTTTGTTGCCATGACAACAGCCTATGCCTAAGAAGCAAAAACTGGAAAATAAGGGTAATTTTGTTGGTAACCTTACTAGCAAAACTCAGGAACAAAGATTGCAAGACAACAGAATTATGGTTTCTTTTGTAAACCTTGCCAGTTTGAATACTCACTTATGTAGAAACTCTGGGGAGCCACCTTAATTCAGTCAAGATTTGAGATTGCCTGGGATTGAGATTGCAGAAGTCAACTGGGGTGAGTTGCATAAAACTTAATGTCCAGCGCAACTGCTAACGTCAGACGTTAAAATAGTGACTTTGACTGTAGTGAAGGTCTAATGTTAGAAGTTACTCTGGATGTTAAGTTTTACGCAACTTGCCTCGTATTTTTGCTGAAATTTTCTTGACATTGATTTCCAGTACCAACACTGCATCATACTGTGCTGTAGATGATGTACAGCTAATTCTTTCTGATGCACTTTGACTCTATTTCCAAAGAGTGGTCAAACTAGTTTTACTTGTATTATAATTACTTGTATTTATAAAAAGTAATTCCTGTCATATTGGTGAACCCCTGTACCCCCCGCCCTCATACTAACGTGAAAAAAAGGTGCTTTAATATAAGTTAGAATCAGAGATTGTTTCATGTTACAACAAGTTGTTATAATTTCAAAGGAAACCTAGCCAAACTTGAAAAACAATTGTGAACGGGCTGTAATACCATTACTTATTCTCAGCAATGCCATCATGATTGAGTTCCTTGTCATCAGTGATGATTCTAAAGATGTCAAAATTGTTGTGAAATTTGATGATATAGTGCCATATTTTTAAATTGGCCATGTAGGGTCAATAAAGCTTATAAGATAAGCTTCTAAATTCTTTAGTTTGGTTTTGGTGACATTCAAGTTCATGACAATAGCCTTTTTTCTTGTTAGTCTCTAAGTCTAGAATACTTATATATCATAACAATAATTGTTAGGATGTAAGTAATAATTATTATAGTTATGATATGAATCTAACTTTTGTCATAAATTTTGATGTAAAATACCACATAAATTTTCCAAATTTCACTTGATAAATATTTTAGTTATAATAATTATTATAAGTACCGGTATATCTATCCCTGTGTGTAAAGTTTAAAGATATTAAATTGGAATAAAGTTGTTTTAATAATAACTTTACCAGGGTTAGCTCTATCATCAGTTTATTGTCTTAGGAGACTGCTTTGCCACACTTTCTGTAGATTGAGGCAAAAGGGAGTACCTGAATACTCCACCGTTGGGGGAAATTCAGAGCCTGGTTACACCACAGATTCCTGACCACTTTGCACGCGTTTTTAGCTCCCATAGCTCCCCTCCACATGGAGAAGATTCCTGAGCTCAACTTGTGGGGAAGTCTAGGTCCTGGGGGGGGGGGGGGGTACTCGGAAAGGTTTTGGTTACCAGACCACTTTCAGGTCCTTTTTGCTTTGCAGCCCTTTTCTAGACTAGGTGCCAAAAATCCCTGCCCTATCCCAGACTAGCTATTTTCCAGCTATCTATCAGAAATATAACCACAAAGTGCTTTTAATGGAAAACCATCTCTCGATCAACAAAGTTGTCACAATTTCATTTAGATTTTATATTTATATTTTTATAAGTTTTTCAAACCCATTTTGGATTAAATTTTTCACACCACCTATTAGTTTCCTGGTAATTGTTAACCTATTCTAGACCAAAACTTCCTGATTTCTATACCCTATCCCAGAACAAACTGCTTGAAAACCATCCCCTTGACAGCAGCACATACCTATATAGGTTGTATATGGCAGTACCCCCTCCCTGATCTTGCCCACTAATTAGATGCACCCCAACAAGTGCTGAGTAAGAGAATATTAAATTTTCTTTCCTGTTTTTAGAGCTTAGGGAAAGGGGGCGCTACTATTAAGGATGGAGACCTAAATTTGGAGTACAAGTTCTGCATCAATGGCACTTGAAAAGCAAAAATAAACATCAAATTAAATGCGGAAGCTAGGCAGTTTGAGAAATCCATGATGTCGTTGTTGGCTAAATGCAAAATTGCACCAAACTACAACCAGACCCTCAATTAGTCGAGATTTGATTACCACGTGTGCGGAATCTCGGCTTGTTGATCGCGCTGTGAGCACTTTCCCATTTTTGCTCGATTTCCCCACCTTTTCTTCTTTTCCTTTCCATTTTGCTTTCTTCCGATCCAGCTCAAGGGGCCCTGGGAACGAGAAATCCAAGATGGCGGCTCTTGCAGGAAGATCTCGTTCGAAGCTGGACAAGAGCTATTTCCTCGCACTGCGAAGTGCATTAAAAAGTCTTAGAGCCCTGAGTAGAACGAGACATACAAAATGTACAGTTGAAGTTGAGGTTGGGAGCCAGTGAGTATCGGAATGATTATGTTGTCTTAAAAAAATTAATGCATTTTGCACGTGGCTACTCCAATGAATCCACTCGACCTCAACTGATAAGTACAGACGTTTTTGTAATTACCGTTAACTCTTTTTTACCTCTCTGCCACAGAACTATGAAATTCTCAACGGGAAAGATGGCCAGATTAGCAGATGGGGCCATTGTTGCCGAGGTAAACATGACCTATGTAAAATTAACAGTTTAATGTGCTTTTTGTTACCTGGTTGTAGGTCATTCATCTGTGATTGGTGTAAGCTCTGGTTACAAGCTTCCACCCACCAAAGCCTTATGAAGTTGTATGGGCCCAGGACTTATAACTGGGCTTTATGCATCAGTCAATTCCAGCTGCACCCATCCCCCTCCCCCCCACCCCCCCGGGCAACTGCAGGGCATTTGCGTGCCTTGCCAGTCCTGGGGGTGGGGCATTAGCAAATTTGGCACGGCCCGGGGGTGGGGCATTTGCCTACCCCCGGGCTTTTGACACACACGTGGTTTCCGACTCCTCCAAACATGGAGGATTTTATCACAAAATAAGGACCAGCAGTTCCTCGTAGATTGGATCGTCCATTAAGGAATGGACAAGCTTGTGGAGGTTTTCTCGATTTTATGCATTTCTTCATTGCTTATGAAGGCACAACTATCACTTTATATAGTGAGATCGGGAATGATCAACGTGAATCGACATACGCATGCTTCTTTGAACAAGGATTTAAGCAAAATTTGGTTGCGATGATTCTTAAACTATTACGATCGATTATTGAATCCTAAACATGTGTATAGGGATCGTCGTTTTATACTTTTGCATATTATTAAAATATTCCCAACAGACTTTTATAATGTCAAGATTTTTGTTTACTAGTGAACTGTTGGAAACAAAACAGGAAAGTAACAATCAACTTCATGTAGTATTGTTGTCTGTGAAGTATTAATATATCATCGCTTAACATTTATACTAACTTTCTTATTACGTTAAATATCGGATAGTTCCATTACAAACAATAGAAGACTGAGAGGCAGGCGTACAGAAATGAAAAATTACACATAAAAAATGCTGAAAGTGGCATTATTGTGCAATGAATGAAAACTGCTGCAGCAGTGTTGATTGGGGACGTACGATCCCGGGGGCGGGGCATTTGCCCTCTTCCTTAGTCCCCACCATGGGGCATTTGGCAGCTAAAGTGTCCCCACCCCCAGGAATTTGCCATCCAAGAGAAAAAAAATGCTAATGCCCAGGGGTTAGCCCGGGGGGGGGGGGGCATGGGCGCAGTTGGAGTTGGAATTGACTGATGCATTATACCATTTGAGACTCCTTGAGGGTCAATCCCCAGTTTCCTGATGAATGATACCGTATTCTAAACCAAAACTCTCTGAATTCTATATCCTATCCCAGACTAAACTGGAAGTAACTACAAAATACAGGGCCATTTTGAAGGCATTTAGATTTGGTGGCTCATTTGGCTCATCAGTGGATAAAAAGAACAAGAAATGAATTATTTGAGCGCTAAGTGTTGGATGTATATAAGTGGTGGCTCGTTTGAGCAGAAAAGGCAAATGAGGCAGCTTGTTTGAAGATGTGTGTAAGTGGCACTGCATTCTGTAGTTTAGCCTAGCGTAAAGGCCATATCCTTTTTAAAACGTTTGCATACTTTTCTGTATGACACACATAATTTTTTTTAATGTTGAATTTCAAGGCGTTTTTTTATTCTAAAGGAAAAAGCTTTGATCAGCTGGCCTATGACTTTTGTTTCAGTGTGGAGATAATGCAACTTTAGTTACTGCTGTGAGTGAGGAGGAGACTAACGCTGTCAAAGGGTTGCACCTGCCACTTGTGGTAAGTTTACTGGAGTGTAGATCAATGTCTTTGTAACAAACACCTCTCTTAGATGGGGAGGGGGGAGCCAAAATTTTAGAAGCAAAGTATGAAGCTAAACTGGAATTTCTTGAGGGAAGGGGTGGGGGGCAAAATAAAAAGCCTTGCATGGGGTGAGTGTGGATACATACATTTACACACGAATTCTGAGTAGCCAGAAAGGCTAATATCTCTGTGCAACAAAAAAAGTGAAAACAAAGAGAGAGAGAGAAAAAAGAAACTTACTTACTTTACAAATATCTAAAATAATTACCTAAAATTTTGCACTGTTCATTGAAAAGAAACTGTTTCCAAAAGATGTTTAAAACTAGTTAAAGAACATTCTCTTCTGATATTATCTGGTAGTGAGTTCCATAATTTCACCGCATAATATTTGAAAGAGTGCAGGCCGTACGAGGTAGTTGCTGGTTTTGGTAATGATAGTATGCAGTGCCTTTGAGATTGTTGATAGACGGTTGTAGATATTTCCTGGAACAACACATTTTATCTCCATTCACACGAGTAAGTGTATGCAACAACTGAAAATGATTGTGAAAGTGCACTACTTTCAGGTGATGCTAGTATTAAGCTGTGATGTAATTAAGCTATTATTAAGCTGATGTTTTTCACTTGAACCTGTGGGTGAAATCCTGTGGTGTGACCATAATTTTATTAATAAGTGACTAAATGGTTTTGTACAAAACCCTTGCTGTGTCAAGTTTTCTGAAAATTTTTTGTTACAATATCTGTAGTTTCAGTTGTCCAATAAATATTACTAGTTGCATCATGACTTCCACTGGATTTGTTGCTATTTTGCATCCACAGGTTGATTATAAAGAAAAGGCAGCAGCCGTTGGTCAGTTTCCAAGGAGTTTCCAAAGAAGAGATATCGGAATAACAGATCGAGAAATCCTCATCAGCAGACGTATTGGTATGTAAATCGTAACAACAGTTAAAAAAATAGTAACTTAAGGGAGCTTAAAATCAATGTGTAGTTCCTGAAAAAAACCATATGGAAGGTCATTGGAAATACCTGAGGGGGAGGGGGCCTTAAAAGCCAAAATTTTAAAGCAAACTACCCTTATGAAGCTAAACTGGAATTTCTTGGGGGAGGTGGGTACAAAACAAAAAACCTTGCGCGGTGGGAGTATTGATATTTTCTGGAACTACACAATCTGGTCCTTGATCTAGGGCTGCATTGGTTAGTAAATCTTTATTAATTTATTTTAATTTGTCATTTGGTTGTTTCAGACAGATCACTGAGGTCTTTGTTTCCCAAAGGTTATTCGTGTAATACTCAGGTATGAACTGAGGTCTAATGAAAAACCTTTATTGAAGTATTATTAAAGCATAGAGTGAAGACTTTTTACCCTTGACTCGCAGTATTGTCACAGGATTATTTTTTGTTTAAGGGTGACTTCAAAGTTGTTTATTCTTATCTCAAAGGTTTGAAATAATCAAATTATTGAGGAACACTGATGATTATAATGAGACTAACTTTTTGTGAGAGGTTTCATTTCACTAGCCAAAATAAATTTTCACTAGCCAGACAGTTTTTGCATAATCTGATACTGTGTTCAATATGTCTAATTTTTAGCCAAGTTAAGTACTGTAAACATGCCTCTCTGTAATCTCTGTCAAGAGTGAAGAACTTGAATGTTGACTATTCTTTCCAATGGTTAAAGATCCTCACACGAATGCAAAGTATTATGTGCCTTCAGGGCAAATTCCCAGTTGCGATGTAGCTCACCCCTCTCTTTTCCGTTTCGGTCAGATCATGACGAATCACTCGAACAGTTAACCTATTTTGAGCATGTCATTGTACGGAGAAACGTTGGGAAGACAAGGCTAACATTGTACAAACTTTGTAAGGTACGGAGAAACGCGAAAAAGATAAGACTGATACAGCACTCAACTCATGCACTGAAAAATGTCTACAAGAGAAGACTAGTAAATTATAAGCATATCTAAGTGTGGGGAGGAATGGAGAAACATCAAGAAGTCATATCAAACACGTTGGTTGCTAATGCACTGCAGTATAGGGAGAAATGCTACCAACATACCAAGATACAGAGACTAATGAAATACTCAACTACTAACTGAGGGAGAAACGTTATTGAACAAAATAAATTACAATACAATAAATTATGGAGAAACGTAAATGAGACAACTAAAATTGCACTAACATATGGATAAACATTGTGAAGACAAGACTAATACTGTATGAACATTTTAATGTACAGAGAAATGCTAAGCAGTGTCAACTTATCGTACGAATGTGCTAACACACTGAAAACCTTAGAAAGACTAGAACAATGTCGTGTGAATGTGCTAACGTACAAAGAAATGCTGAGAAGGCTAGACTAATAAATAGACGAACCTACTTACGTACGGGGAAATGTTGTGAAGACGTTACATAGAGAGAAACGCTGGGAAGAGAAACTTTTGTACGTACGTAGCAATTAATGGAAAAAAGTCCATAACAGAACACTAAAGAATTGTCTGAACCTACCTGAAGATGTGGTGAAACGTTCTGAAGACAGCTAATTTTGTTTGAACATAGAAATACAGAGAAAACGTTGCCATCTGAGACAAGAATTAGTAGGGAAAAACGTTGAGAGGACAAAACAAGTATCATATGAGCATAATGATTATGATATCCTTCTACGGGATAAGTTTCAGTTTCTGCTCACTCAATTTGCCTTTGGGATCTGATGGTGAGAAGTAATATTTAGTTTGGGTTTTCATATGGTGCTTTAGTGCTTTGAAATTTTCACTAGCCAAAATGGCTAGTGAAAGTGCAAAACTTACTAGCCAAAACGGAGTTCCTACTAGTCTGTGACTAGTTGGCTACCGTTAGTCACGAGCCCTGTAAATGCAATGATTCCCAATAACAATAGGACAATTTTTAATAAATACACTGTATAGTCAGGCTTGCTTGTTTGCAGTCCATGAATTATTAGATATAATTTGACATTCCACTCTCCCTTAGCTATGCCATTTCCGTAACATTTAGGGAGCGTTTTGTGACTTAACAGGTAGTTGGTAGTTTGTGGGCTGCGGATGGACTCCAGGATCCTGATATTACTGCAATGAATGGGGGTGAGTATTAATAACACTGAAGACAGGTTAAAATTAAGAAGTTATTGGAGAATATTGCCTCGGCTTTATTTTTAAAGGAATCAATGAGTCCATCATTTAGTAAGCCAGTCAGTCAGTCAGTCAGTCAGTCAGTCAGCCAGCCAGCCAGCCAGCCAGTCAGTCAGTCAGTCAGTCAGTCAGTCAGTCAGTCAGTCAGTCAGTCAGTCAGTCAGTCAGTCAGTCAGTCAGTCAGTCAGTCAGTCAGTCAGTCACTCAGTCAGTCAGTCACTCAGTCAGTCAGTCAGACATACAGTAGCACTACAAAGCTAGTCAGTCAATCTCTTAGTAAGTCAGTCTCTGTAGACTTACTTAGTCAAAGGAGGTGGACAATAAGCACAGTGTGTCAGTCACACCATAAGCATAGACAGGCAGTCCATTAAGTTGACGGTCAGAAAACAAATTAGTTATGCAGTCAGCCATCAGTCAGTAGCTCAGTGAGTCAGACAGTCAGTAAATCCTATAGACAAATGTTCAGAAAGTCAATGAGGTAGATGGTTGACCTCAGTCCCACTGTCTGTCAATTTATTTCTCAGCCTCTGCAGCACTTGCTGTTTCTGATATTCCATGGCATGGTCCTGTTGGTGAGTCAAACATTTTTGTGACAAATCTTTGAACCTAGATGTGGTATTCTATTCCTGCTGATAATTAATGTTTGTTAAATATTTCTGGTGTTAGGCGTGGTAAGAGTTGGAGAAGTGGATGGAGAATTTGTCGTCAATCCAACATGGACACAGCTTATGACCAGCAGCTTGAACCTTGTTGTTGCCTGCAGTGAAAAGAAAGTTGGTAAAGTACACAAACACCCTTTGTGTAGTAAAAAACAATGAGGTGTGGTCTTACTGGGTAAACTTTGCTGAAGCAAGTGTTAACATCTTGCATTTTGGAATTCATGTGATAAAGAAACATATCATAACCAGAAACAGCATGTCAAATTTTTTAAAGAGCCAAGTTTGAAAAGAAATGGGCCCAAACTTTGCTTTGAACCATAAACAATTTCAAACAAGTTGTTTGTCCAAAATGTTTTTCGTTTCCCAAGCATAACAGATAACTGAAATGCAATCTTGGCTGCAAGTCTAAAGAGAAAAATACTCATACATGTGTTGGCTCCCCATTTTTATTTATTTCAGTCATGGTAGAAGCATTTGCTAGTGAAGTGACTTCAGAGAGATTCTGCGAAGCACTCAGATTTGCCTTTAGAGAGGTGTGTCTACTATGGCATTTTTATTTAATAATTGCTTGTCAAAGTACAACAGCACGACATTACTGGTTCAGTGTGTATTTATTGTGTTGTGAGGGTGGAGGGTAATGGGTTTGTGAGTCATTTATTGACATTTAAGTGTTACCCTTAATCAGACAAAGATGACGTCAGAATTTTAATCAATAATAAACAATTGACTTGCATTGTTTGTGGTCATGTTATAGTGCCAACCAATTATCCAGGCCTTACGTGAATTACAGAGACTAGCTGGAACTGTTAAGAGGTCATTCAGAGTGCTTGCCACTCCTGTTGAGGTACTAGAGGCAGTAAAAAGGTAATTTGAAATGATCTTGCTCTTTCTCCCACTTTTCACTATTTCACAAAATAAAAATTTCATTTCATTTTCTCCCGGTTTTGTCTCTCTTCTTCTCCGGTTCCCAATCCTTTTTTTGTCATTCTGGTGTCTCTGTTACTCCGTATTGTCTCAATC
The DNA here is from genome assembly GCA_964017195.1 of Siderastrea radians. NCBI lineage: Eukaryota > Metazoa > Cnidaria > Anthozoa > Scleractinia > Rhizangiidae > Siderastrea > Siderastrea radians. The sequence goes on along the minus strand of OZ024892.1, from coordinate 47,373,488 downwards.
TCTACCCTGGTGTATGAATGGGTGCTGCCGAAGAAAAGGCTGGAGGGGTATCCCTGCAAGGAATTAGCATTGGATTCCTATCCAGTGGGAAGTAGGGGTACTCATTGTCTCTTCACGTGAAGCAACAAGGAGAACCCAATTCTTGCTGTATTTGAATGTATCAAAATGTCTTCATTTTGACAAAATAATATCCAGGGTACCTGAAGGAAATGTTTAGTCTGCACTCCAGCACCTATTCTTTGATAGGCAGTGATATTTTGTCCATCCCTAGAGTAAATACATTGTACAACATCTTATGGCCTTCAGTTTTTTTAGTTACTTAGTACCCAAATGTTGGAATGCACTCGTCCATAATTACAGGACCACTGTAGAGTTTAATCTATTCCATAAATTAATTTGTCTTATGACAGTATTCTTAGGAATCCTTTTAATTTATTTTGTATCTTTGTTTAGCTATTAGTTTTGCTCGAAGATATTAGCATTTCCATGCTACTCTTAAATTCGAGTATAAATAAAGTTTATGTCATGTTTATGTTATGTTATGCTACAGAAACCAGGTGTAAGCTCTGGCAGGGTGGGCCATGTAGGCCTGGCCCCAGTTGTTCAAAAGTTGGATAGCGCTATCCACCGGATAAATCTCTATCCAGTGGACAACGCGATTGGTTTCCCTAGTACTTATCCACTGGATAGTGATTTATCCGGTGGATAGCGCTATCCAACTTTTGAACAACTTGGGCCTGGAGTGCGGCTTTACCTTTACCTTAAACCTAATTCTTAATTTATGGTCTTTTCTAATGTTGATTCCCAATAATGATCAAAATATGACATCAACACATCATTTTAAGGTTGGTGCAAGAGGGGTGTAAGTGGCAATCTTAGCCAAAACAAGTGATGCATGAAATGGAGGTATTTTTCTGAAATTGATTGAAATTCAATAGTCAATCACAGTTAACTTCATTTGCTGTTTTCTTTTCTACAGTTTTCTAGTTGATCGACTGGATGAAGTATTTTCAAACTTCAGTTACTCAAAGGTGTGGCACTAACATGTCATTGTATGTCATTGTATGTCATTGTATGTCATAAAGTTTTGTTGTCGGATTCTATTTAAATATATTGTACTCTCCTGTAGATTGTAATAAAATTATTATATTGTTAGTAACATATCATTCAATTTCACTTCCAACTGGCAGTGTGAACTGGGGTACAGTATAAAAGTTGTAGCTTGACATACAGCCTGTTTTATTTGTCATCTACAATATAATACAAACCTGACATACTTTTGATTCATGACCACAGCAATTTTTCCAAGAAAATTTGCTGTGAATGTCATTGTTCAATACACAGACTTCAGTTTCTGAACCTAAAACCTATCAAAGCGTTAATCACTTAATTAAACAGTCTTGGTTATTTCTTGATAAGATTTGTATGTTTGCGTAAATTTGTAGTTTTGGACACTGCAGTTTTCAGTCTTCTATGTTGCTCTATACAAGTTGAAAGTAGGATCTGAGCCCGTGGCCATTGTGATGGCATTGAAACACTACTCCTCTACCATTTGAGCTGTGAAGTCATGACAATGGAATCTGGTCTTATTCACAAGTTCTGTTATTTTAGTGAAATGGTGACTATATCATGAGGAAAAGTGTGCAAAAATATATTCATATCAACTTCCTTCAACAATTTTTAATTAATAAGGAAAATGTTGAAAACATTTTAACAGTTCTTTAAATGTTGTCGAATCGTGTTAAAATACTGAATGGGTACTGAAGCAAAATTAAATTAAAACCTACTGAAGTTTGTTTCAACATGCACTTTCAATGTTTGTTGTATGTTGAAAGACTTGTTCAAACTACATCTCGCCATTTGGTTCATCTAAATGTCATTCAGTGAATGTCGAAGCAAATATTGGGCCTTACACACACCCTGTACCTGTTTTCTTTATGGACCAGTCTTTGAGTTTCATACTATTTTTTTTTCTTCAGCAAGAACGTGATAGGGAAATGTTTGCAATTAGGGATGCATGCTTTCCTGCCATTCAAGGTAAATGATATAAATGTCAAAATTTAACTTGTTAGAGTATTCAGACTTAAAGTTTAGAGAAAATGACATTGGTCGTAATCATGAGTGTTTAATGACCGCTGCACTACCTTAGTCCGGAGAGGCCAAATGTAGATCACCGTTAGATTGAATTAATTTATTTGTTTATTATGATCAACAGGGCAGTTTCCAGATGTTTCTGTGCAGCTGATAGAGGATGCAATACTTGCAGTAACTAAATCAGTTTTTAGAAGAAACATTCTGGAAAAAGCTCAAAGGTAATAAGGGTGTCAAAACTTGCAACATGTTTTGGCTTCATCCCTCACTAGTGATGTTTTTGTCAGACATCAAATTCAACAACTTCATTTTTTTGTTCAGTAGTACAAGTGTTGTACAGTGCCTTTAAAAATGCAGTGAAAAATACTCTGATCTCAAACAGATACCATGGAGTCCTGTTATTTTGAACCTCCTGGGGACCAGGGAACCGGTTCGAGATAAGGGGGGTTAGAGAAAATGAAGATGGTGTACTAAATCGGTACTAATAAAATGTCAATACACTGTATCACATGTAATTTTCTTGCATTTGTTAGCAGCTAACAGTTTTTTCAATATCTACCACTCTGTCGTAGGTTGTCATAAGAGTAACGAAGATTAAAATGTCCACACTAACACAGTTCATAAGTTGTCTGAAGTTTGAAAACAAGGCATCTCTTGATTTGCCTTGCTAAGTTTCCTGGGAGGGGGGGGTACTCAATAAAGTTCTATACAGGGAGGCTCTGCCCGGACGTTTAAACCCTTCCCCTTTAATATGCTAATTTTTACTAAAATGGCACCCCTTTTATGTACCTAGAGAAAAATTGCACCCCTTTCTTATACCTCAAGGATAAGCCAAAGCAATAGAATTTCCTATAATCTCCACATTTATCCCGGGCTTTCAGTCATTCTGGTTCAGTTGCTCAAAGGGTGCAAGCTTTTATGTGTTTTGCATTGTCACTTCTGTCAAAAACTGGCACCCTTCCATCAGTCCATCAGTACTTCACCTCAGCCACCATCTCTTCCACTTTGCAGTCAATTTTGTGACCCTTTCGTGTACTAAAATGACAATGTTTCCTACTCTTTAGTATACTGCGAGCTTGAAAAAGGCACCCCTTTTGGGTGCAGCCTCCCCACATAACCCACTGTAGGGAGTACCCTCCCGGGCTATGTTTATTACTTTAACTTTAATAAGTTTTCGGTAAAAAAAAATACGAGGACTGTTGTATTAAAACTGTGGAAAACCTCAAACAGGATTTGGCAATCCCTTACAAGATTGACAAGAACAACTAAAAAAGCTACGGTCCCCAGTTTTGAGATGTGCTCCTCTCTTCGCTGTTCATTGGAAATATCAGGGGTAAAGATATGGGAAAATTTTCTCTGGGGGAAGCAGATTTGGCTCGAGTTAACGTGGTGTAACGTGGGGAAGCAGATTTGGTTCGAGTTAACGTGTGATATTCGAGATAATCGGGGTAAAATAACAGTGTTACATTGAAGCACATGCTGGGTTTCGAGAAAAGGAGAGTCTAATTTTAATCGCAGATAAGCCTGGAGGTTTGCTTTGCTTTTGTTTTGTCAGATGTGACGGACGTCCGTTTGATGCTCTTCGACCCATTCATTGCGAGGTGGACTTGTTTAAGACCCTTCATGGTTCGGCTTTATTTCAAAGAGGAGAGACACAGGTTAGCGTTACACACATGCACTGCAGAAATACCATGGATAACTTTTATCATCATGCTAACAGCTAATTAAGTTTAGCCCCAGAATTTAATTTTTGCTGAACAATTTCTTTATGTGATTCTTTGAATGTCTAATCTCAAACGGAATGTGAATTTTGCCAGGGAACGTTTCTTACCTTTTGGGCACAACGTGAAATACATCAACATTTTTTTGATCTCCTCTGTGTTGTCTCCTTAGTTAACCACCAAAACTAATCTTGCTTTCTTTAAGTGGCAGACCCGACTTCACGTAAAAATATAACTACCGAAAGTTTTATTGTGAGCAAGTTTCTTTTCCTTGATGCATGAAAATAAAGAGTCGAGCACTCTTATTTTAAACTATAGGAGCAGAGAAAGGTCAAGGTCAGTCGCTAGCACTGGTACACTGCATTTTTCGCTTATGTCTTGGTATCAAAACCACATATCTGGAGAAAAACGTGGCTGAGTGATCGAAGCTGCCATAAGACAAAACAATCCTTTTTATAAGCCACAATTCAAATCAGATTTGTCCATCAGTTGAGGTGTGAAAAGGGTTTTTTTAAGGCTAACTTCAGCTCACTAAGCTTTTTGATCTACTCTGTGTTGTCTCCTTAGTTAGCCACCAAAACTAATCTTGCTTTCTCAGGGCTTGAAATAACGGCCGGTCAACGGACAATGTCCGGTCAAAAATAGGTTTTGTCCGGTCAAATCCTTGGATGGCCGGACAATTTGTCCGGTCGTTTACGCTTGTAAAGAAAAATTCAATGCGGATCTTCAGGTTTTAAATTTTTATAGGTTCAACATTATTGGCGTTTGTGAATAAAAAGGGGAAAAGACAGAGATACTACCAGACCAAGAACTTTTAAAAAATGATTCATAATAGTGGTTGTAAAATTTCCGGTGGTTGCAAATCTTCGCTTTGTCGTTCATCAAGCCGTCACCGCAAATTAGCGGGTCTTCCGGAGTAGCGTGTGTAGCAGTATGAATTACTATATTCTTATAATATATAGTCCGCTTGGATTTTGTAAACGTGACGTGAGAAGCATAACAATGCCTCTCAGATTCTCGGGCAACACTCAGCGAGAACACCCTTAGCCACCTGATAAGAGTCAAAATGGAAGGTCCCCCTTTTCAAGGTTACGACACTACACCAGCCATTCACTTGTGGGTAACGAGCGCCACTCGCCCTCCGAACCAAAGCAAGAGGAAATCGTACAAGGCCCGAGAGTTTGCGAAAAGGGGAATGGTCTTGATTGATTGTTCTTCAACTGAAGAAGATTCCGATTCAGATAATGAGGACGAATTAGAAGACAGAGCAATAGATTTAATAAAAGACACAGGAGTGGATCAGTAGGCTCCCGAACATTGTATATATTTTTGGCGTTGATATGTTTTTGTTTCACTTAAAACCACAACAAAGTGCTTTCATTTCCTTAATTGCACAACGTTGATGTAATTCCAGTAATTCCAAATGGCCAAATAGTCATCCATAAAAGTTGTGATTCATATCGTCTCTAAAAACGCTGAAACGGAACAAATCATTCATCACTTCCGGCACGCCCCTGATAAATACTTGGTTACCAAGCTTTTTGGTGATTATTGGATTCACGGGCATTACTTCGCAAGGCAATGTTTTCCTCAGGCAGTATAGACTTGAAATTGACAACGAGTAGCAAAATTAGGTTGCCATTCAAGTATTCCAAATGAAAAAAGAGAGTTGCCTGTTGGTATCATTTCCCCGACCCCTTTTAATAAGATATAGTACTGAAACATTTCAAGATTCAAGCTTATTCATTCTAAGCTTACTTTGTAGCAAATCAGTGGATATGGATTCTACTTGTAAGAGTTTCTTGTTGTATATTCACATCAGTTAGCTTGTATTATTATGAGGATCAACTAGATCGCAGGCTTCAATTTCATCAACTTCATAGCTTTAGTAGGTATTAAAATTTAACGGTATAGAAGACATAGAACTGAAGCGATAGATGCATGCACAAATGTAATATTGATTTTGCCGAACGTTGTGGCTGTACCATGCATTCCACTTTTCCTGCAATGAGTTCGAGGCTCCATGTACAATAAAGGCTTAGAAAATGTACTTGTTTGATATGTAAACATCATGCTGCAGGGGGAGGGGGGAATTTTGTAGAGATATGGCGTAATGGAGATTTGTCCGGCCAAAAATGGGTGGTGTCCGAGCAAAAATAGGTTTGACCGGACAACTTGACCGGCGCCAGCCGGGAAATTATTTCAAGCCCTGCTTTCTATAAGTGGCAGACCCGACTTCACATAAAAATTTAACTACCGAAAGTTTTATTGTGAGCAAGTTTCTTTTCCTTGATACATGAAAATAAAGAGTCGAGCACTCTTATTTTAAACTATAGGAGCAGAGAAAGGTCAAGGTCAGTCGCTAGCACTGGTACATTGCATTTTTCGCTTATGTCTTGGTATCAAAACCACATATCTGGAGAAAAACGTGGCTGAGTGATCCAAGCTGCCATAAGACAAAACAATCCTTTTTATAAGCCACGATTCAAATCAGATTTGTCCATCAGTTGAGGTGTGAAAAGGGTTTTTTTTAAGGCTAACTTCAGCTCACTAAGCTTTTGACTTTTTTGTAACACAGAAGGCTCCGGCTATCTTGAACCCGGGATATCTCGAATCCCCCACGGCTATCTTGAACCCGGGATATCTCGAATCCCCTATGGCTATCTTGAACCCGGGATATCTCGAATTCAGGATGGTGTTGTGAAATTATTTACTCTAGGCTACCTGGAACTCCCGCCTCCTCCCGACAATTTTGTGTTTCTCTTGCGTGGTTGAAATAGCAGGACTGTAGTTTGTTATCCTTTCTTTATTTCCATATCTGTAATATCTGTAAACATCTTAAGACGGAATCCATTAGGAAACTGAGTAATTTTAATTTTCAGTGGACAAAAATCTTGTACCAGAATAATTTAAAGCATATCGTATTCTTCTTTACATTTTTTGAGAGCTATGGATGTAATTTGGTATCTGTAATAACCCGAAAGACAATTTCTCATGGGAGCCCGAGAAAATAAATTTTAAATTTCACAAAATGAAATCTTACGCATAAAAATTTATCTATTTTACCTGTGTTTACACAATTCCTGTGAAATTTTAATTTTAATTTCACGGGCTCCCATAAGAAATTGTCTTTGGTGTTATTACAGATAACTAATTACGTCTATAGCTCTTAAAAAGTATAAAAAGGAATGCGATACACTTTAAATTATTCTGGTACAAGATTTTTGTCCACTGATTACTCAATTTCCTGATGGATTCCATCTTAATCTTTTCTAAGGTGTTCTGTACAGCAACAATTGGATCTCTTCGTTCAGCAAAACAGTCTGATGCCGCAACAGAGGGAGTGGGGTAAGAGTTATTCTTTGGCAATTTTAATGGTTCCTTTTACTCCCAGTTTACTACCCTTGATTGTGGTTTTGCTCGAAGTAAGATATGAATTTTGGCATTGTGGTGTTAAAAATACAAAAGCGACCTGAACTAGAAACAGGAGTTAGGGTTTTAAAAATTGAGTGATCCACCTTTGGTATTTTGGTAATATTCTTTCTTTTTGACGCTTGTTCTCCCTTTCTTGTTTTCAACCTTTAACAGCGATGGAAGAGAAAAACCATTTATACTCCATTATGAGGTACGTTTTTGTGCTTTGTCGATACTTATTAACTACACGTAAAGCAATGTTATAAGCCAATTTGTAGTTTCGTTGTCTAACAGACTAGTAAAGTTTCGTCATTATCATAGCTTACAGTTGACTTCTGTAACTCGAACTTCCCGCTAACTTTTAGACAATTCTGTACCTTATTTCGTAGTGACGATAGCAGTTGTTCCACCGAAACGTGTCTAAAAGATTTTTAAATGTTGTGTTTTCTCAGACTTGTAATTCAATTAGTAATATCCAGAGTTGCCATTAATGGCTTTCGCCTCATAGATGTTCCATTATATCTGTTCACTTTTTTTTTTAGTTTCCTCCATTTTGCGTAAATGAAACAGGCCGGGTTGGCGGATTCAATCGACGAGAGGTTGGTCACGGTGAGGATTCAGTTGAGTGGGGTGGGGCTGCAACGTACATTTTCCAACGATACGATACATATATCGATACAAGGGCGACGATACGATACAGGATACGATACATTACTGTGCGCGACAAAACTAGTCACTTAGACTGCTTTCAAATAGGTCATTTCCATAATAACAAATTTAACATAGTAACGACACAACATAAAAACGCCTTACAAGGGCTAAAATGCAGAGCTTGGGCAAGGAACACTAAAGGTAGTGATTTCACAGATTAATGTTAATTGATGTAGCATATTTTATTGTATCGTAATATCGCGATATCTTGTTCAAATCTCGATATTCGTATCGTGGGAAAGAATATCGCGGTTCACCGATGCATCGGTGTATCGTTGTAGCCGTATGTGTTAGTCGCACCATTTTATACAAGGCAATTTTCACACCAAGTTAAAACCATATGTAAACGAAAATATGCTGAAACATTTTTCAATCGATTTAGGAAACCTCGCAGAAAAAGCGCTAGAACCAGTTGTTCCAAAGGATTATCCATTTGCCATAAGACTTACTTCACAAGTACTAGAATCAAATGGTAAGTGAATAATAGAATAAACGTTTTATTTTTATTGAAAATCACCGGCGGTTTACACAGGCGATTTAAACTCGTGCATAAAATCGCTGTTAAAATCGCACTGATCAAAAATGCCTATGTAAAGGGTCCTTAAAGGACCGTTAAACGGACTATGACATGATGATTTGGCTGGCGTTTTGTGAAAGCTGTACTAAACCTTTAACCACTAACCCTTTAAGCACTAACAGTGACGAAAATGAAATTTCTCTTTACATTATTACCTCTTGTTCAAACATACACTGAAGTGATGAGAATAAAGAAAGTGGTCAGCAAGGATGAGATGTCTTGATATTTAGACAAATTCTCCTTAGTAGTTCCACAAGAAATGTATGGAGAACAGTAAGGAGAATATGCATTTTTATCTCGGGGCTTAAAGGGTTAAATGCTTCTAGAACACCAAGAGGTATGTCAAGTGAGTACTCGCAACAAGGGCAAACCATAATGAGTTTTCATTGATTTAAACAAGACTCAACCGCAGAACTTTAAAACGTTTTCCTAACGTTTTCAAGCTGTAATCCATTTCCGTCCTGGCCATCTGTGGGCATAGACACTTAGTAATTGTTTCACTGTACCAGTGTGGTGCCTTTGAATCAAACTGGACCATTATTTCAAGGTTTTCATTAGTGTGAGTGTGACTTAATAACATAATTTTTTAATGAATGTACCACATCGTTTTTAAAGAAACGAATCACATCTACAGACATCAATATGACTAGTAGTTACACCCCCATCAGTTCATCAAATGTCTGTAAATTTTTGATTTTAATTCTCTTGAAACTTCGTAAGACCATAGTTGCTCGAAGGACTGGTTATGAAACCTTGCAAGTTTCAAAGGACATAACAAAGGTGCTACAATTTATGTTGCAAGTACCACGACCGTGCACAACCTTTTGTTTTACGTTCGCAAACTATGGCAGCTGAGTAACTTAACAGAGACACTTTTATTGGTTGGTTGCTCATGCAAAATTCAAAACCTACTGTTGTTTATGCACGGTCAAGGCTAAAAACGGTAACAAAAACATAAAACAAAGGACTTTGCTGAGCTTCATAACCAGATTCTTTTATTAACTATGTAAGACTCAGTGCAAAAGAAAAGCTGCTTTTCCAGTCCTGATATTGTTTTTTCTAACGCTTCAGTTTAATTTTAAGCTGTTTGTATTTATGGCTGGCATTTTGGATAAGGCATTGCTAATTAATTTGCTTGTGTTTACAGGTTCATCGTCTATAGCAACTGCTTGTGCAGGAAGCTTAGCGTTGTTGGACGCAGGTATTACTTCCTTCAATCGTTAAACACACAGAATAGTGTCGATTGTTCCAAGACTACCTTGGATTTTTTCTGGACTTTAAAAAGCGATCTGGCTAGAAAAATCATCGACAATGCTGGGAAGATCACCACAAAATTACTGATCAAATCTTTTAACTTGTATATGGACCAAGACACATCAGTCAGTGAATTTTGAAATGTTTGCGGGTGTTTGTATGGTGGTACAGAAATATTGAAAACTGAAGAACATGAAAAAAAAAAGGAAAAAAATTGAAACTGTCTTTGGCATATCTTTGCCTCTATGTAAGGACGTATTAACAAATGCCAATGTTTTGCCGGTGTCGCTTATAGTTTGGTGTTCTTTGCAGTCGTATTAAGGTGGACTTTTTCATTTTAAGCAGTAGTTTCCGATTTCATTTCATGTAGAGCGGTTTTCAATTGAGGGTCGAAAGCAATTTACATTTGATTTGGTTTTTCTTCTTTGTACTTTTTGGTTGGTGTGGAAAAACCTCGTGTCACTTTGCCGGCCAGTAAGAACTAAAACCATAACCAATGGCATCACATCTTTTAGTCAGCTCAACTGCCAGTCACATGTCTTTGCTTCAAGTTCTGATTGGTTGACTGCGTTGTAAGTGTCTGTTGTGGTTGACAGGAGTGGTTAGCTTTGAACGTATTGTCCTATTACAGGGATACCAATCAGTCGACCTGTAGGAGGGGTTGCCTGTGGAGTAGTAACCAGCAGCGATGCAGAGGACCCGGATAAACCAGATATTGAGCAGTATCGACTGATGACTGATATTCTGGTAAGCTTCACCTTGCCGCTTGATCGTGACGTTCAACCGAGATTCATCAGAGATTGTTAACTCTCTGTTAACCTGAAAGGCCAGGACTCAACTGTCCGCCTTAGTGAGCTGTCCATCATCTTAGAGTGAGGGTATGTCTTAATATGTAAGGTGCCAATCATCTTGGAGGAAGATAAAGTAAAGGACCGAAGTATGGCAGGGACTGAAATTTCTTACATGTCCGTTTTAATGAAGTGCCCATCTGGGGAAGTGTCTGTCTTAAGGAGGTGTCTCTTTTAGCGAAGTTTTTATCTTTGAGGTTTTTGCTTTTTTATCCGGCAATCAGAATGAGTAGATCAAGCACCTGTTGTAGATGTCTAAGTAGAGTTCCGTTCAACGTAGAGTTCCATGGAGTGTTGTATAAGGTAATTCTTAGTAAATACACTTTATTGACAGGGTATTGAGGACTTTATGGGTGATATGGACTTCAAACTCGCTGGAAGCAGAGAAGGAATAACTGCCTTGCAGGTAGGCCGGGATAGGAAACCGTTATTTTCCAAATTAACTCCGCCACATCCGTGCCTTTGCAGTGGATGGGTCAGACAGAGATTTGGAAATGTCGCTTTCTAAGGATGAATCAAAACTAAATAACCTAGAGAAAATCTGGAGGAACACGAGAAAGAAGTTGTGTGCACTATGGATTACCATCGACCAGTGTCAGTGGCTCCATGGTTCAAGTGGTAGAAAGTTAACATCAGTATTGCAAAGGACATGGGTTCACATACCTTTGAAGACTGAACTTTGCGTGTGTACCCTGTTGACGCACAGATGACGCCAAAACGTGGTAAGAACAAAGAAGTACGCCACAAGCGCGGGCGAGTAGCGTGACTGATGTTCTTGTTCTGACTACGTTTTGACGTCCTCTGTGCGTTATTACAGTACACACGCACAGCCAAGTGGAATATATTTGTTTTATACATTGTTTTGATATTGGTTGTCCCGCACAAAATTAGAAATGTTTTTAAAAATCTTCCTACCGACGATTTGTACGTGGAGAACTGTGCGGCTCACAATATTTACGTCTTTCGCGCGTCTGTAATTTAATCACAAACTCTCCTAGACGAATCAAAACAAGCTTTTCACTCTGTCCATTGTTTCTTTGCTCCTCTTAAGACGGGTCAGAGGGGAAGATTTAGACCCAGGGAGCTCGGATTCTCAAAACTCCTGATAACGGAATTACCGGACATGTTTAGTCGCCCGTTACAAGTCTGAGATTTGAAAGTTTTGGTTGTTTCTCAAATGTTTTCAATGATAACATGTCTGTTTTCTAAAGGCAAATTCAAAAATTTGGTTCCTTGAGAATCCTGGAATTATTGTGAGGCCTTGATAATAGCTTCTTCAGTTCGAAGACGACAGAGAACTCCCGGGTCTGAAACTTTGAAGTTCGGAAGACTTTCAAGGAACGTTCCTCTGGGCCACGTTGTCTATACATAATAGACGTGCTTTTGGGTTAAGTGACAACTTCATTAAGATGCCTTTGTTTTGCCGTGACAGGCTGACTTCAAGATTCCAGGACTTCCCCTACATATTGTGGAAGAAGCAGTACAGAAAGCGACAGGTACTTATGGCTACCCAGGGAGGGTAGGGTAGGGAAGACGTTTATGACGAGTACACTTTCATGAACGGCTCACTTGTCCTCGCGCGGTTCCTTACACATTCAGAGTTTCGGCAAGGTTCAAAGCGTGTCATTGTCTTGTTATTATTTCTTGCAATACACAGGTTCCCATACGAACCTAAACAAATAACAACTCACCGTGAGCTTGCTTTTCGCTCAGTGGTTAAAGCATCTGAATCGTGTGCGGACGGTTATGGGTTTGACTCCCATCGGAGAATTGTAAAAACTGAATATATGAAAGATGTTATTCATCGTGGTTTGAAATGATAGCTTAGTTAAACGTTGTCTCACGATTTAGTCACTTTTTTTGTTGGTCCGCTGTGGTACTCATCGGAATTCTGAGGGAACAGCGTGTAGGCAGAACAATGAGGACAACCTCGTTCCCAGGATGTTTCATTTCCCCACCCTGGGAACGAGGTTGTAATGAGGGTCAAAATACACCAATCACAAACAACCACGGTGCTTTTTATTATGACACACAGCCAGTCGACGTCATTGCCTGATGAAGACCAGCAGATAGCAGTTGAAACGTCGCGATACACATCAAAGTGACTAAATCGCGGCACAAACGATTAACTATATTCTCAAACTGGATACAATTTCCTGTAAAGCGCTTTTATTTCCATTTTTGTTTGTTTGCTTCTATTTGCAGAGGATCGGATGAAAGTTTTGGATGTTATTGAAGAATGCCAAAGCGAGCCCAGAGAAACCCCCAAAGAAAACACGCCAGCCTTAGGTAATTTAAACACTTTCAACCACGAGAGAGCTGATATTCAAAACTGAAATATGAATAGCACCACAGGAACGTGCTTCTGAAGAGCGTTCATTTGAAAATAAAAAAAATAGAGCTTCGTTTGAAGGTACTGCTCAGTAGCTCTCATTTGAATGGACACACTTTAGGATTTCATCCACAGACTCAAAAGTTAGAACCACCTTGTACAGCATAATAAACAGCACCATAGGAAAGTACTGCTCAGTAGCTTTCATTTGAATGGTCACACTGTAGGATTTCATCCACAGACTCAAAAGTTAGAATCACCTTGTACAGCATAATAAACAGCACCATAGGAAAGTACTGCTCAGTAGCTTTCATTTGAATGGTCACACTGTAGGATTTCATCCACAGACTCAAAAGTTAGAATCACCTTGTACAGCATAATAAACAGCACTACAGGAAAGTACTGCTCAGTAGCTTTCATCTGAATGGTCACACTTTAGGATTTCATCCACAGACTGAAAAGTTAGAATCACCTTGTACAGCATAATAAACAGCAACACAGGAAAGTACTGCGTAGTAGCTTTCATTTAAATGGTCACACTTTAGGATTTCGCCCGCAGACTCAACAATTAATACCACGTTTTACAGCATACTAAACACTGGTACTATCGGAAAGTACTGCTCAATAGCTTTCATCTAAATGGTCTGGGTCGTAGGGTAACCGAAATGGGTCGGAGTCGAATGGGTCGTAGGGTAGCCTGCGCTGATTTTTGATGCGTGTACCCCGATTTATTAGTAAGATTATTTGTCTTGTGACTGACTCCATTTCTTTTCTCATCTAGCAAACGTATTTGTCCCTCAAGCGAAAAGCAAAAAGCTGCTGGGAGCTGGAGGTTTGACGATCAGAAATCTACAGGAAGAGACAGGTTAGAGTTTCCTATTCTCAGCTCCTGTTTATTAGGTAACATACGGTGAAGATGACGAGCTTCGTGTTGAGAAATCGGCAAATATGCTTGTGCGCTTCATTAGATTAGTAGAGTTCCAAACGCAATGCAATCATATCTTCCAATCACATCAATCGTAAGTAACGCAACGTAGAGCAAAAACTTGCAAATGGCGAAAAAGCTCGGGGAAAACGTTTAACCACTGCTGATTGTGCTATTAGAGCTCGGGACAAGAACACGAGTCACCGAGAACTAACGCAAGTTAAAACTCTCGCTTTGGTTTTACGTGAAACTCTCGTGCGCTCTTGAAAAATCCGTCTCTGGTCAAATGTTTATTCAGGGAGTCGGTTAGAGTTGAAACTGTCGCTATTGTTTGGACGCTAATTATCATGCGCTCTCGCTGAATCTCCTACGCTCGCAACGTGTTTAAGCCCATGTCACCTCACACCGGCTCTCGTTTTGTCGCTGTCAGTATGAAAATGAGGAGTGGTGGATTTTGAGCCTGTATACCAAGTTGCCCGGGTCGTTGAACCAATTACAGTGCTAAGTAAAGATAGAACAAACGTTAGCAAATGAGAACTATGTTAACACAGCTAAATCCTGTTTGAATCCTTTTTTCAACTAAATACTCTATTTAGTGTTCGACTGAGAGCTGATTCAAAGGTTATTCACAGGGATGGTCGCTTTCCACGAGTCGTCCTTCGTTTCAATCCTGATTGAAACGGGATTTCAAAAGACGTTCGCCTTAGAGAAGTGGTCACTTATAAGGAAGGTCGTTCAAAGAGATTAAAACGTATATTTTGTCAACTGGTGTTTTGCATTTAGGCGCAACCATAAGTCGAATTGAAGAGGAGCAGTTCCAAGTGTTTGCTCCAAACTCTCAAGTTCTTCAGGAAACAGTGGAAAAGATCAGTGAACTTACAAGAGAAGAGGTATCGTGTCGTCGAATTCATTAAGGTCCTCTAGGTTAAGATGTGTCTAAAGTATTGTTGCGACATTCTCTAAAATTTCGCTGATAAGCCCTGGTATAACCGAAATGATGTTTTGTTGCCAGGTTGGGCTTATGTGAGGAGGAGAAAAGGAGGGGGGGGGGGGCTTAAAACCGGGATTTTTCGGTATAAGCCTATTGTCGATACAATACTTAGTATTCATCTTAACCCTTTTAGCCCCATCATCACTATAGAAATTCCCTTTGCTGTTCTCCATACATTTGGTAACCTTGTGAACGAGCGCTGAGCGCTAGCGCTTGTTTTTCACTCCCCATTACCCGTCTTTCATTAAGCATCTTAATCCGAGAAAGCGAGTGGCTGAGGACGAACGAAAATTTTACCAAAGTGTGAAAACTCTATTTAGTTTGTGGGTAACCATTAAGCGCTAGCGAAAAAATCGAGAAAAAAAATGCTATGGCCTTTTACCGTAATCTTAGTAAGTAATCAAGGATCAGTTGTTAGAGCAGTTTTCAACTGAGTATCAAACCATAACCAAAGTTATTTAGTGATCAAACACAGCAGATACAAACTACATAATGAACCAATCAGAAATCAAAGCAAATACTTGTAAAGAGCGTCAAGCGTAGGAAAATGTGTGCGAACAAAACACGATTGGTTTTTGGTTTTACCTCTGAGAGGTTGAGAAATTGGCACGACATTTTTTAACCAATCACAACGTAGGAAAGCAAAACCAAAGCAAATGCAAAGTGCTTTCGACTTAAAGTCTTCAGTTTACTTCTAACAATAATCTGGTGTTGTTAGGACTGGACAGAGTGCCTTGAGGTTGGAGAGAAATACACCGCAGACATTGTTGATGTGAGGTCAGTCACACAGTTGTTTAATGGCTCATCAGCTGCTGTTGGTTCCGCAGGATTAGCTTCAACTTTAACTTCATTTTCTTAGCTTGTAAATTATCAGTCAAGCCTGTATTGAGCAGCCCTGGATATACATAGTGGTCTGTTAAAAAAGACACTCACAACTCTCCCTTATTCACTGTAAATTTGTCCTCGGTGAGCGGTAAGCTCTATTAAGTGGTCGCGGTCGCCTTCTAAAAAGTGCAAACGAGTTATAGTTATTGGCTCCACCTATACTAAACGATCACTTCGCAATGGATACCTTACTACTATGGTCATTTTGGTAGACAAATCGAATCACCCAAAAATGTAAAAAAGGCTTCGTGGCCAAATCTTCTTGGGTGGATCTTCCTTTACAACAAATTCTTCATTTGTTGATTTTCTTTTAAACCAGGCCAACCTAGGGAGAGAGGCTCTGTGAGAGTCACGTGTCTTGCCAAAGAGCACCGAGAAAACATGAGTTTACTAGTGTTCTCCATGTCCCTCACTGACGTTTGTTCTATTTTTGCCAGGGATTATGGTGTAATGGTGGAACTGTTACCCAACACGCCCTCTGTACTTCTACACGTCTCAGAAATGGCTCACATGAAGGTAAGAAATACTCTAAGTTGCTGGCTTCTGAATGAATAGTAATGGTTTGGTTAATTTGAAATTAACTGACTCTTTACTGGTCTCTCCAAGTCGTGTCGGCCCCTGTTAACCCTTTACTTCATCTTCGTCTGAGATGGACACCTCTTCAAGGCAGATAAGATGAATTGCACCCTTCTGTGTATCAGTCGTTCACTTGATCTTCCTTTGGCGTCTTTCCCCAGTCTCACTCGTCCATTTCACGCTTGCTCCAGACCTTTCGCTCGATGACCGCGCGTTTCCACGGATCAACGCAAAAAATACGACAGTTTTGCAGTCTACCCTTTTTGGGTCTGTCTTCTGCGTCTGTACGTTGTTCTTGAAGAGCCGAAATATTAAAACCAAATGAAATTGTGCTCTCAATTTGACTTGAGAGCACAATTTCATTTGTTTTCATTTAATCCAAGTCCCCATTTCACTTATCAGGTATTCATTTGTCACTTTATTGTGGACACATTTGAGCCTGCAGATGGGAGGGACATGTGTTGCATTTGAAACTAGTTGTATGGCCTCGCTCACCACGAGTCCTCCATAGCTCAGTGGTTAGCGCATCCAACCGGCACCTGGAAAGTCATGGGTTGGACTCCCGTTGGGAGGACTCAGAATTTTTTTCCTGAGTATTTGACTTGAGAGCACAATTTCATTTGTTTTTATTTAATCCAAGTCGTCATTTCACTTAACACGTTATTGTAGCTGAAATGTTGTTGCTCTGAGTACCAGAAGCGTTTCCTTCGCATCCTTCGGCCCACGACTGCTCCACAAGGCGTCAATTTTGTGTGTCTGTACGTTTGTTCTTGAAGGGCAAAAACACTGTTACTCTGGATGCCAGAGGCATTTTTTGCGCAACCCTACGGCTGACAACTGTTCCAAGAGAGCACGTGAGAGAACCTCTTATAAAATATATTCCTGTACCTTTATCTCTTTTCAAGTCCCGGTCCCCACTTTTCTAGGTAGCCTTTTTCCCTCACTGATATTCTCCGTGAATGTGATTAAAACGTTCTTATTCTTTCACATTCTTCAGGTTTTTAATCCGAAAGAATTAGAAATGAAAGTGGGCGATAAAGTAGATGTCAAATACCTTGGAAAAGACGAACGCACCGGAAGAGTTGAGATTTCACGAAAAGCTCTGTTGCCAAAACCACCGCAAACCCCAACAAAGAAGGCAAATGGAACTCCACAAAATATGTCCCCGGAGGAGTTCATCACCACTTATCTCAAGTAAATGCAAACCGGATTGCAAGCGTTCCCTGTTTTTCTTCGTGGGTCGCTCACCAGTGAAGAGAGATGAAAAGTGCGCGCGAGAGTAGAGAAATAGCCTCGCGGGAACATTACACTCGCAAGTTTTGTTTCTTGTTGGAAGAATTGTGATAGAGGAAAAAGAGGCCTCCTTGCGGAATAAGAGATGCTGGTAGAGGAAGATGTGGAATGTGGAAATGGTTTCGAGGTTTGAGATGATCTTGGCCCTGACGATGCATCTGTGCGTGTGGCAGTGATCTCTGTAGTGGTTCTGTTTTTAGCCCCGGACGCAATTAGACGCATGAAACATGTTCACCCCTGACTGTGGGAATGCAGGGGAACTCTTAGCTTCTCGCTTTCTGAGCCCTATACTCCCTTTTCCTTTAGCCGAATGGCTCAGGCCTTTGCGCTTTTGCTTTGAAAAGCTCTGCACAGTATTGCGAATTTTTCCTCTCTCTTTTTAAATCCGTCGTCTGAACTGGTTCCCGCTCCCACTTTATATTAATTTACCAGTCTTCTTTGAAATAGTTGTGCTAAACAGGAAACAGAATGTGCATTTCAAAAATTGGGCGCAATATTGCGTCCTGTGTCTCTCCCTTTGGACCGCACACGCTTGTACCTTTGGAGATTATGACCATGTACCCAGCCACACGCTAACTGGGGGCTAAAATTTACGAAGTGTCACCGTATTCCCCAGTCGAGATCCTGCTCACAGGCTAGTGACTGAGCTATCTCTCGAGGTTTTCACTTGAAATGGCATCGGAATGGACCGTGAGAAGGGAGACAATTCCGTGCGAGTGGAAAAAATTACTATGCGTAAATTTGAGGCCTTTTGGAAGAAAAAAAGAAGATTATGGACCGAAACAAGAACACTGAACTGTAGCTGATCGTTTGAATAAACTACATTGTATATTCACTTTACATGAGGAACAACAGTCAAGTGTATGCAGGCACCCCACGCCCATCTGGGCTCTCTTCCAGATTTTTTAAAATTTTATTCAAGTGGCTTAGAAGAAAAAAATATTAAATTATTATAAGGTTGTTCACCTTAAAGTCGATAATATTTAAAAATTAATTTTAAAATAACGCAATAAAGATGTGGGAGTTTGCTTTCAGTGTGGTCAGTGGTGAGCACATCAATTCCTCCCAAATTATGGACGTTTTATTTCGGATATTTTTTAACTAATAACTGGAGATTTTGGACAAAATTTCGGTCATTGTATTAAAACGTATGTAAGTATTGAAAGGTTGACCAAATGAGTAAAACTGGTAAGTTAAAATGAAACACATTTGCAATGTTTCAAGAATCGAAAAAAATAAACGTTCTTTGTAGTGTTAGTCTAGATCCTTAAACGGATATTCGGGCTTTGTTCAGTTCCTCGTTAACCGCTACGTTGGTTTAAAACACTCAACCCTTTTTTTATTACTCCCTTGTACAAGCCAGAAGGCTGTTTGACTGGTATTGGTTTCACCACAAACAATTCGGTTATTACATCGATTTTACAAGCATCCACCCCTTTGTCTCTTATGCGCAAGCACGAGAAGAAGTGGATGATGACGAAGTCCAAGGGGAGGTTCTCAGAATTTTACTTGGGGTAGTGTTTACATGATAACACTGGTGCAATGTTCATCCCGGTACACTGAAGATGAAAACTTTTTATCGCTGTAACATTAAACTTTTTCATGGAAGTGTGTTTTATTCTAGAAACAAATCATTTAAATTAAAAGGAATGCCGCGTTTACATGATACCGGTAAAAGTTTTCGTACCGGGATGAGAATTTTGACCCGGTACAGCAACCCGTGGGTGAACTCTCCCACCCGGAATGACTCGTACCGATACGAGATTTTGAATGGGTGTCATATAAACGAATACAGAACCACAGAAGGGAACCGGGATGACTTCGTAACGGAATGAAAGTCGTACCGGTATCATGTAAACAACCGCTTGTCTAAAACCCTTACCCTATACCAGATCATGTTAAGCTTGCGCGCAGAAGTCTCCTACTTCGTTTGCTGCACGCGTGAAGCAAAGGAAATAGGAAACGTCTGCGTGTAGGCTAGATCATGTTCAGCTGCATTTTTCAACCCTATTCTGCGCTTTACACCAAAAATACATTCCTTATCCTAGACTCGGAGAATGTCAATTCCTATTTTAGACTAACTTCTTCATACCACTGATTAGTTTCCTAACGACACCCTATTCTAGACCAAAACTGTCTGATTACAAAATCCTATCCCAGACTTGACTGCTTGAAAACCATACCCTTCGCAACGACACATGGACAAATAGCCTGTACAGTAGACACATGCAGGAGCATATCACAGAGATAGGTCACTGATATGTTTCTCGCACACGAAACCCTGCCTTGTTGGCCTGTTCTTTTCTACAAATGTTCCTTACTATTGCAAAGTGTTACTAATAAATCCACAGTTTTGAAATAGTTTTAATTCAGAAGCGTTTATTTTGGACCAATTTTTGTCCGCAAACAATCACATCCGTATTCTGTTGCACGCGTCCTTGTAACCAGGCGTAACTAATCGATGATCAATGACATCAATTGGTAATCAATGAGTAATCGATGGGTAATCAGTTGATTAGTCATTGATTATTGGCGATGATCAATGAGTAATCGATGACTAATCGAAGCCCAAAACTTTTGTGGCCTATCGATTACTCATCGATGACATCGATTACTCATTGATGTAATTGATTACCTATTGATGTTATTGATTACTCATCGATGACCCATCGATTACTCATCGACTATTATACTGCGCACAAAAGACACATTTCTTGCTTTCTTGTACCATTTTTTTTCATTGGTGATTTTTTTTATCTGTGTTAGACGTATTTTTCTTTATAACTGGCGTTCCTGTTGACGAAATTACACCTTCACAAAAGGAAACGAGCGGCTTCATCAACTACAAATACAAGAACCATCTGCAAAAAATGGCCCTTGAGGCCCTGTTTAAAGAAAGCAGATGCCGTCTCATGGAGTAATAGAAGAATTTGCTAAGTTGAACAACCGTGACGGGGCAACCGTCAAGGTTTGGTTCAATAATAAAAGACAACGAGATACGGGGGAACAAAATACAAATGAAAATAGGCCTTCTGACGCTTAACACATTGTAAGCTTAATTGTAAGCTTAATTGTAAGCTGGATAAAATAAAGCTGGAAACATTTGTTTACATTTAATAAGTTGTTTTTATTTTGTTCTTATTCGCCAAATACGGTTTTCAGCCACGAAATGATATCGATGAGTAATGAATGAAATCAATGGCTAATCAATGCAATCAATGACTAATCGATGCAATCGATGACTAATCGATGACCAACAATTTTGTGGTCTACCGATTAGTCATCGATTACTCATTGATCATCGGCAATAATAAATGACTAATCAACTGATTACCTATCGATTACCTATTGATTACTCATTGATTTCATTGATGTCATCGATTAGTTATGCCTGGTTGTAATTAGTGTGACCGTAGGAAACGAGAGGGACTGGGTCTACTTTGAAAAATAAAATGGCGGACGGACTAAGACGATTTACTGATCGAAGAACAAATCCCTGCGTGGAGGAATCAAGGGCTTCCATGAAGTGTTTAGATGAAAATCACTATGACAAGACTAAGTGCAAGATGTACTTTGAAGCGTATAAGGAGTGCAAGAAAGCTTGGAACGAAAGGAAAGCTGCTAGGAGAAGACAAGGCCTTCCGCCAAATGACCCAGCTGTGTAGGGTAAATATTGTTTGACCGGCGACAAATTTTGAACCTTGTTATCGTGGCGGACGGAAACAAACTGAGCAATACATTGACTGGAGATGACTGAGAGCAAAGACAGTGTGGAGTGAAAATGGAATTACGGGATTTTACTACGAGGTCAACAGGACAAGGAACTGGAAGATGGTTATATACAAAATACAAAATGTTAAAACAGAATATGGGGCTAAACGCTTTCACAACAAGATCTCTGAAAGTTTGGATAAATATCTAATGAATTTGTGACCATTTCCAAATCATTATTTTCCAGTCGTTTGAGATCATGGAAGATTACAGAAACGTGTTAAAGGGAATCATTACTTCACACTCTGATTTACTAGCTTACTGTCCGCTCCATAGTAAATGGTACAAAGAGCTTCAAGGATCTGGGGAAACTATGTATACAGTTGTAATGTACCAGTCAATTCCAAAACCACCCATGCCCGCCCCCCCCCCCCCCCCCCGGCCAAACCCCCGGGCATTTGACTTTTTTGAAAAATTTTGGTCAAATTCCCCGCTATGTTGGCAGTTTAGAGGGTCAAATGCCCCACTGGTTAGAGCTTCAAAGAGTGTCAAATCCCCCAAATCAAATCTTTGTCTTTTATGATGAAGACAGTGGATGGTAAAAATTCCCCAAAGATATCTTGATCAACCTCCGTTCCGTCATCTTCAGTGACGATCACAACCTCCCCCTCTTGTAAAAAGCCAAGTTTTTCTTTCCCTGATGCAAATAAAATTCAATGAATAATTTATAAACAATGCATGTCTTCACTTGTAATATTCTTCGCTTTTTATATGAGTCAGTGACTTATTAAAATTGTTAAAAGCTTTTTAATATTTTTCTACCTACAATAAAGAACTTATAAATATGTTCAGGCTTTCTTCAAATTGAAGGCAATGGTTTCATTACAATTACAATTGATGCTAAAAAACCCTTTTCAGGGATGCTCACTAAAGTGTATGTATGTATGTATTACCAAAATCGGCCAGAAAAGAAAAGCCGAGGTTGTTTTACGGCATGTATTTGTTTATTAAAATAATGATCCAACGATGTTTATATGTAAACAAAGACGATCACCAGAAGAAAGAGAAGTTTAACCTGCCAGATCACTTGTTGCATGCAGCATTCTGTCTCGCCATCCACGCATGAAATAAACAAATAACAGAATCGCTTACCTTTGGAAACAAGTTCTGCAAAATTTTCAGCTACTACGAATTTCTTTTTCAGCTTGTCTTCATTCCAGACTTTGAACAAAGGCATATATTTCCACAATATAAATATATAAGACGATAACAACAGAAAAACCCACGTGGAATTTACAAGAGCAATGACCTGTGAATGCGGCACACGTGCTACATGAAAGAATTGCGAAATTCTTTCGTTTCCGACCGCTGACCGATGTTTTGACACGAATGTCAAATGCCCGACCAGCCGGTGGGCCTCATTTTGGGTCAAATTCCCCTCTGTGTAGAGCTAAACTCAAGTCAAATGCCCGGGGTATGCCTAGGGGGGGGGGGGGGGGTGGTGGGGATGAGCGGTTTTGGAATTGACTGGTACATAACCACGAAATGAAACAGACAGTGGCCCCACAGAGGCCCTGTTAGGGGGTGTATGCATGTCTGTCGTCTAAAATATTTGAAAACTTCTTTTGTCACAATTTTGGGCAATTAACACCGGGGGGTCTCCAAATGTAACACAGGGGGAGCTCCAAACTTCCTGCTTCCCATGGCCTGGTTCCTGCCTCATTTTGTTTGGCTCATGCCTCTTTGTCTATATTCAGTTATAAAATGTACCAATGTACTAATGTGATATTTTCCTGTTTCTTCTGTTTCCTACCACCCTTGGAATCCCACTTACTGCCTCTCTTTTTACAACTTCCTGTACATTTCCCACCCCTTTTCTCCTGGGCTCCTGTTCCCCCAGCCCCCCCCCCCCCCCCCCACACACACACATACACTACAATGTCCATGTTGAAAATTCATTTAGTGATTTCACATAATTTCCATCACAGTCGCAATTTGATGGAGGTAGTCCTCTCATTCACCATCATTTCATTTTGTTCCTGTCACTGTTTCAACTCCATGTCAGTTGTTTGGAGTACAGCCCAACACAGCCTCACAACAGTTCCACTTTCTCAAGCCTCCTTCCACTCTAATAAAGCTACTACCATTTCCTAATCTGATTTTTTGCTCACTTCATTTATGTAAATTTAATAAACCTTATGCAGCAAGAAGTCATTTTACCCTGTTGAACCCTTGGCTATAGCAGTCACTGTCTTTCTGCTCAGGGATGGCTGAGTGAGCACAAAAATTTGCCTACCACATGGAAACATGACGTGCACTTAATGAGCCCCTACTTTAGTGACTAGTGCCTCATAGATATAACTGATTTTATCTACTGAATATAGACAAAGAGGCATGAGCCAAACAAAATGCGGCAGGAACCAGGCCATGGGAAGCAGGAAGTTTGGAGCTCCCCCTGTGTTAAGTTTGGAGCTGAAAAACCCTTTTCAGGGATGCTCAATAAAGTGTATGAAAATATGTATGTATGTATGTATCACATGTATGCCACAGTTCCATGTGGCAAGCGATTTTCCTGCTCGCTTGTGTGTTCTTTTTGCTCAACTATCCATGAGATGGCTGCTTGTAGTCTAGTACTTGAACCCAAGAAATAGGAACTGGCATGCTGCCATTGTAACAGTTTCCCAGAAATGAAAATAGTTGGACAGTTCTAGGTCTTGGGTGACAATATTTGTTCATTTCAGTTCTTTTGATAGGGTGTGGGGGGTCCAAAATTTTATGAGGTTAGCCACTCTTATTTTAACATAATATTTCACAAATAAATCAATTTTTTAATGACTAATAACTAGAGTGATTTCTAATTAATCCTTTAGCAATTTTCATTTTTTCTCTTCCTTTTCTACCACTCCGGTATTTCTTTGTGTGGGAAAGCTGAATAAATAAATAAATTAAAAATAATAATAATAATAATAATAATAATAATGATAATAATAATACTTGAGTTAATATGGGGCACAATGTGGCAAAACAGAGAAGTTCACACTAACACCATACTTTCCCCCCAACATTGCACTCTATAATTATAATTTAACTGAAGTGTTCAGCTGCTGAGCAGTCTGCAAATAGGCCAGTCCTTCTTTTGACTGGTTATCTGTTCTATCCTGACATCCTCGACCATTCAGAAACAATGTCACTGGACGCAAAGTTTTGGAGGGGCTGGGGAGGGCAAGCCCAGCCGTTCAACAACACATCAGAGAAGAACTATAAAAAAGTATGCTTTGGTCACCTTTTCCCTTCCTTCATGCATACTCTACTGTCACAAATATGCAGGCTGTAGATGGCTTGTTGGTGCGGGGGCAGGGGGAGGAGGGTACACCCTATAATGAGCTCTACAGGGAGGCTCTGCCTGAAAGGGGTGCCTTTTTTAAACTTGCAATATACTAAAGGGCAGGGTCGAAAATTGTCATTTAATTATATAAAAGGGTCACAAAATTGGCCACAAAATAGAAAAGGAGGCAGCTAAAGCAAAGTTTATGAAAGGGTGCCCACTTTTGGCAGAAATGACAATACGAAACACATGAAAGCTTGCACCCTTTGAGCAACTGAACCAGAATGACCGAAAGCCCAGGGAAAATGTGGAGATGAAAGGAAATTCCACTGATTTGGCTTATCCTTGAGGTATAAGAAAGGGGTGCAATTTTGCTCTAGGTAGATGAGAGGGGTACCATTTTGGTAAAAATTTGTATATTAAAGGGTAAGGGTTTGAACCTCCAAGCGGAGCCTCCCCGTATGAAACTTTATCGAGTACATCCCCATCCCCACCCCCAACCCCGGGTTCTGCTTTTCTGCGTGTTGACTCTTTTAGCTGAGCCTTCTATCTGTCCGCGGTTGCACCACAAGAGAGTGCGCACCATCGTCATGACACGTACGATGTAAACATGGCGGCCGTGTAACATTCTAAATTGTTACTTATTTCCAATTATTGTTGACGTTATAGTCCGATATTTTACTAAAGAAGCCACATGCACAGAGGAAGTACTTCAGAAATGTGGATGTTTTAGATGCAAAAGAAAAAAAGTGTTATTTCCTCGAAGGTACGTTGCCATCAATCCAGCTTAACATCCAGTTTTTCCATTTTAACTGTTAGAAATGTCCGACATGAGACTGACCTTTTAGAGAGAATTAGAGAGAAACAGAACAGCATAGTTTCGTGCCAGTCACTTGATAACATTACAGTAACTTTAGAACTGCGTTGTTGTCATTTCAAACGTTCAAGATATTTTTAAATGACGTATGTGTATATGTCATAAATATTTATACAAGCTCGAGTGCCTTTTAAATTTTTGTCCTCGTAAGACTTTTTCTGATTTGTAAGAGCTTACAGATTTTGATAACTGTTAATTCTTCATCTTATGTAATTTTTCCTTTCAGATGTCGATTAAAAATGCTAGTCAGTAAATCAAATTGTGCTCGGTCTGCGACCATTTGTGGCGATAATGATACACGTATTGTATCTGCTAGCTTTACTAAAGCTCCACGTACAGGAACAAATTTTCTTTGACAATTTTTTGCTTCTGTAGATGAGAAAATTTGTCAAATTTTTTAAGAACTGGATCATGTTTTTTGAATGAGGTTTCCTCAGCTAACAAATAGTACAGTACCTGTTGATTTGAACTATGATCACCATCACTGATTCTATAATATCAGCTATCTTGCACAATAGAAATAACCCTGCAAGGTCAGTCAAGGGTAAGGGTTTTAACCCTTTACACCCCAATAGTGACAAGCATCTAATTTCTCCTTACAGTATTACAACTTAATCAAACATACAGGTCATGAGAATAAAGGAAATGATCACCAAAGATGAAATGTCTTGATTGTTATGTAAATTCTCCCAAGTATTATCATAAGAAATGTATGAAGAATGGTGAGGAGAAAATGCATGCTGATATTGGGGCTTAAAGGGTTAAATCTTGTCAAATCCCTGTGGCTGACCGCCATTTTTGTGGCTTCCATCATTAGGTTTAATTCAGCATGTCATGGTTTACTGAGCTTGCTGGTAAAGCAGAGTCACTATTAGAGAAGGTTGACAATGTTGCAGCAACAGCGCTTACAAAGGAACAAGGCAATCTAGAACCTGGTGGACATAACAGAGGTGTTCCTGCTGCTGTACCAACAGTGTCCCCTCCATCAACTGAAAGAACATCTGTGCCATTCAGCAGCAAGGGAGACATTCCAAGAGTACCAAGTGAAAGCAGCATTTTGGGTAGGTTTGAGTTGCAGTAATAATAATGTACTAAGAAAAAAAAAAGGCATGTGTTACACAACCTGATGGAGACATTAGAGGGTGGTTGCGAGGAACTGGAAAATTATGTTAATGGAGCCATAGGCTACATTTAGGAAAAATTTATTTTAATCATTTAACACTTTCCAATTTTCCTTTACTCTCTCTCACTTGTGTTTGTTATTAAGATCCTGTGACAAGGGGATACAGTCTAGCATTCTGATTGCTGAACTCTTTAAGCCCCAATATCCACATGCATATTCTCCTCACTGTTCTCCAAATATTTTTGTTACTAGTTGGGAGAATTTGATTAACATCAACACATTTCATGCCTGATGATCATTTCCTTTATTCTCGTGACCTGTATATTTGATCAACTAGTGATAGTGTAAATAGAAATAAGATGCTTGTCACTCTTGGGTTTAAAGGGTTAATTTTTATAGGAGTTTCCAGAGCCAGGTTTTGCAAACATAACCCACTGACTATGATTCTCCCTATCAAGCAATGGTACACCACGTCTAAAAGGGAATTTACCCATAAATGATCGTGAGTCCCTAGAGTGAATACTAACTTCCTGAAGTTTAAATATCCTTCACCATTTTCTGGCCATGAGTAATTAGTCATGACGGGTGAATCAAAGCCCCAGGCATGCACTCAGCAGGCAAATTGGCTATAAAATCTTCAAAGAAATGTGTGTGCTATGATTGGTTGGCTGTGGTGCAGATTAACCGTGACATGCAATATATTGCCTTTTCAATGAGGAGTTTAAGTGCACATAAATTTCTGGACATTTTATTAAGTTAAACTTGCTTCTCATGAATTGTTCAGTCATAATGCACTCGAGGGAATCAATTTTTAAAGAAACCAAAAAGTACAAGAAGTATTGGGTTCACCATCTTGTTCTTTTCTGTTAGCAATTGTGTTTCATTTTCAAAAATTCCTGCTTGCTTATACAATGTGATGCAATCTAGCATACTGATAACTCAACAATACACTTGGTTGGGTAACTTTTCCCTTGCTTACAGTGTGGCACTTTCCTGTAGATAGCTATTAAAGTTTTTCTGTATGTCCTTGCAACAGGTGGACCTACAATCCCTATTAAATCCCGACTTCCTCCTTCTGGTAGAAGGACACCCCCGAGGGTGGCACGAACAGAAAACAAGAATGATGATAAATTATTTGAGTTCTTAAACAGCAACACCCCTTCTGCTAAAGAGAAAAAGCCTGTCAAGCCAAAAGTGTTTGTAGACAGCTATTCCGAAGTGGTTGCTAAGCCAAGTGAGACTGTGGAGCAACTGGCCCAAGCTGATGACACAGATGGGCAACTTGATGTGGGTAAGCTGTAACACAAACTGAGTTTAACCCATTTACTGACATTAGAGTACCTAAAATCAAAATTTAAGATGAATCCCAAATTTCATTTTGTAAATACTTGAATTTGAATAGTACCTTGTGAACGTACTGCTGTAGAGGTTTCATTTGAATGGTCACACCATCTAGGATTTCATCCACAGACTCAGAAGATAGAATCATCTTAATGTCTCCATAACTGACTGGGAGTGAAAGTGTAAAGTAGCATGCATGGTAAACAAAGAAATAGGAGGGAGACAAGGAATTCAACTGCAAAGGGAAAGGAAAGGCCATCTAACAATATTACACTTGATACTCTACCAGGCTTTATGCAGCAATACCCTCTCTACAGCTCCCTTCCATTTCTGTGTCTGCCATACAGGCTGTAGTTTTTGCTGACTTTTTTAACATTATATTATACCAGACTTAAACCTCTGCATTCACTTGCTAAGTTTTGCCAGTTTGATTTGACTTGGTAGATTTTCCAGAGAACCCTGGAGATACTGACAGGATTGAAATAGCAAGCCCCTCCATCTAATAGCTGCTTTTGAAGATATTTCATAAAAAGTGGGGGTATACTTTTGTGGTATGATTGGAACTTTGATGTACATTTGTTGTCACTAGGTGTTGTTGCAGAGACTACCGGTGAAGCACACAAAAACACAGGCATTTCTAATGGCCCTAGTTTAGAAGAGCCTTTCTCACAAGAAATGCCTCAGCATGAACCTAATGTGAGTGCTGGTGGACCACATCATGTAGATGACCACCATGTGTCCAACCTTGAACTAGAGAACACATTGCTGAGAAAGGAAGTGGCATCACTGAATGAAGAAATGGTTTCTGTAGTGCAAAGGGCAAGGGAAGCTGAAAGAAGTAAGTTTGGAATTCGTTTTCATGGTCTCTTCTGGAATGAGAATAGCCAGAATTGGAATGATCAAAACTGTTGGAATAATCAAACAAGAAAAAAAACAATAGTTCCAAAAATGTACTGAAAACTGAATGCAGGTTTTTTCTTCAGGTTCAGTGGGACAATTTAAAGTTGATCAACTATTTTGTTATTGTCAAGCGAACACATCCACTACTTGCTCGAGGCGCTTCACAAAACTCTAAGAAAGCAAATTAAAACTGATATACTAAGGAATTACTCTTAATAAATTTATCAAAAAGAAAAGTTTAAAGTTTCCTCTTAAATACTGAAACTGTGCTGGAATTTCATGTATTTAAAGGAAGTGTGTTCCAAATCTTCGGGGCGCACACAGCGAAAGCTCTGTCCCCATAGGTTTTAGTTCTGGACGTCAGTTGCATCAGCAAGTCTTGAGAGTTCAAGCATAAAGTCCTTGTCAATTTCCGATGGAGCTAGAGTTCCGCCAAATATTGAGGGCAGAGACAAATAAGAGCTTTATAAACAAAGAGAAGATGCTTAAGATGGATTCCGCTCAACGTTCGAGCAATAAGGGCAAAAAATATTTACCAAAAAACTACTCATAGCACGATAGCATTTTCAATGCTATTTGAAACACCTCACATCAAGTGACCCCATGATGAAATACTCAAGCATTCTCGAGAAACTTAATGTCAAATCTCGTAAAAATGTGTTAAAAACGGGCGCCATTTTGTTTTGAACTGACATGAAGCATCTTTTTAATTGAAATATGGATAACTTCTAATCCAATTTTCTCTCACAGGGTCAGCCTGGGAGCAAAATTAACGATAAGTTCCTTTTATCCATTCTCAAAATGTGACCGTGCTGCAAATATTTTTTTGGTAACTTAATTTTTGCACTTATTGCTCGAACTTTGAGAGGAAATCATCTTAAACACAATCCAACCTCATTCTTACTCAGCAAGGCATGATGTTTATGGGTTTTGAAAGACAAGACAGTTTATTCACTAGTGGGTCTTTTTTGGGTTAGTTACTTCACTAGTTGGTCTTTTTTTTGTAGTATAAATTATTCAACTCAACCTGATTGTAATAATGCGTAATGGGCTTTACTTTTAACTTTGTACAGGGGTGAAAGAAATAGAAAAGCAGCTTCACAAAAGCCAGGCTCAGCTATCAGCTTCTGAGGACATTGCCAGGCAGCTGAGGATGAAGGAAGATGATTTTACAGAGGCTCTTAATGCTAAGGACTCGCAGCTGGCTGTACTACGTGTTAGGATACAGGAATCCGACCAGGAACTGCAGAGCAAGCGCAAGCAGATTGAGGAGTACCAGCTAGAGAGGGAAAGGTCAGAGAATAAATTATATTGAATGAAGTATGATCATCTGGGTGAGTGTAGTCCTGTCTCAAAGGACTGTTTGAGGTGAGCGGAAATCATCTTCAGAGTCAAGTGTCATAAGCAGTCCTAATCTCAGGACTACACTCACCCAGACAATCATACTTCATCGACTTATGATGTGACTCCTGGGTGTTTTTGTAATTTGTTTACCCACGAAACACTTAGGAGCTCAGAAGCTCGTTAAAACGTGTTCATCACTTAGAGAGAATAAATTTACATATTAGGAATTTGTTATGTATAATAGGCCATTTCCAAGTTGTCTTGTACCTCTTTTTCAAAGCGAGTCTTGGAGCATAGCCTTTTATATGAAAATGAGTTTTCATTTACATGCAGATAAAACTCATTTTCATTTGAAAAGTTTTGCACGAAGGCTCTCTTTGAAAAAGAGGCACAAGACAATTTGGAAATGGCCTGTTCTGTCCAGAGCATTATTATTTTGGTATAGGTCTGGCCCGCATAGCAGTGCATATTGTGGCAGATAAATCCAGTTTCTGTAAAGTTAACTACTACACCAACTATCCCCCTGTCCCCAGTTATGATGCTGGCAAGCTACAGCAGGGTTATCCCCGGCATTTTGGTAGGTTCCTCAACTAGTTGCTGGCATCCATTTGGGTGGAGAGGGAGTAATGTTTCTTGTCTAAGGAAACAACATGATGACAGCGGGCTCAAACCACTGACTTACTGGTCAAAGATGTCTTACATACCAATACAGTATGCGAGATGATCCCATTCTTCAAAACTACTGCTCCATAATGAATAGTCTTTATGATGAAGGCAGTTGCTGTATAACGGAACCTGCATAGATATCGTTTCAATGCAGGGTGCTTAACTCGATTCTGTGTACAAATACCAAATTGTTCAAAATTGGTTTACTCAATGTAACAAGTCTACTTTTTGTAAAACGGATGAAGAAACGTTTTACCGCCTTGTATGTAAGTCCTGCACCTACACTAGTGACTTCTAGAATGATTTTAAATTATGTTGGCTTTCCCTCACCAAACGTCCAGCAGTAGGTCATTGTCGACACCATAGTTGAAACGTGTCCCTTGCTTAACTATCTTCTTTTAATTGCTAAGCGTTAATTATTGATCTGCAAAAGGAAGCAAATTCTTCTTGCTTTGAGTTGAAAGTGCAAATTAGATACTATACAGGTATATGAAATATCTAGAAAAGAAATTGTGAGATTTTGTTTATAAAAGGTAAAGACTGTTGTAAATAATTAACGTGACTAAATATCTGTAGTGTTCCTTTATAAGCAATAATGTCTAATAGAACAAGCAGTATTCAGAGCTGCAAATAACTGTCGGTCATCGGCCAGTGTCCGACTAAAATCGGCCCATGTCCGACGAAATTTTAACTTCGGTCGGACATTATGTCTAGGCAAATTTTTTTTAAACAAATAATAATAATTATAATAATAATAATAATAATAATAATAATAATAATAATAATAATAACAATAATAATAACAGTTTTTATACACGCATTTCGCAGAGCCTCAATGCGTTTAATCTGCAAAATAATAAGTAAATAATGATAAGAAACAATTATTTCAAAAAGACTTCCACTTAAAAATAATAATTAAAAAAACGTCCGGCCACATTTTTGTTCTGTCCGACCAAAATGGAAACTTGGTCGGACATATGTCCTTTCAAGAAAGAAAAGATATTTGCAGCTTTGGTATTAGTAAAGTACTATAAACGGCATTGTGTATGTATGCCTGTAAGCAAAACAAGTTCCAGTTTTATATAATTTTTTTTATCACCTTGTTGTTTTAGGTTACTACAGGATCACTCGGAGTCCACTGGAGTACACAGTCATGCTCTCGATACTTTGAAAGCCAAACTGGAGGAAGCAGAGAGAAGACTCAAGGCTGCTCAAGAGTCTCAAGATAAAATGCAGGTACGTTAAAACTAATAATTAAGAGAGATAAAGGCAGGGTTTTCGTTAACATTTTAAAGTACGGGATTCATAGGTAAAACAAGCGGACTTGAGCGCCGTAGGCGCGAACGTGGAAGGGTTTGGGGGCATGCCCCCAGGGAAATTTTTGAAATTTGAAACTCGCTGAAAAGCCATTTCTTGCGTTCGCTGGACCGTTTCCGATTGTATGAGTTACATAAGTGAGCAAAATAAGGCTCAACTCTATCTTTGATAAACAAATACAAAGTCATCCGATTTACTTATACTTCAGAAAATAATTATTTCGTGTGAAATTACCGGACCTTACACGTCAAACGACCTCACGTTACGTCCAGCCTCCTGCCTCAAACGAAACCCCTGTATAGGCCATACTATATTCGTGATTAAAGCCTCGAAACTTTAACTTGAATACAACAAGAGGAGGAGGAAAAGGTTTTGGGAACCCAGAGTGAAAACAGGTTGGCAAGCAGGTGAGAAATGCCTCCGGAGTCCTCGCGTATGGAAAAACGACAAGATTTGTGAGAACGTGGGAAGTGAGAGAAATGAAGTGAGACTGATGATGACTTCCGTTCAGGTTGTCGAAACGTCAGTCATTGTCACCACAAACATTCCTTCTCAGGACTACGCTCACCCGGACGATCATACTTCACCGTCTTATGATGTAACTCCTGGGTTCAAACAATTTACCATTTACATTATTAAAAGTTTGTAGTATTGCATAACACGGCCGAAACTCCCTAAAGCACACCTCTCTTATTAAGCAGTAACTTGCCCCTGATACTGAATTTGTTGTTAGTCAAATCACAATGTTTGAGACCTCGCTTGAGCAACTACCTCTCTTATTACAGCGACCACTTGTCAATGAATTTCTTTTCCTTTTCTTTCATTCAAATGGAATCGCTATATCTGAGAACTCTTCAGGGTGACCGCCTCACTTGGCATTGTGTGATCACTTGTCACTTACCAGAGGTGTGACGGTATTTTACTTTACATTGATTGGGCAGCAACTGGGGGGGGGGGGGGGGAGACGGGTGTTAGAAAACAGGAAGTTTGCCCTCCCCCACAAATTAGAGGAGTTGTCAAAAGAAGTATAAGTTAGAGAATGAACTTCAGACATTTACCCAAATCATAATCTGCGATTAGTGTTAACTTCATGTTTTGCATGACTTCAGCAGATATTGAATGGGGAGACCTCAGTCTTCGAGTGCAAGTACTCAAAGGGTAAGGTGCATTGGAGTATCATCTACTGAGCTAACAAGGATTGTTTTGTATTTTGTTTTCAGCAAGAGGCCATGGACAGGCAAAATAAACTGCAAGAAGAGCAAAAAGCCATGGCTGAGTCACTGAAAAACATGCAAAAGAAACTCAATGAAGAGAAGAGTATCCTTTTTTACTGAAAAATGACGATTTACAGACGCCCATTGCAAGTTTTTTTTAATATTGTTTCGCCACCTAACGGAACCCGCCCATGTTGGTCTGAGCATTGTTATCCCCTTAGTACGAGTGCGCACGCAAGGCTACACTGAAACGGCCTTTTCCCGCAAATTGCGCTGTTGAACTTTTGTCTACTTGCGAGTCCGTTTGGCCATCCACCGGAAATCTGGAGACGCAAATTGGCATTTCCAAACTTGCGTTGACTTGCACCTCCGTTTGGCCAGGGCTTTATAGAGGCAATGTGGCCAAGAGTCCTCGTCATTCTGTTTTCTTTATACACCTGAAGTATGGTTGTACTGGGTTTAATTCCACAACATAATTTTCTGACTTCTTGTTGGATATGTGGTTTCGTTGTCCCAACCCCAGTGCCAAAGTAACACAGCCAAATAGTTATTTTCCTACCACTCATTTCTACTCAGTTTACCTTGTTTTGTTTGTGCGTAATAAATTACTTTGATTCATGGTGCACTCCTTAGCTTTGTCACAGACAAGAGCAACGAGAATATAGCAGCACTCAAAACTGCTAAAGCAAATGTGGAAACCACAAAACAAGAACTGAAAGACTACAAAGACAAAGCAGCCAGAATCCTTCAGGTAATGCAAGCTGGTATTTCTTACTCAGCGTAGCAGGTGCCATTCGAGATCTTCATCTTGCCGCAGAATTCCCACGGAGTTGGTTGGATAACCACCCAAGACACAGTGAAGCCATCACCACATGAACATGCTTAAGTCAGTGCAATGCATTACAAAACAAGGCAACAAAACCGTCAAAATCTGAGTAATTTTTTTTAGCCTGTATAGCAGGCGTCAACGTGTAGGAGGTAGAGGGAGCGAGAAAGTGGGAGGAAAAATGCCCTTTTTGGCTCCCCCTACCCCCTCCCCGCTTACGCCTGCTAGGCAGACCAAATTCAACGCAAATGAGGTTAACTTTAAATGCACACTTTCTATTTATTGAAAACTATGCCATGAATTTGTGAAGTACATTGACCTATTTCAGTCAGACTGCAAGCAGTCGTTATTTTTCTTCAAGGATAGTAAAGACGCGCGAAGAATCGAGAATGGCGCGACACGAGCGACGAGTAGCGAAACTGCGAGGAACGAGGGCACAAGTCCGGACAGCGCTAATCCCTATTACTTTGCGCGCCCTGTCCTTGAAGGAACATGACGACTACTCGCAGTACATCATTTACTCAGCTTTTTTTTGTCTGCTACCTTGACCAGGCTAAAGACAAGGTGATAGCGAGCTTGCGTGATGGGAGTAAAGGAGAGGTTGCAAGTGGTATAAGTAGTTCAGAGTACGAGGAGGTTTGTCATGAGAGGGACATGCTAAAAGATGAGGTCAACCAGTTCAAGTACCGAATAGAGCAGCTCAAGGCTGACCTACAGGTGACTACCGTCGTTGAAAATTCCCTGTAATCTCACTGACTATGCTGGAGTGGTTAGTTTCTATAGAAACTGTGGTGCTGCGGGCAGTAATGGACAGAGTAAAACGTGTATTTTGATTGGTCTCGGGTGCAAAGTTCTGCGCGCGCAAATCGTCATTACGAAGATTAAAAAAAAACGTTTCTAATTTTCTGCGGGATAACCGATATCAAAACAATGTATAAAACAAATTGATTCCATTTGACCGTGCATGTGTACTCTGATAACGCACAGAAGACGTCAAAATGTGGTAAGAATATCAGCCACGCTACTAGCTGGCGGCTCGTAGCGTATTTCTTTGTTCTTACCCATGTTTTGACGTCATCTGTGCGTTAGCAGAGTACACACCCACGGCCAAATGGAATCTATTTGTTAAGTATTAAATGACAATTTCGAGAAACAGTCTGCAAATATTCTCTTGTATCATGCCTCTTATGACAGTCAATCGAAAACTTGGCCATGGGGTAGGTGGGACGCGGCAGACGTTTAAAAAGTGCTCGCTTCTCACTAGTACTGAACACAGACAGTCATCCTCTGAAAACAGCTTCAGACTGAAAGGAAGGTTTAAAAGTGAAATTGGTAAAAGGGCAGTAACAGTTCTGAATCAGGTTTTAACTGACTTGCAGGAAGTAGAACAACAGCAGCAATCAGAGGCAGATCTTGCTAGGGAGAAAATCGAGGAATTAGAGCGTGCACTGGATGACGAAAAGAGAAAGAAAGAAGCTTGTGAACAACAAATTCAGCAGCAGCTTCAGGTAAGTGAAAGTAGTGCATTCGTCTACTTACTGCTTATCGGACAGAAGAATTATGACTGGTTACAGTTCCAGTTCCACTCTAAGTACAGAACGCTAATTCACTGCAAGGACGATTCATCGAAAACACGGCGCATTCCTCTCGTTTAATCTTTTCCATCTTTCGTTTCACTTGGTTGACTACTCTTTCGCATGGCGTTTATTCGGGAGAGTTACTGTAACGTGGTCGGCCAGTGCCCACGGTGAATCGTCCGTCTTGATTCTCGGATTCCGACAGTGAAGGACTCCTTTGATCAACCGTTCTAGCCTTAATCTGTCTGCGATTGTCTTGTTATCTGTACTTGGGGCAAGAATATGACTACCGATTATCACTAGCATTACACTAACAACGGATCTCCTTCTAGGACCTGCATTATGCCCAAGATGAAGTAAGAGCAAACAAAACCAGCTTCATGAGCCAAATACAGGTGCGTTAAGAGGACCAAGTTTCTAAATCTTGTTCACTTGAATCCTCGTAAGTCCGTGACCATTCACTCATAAGCCGTCCTTATATCGTTTTCTGCAGGAGAGAGAAAATGAAATTCAGAAGTTGAGGAATCAGGTAAATAAAGTTTTAAATTAGGGGCCTCTGAGTTAAAAATACACTCTTGGGCTCCAACTCAATACCACCAAATTTTGGGCTTCCACCGTTGTGAATCCAAAGAACGCAGACACTTGGTGCGTCCCAAGAAAGCAGATTGATCGAGGGGGAGTCTTGGGTTCCCAACTCCTCAGGTAAACGTAGCATCACACAATGACGAGTTCTAGTTCGGGTAAGCTAAGGAAAGGTGGCGCTCTAACAGCCTATTCTTTTGCTTTCCATTATCAGCACTAAGAGTTGTAAACTTTCGTTCACGACTCGTTGAAAACAGCTATGCGTAAATGCGCGGAAAGATACCTGGACATTCCACTTCTTAGTTGTTGTTGTTTTTTCAATAAGTCATCTTATCATGACTTTACAAATTTCAGATTCTCTTTACTCAGTCGTGCATATAAGAACATTTGCTCGTGTGCATTAGACATTACTAACCACCTTTTTCTTGTCGCAACAGCTGGCAACCAAGGCCCTCACTTCTACAAGTGAAGAAGAATTGGAGAACCGCGTGAGAGCTTTAACGGAAAACCTAATACAGAAACAAACACTGATTGAAGCGCTCAGCACGGAGAAAAACTCTTTGGTTTTACAACTCGAGAGACTAGAGGTACGATTGTTGAACACTTTTTCTGGCACCGAGTGTTGTTTCTTGCCTCAGCTAGGATGCTTTTTTCCCCAAGCGACAAAACTTGCATCCACTAACTGCTTTTGAAGAATTTTTTGTAACCCTTAGTCAAGATAAGAGTTCGCTTAGAATTGTCATGCTAGAGCATAATTGAAAATAGAATGTGTGGATAGAAGAACCCAGAAAAAAATTATGAGTTCCAGATGGGATTCAAATGCACGACCTTCCGACCTTAGATGCTCTTTCTAACCACTCAGCTACTGGATAATTCTTTGAGAAAATACCCAAGCATTAAACTTTTTTTGTGCTTCTATATTTGCACAGCGTTCAACCAATAAGAGTGCACCTTATCCAAGGCCATTTTCGTAACTGAAATGTGTTGAAAACGCATTAGTGCAGTATTGAAAACCGATTCTTTTGTGTGATAGAAACAAAACCACTTTGCTCCATTCTGTCAAAAAGTTATGGAAAATAATCGCGAATGTTTCAGAAGAGACAAAGTTGCCATGGAAACTCGTCAATGCCTTGTTTTATTTGCTGTAGGGTTTTAGGTGCATATTGCTTACATTTCATGTGACTTACCACCACATCATTTATGATTAAGTGCTTTAATGTGGACTGTACTAAATGAATTAGGATACGAAGTACTGTTATTTTTATTAGTCACTTGTTTTAATTGCTGAAAAGTAAACTCGGGGCGGAAATTTAACTTTTTATTGACGTTATCCAAATTTTAGTTATGGAAATAAGCGAATATTAAAAAAAAGACGTCACCGCCTTGTTTAGTTAGACTCATGGAAAACTGAAAAACCAATTAGTCAGGATTTCCTTTGTACACTACGTTTAACTGTGTTTACTTAAATTTAACTCGAATTTGCACGGCGCAAGTCGCCTCAAGGTTTTTACCGTTTGGCCACCCAGCGCACGCGCGAGGCTGCATTAAAGTCAGTAGAGATTTTTTTGCAGCTTGCGACTACGTTTGGTTAAACAAGTACACAGTTAAACCTCCTGTAAGCGGCCACCTAAAGTGTCAGGCCTGAGAAGACGCTTACGGAAATGGTCCCCTAAAGCCAGCAGTAGTGGCGAATAAACCCTGCACGGCGTAGCACTATCCAATTTGCGTCCATAGTGAGTTTGATTCAAGTGCTCGCTTACTGGAGGTTCAGGGTAATAGAAAATTTGAAATCATCAGCCCAAAAAGTGGTCGCGGTAGGAATTTGTCTGAGAAAATTCTGGTGTTTTGGAAAAGTGGTCGCTTACGGGAGGTGGTCGCACAGGGAAATTCGACTTGCGTTGACTTACATCTCGGTTCAGCCAAAAGGGGAACAAACCATGTAAAGGTGGGGCTAATATTTTTTTTTTCTTTTCTCTCTTTACATTGTTAGAAACAATACCGAGATGTTCAAGCTTCTACTTCCAAAATAATGGCAGGACCATCGGCATCTTACGACGGGTTTGACGAGTCGGATGAAAACACACGTTAGTATTTTGTTCTGTCTAAAAACAATGATGTAGATAACTGTTTTAATACCTGCAGGATTTCGCATCGATACTCAGTTCTGAGTCAAGGCGGTACGTTTCGTTTCCACAGTGAGTGGTTCAAAGGGCCTCGAAAAGCCCTTAGAAAAATGTCAGGTCCTTTGAGGTCCGTGAATTTGGAATAACTCGATTTTTTCACACATACTAGTGCTTGTGCTTAAGAGGAAGACAGTTAAACTTGTTTCTCAGTTTAATCCTCAGTCTTTAATATTGTTTTCCAACGGGTTATTTGATCCTGCAAGGCTTGAACTGATGCCTACTCAGGCAGTTCTCTTATCCTTTCTTGGACTGAGTTAAGCCCTTTCCCACCAACTGAGCTGCGAAATGCAGGATTGCTTCTCTGGTCACTTCAGCATCCAGAGCGTAAACGTAACTAGCCTACATTTAACGGGCTTTTAATTATTTATTTTTTTGTGTTA
The DNA here is from genome assembly GCA_964017195.1 of Siderastrea radians. Taxonomy (NCBI): domain Eukaryota; kingdom Metazoa; phylum Cnidaria; class Anthozoa; order Scleractinia; family Rhizangiidae; genus Siderastrea; species Siderastrea radians. Next base: position 47,334,504 of record OZ024892.1, on the reverse strand, counting down.
AGTTTTGTTCTGTACATGCGTGTTTAATCTTTTTTTTCAACGTTGCCGTCTCTTGTAGTGTCTCGCGTGAGGTCAATATCGTCAATAATGCCGTCACAACTAAACGACTCCAGAAAAGTCAAAAGAGCTGTCAATGAAATCGACAAATTCAGGCAAGTGTCAAATTTTTGTCGGATTTAGTTCTCGATCCATTAACATTCTTCTCGATTGTCGTAATGATTCTTTTAAAAGCCTCGTTTTGAAGCCCATGATTTTGTTCACCCAAAGGCAATCGAGTGCTTTGATCAGAGGTCAGTGTTGCTTTAATGTGATCAATTTGGGCGTTCCGGCGAAATTTTCTACGTCTTTCCTTTTCTACTTTACTTCTCTATTTACTTAAATGTGTTTCCATTCAGTTAGAGATAACAATAATAGTGTTGCTATTTTAAAAACCTTTTAGAGTGGTCAGTTGCTTATAGTCGCAGAGATGCTTAATTCATGATTGTTAATTGCTTGCACGGATCAGTTTTCTTCCTCGCGATAATTTTCTTCCGGGTTTTCTTCTTGCTCGTCGGAAAAGCCAAGTAATCAAAGAAAAGGTCCCAGGTTTTAGTCCATAAAAAAGTAAGCTTTTACAGATAATGGATGATTTCGTCAGTCTTGAGAAGCACTTTTTTCTCTCTTTCGTGCACTTAGCTGACGGACTTTAAAAGCCCAAACGGAAAATCATTTCATTGATTAGCTAATGGGCCTTTAGTGTTCATTAGCTTCTATTTCTTTGATGCTTGCCGTTTTAATGGGCCTTTGGTGTTCATTAGCTTCTATTTCTTTGATGCTTGCCGTTTTACTCACATTAGTGGACAAAACAAATGAACTAATTGTTAAGTGAGTAATATTCCAGGTTATTCTTACACCAGTTGTTTCCTTTCTTTCAGTATAAGACTTGGCCTTTTCCTGAGAAGGTATCCAATCGCTAGGCTCTTCGTTATCATTTACATGGTAAGAGCTTATGTACTTACTGCTTACACTTATATTCATAGCTATTAAAATATTCTTGACCTAAAAACATAGTCACAATCATACTCATCGCTTCCGGCAAACCAGTCATGCAGTGATCTCATGATCTCCATTTCGCATGAACAGAATCAGTCCTTTCTTGTTTCAACATTATCCTTTTTATGTAAATTTCGTTCTCAAAACTGTGAACAATTACTTTTTAAAGAGGAAAGACAAATCACAAAGTTAATATCTTTTTAATATTGAAACGACTTTCTTGAGTAAGCTCTCTATCTCTGTTTACGTCTAAAGCCACGGTTAAGTCTGCTTTGTTTTATGTTTGCAAATCACTTGTTGTGGCTAGCGCGTCATAGATTTCGGTTTGAATGTGGTTGGTTCGCTAGTGGGGTTCAGCCATGGTCTCTGCCGTCGTGCAGTTTCTTTGGCAAAACTTTGCTCCAGGAGCAGTTGAAAACGTTTGTGGTTAAACGTATCAGTAAATGGATATCATTTCCTATAAAGATACTATTACTGTATTTCAGGCATTAGTGATTTAAATAATCTTCATCGCTTGAAAACATGGTCATAACTTACGTCCTAGCGCTATTTTTTTGATATTGTTTATTGCTTTGCTACTTTTGTAGTGAAACACGTGATTGCTACTGTTGTTATTCGTATTCTACGTTTTATGACTAATATGCTGAAATCGTCTTTATTGAGTGTGAAATAGATGATTTTTGTTTTGTCATTTACTATTTTCAGGTACTACTTCATTTATGGGTACTGATTGTGCTCCTCACGTACCAACCCGAGATTCACACAACCGACTCAGCTCGTCTTCCGCATCAACCTTAGCAAACGAAATCTTGACAGGAAACTAGTCACACTGCTACTACTGGTAGATACGAACATCAGAAATGAAAGGTGATTAATCGGCAAGACTGAAATACAGTGGCAGTGGAAAAAGGGCTTGTCCTACTTGATGGTGTTTTCTGTCAGAGTGGTATCGCCTCCAAAAAAAACATAAGCGGTCCACAAGATTATTAGGTGTGTCACTGTGTTAGAAGTCAGTCATTCACAGTAGAGGTAGAAATTGAAATGTAAATAGAAATATTGGACATATTTATATTTTAAGGGCTACTGGAATGGACAAAAAGGACAAAAGTGCTTAGCTGTGCGTTTTAGAAGGTGTCAACGGGACATTAACAATTTTACAGGAAACAGAAAAAGTGTTAAGACAAGTAAAGTTAATCACGCCGGTTTCTTTGTCAGTAATAAAATTGAAATATAATGCATTTGTTTGCTTGATTTCATTGACCGGTCTCAACCTTGATCCTATTTCGAATTAGCAAAAAGCTGGATAATTTAGTTCTCCTCACCGAGTGACATGCATTTTGGATGCATTTCTTGATATCTTTAGTTTTCTTGGTATGGTGGTACAGTTTTAACACGTGAAGAAAGGTTATCTTTGTAAGAGGATCTGTCCACACTAACACGTTTTCGTTTGAAAAAGGTATAGTTTTCGATGGTTTAGAGGGGACGATGGGTTTAGAAAACGTATTAAACTATGATACGCGTTTCAAACGAGATCGCATTAGTGAGCGCAAGTGAAAACAATACAAAAACAGTAGCGTGGATAAAAACATTTCGGCCAAGTGAAGACTATAAACTTTTGAATTCACCGTAGTGTGGTCTAGTGTGAACAGGGCCGGAGTTTTGTTTGTCCTTGTTATTCATCTGCTTTGAATCAATATGATGTATTGATTCTGCAAAGACAAACAAGCTGTTGATCAATGAAAACGGTAAACTAAACCTAAAAGCTCGCGATGACTGGCAGCTGAAAACCTAACACTCGAGAGAACATTAAAATGTTTTTAGGGTAAAAACACGATGAAAGCTTGTCATAAAGGTGTTGAGCGGCCGGCCTGTTCGTTAATACCATATTAACAGCAGTTATCGCCGTTTGGTATGCTTTTATCGTTGGATGCTGGCAGCAGCGCCTTCACAGCACGATGTGCGCTCTTTTTAATTTAAATTTGTTCACTGTTTCAACCTCAAAAATTGAGATTGATAGGGGAAAAAGTATAGCTGTGAATACCCCGTGGAGAGAGAACATGGATTGCGTGAGGTTCATGTTGCGATAAGTTCGAGGACAGCTCTTGATGTATTGATTCTTTACCCCCAATGACCCAGGATTGTGATCCAAGTAACTGTCCTCTAGTTTGGTAGGTTTTAAGGGCACTACTTGGTTTAGAGCCTTAAGGAAATTGGTGCCTTCCTCTATAGACTGTTTTAGCATTGTACCCCCTTTTACTTAGTGGACTGGTGGCTTTGAGCGGAAGACAGACATTTATGTTACGTCACTAAATACTCTTGAGTTACAAAGAAGTCACGGATGAATGGTCCATTGACTTTTCATCATCCATGCCACAGTTGTTTCTTATAAGGTAGGCTTGCCCTCGTTTGAGATGGCTACGACATCAACTGGCAATGACACTGTAATCCTATAAAATCACAAGGATTTAAGTTTGTCCTTGAAGTGTAGCAATAACATGGGAACATAAGTACAGCTTAATTGATCGAGAATCCCGAAACCACATCGTTGAGAAAGCAGCAGGAGCTAAAATAACCCAAACAAATAACCTTTCAATTGTGACATCGCAAGGTACTTGGACACCCGTGTTTTAACAAGCACCTCTTAAAAAGAATGACAATAAACGTTTCCGATGCTACGATAACTAGAAGATCACACGTCTGTCCGCTGAGAGAAAACACTAAGTACTTATCAAAATCACATTCCACGCATGTTCCACTTCACCGCTAAGAGGGCTTTTGATTGAGAATTTTTGGGTGCTGTACACCGTTACACATTTGCATTTTAAAGGAGCGTGTTTTGGGGCTCCTGTAGTGATCAGCTATTTCCTAAGTTTAGAAGCCAAGAACAAATAAACAACCTGCACTGTCAAAAGATACGTCAATTTAACAAATTTCCTACGGCAATTAAACACAAAGACGCTGGTAAAACAGTATTGCGATAAGGTCTAGCTACCCAGGATGTGTAAAAAAAGTCATTGCCGAAACACCCTGGCAAACCAGAACAAAGGCAATCTGCTACACATTTTGCTTTCTTGTTCTAGTTGTTTCTTGGTGTAAACACGTTGATGGGCACCTAATATAATCCGATCTGGATGTTTTATGACCTGTTGAGGTCTGTTGACGCTACTAATCCGACTATTCTTAGCCGCTCTCTGTCTGTTGGTTGAAACAACGGTGTTCAAGCCTAAATGTTCGTTAATGATCATTCAAACAATTATTTGACAGCAAGAGAGAGTAAAGACCAAAAGAATGGTGAAGTATTACAGCAATATTAAAATGCGAATTGAATTCAATTCCACAGGGAGTAATTGTACCCTTGAATGAATGTCAGGTGCATTAGAGCTTTGTTGTTTGTGAGTACTAAATGACCCATGGGCGTTCCACTGGACAAGAGTAAACGTCTGATCAGTCTACGTTAAAAAAAGAAAAATAACTTAACAAAAATCGAAAAAGCAATATAAGAGGTAACCGAATACGGTTGTACTGGAAACCTTCAGTCTTGACAGACCCGGTTAAGCCTCACCCTTTGGCTCAAAGTCATGAATGGTGGAACAGAACATAGCGCGATTTTTGACTGTTAACAGGGTGTAAATAGTTCTAATCACAAGCCTGATTGTTCTGTGTTTAGTCAGTAGCTGTCTGAATTTATTAGATAATGGTAGGGCGACAGCAAAACAGCTCTACTGATTGTATCGGCACACGGAATATCTTTATGAAAATTAGAACGTCCAGAATGTTCTTGCATCCCACGCAGTGGATTCTGTTGTGAAAATCGACCAAGCTACAAGTATTTTTCATTTTAAAAAGAAAGCCTGCATTTTAAATCCATTCTTTAAGTACAGAAATGTGTGATTTAAAAACCAGTTGTGTTCCATGGCTACGTTCTCAAAAGCATTGTATGGTTTTAGCACTTCACATTCTGCACCGTATATTAGAAAGGGTTTTTGTGAATGGGAAAAACTACCTCGCATTTATTTCGCTTCTTTCGTGGATTGTTTGTTTGAAACAGAAACTACTTGTCTATTCCAGTTAAATAAACAATTCGTATACCTTACGAGAGTTTCAGGCTGCGGGATATTTTCTTTATAGCGCCATTCAAAATATTATCAAAAGACACATCTGCGTGTCAGCGCATGCGCAGCCGTCACAAATATACATAACAAATGCAAACTATTTTCAATTGGCGAGCGCTGCGAGTTGCTCGGTAGGTCGCGTTTTCTCCTGCCAGCCAGTAAGAATGAGAGCAGCTGGCGTGTAGCTGACGATCATTTGAATGTGAAAAGACATCTCTATGCTTTTTACGCACCAGAGATTGCTGTTAAAACACGATTCGAGGGGAGATTCATCGGGCTGTACCGCTTTCGAGCTGTGCGGTCGACATCGCACGGACTGAAAGATATCGAAGTTCACATATTTCTTTGATTCCTCCCTTTAACCGATCATAGATGTAGAGAGCTACTAAACATGTCCTACGTTAAAAGGCTGGTGCTTCAGTCGGCCCTTATTTGTGCAGTTTGGTGTGCTTTTCTACAACAGACCGTTTACGGAGCCGACCCCGCTTGCAACGTAAGCACAAAATGTAAACCGGGGATTTGTTTGCCCGTTTGGGGAGGCAAACCTTCTACTGGAGAGGTTGTTGGGCGAGCATTTGTGTATCTACTCGCCTTACTGTTTTTCTTTTTGGGCGTTTCAATAATCTCCGATCGCTTTATGTCTGCGATAGAAATAATCACATCAAAGGAGAAAGAAATAAAAATTACGGATAAGCAAACCGGAAAGGAGAAAGTAGTGACCGTCAAACTATGGAACGAAACAGTCTCGAATTTAACACTTATGGCACTTGGTTCATCAGCGCCCGAAATTCTGCTCTCAGCAATTGAAATCTGCGGGAACAATTTTGACGCTGGTGAGCTCGGTCCGTCGACAATTGTCGGTTCTGCAGCGTTCAACCTGCTGGTTATTATTGCAGTGTGTGTTTATGTTATTCCCGATGACGAGGTCCGCCGAATCAAACATCTCCGAGTATTTGCCATCACAGCGTCCACGTCGGTCCTTGCTTACATCTGGTTATATATTATTCTGGCGGTCTCTTCGAAGGATGAAGTGGAGATATGGGAAGCCCTTTTAACTTTAGCCTTCTTCCCAATAATGGTCATCGCTGCTTACGTTGCGGATCGCAGGCTGCTCTTCTACAGAGCCTTACGAAAGAGGCAAAGAAGGCAGAAGCGCGGTGGTATGACTGTTCTGCAGACCGGCGATTTCGATATTATTGGTGTCCAAGTGAAGGATGGGTATGTGGACGGAAACGTTGCAGATGGCCGTTACACATCCGACCCTGAAGCCGGTCCAGGATTCGATGATGACGAGTTGCTTCACGATCTGACGGAAGATAGGCGCGAAAAGGCCATCCAAGCGCTGAAAGAAATACGACAGAAGTACCCAGATGCCGACCGAGAGACCGTCGAACGTTTGCTGGAGCAGGAAAACCTCAAGCTTCAACCCAAAAGTCGTGCGTTTTATCGCATCGAAGCCACTCGCAAGATGGTGGGCAGTGGAAACGTGCTGAAGATGAAGCATGACAAACTGGAGAAGGCCAGTAGTTCAATAGCAGATGCAAGACTCGAGATGCACGAAGTCGAGTACGAAGACCCACAGGTCGTTCGGGTTTATTTTGATCCCGTCCACTACATTGTTAAGGAAAACTGTGGCAGTGTGTTTATGAACATTTCACGCACTGGCGGTGATCCGAATAACACTGTTTTTGTGGACTTCAGAACGGAAGATGGGACCGCAGAGGCCGGCCAGGATTACGAGAAAACCGAGGGTACAATCTGCTTCAGACCAGGAGAAACTACCAAGACTTTCTCCGTTGTGGTAATCGACGATGACATCTTCGAAGAAGACGAGCATTTCTACGTGCACCTGGGCAATGTTCGAGTAGCCGGCGCTGATGGCGATCTGTTGCGAAACAAGTACCGAGGACCAGCCGGAAAAGTAGGCAAAGACGGTGTAGCTACTATCACAATCCTGGATGATGACTATCCCGGTATCTTCACGTTTGAGGAGGAAAAGCATTCGGTGACTGAAGCAGATGGAACGATTAAACTGAAGGTGATTCGCCACACGGGGGCTCGAGGCACTGTTCGTGTTCCGTACCATACCGTGGAGGGAACTGCTAAAGGCGGTGGCACAGACTACGAGGATGCTGTTGGCGAGTTGGAGTTCGAGAACGACGAAACCTGGTATGATTTTTATTTTTATAACTGAAAACTTTGTTGTTTGAGTTAAGTTCACATTACAAGATATATTGTAATACAGACAACGAGAAAAAAAAAGTGATAATTGTTAGCCCTTTACATGTATTTTAATGAGTGAAAAATTTTAAAAGGGAGAGGGAGGGAGGATTGTTTACAAAACAGTCGAGTTTTGTTCAAAAGCATGTTTTTTGTCAGTTGTTTTTGTGACCGAAAATCCCAACCGTTGTAATTTACATACAAATCAATTGACAGACGGTAAAGCGTTCTCGAGAGTTTCCTGTAAGACAAATTTATTTACATCTTTTGCTCAGTTCACAACGGGCCAGTACGGTCGTTTTTGTTGAGTGCCGGCACAATGTTCTGCTCAAATTTGCCACGTCGAGCAGCCGTTTCTGCGGGCCATTTCAACTGTGTAAATTCACCAAACATTTATGTTGTGCCGAAAAGTTTACCTTCGTCTACATGTATTTGACTTGGCCAGATGCTACGGTGTTGATTTATGCAAACAATGCGGTAATTATACGACTCTTTTTCTGCAGCTTTCAGTTTAATTCCAAATTCCATTTATATTACCGACGCCTTCATTTTAGTTCTAAGTTACTGAGCAACATCGTTCTACAAAGGTTATAAAAAATTAAAAATTTATCCAAAGAGCTGATAGTTGACTTGATAATGACCGGATAAGACCCAAGGTTTTAATATTATACACAATTCAGTGTATTGTGCTAATTGTTCTAGTATCGATCTCTGTTGGACTATTTACTACTTAAACCATTATTTGCATGGATGTAAAAACCATTTTGTCTACAGTGGGGACAAATAGCCACACAAGCAAATTAGTGTTTTCTTTTCTGTGTCAGGAAGGATCATTAGCTTCGAATTAAAATATGAACAGGTGCAGCACGATTAAAGTTTTGCGGTAATGTGCATCTTTTCAACGCGTAAAAATAATTCCGGGTTAGTCGTAAACAAGTTTTCAAACCTCTATAAGTAACAAGGCCGCTTTGGTTGACTTGTGTTTCATTGTTTTGGGGCTCAAGCAACATTGCAACAATTTGTGAAACCATATCTGGATGTTATTGTTGGTGATTTAGGTCCCGGAAATTCTATGCACTCAGTTTCGGTGTTCCAACATGGCAAGGCTGTTGCTCAATTGAGTTGCAAGAATCAGTACTTGCTTGGAAAGCTGAAATATCGTGAACAGAATTTTCTGTGAAAATTGATGGTGTCAAAACACTACCATCAGATCATGCTGATGTTCCCTATGATAATCAGTTCTGTGGGCACTGCAAGAAGCCAGGACACTGCTACGCTCTCTAGTGGAATTGGGAGATTGCTAAAACAATCTTTTCTGCTAAAAGGAGCTGGCATATTTATTTCCGTTCTGTTATGATTTGGGCACACAGCTTATCAAAACATGTAAACACATTTGCTCACTCGAGTTTGTTTCACTCCAGAAACCTTTTAACCTTTCAAGTGCAATTTATGCATTTATCTTTTGTGTTTGTCAGGTGAACTAAATGAAAGGTTGTATCATCTCTTTTTCTATAACGGTAACCCTGTTAGATTGTACCGGAAAACCCGTGTTTTTTGTGACAAATTTTAGCACTGTCGTCTGGTGGGACAAAAGTCAAAAGGAAGTTCATATTTAACAAATTAAAATCTGTAGGAAGGCTATTATTTATTTTTATTGACAATGTGCCACATAAAATGTACATATTAATGCCTTTTTCAGTGTTTCCAAGATAGAAAACTAGGATCTGTTTACATTATAATTGTAACTTGCTGATCTCATGTGTATATATTATTTCTATTGTATTGTAAATGATATACCATATTTCCTCCCTCAATTAAGCACCCACCCTCCCTTGAATAAACACTCCATTGGTGTAAATAACCATCATCTCCCCTACTAATGAAAAGATGGTAGAAATAGTGCTTCAGGTAAGAGAAATTTAAATTAACTCCATGTTTACTGCAAAGGACAATTGCTGAAAATTCAAGCCACTTTATTGGTGTTGAAAAGAAAAAAAATTGAAATTTATAAGAAGTGCCCCATGTGTTTTTTTGAGGAAATATGTCACTAGCCATAAAAAATGTAAATAAATGACATAGTGGTGGCATTTTGTGCAATAGTCTTCTTCAGGAGACCAGAGGTCAGCAAATTCAAAAGTAGCATCGACAATGTATGGTCCAGACTAATTTCAAAAAAGACTACAATAGTAAAAAAAGAAGATGTTAAAAAATATGTTGAGAAAAATGTTATACATATTTAAAAAAACACACACATTACAAAGCCTACTCTCTTTTTTAAATTCCCAGTTTTGTGAGGTCATAAATCATATAAAACTGTCAGGGAAAAAGAAACACTGTCATTTAGGTAAATCCCAGCAAAGTCTGCACTCCACTTCAAAGTCTGTGTCATTGTTATTATTATTATTATTATTATTATTTTTACAAGTGAGACCGGAAAACAATATTATAATTATTAGTTAATCATTAGTAATACACCTCTCATCAAATTAGAACCAGTGTTTCATTAATATTAAATAAGCCTCTGTTGTAGGTAATATAAACTTAAATATCTAAGCAATTTAAATGCTTTATTCAATAAGTGATTTGAAACTGGCATACTATAGTGCAATACGTTTTCTACAGTGTAAGATGCTCTCATACTCATATTTGTCTCCTTATATGGTAAAATGATGCTGTAGTTGAATGATGATGATGATGATGATGATGATGTACCTTATTTACTTGTATTAATTCCCCAGGAAGTTTAATTAATAGTAGGAAGTAGTGAACCCTAAAACATCCCAGGGCATTGCTTTCTTTCTTGACTGTCCAAAAGTGGTAGTTACTCAGAAGGAGTAGCTTACTGGAGTTAATATGAAATATAATTTAAATTACTGTAAAAGCTCTAATGGTCCTGCTCTCTAATATGCCTTCTTACCTACTACTTGCTAATTACAAATAAATTATTTGCTTACAATTATGTCATGACATTGGGGCTTGAAAATTATTTTATGTTTCGACTGATGCCGGGTATTATTTTACTGCCAGAGGAAGATGCGAAGAAGTGCAGCATTATGCATGTAATTACTTACATGTAATTCAGGTGAATCAATTCATTCATCTATGTTAAGTACCAATCAGTCAATCAATCAACCACTCAACCAACTGGCTGATAAATCAGTCAATCAGCCAATTAAAAAATCAATCAATCAATCAATCAATCAATCAGTCAATCAATAAATCAATCAATCTGTGACTTCAGTGTTGCCAATGCGAATAACAAATGGTCCAGTAATGACTAGTGACTTTATTTGATGCACAGATTATGACTCACTCTCTTACTACCCCAGACCGTGATGGCAGTAGATCTCAAGACTTTAGTTCTTTTTGGTTTGATAATTTGTCACCAATAAGCATTGTTACTGATTGCCATAATCTGGTACCAAAGAAAAACAAAAGGAATAGCCTCTTCCTAAATCATTTCAGAATAGTCTGAAACCTAATAGGCAATGAACTGACAAAAAGGGATCAGACTGGTGAATCAGTCAATCGATGTAGTTTTCCCCATAAAGAGAATTCAATCAAATAGGTCTGACTCTTCATTCCTGGGATAGTAGTTGGGGGGGATACTCCCCCCAAAAAAGATATGGGGCAGGGTGTGCTCATCAGATATTTTGAAGTAGAGCCCTAAAAGGTACTCCAGGATTCATTCCATTTTCATACATCATCCACTTAGTAGTACTGAGGGGTCAGTCAAACTAATCAATGACATCAAAATGTTAAGCGGAAAAAGACAAAAAAAATATAACCTTATTTCAAAACTGCTCTTCAAATTTTTTATTTGAATTGATAAAGTGTATCTGGGAATATAGCTAAAAGTACAAATTTCTTAACCAAATCCTTACAATAAACTGCCATATTTTCCTGACATCAGGTTGATGGAATAAAAACCTGTAAGAAAAACAAAGCAGATTTTAATTATCACAATTACCAATAGTAGAACAGTCAGTGTGCACGCGCCAGAGAAAAATGAGAGGCTGCTCGTAGTCTATGAGAATGGTACCAACTTGGGCCGGTACAACTTCAGATCGACTCCAAATGCTTACCTCTGTTTACACGAAACGTACGAAACATGAAGCTAGTATAAAATAATTATCATCTTAGGCTGTGTTTACACGAGTGATTTCATCCTGAGATGACTTTCACATCGGTGTCTGGTCATTTACCTGTAAGTTTTTACATGGTTTGGAGCTGAAATGGTGTTTACCCCACGACGATTTCATCCCGTGCTGAAGACCGGGATGAAATCGTCCCAGGGTGAACACATTTCAGCTCCAAATCATGTAAACATTTACAGGTAAATGACCAGACACCGCAATGAAAGTCACCCCGGGAGGAGATAAAAGTCATCCCGGGATAAAGTCACTCATGTAAACAGGGCCTTAGGCTGGTTTAACTCATCACTGCTGCTGAACCAATATGAATGACTCAGAACGGTTTGAAATCAGACTGGGGAGCCACTTAAGCATGAACAGGGTTTCAGTTGGTCTGAGATATTTGTTTTGGGTATGCACGTTTAATAAGTGGCCTTGGAGCATTCCAAGCTGTTGGATAATAGATAAAGTGGATTTTTAAGGATGGGATGGTTGTGGACCATATTAACACAAACAGAGTTTAGATTGGTCTCAGGTAAACACTTCATGCCAGTCTGACTTTCAGACCGGTCTCATGTAAACAAAATCGTACCAGTCTAAGTTTGTACCGGTCTCATGAAATCAGGGCGTTACTGCCCCTGGGTCTCTGAGGATGTTGTTAAACATTCTTGAGAGCTGCTCAACTTTAGGCTAAGGGGATGTTTTCATAATACCAGCATGATTTTCATTCTGGTACAAGTTCCTCCCGATTTCCTCTTGTTTCTCTGTATTTGTTTAATGATTACAGCACAACATCTCATAACTGTACAAGTCATACCTGTGTGAGCTTGCCCCAGTAGTGGTACTGGGTCACAATAATCACTGTGGTATGGAAACCCATACCTGGTATAACTGTTAGATTCATTCTGCATTAAGTTTTAACCCTTTAACCATCAAGAATAAATCTTACATCACCGTGAAAAATGGATTTTGTAGCTTAAGTGGGTATAAGGTTTTCATCACCTACCCCAATGGAAGTCTTGATGGAACACTCATGTAAATGTTGTGATTTAATTTTTTCCTTGGTTCAACTTTTATTTGCCTTTGTGAGTATTAGGATTGCCAAATTTTCTTTTTCCGAAAAGGCTGTTTTAGCCACCCAGTCTTCTATGTGTTTACACGACAATATAAAACAGATCATGTTCAAATTCCACACTACAGAAATTTGTGCTTGTTCTCACACACTTAAAGGCAGATGGTTTAAATCTCTGGTATATTTGAATGATTTTAAACTGTTTAACTGTGCTTAATTATGTTTGACTGGGTTCGGAAATTGGAATCAAACACTGCTGTATGCATATTGTTGGTTTAATTGTGTTCAACTACCGAACCCAAATTAAACCGATCACTGCATTTGACCCAGTTCATTTTACTGAACAGTAAGATAGTACGTAAGCTGGGATAATTATGTGATTGATATCTTCCATGTGCATACCTTCACTGTAAGAAAAGCTGCATCACTGATCACTGCTGACATATACATGCCTAGTATAGATAAAAAAGGATCAGTGAAAACAACAACTTCAGGGCTAAAAATTGACAGTCTCCTGGTTGCCAGTAGCAATTTAAAACTGACCAGGGCCACTAAAAGTTGAGGTTTGTTTTTACTTAGAGTTCTACAGTATGTGGTACTTTTTCCACATGATTACTGGCGAAATCCCTGGATAAAAGACTTACTTCTCACCCAGGTTGGGAGGGGTCTATTCAAGTAAATATGGTTTTAAATTATTTGATTTAGACTAGAGGATTTTGAAAGCCACTTTATATAAATGGCCTGGTCCACTATACTAAGCGAGCAAGTGAAAAGACCCTGGGGACGAGGTCGGAATTCAAGGATACTGGCCCGAGTTGCAATTCAATGATTCAAGCACTGAAGTTAATTTTTTACCCTGCAAATTATGGAATAACTTAATCAGTAAAAGTAGAGAATGAGATGTACAAAACAATTATATTCACCTGCTTTGAACTCGATTATCTTAAGCATATTTTCCCAAAAGTGATCAACACATAACTTTTAATAAAAGTTTTAAGCTAACATGTACCTAATTCGAAATTTAAATTTGTTGTTTGTCATCAAATCATGCCAACTATAGCTTTGAACCTTACTTGATCTAAGAAACATTCGTGAGTCATTAGATGTATATAAATAATTTGCAAGCAGTGAAGAAAAGCCCAGCTAATAAACAAATGGAGATGGAGATAAAATAAAGTATGTTATGTGTTATGTTATGTTGTTATGAGATGTTTACAACACGTAAGCTTAAATGATGCTACACAAAAGAATTTAAGCTTATCTGCCAGTATCAACATTAAGAGAATAGCCTGACCTTCTTGCTTTAAGCAATAGCTGTTTGAAACATTAATTTTAACAGCAACGCTGTAATTAAAGTTACTGAAAACATAAAGGATGCGATGCTACACTTTTACTGGGCCAACAAATAACATACATGTACGATTCACAGACGAGTGCAAAAAAACTACATCACTTCATATAACATTTATTTAAAGACTTACGAAACTTAATAAACTTTAGCTACAACCTACGTGTCTATCTTTCGGCTTTTTGCTACCGGAACGAAAATGGCAAATTATTTAAGCACTGGACCAACGATAAATATGAAACATTAAACAAAAATGATCGATCGGTAAAGCCCTGCTAATATATTAAGCTGTTTACCGAAGACAATAAAAAGCTATAATTACACGTACCTGACATGAGCAATGCAGCGAGAAATGAAGTGCTGTCCTCTTTCGGAAAAACCATTAACAATTCTTTAGCAGAAACGGACCGACAGAATTTCAGCTTTTGTCGCTAGCTATGCCGCCGCGCCTTAAAAGTGCACCAGTCTTCCTGAGCAATACGTGACATTGGTGCCCAGTACTCCACGTGCCTGCAAATTCACATCCCTAAGCTCTATGAAAACGAATTTTTTAAAAAAAACTGTTAACGTAGTTAGAAAGATCATAGTTTGAAACCAAATATGCTGATTCGTTTTTACATTTATATTAAAACCTCACAAAACAGGGGATTATCAAAAGTTTAAGGTTCATTTTTCATTGTGCTTTTTTCAAAAGGAAAAATAATAATGAACGTTTTTGAATAACTTGTAATTTTTTCTGCGATATTACTGTGAGAAATTACGAATTTATTGAGCTTAAAGCAGTTTTAAAGTGCTTTGAATTTTCTGTGCGCTCTGGTCACGTGACCAATGACGTCACAACAGTGAGCATATCATGGTCGTTACTTTCATGCGAAGTACTATTAACCAGCCAAGCTTTGTTTCTCTCCGCCTTAAACTACCATAGTTACTGACTCCTTACCAGTCCCCTGGGAAATGCTCCTGTACAGAGCCACCTTAACTTTCAAATGCCAGATGTCAAGTGGCAATTTCCATATTGCCCATTCCAATGACTATCAGGGCACGTTATCTGCTTTTGAATTGATGGAGGCCTGTTCTTGCAGTGAGCCAAAACATATTTTTTGCCATAGTCACGTGAATAATGACGTCATCACTCTAACGTTAATATGAGGGATAACTTTCACGAAGTTGTAAATAACACATGGTACAGCATTCTCTTCGACCACAAATTAACTAAGTTATTTTGCATTGAAATTTTTCTGGTGCAAAGCATTCTGGGAAGGTTCTTATTATAATTATAATATTGTTTTTAATTATTATTATTATTAGGACCCACTTTTAAGGTTTACATTTGATATTCTGGTAGCAACTCCTCCTCTAAATTTGAAAAAGAAAATTTTATCCCTCTTTGTTTGCATTGTTCATGGGAGTGAAAGTTCATAAGATCAAAGTTGAAGGAAAGATATATATCTTACTGTCTTAACGATATAGCTGAAATCAATCTTATGAATTCTCAGTGCAATACAGCTGGTGATTGTTTCACTGAAGTTTACTTTTTAGAAATCTGAATATATTAACCCAGAGGATGCCAGCTGACATGAATAATTAAAAAAGAAAAGGTGTAAGTCCAGTGGCATTTTACAGGGTAACATAAACATTTTTGTGGCACTTACGTTTATCAATCCAATGCTGAAATTCTTACGTCCTCTCCAGATTGGGAAACAAAGAAATTTTAAGTATTAGCGGTGTCTCAGTTATACCAATGTGTTTTTAGTTGAAGCTATTAAGTGCCTAGGTTATCATTGTGGTTAGACAAAACATTTGGATAACTAAAATAGACTGGTACAAGCATTTTACATGAGCGAGACAGTACTTCATTGAAACAAGATGTCGTTTGTGTTTCACTGATTTAAAATGAAGAGACAATAATTCAAGTATCATGCAATAGTTTTAGAAACGAGGTCTACACGTATAAGTTCAGGCAAAGCTGTTGACAGATTGCATTTAGGTTTTTGCCAAGTTGGTTTGTAAAACCACTTTAATAAGTGGTGTTTTGTATGGAACAGCATGTAGTTTGAAAACATTATTGATTAAAAGGATAGGACAGGCAAATTATTTGTTTTTCTACTTCCACTGCTCCAAAAATTTAGGCAACCCAACACATTTGAAGATATGAACTCCTTGGAAACATTCTACTTGGAGCAAAAATAGAAAACCTGTATTGTTTGAATCATTCAAACCCACGAAAAAATAATGCACTTGAAATTTGGGTAAAATTACCTCTTTTATTAGAATATATTAGGAAGATAATAATGGTCAATCACTTATCAGTTACTTGAATTTTTGAGCAAAACCATTTTGACAGTGATTGTTTCGTAGCCACAAAAGAACTTTATTGCAGCTTAATTGTGGTTACATGCATGTATTATTTATATTTTCACATTTCACAGTACCTTAAACATCCTTAGCTTCTAGGGATCAATAAATTTTTCCTTTGCACCCAAAGGATATTTCAATGTTTTTTTTCTTGTTAATAAGCGTCATCAACCAAAACAAATAAGCATACGAGTGATTTACAATTTATTCATAATAAAGGTAGGATTGTCATTGATGTTCTGAGTTAGGATTTGTGCAGTAATTTCCATACAGCTTAGCATTATCTTTGTGGGAAAAAAATTGACAACTATGGAGTAATTTGACTCTCACTGTTCAATCTCAGAGTCAAAGATCAGAGTCATAGATCTGAAACATGGAAAGTTGTTTTAACTTTTGAGTTGGTGGGTGAAATGTTTTAGTGTTGTCGACAACTCATATGAAAACTCTTCAGAAGTATTATACTGTGCTGCAGCGTGTTTTACAGAATCTTTCAAAACAAGATTTGGCAAGTTCCATCCTGCTGTAAATTTGCACACTCTTGAGAGAGGAAGGGTTAATAGGCAGGGTCATCAGACTAGCAGGTGGGTGGGTGTGGTTGGGGTGCATATGGGGCTGTTACTACCATCACTCTTGAAAAACCGTTAAAAGTTTGGGACCACCGAGGAGGTCGACATAATTGTTAAGTCTGGATAATCAGTGTTTGACTGCCCAACATTTGCAGATGTTTGTATGGGTGGGGTGGCAACGTTTTGCTACATTGCCGTACAAGCATACTGAAAATTTGGCTTTTTTTCAGAAAGGAATATCTCCTTCAATTTTGAATATTTCCTCTCAAATTTGCTGCTTGTCAGTTTGTCGTATTTGTTGTTTGCAAAGCTTAATTAATTTTTTTATAAATTATTTGTGATAATGCAAAGAACAAAGATTGCCGACAAAAACAAAGATCAACCTATAGGTATGAAGCTGAAAGGGTGCAGTAAAACATCAGTAGTAGCTAACATTGGATTCGTTTATTTCCATAAAAAAGTGGATCTTCGATAATAGTTCAAGAATTCAGAATTGCTCAAGAGCTTAATACGTAATGAAGGTTGGTCAGTGGAACAGCTCAAGGTTCCTTGTACTTACTTTTTTGTTTTAATCCAGGAAAAACATTGAAATCAATGTCATAGATGATGAAGAATATGAGAAGAATGAGACCCTCTATGTTGTTCTTGGTGAACCAAAAGTTGTCAAAAATGATGAGGATCAGGGTAGTGAAGCTGCTACTGACGAGGTTTATGATGCTGAGAAAGAACGCCTTGAAGTGCTAGGGAAGCCTAGACTAGGTACTGACAACAGTAATAATAATATACAGTAGTATAATAAATAATTGTATAGTGTAATAACTAGAGTGTATGTGTCAGGTTAACATGATTAACTTGTTAATTGAGGATGGTTTTTTTTCCCAGTTAACATGCTAGCCTAAGAAAACAGCTGATGTTTCCCGAGGTTGCCACTTGAGCCCTCGCAAAACGACGTCTGAGTAACGAGCGGAGAAATTCCATACTGATGACGTGCACTATCCAGATCTTGTTGTGCCGCGAGGGAATTTTCTTTCAACCAATCAGAAGCACTACCAAGATCTGGGTAGTGCATGTCATCAGTACGGAATTTCTGCGCTCGTTACTCAGACGTTGTTTTGCAAGGGCTCAAGTGGCAACCTCGCGAAACGTCGGCTGTTTTCTCAGGCTATTAACATACAGGCTTCTTCAAGTTTAAGTTGAAATTTGTTGCGGCAGAATCTAAGATTTAAAAACAATTAGGACACACTAAAAATTCTGTCTTTATTTGTCAGGTGATTTCCCTAAGGCAGAGGTAACTATTATAGAAAGCAAAGAATTCAAGAACACAGTGGACAAATTGCTTGTTAAAGCCAATTTGGCACTGGTTGTTGGGACCTCTTCTTGGAAAGAGCAGTTTACTGATGCTCTTACAGTAAGTGGCAGTGGTGATGATGATGACAGTGAACAACCTAGCACGCCAACTTACGGAGACTACATGATGCACTACCTGACTGTGTTCTGGAAGCTTTTGTTTGCAGTTGTTCCACCTACTGACATCTGGGGTGGCTGGGCGTGCTTTGTGGTATCCATCATCTTCATTGGCTTGTTAACAATGGTGATAGGAGATTTAGCCTCTCACTTTGGCTGTACTATTGGTTTGGCAGACAGTGTGGTTGCCATCACTTTTGTTGCTCTTGGAACAAGTCTCCCAGGTATGTCCCAAAGACTCTGTTTCAATTCTATGTGCTCTTAACTTAAGGTGGTCTAGACTTTGTGGTTTTTGTTGTTGACGTGATGTAGCCTGAGCGCAAGGCCAGCGCTCCAGTCTACATCCATTGTGATCACATGGTGAGTGGGAAAAAATATGGTAACCAAAACAGTTGCAAAGGTGAACAATTTGGTGACCTGTGTTCTAGCAGTAAAGTGCTGATGTTCTTTTTTCTTAAATTTTAGATCCAGACTAAATAAAATTTGACAATGCACACAACTTTTTCAGTATCAGTAACTGTTTTCTTCAGACTTGCTGTGGTTCACCTCATTTTCTGCTCGTAAGAACACTTCAAGGACAGCATATATGTTGTAGTTCAATTTTATCCTTGGTTCAATTTTTTTTCTTTTGTTTTATACTCAGTATCATTATATTTACATTAAAAAATGAAGGAAAATAAAAAATGAACGAAGGATAAACTTGAACTACAGCATATACATCACAATTTGATTGCAAATGTAGGGTAGCCATTTTGTGACAACAAAAATGTACAAAATAAAAGAGAAATTTATAGACTAGAAAATTGACTTTTTCTCAAACCTTGTGGATAGTTCAAAATTAAATTGTCTTGTGTCAACTGAAAAAAAAAACAAAGTATTTTTTATATGGATATTAACCAAATCAGTTGGGTTTCAAGTTTCAGAAAATGAGACTGTCATTGAATTTTATTCTGTACTCAATTTGCAGAAAAATGGTTATTCCATTCAGATTTTGTTTTTTTATTAAACAAAAGACGTTTTTGTTCATGAAAATTTTTTATTCAAGACATTCCAGTTTCCTAAAGTTGAAAAACAAGCACTTAATCAAATGCTGCTATGCATGCATCAAGCACATCATAGTTTGGAGCACTCTTGTGCCAAATGTTCAAGCAAGTTTTGTGGGAGAATATTTTTTGCATGTATTTACATCCACATATTTAGAGAAAGGTTTTTCTGTCTGTTTGAAGTCTCACCACTCTTTGTTTGTCATACCTGCAGATACCTTTGCCAGTAAAGTTGCAGCTGTTGGTGATGAATATGCAGATTCATCCATTGGTAACGTCACTGGAAGCAACTCTGTGAACGTCTTCCTTGGACTCGGAGTCGCATGGTCTATAGCAGCAATAGTAAAAGCAGCCAGGGGACAACGATTTGAAGTTGAAGCAGGTTCTCTTGGCTTTTCTGTGGTAGTTTTCTGTTGTACAGCTGTCACTGCTATCGCAGTAATGATGCTACGTAGAAATAAAAAGGTTGGGGGAGAGCTTGGTGGGGCTAAGGCCTTCAAACTTCCCACATCACTCTTTTTTACCTTCCTTTGGATACTATATATTGTACTATCTTCTTTACAAACATATTGCCACATCAAGACAAACTTTTAGGTTTGTCCCCGGAAAAAAAAGATTTTCTTTGTGGAGATGGTACTTAAGTTGAAGGTGGACAATATCTTTGATGCAAGTGCATGCGCAATGTACCTTTGTATTTTTAAAACAGTTTTCAAGATAGTGTTCAAATGTTTCTGAGACAAAAACTATTTGTAGTGCTCTTTTAGATAAATTATTAGCAGTTATTTTCAATTGGAAGTCATAGGAAGTTGTTTCAATCATTGTATTTGTTGTGGTTACAAATTTTCCAGATTATGGTAATGAATCTTAGGCAAAGAGAAATACAAATTAAACTGGTTAAAAATTTCCAACCAAAAGTAAAATATAAACCACAAAGTATGGAATCTATAAGTTGTGATCCAGGAATATTCTAATTTTCAGCGCACAGAAAGGGTGAAGAAAATAGAGGTTGACAATTGTTTTGTTTTTTCCTTAAATGGTTCCACGAGTCAGTTTGTGTGGAGGCATTTACTTTTAGGAGGGAGGTCAGACTCTAACCTCTTCAGTTGTGTTGTTTTCAAAGACAAGAAACTTTGTTGCACATTGTCCCTCTCCCAGTACCTGCTGTAGTAGTTCTCACACTACAAGTTACTGGATTGATTTTTTGGTTATGTGTGATTAAACAAAATAGTTTATCCAGTCTTTATCAGTACTTATGCTGCTTTCTCAGAATTTGTTAACCTACAAGAGCAGAGAAAAAAGATACACATATTTTACCATGTGGAACACATTAAAATAGGGCAGGCCCTATATATTTAGCAAAATGAAGTGAATGATGTGTTGTGGAAGGTGTGAGGAAGTGTTGGAACTATTGTGACCAAAATGTAGATTTTGCATTTGAAGACCTTTGCCAGAAGCTAGTGAAAAAACTGTAAGCAGCAGCAAGATTCTAGGTCAACAAGACAAATCCCTTGTCAGTTTAAGTTATTTAATAAACTGCATTCAAACATTGACCTGGAATCAAGGAACCATACACAGGCTGAATTTCTTTGCTGTTGCAAGGTTAAGATCCCAACTGCATAGAGTAAAGTTACTCTAAAACATCAGTTCACAACAAGAGTCAAGAGTTCTTGACTTGAAAGCTAAATTTCAAATTCTCAAGCAATGGCAGAGAAAACAAAATTTTTAGCTGTATGAACTCATTTCAAGTCTTAAAGTCTTCATATATCCAAGCCCATGGAATATTGGTTTGCCCAATGTGGTCTTACCTAGGTCAATATTGCCTAGCTCAGCCCCTCAGTCTAGAGAAATATAGGTGTTATCAGAAATCTAGATGTGCCTTGAAATGTGTCTTGAAGGGATTATTTAAGCTGTGTTAGTTTTTGTCTGTGGTTCATTTGCTTGATTTCTTGCATGACTTGGTAGTGGAGTAGCTTGGGCGAGAATGGGGCTTTATTTGCTCGCTCATAAATACCAGCTGAGTTATGCAAAATCTCAACCAAGTGAACATGCTCACAGGCTATAAAACAACAGTCCAATAGTTGTCGTACAAGTACACTGAAACTCAACGTGTTTACAAATGTCTCCATCTTGGATGGCAAGGGTGGAAATAAAGCCCAACACGAAAACATTGGGCTGACGTTTTCAGGTTCTTGGAAAAAATAGCTAAAATTAAAAGTGCAAGTAAGGTAATGATATTTGCTATCCCTTTGACAATTTGCTTGACAGTTGACAAAAACACACGTAGACGTAGCCCTTTAAATCTTCAAAAGGCTGACAGGCACCCTTGGTTTAAAAGAGTTAGACATTGAGAAGGAGAAAATTATGCCACCATGTTGTATGGTGTATTGTTTTTGAAGGAAGTTTAAAAGCTTTATTCAGAAGAAGCATTAAATTATATATTTATGCGAGCAACTTGTGATACATTTTATACAAAAAAATGTTTGTCTTTATATAATTTTGTTTTACTTGTTGGGTCATTGGATACCTTTTTAAAATTTAAGATAACCCATGCTCAATGCAACAGGTACCATGAGGGTTAGGGATTGGACAATAGAAATTTCATTCCATTCCCCAGGTGATTGCAATTTACTTTTCAACTGATGACAATTAGTCTTTTCAGGTAGATTTGTGTTTCAAGCTGATGATTTTGCCTTAATTTCTAAAAGGCTATCCAATGGCCAAATGCTCACAAAGTGTGACGAAAATTTTAACCCAAGTAGGATAAATCTTGCGCCAAATGTCAAAGAGCAATTTCAAAAATCCCATGCTAGGTGTATATAAATATTGTTTACTTCTGTTGAATGAACTACTGTGTAGGTGTATGGTAACTTACAAGCATTGATCTGAGGTAGGAATTTTTAAAATAATTTATTTCAGCTAATTTAAGTCACAGAGAGAAAAAGAATATCATTGACACCTGCATACATTTTAAGGTCGTGTTTTAACTTTTGTTGTAGTAGCAGGGTAAATGTTATTTACGTAGTTAACATAAACATATGTATCATGGTCTTATTACACATAAATGTGTTCTGTTGTTAATGTAGATGCCTTGTCTGATGGCAGTATTAGATTTAGCTTATGGGAAATAGTTTTAGGAAAAGCTTCTTTCAATATTGAATGTTCCTAGAACGCATTATAACAGCTGAGAATAAATATAAACGTTGAAAGTATTCCTGTTGTTGCTGGTGTTTGCATATTTTATAATTTGTTCATTCAGGAGGGTAAAGGTGTGACATGAAAAAATGTTGTAATCGATCACTGAGCAAGCATGTTTTTTTTTTTTTTTTTAACCAGTGAGAAGTAAACCAATAAACTCAATCGTTATTAGACCTGTGAACTTTTTTCCTGTGCCCACACCCCTTTCATATTTGTCTCATTATATCATGTGTATTCCCTATGACTGACCAGACACAACTTAAGCTTTGGTTTCACAGCAATCAATTAAAAAAGCTACCTTGATCCTGAAGCCTACCACACAGTTGCTGTGGCCTTCTTATCCCAGGTTGTCCAGGAATGGAAAAATTGTGCTGAAATTTAAGGGGGGGGGGGTTAGATTTTATTTCAATTTGAATGTCAGGCCAGGCTGGGTTGAAATCTCAACCCCCCTACCCAGGCTGACATATAATGCCTGAATTTTATCAGGCGTGTTTCTGGAATTTTTTGCATCCAATGGACCAGTCAGCAGAGCTGGTCAGACAATTGATGATTCATAGGTGATTTGTTTGTAGCAATTGTCTCGATGATTGTGCAATTATAACACCTGCAAATCGTAATTATGAGGTACATGTCACCTTTGCCCTTTTTGCGGAGCCCCTCTCATTCCCAAAGATTTGGAAATAGGGGTGGGAACTGGGTAAAAAGGGCAATTACGAGGAGGGGGAAGTGGGAGAAATATTATCTTAATTTACTTACTATTCACCAAATCATTCAGTAATTCATGTTGAGCTGGAGGAAGAACTTGAATCATAACAGACATAAAAATCTGATCTATAGTCAATGGCCTCAGTGGCTAAGGCTATGTCAACTTAACTAATAGATTCCATGTTGCCGTACGTCTTTTCAGTAATAGATCACAGATGACGTCAAAATGTAGCAAGAACAAAAAAGTGGCACCCAATCCGTTAGGCAGGTGTGTCACGGATGTTCTTACCACATTTTGACGTCTTCTGTGATCTATTAATGATCAGATGCACGGCAACCTGGAATCTATTTGTTTTATATAATAAAGAGACAAAAATCGCAAATGATATGACGTCATCCGGTCTGTTCTCTGACAGATCATAGCTAAGAACCAAGAAGAATGCACATAGAATTCAGCATATTATACAAACTGTAATGGATACCTCTTGTGCTTGCATTAGAACCATGTCAGATAGGCTTTTTGTTCACACTTAAAACACTGATTTCGGCACCATTTTTGTGCCAGAGAATGCTGTGTTTGTCTGATCTTGAAAGCGAATCATGCTAGAGCTCGAGGTAGTGTGAACAGGGAATTGATCTGAAGCGAAGTCAAATTAAAAACAAGGAGTTGGGAACCTAATGAAAAGACCACCTTTTCGAGTTCTGCACCGTTTCTGTTCAACAGGCTGGACAGGCCGCAGAACCGGTTATCCGGTCTAGTCCAGACACAGCCTAAGAATATTATTAGAGTCCAGATGCTTCATATTTCACGCTTTCAAGAAATTCTTTACACTGACATGTGGAAGCCCCATGCAAAACAACGAACTTTGTTTAAAACCGAAATCGGGCCAGGCGCAACTGCGTAGCAGCTCAATTGAATGGCAAATCGTTATCAAACTAGAGTTTTTGATGGTCTATCCGACTGAGGAACTCGTGAAGCTCACTGATGTATAAAAAAAAGTACACACCACATGCACCACATGGCTGAGAAATTTCTGAAAATATAGTGTGGCAAATATAATTAGGGGCACCCATTGAGAAAATTTTAGCAAAATACTTGAAACGTGTATTTGTGTAAGCTAATACAGGTTTATCTGTTCGGCGTTTATAGCTGAGACTTTGGGCCGCAGAAAATTTTAGGAAACGGAATCTTATCTGCCGAATTTCTGAGCTGCCAGTGGCTGTCCGAAACGTGCTAGCTGACCTTATTTTACACTCTAACGACATATTTGTCCCTCCGAAAACAATAGAAATTAATCTGTTCCTTTGTTAGAAAAGTCGGAGGTGGTTTCGCCAAAAGAAATCTCCAGCTTTCACTGCAATTAAATCCGAATATCTCAGGCAATTTAGGCCTGCCGAACAGATATTTCGCCGAAACGAACCGTTGGGGGCCCTTGATTGATATAATTTACAAATCACCACTCAAGCACATCCTATGTTTACTGCACAATAAGTTTAAATTTGGCAAAGCAACGTGCAAACATCAAGGAAATGACACCGACTTCAAAAATTGTTATAGTGAGAAATACTACTGCCTGGAATAATGGAAATAAACTTAAATCATCCGGCCGCCCACTATCGCTAAAAGCGTGAGGACATTCCACCGCTTCTACTTTTTGAGTTATCGCATAATAATGCCAAAGAACACGTTACTCACCAGTTGAAGTCTTCCAAATCCCTCCGAGAACCGAGAACGGTTAGAGCTGTGTAAAATGTACCGAATACGCCATTTTTCTTGAGACGTCTTCTCACCTTACACAAAGTGCCGTTTGTGGCTGCTTGGCGGGCTTTTCAGTGGAATCTTTTGTCCTTCGCCCAACCGCCAAGTGATTGGTGGATTGTTCGTCAATCATGTTCAATCAACCAATCACAGGGCCTTTGATCGGAGGACGGTGACAAAGGCGGGAAATACACCCAAAATGGCAGCCCCTGAAACAAAAATTTTGAGTCACCCGCAGAATTCGTAATGCCCTGTGGGACGAGCGCAACTCCCTCGCACTCACTGCTGTTTTGTCTTGCAACTATAGTAATAATAATAAGAAGAAGCACTTGGCCAAAATCCTTAAGTCCAGTGGCGTTTAAAATGAATACAAAATTGAAAACTATCAAGCGCGCGATCTTTACTCTTTATTTACTACTCGAGTCCACTGAGGGCCTGTTTACATGTAAGCTTAAGTTATCCTAGCTAGCAATCTCGTGTTTATTTTCTTCTTCTTTTTTTTTTCTCTTTGTCGTGTTTACAAGGTAGCTAGAGTAAGCACTGTTTTTGGAATGTCAGCGTTTTTCGTATGTTTGTCGCAAAATATATGATAGCATATGTTTTCTATATTTTGGGTAATATACAAATTTAGCCAAGCCTAAAAGCAGAGCTCCACATCTCTCTTTCATGCTTTAATATTGGCCCGTTAAATACAGTAAATTTTAGTTGTGCAGTTATTCGCCAAGAGGTGAAAAACAGCAAAGGAAAAAATGCGGACCGCTTAGGAAAGAGTGAGTTGGATTATTTTTCTTCAAAGAGAAGACTTCAGCACGACTTTCACCGACAGCTCTTCTTGTAGCATTCTTTCGAAAGCTAGTTTATTAAGTTCAAGAAGAGGTCTTGTAAAACTACAATTGCTAAAAAAAAAACCACTTACGTTGCTCCCGGTAGCGACTCGACAGACTTTTCCATGCAAATACACATTTCTCAGTGATTCCAATGCATCCCTCTGGCTGTTTAGTTCTTTTAATCACGAAACATTTCTCGAAATCTATCTTGCTAAAATAAATAATATTTTCCCGGCATCAAACCGTTCATTGACAAAAATTACCCACTGAAAAATGTTTTCGGAAACTTTCAAGGACACGTATTTTTTGTAATTATCAAGAGAAAATGGCACAAGTTTTTCACCCGCGAAGTCTTAGGGGCCGATTACATGGCGAATTTCAGCCCAGGCTGAAATTTCGGACCGTTCACCGGGCTGAAATTTTGTTGCGATTACATGGTGAATTTCAGCCCGAGTGCAATGTTTAAAATTGGACGCGAAAATTTTTGCAGGAAAGCGTTTTACGGGCTTTTTTTGTGCACAACTAAAGAGGTGCGCATGCCCAAGTTTATATTTCAGCCCGGGCTGAAATTTGAGTGCGATTACATGAGGTTTATCAGCCCGTTTAAGGACGGTGCCTCCTTTTGTTACTGCGCATCGATCTGCGTATCTAGGGCTATTCGGGATTCTTAAGGAATTTGCCCACTAATACACCAATATTTTTGTGCGGTTTAAGACTATGTGGAAAAAACTGATCTTAGCAAGGGCTATCAGAATCCAAATAGAAAATTGGGGGTAACCACGCATTTTTCAGAGATAACTGAGCCTAAAATTTGGAAAGAAATTGCCATACATTCTTTGTATTTTAACGCTTTTTTAGAATAAATATGGGTGATTAATTATCTTTGAAAAATGTGTGGTTACCCACTTTTTTCGTTTTGGATTCCAGTAACCCTTGCTAAGATCTCCTTTTTCCCCATAGTCATAACCTTTGCAAAAATACATCTATATTAGAAGGCACCGTCCTTAACCGGGCTGGAAATTTCAGCCCGGGCTGAGATTCACCCCGGGCTGAAACTCTCTTTCATATAATCGTAAACGCCTTTTTAAAAACATTTGTTCAAAAAGCCGAGCTGAAATCTCAGCCCGGCTAACCGAGCTGAAACTTGCTATGTAATCGGCCCCTTAATCAGGCACTGTCAAGAACACACCCTGAACTAATTTTAGGAAGCTTTTAGAGTCTCATTTTAGATAAAACAGTCTTAAACCGAGAAATGCTTTGCTTATAGTTACTTAAATAAAGATTTCATCTGGATCTGTAACTAAAGACACACTCAACTGGCTTAGCGGTTAAAAACAAAACGAACACGAAAACATGTCACACTGAACTCATTCACTGAAACGGCGATTCTAAGTTTACTCGCTAAATTGGGAGAGAAATGTCATTCACTTCAAATGAAGAAACCAACAAATATAACAATATAAGGAAGATAAAATATTCCACAACTGAACAAAAAAACATATGGAGCTTTACACTAAGGCTATAAACTTAATAAAAAAGTATTGACGACAGACCGACTCTTCAGGTGTTGAATACTAAGGGGCTGTTTACATGGAGGGAGGAAGATCTTAGCACTAGGAAGATCCTAAAAGGCGAAACAAATTTTCGTTTGGTTTACATGCAAAAATTTCGGTCGAGATGGTTACTGGAAATCAAATAAAAGTGTCGGTCTTTAGGAGCTGAACGCCCGGCGGCCGCCATATTTGTTTTTCTGTCTCTAGTACTAGGATCTTTCGAGCGAAGGTAGTTTACATGGTGGTAGGATCTTCCTAGTACTAGGATCTTCCTATCTCTCAGCTAGGAAGATCCTAGCGCTAGAAAGATCCTAGCGCTAGGGCCAAGTACAACATTTTGCATGTAAACTGAATGCAGAAGACATATGGCGCTAGGATGATCCGCCTTCTAGAATCTTCCTAGCACTAGGATCTTCCTAGCTCCATGTAAACAGCCCCTTAGTCAAAACAACAACCCAATCTGCGGTGCCGAAGAAAAACAACCTAGATTGAAAAAACAACACAGACTCAGTCTAGAATAGTCACGATTTCTACTTTTCGGATAAAAATCGCTAGAATTGCTCAAAGAAATATATTGAAAATTACGCACTAAAGTTCAAAAGGAAATTAAAACAGCTATAAAATTACCTTGTTAAGTTCCCGTTTACCGGCTTGAGAGTAACTTCACTCGAGGGGAAAGTTGAATGCATTTTGCTTTCCTAGGCAAACAAGTGCTTCTTATGTGAATGACATTTCATGTTTTAAAGGTTTCTTGTCCCTTTTTTGTGTCATTAGTGAGCAAGTTTTTAAGAAATTTCAAGAAAATTACCGTAATTTACTAAACAAGTAAAGTCGCTCAATTAAACAATTTTACAATGTAAAACCACAATCAAATCTGTAATTTACTTTACCACTGACGTGAAAGAAGTACTTGAAAATCTAAACGAAAGTCGCCGGGTTCTTTCCAGATCTCCTTAGCTTTGAAAAAAACGAAAAAAAAAAAAACAACCATGTCCTCGAACAAGGATTTCTTGCCTTCAAGCTCTCCAATATCTTCTATATGCGCCATCGAGATTGAAGCAATCCTTTTCCTTTTGATGAAGAACTATTACAAGTCTTCATTCCAAGAATGTATTACAATTATCGTATTGAAAATCGAGCGTACGAGTAACCAGCCTCCATATTGTTTACTTCAGATACAAGAAATGATGGCATTCCGCCTCCCCCCGGTCCGGCTGTCTTGGGACTCCCCTCACCCTCTCCCAGAGTCTGTACGGACGGACGGACGGACAGACGTACGTACGCTGACGTCAGAACCAAACTTTTTCGGATCAACAGGTTACCAAATTTGCTTACCCATGGTGCTCCGCGAGCTCCGCTATAAAGTCTGTCTCCCATAGGCTGTTAAGGTGATTCCATCGAAAAAGAAGTTGTAATGAGAATTTGTTGAAACTTTGCACAGTTATTAATTACACCTAGTACATCGAAAAAATAAAATAAAAAGAGGGGGTCACCGTGTCTGATTTCACGCTACAGGGCTGTAGTATATAGGTACTTTGCTAGCTATCGACAGCAATATTAAAAAGCCTTTCCTTGTACCAGAGACACCCACTACTTTAAGAAAGTTATCCCTAGCAATAAAATATAAGCATTATTCTTGTGATAGCCAAACAAGGTTACAGTAAAAGGCCTTAAAGTTGCCTCAAAAATAAAAGTAATGAAATAATAAGCAAATCGAGCACATGCACGCTTCCAGTGAAATGCCTGAAATCAGATTGTAATAATGAATTAATCAGAATATTTGAAAATTGAATAATGAAAAATTCTTAAAATTTGGATATATTATGCAGAGTCGTGTTTTCTTCAAATAAATGGAATAAAAAAGAGGGGTCACCGAGTTCGTTTTGGAGAAAACGACAACTCATTTCTCTCAACAGCTCAGTTTTCATAGAAAACCTACCAAGTTTCGAACGCGCGCGCGCTCGTGCGCGCGCTAATCACGCAAAAATTGATGCGCAGAAAGGATGCGCAATGCAATTGAATGGAATCACCTTAAGGTGACTCCCTATGACAGAGCTGAATAACAATTGCGCATGTCAAAAGGGCGCGCCAAGGAAAACTGGGGACCACAATATAAACCACAGCAACAATGGCGGACTTTTTAAAAATTTTGACACCGCGAAGATTTTCACCTTCAATAAGAGTTTTGTTGCAAACTTAAGTTTCAGACTTCTGCAAAGCCTTCGTCTGTTGTCGAGACAAGTTATATCTTTTGTACACCGAGGTTATTTTTCTGAACACCAGGTGAAAACGTGTCTCAAAAACACCAGTCCGCGAAAATGCAGCGAGATTCTTACCATTCCTGGAGTACACCTCGTCATCTTGCCTTTACATTCTTCCCCTGACTGGGTACTCTTACACAGGAGCAGGTGTGGTGACCGGAAGTTTCCCTCCGCGTTGTATAAAAGCAACACAGTGCGCAATCACTGCATTTTCGCGGACTGGAGTTTTTGAGAGACGTTTTCATCTGGTGTTCTGAAAAATAACCTCGGTGTGCAAAAGATAAAATTTGTCTCGACAACAGATGAAGGCTTTGCAGAAGTCTGAAACTTAAGTTTGCAACAAA
Source organism: Siderastrea radians (assembly GCA_964017195.1). Lineage (NCBI taxonomy): Eukaryota > Metazoa > Cnidaria > Anthozoa > Scleractinia > Rhizangiidae > Siderastrea > Siderastrea radians. The sequence continues at coordinate 47,304,515 of OZ024892.1, read as the reverse complement.
ACTCTCATCGAAGGTGACAATCTTCGCGGTGTCAAAATTTTTAAAAAGACCGGCATTTTGTTGCTATGTTGTTGTTATGGTTTGTCTTGTCGTCCCCAGTTTTCCTTAGCGCGCGCTTTTGACATGCGCAGTTGTTATTCAGCTCTGTCCTCCCTATAGTGACCGCGCGCGCGCTGATGATGCGAGCCGTAGTAATCTGCACGCGCTCACATAAAATCGTAGGTTTTTACTGATATTCATGACGTCAGCATAGCCAAAAAAAGCAAACTAAACAGTAAATTTTCTCGCGTTTCCCTGGGTGAATTTTTTTTTAAATTTGCACATTTTGAGATGCTGACGCTACCTTTATCACATATTATTTTTTGGAAAAATTCTGTCCGAGCAATCCAGTTTAATGGTTAAAAATAAGAAATCGCGTGATATCGGTGAATCCGTCTGAACGACCACATATTTTTTCCCCTGTGAAATGTTAGTGAAAATCATTTTCACAAAATAGGAAAGTTTAAAAAAAATTTACCGAGGGACAATCAAAATATTTAAGAAAAAGGACGAATTAATGGAAAATATCTGTCATTCTTTAGATGCTTTGTTGCCATGACAACGGCCTATGCCTAAGAAGCAAAACCTGAAAAATAAGGGTAATTATGTTGGTAACCTTACTGGTAAAATTCAGGACCAAAGATTGTAAGACAACAGAACTAGGGCTTCTTTCGTAAGTCTTGCCAGTTCGTATAGTCACTTTTGTAGAAACTCTAGGGAGCCACCTTAACTTGAACTTTACGGACAAAAATCAGAGTTGAAGTTGAAATTTTTTTTGTTGCCAAGCGCGTAACACAAGAGTTCTGCCCGGTAGGTAACCCTACCCCAAAAGTTGCTTGTAAACGCGAGACAACTTTGTCTCGGCTTCTACGGAGATTCCTAGTACTAGGGAGTTCTGGTTCCCTCATAATAAACAGGCTCTAAGGAACTGTTTACTTTCCGCAGTATTAAGCTTAAATTGCAGTCTTTTTTTCGTTGAACGTTCCTTTCCGTGGTTGCAAACAAGGGCAAAACACCACAGCTGATAGGGACTGACTGCAGGATATTTAATATAAACCACGTAGACTAAAAACATGGCAAAGCAGTGGAGCGAGAACTCAAGAGGTTGGTGTGGAAGGGAAAGAGAAAACTACACGGTCAATTCATTTACCATGGTCTGGAAAAACATTAACAGGCTAGCCTCATAAGAAAACATCCTTTATTACCGATGACTTAGATTTACTTTACTGAAGAATCAGAGTGGTTTTGGTGTACATCAAAGGGGTGATGTACTGGCGATTTTCCTGCTTGTTTAGTCAAAAATTTGCCAAATTAGAATCTAATTACCCTGCTCATACGCAACTTGCTTCTAGACCGCCAACGGGACGAGATCGAGTCAAAGTTTCGAGGAGGAACACAACCGACTTTCTCAAGACATTTCTAACCCGGCTATTGGGGCCAAACACACTTATTAACAGATCCTGTCCACTACAATAGCCAATTTTAACAAAACTGGATCATAAATGTCAGGCTTCAATTGATGCAAATACTATTTCTTTTTAAATATGCTACTAAAAATAGACAACACTGTCCCTTAACCTACCCTTTAACTTTGTGTGTGAGCCCTGTGATAACCAATTAGAGCAAAGAATGATTGCTTCCATCTACTCAAGTTCTGATTGGTTCATCACATTATTTGCAATTGGTGTGAATGGTAGCCTCCAATGCAGACATATACATTCTCTGGGCTCATCACGCACCCCCCCCCCTCCCCCGTGGAGGGGGAGGGGATGGATTGTGTGACAAGGAATGGATTGCGTGACAAGCAGTAAGGACGCCTGCATTGGAGGCTGTGTGAGTGGCAGTTTTCAATACATTGGTTTTGGTTTTAAGACAGTCACCACAAAACCACTTTAACCGATTTAAATTTAATTGTTATATCACTCTCGACCTCAGTGTCAGATCGAAAGTTTGCATTTCTAAAAGTATTCTTTTGAAAACGTTCAATTATAGCTTATCCTTGCTATGCACTAATGCCTTTAATTTTCACACGAGTTTTACTTTTTTTTTCTTATTTTCGCACATTATTTGAAGTGTGCAAAAATTAAACGAGTGAAATCTTATTTTTATTCTGGAAGCTTGGTATTTTTTCTCAGTTCTGTGACTGACTCATCAAACATCAGGAAACCTTTTCCCAAGAAAATTTTACCTGCCTACTGTGCACAATTTTCATGAACTCTAAACTTCATGAAAACAAAAGGCATAAGCTATATTTCTTTCATCACGGAATGTAAATTAGTAAGATATAGCAGTTCACTTCAGTTAACAGTCTAGGTTGGCTAAGTTAAGTCTGGTTCTTCATTCATTCCTTTCTTGATCCGTAAAAGAATGGTGGTTAGCCACTGATCCAGTCTTGATATGGAGTCATATTCTTTAACCTACACAGGATAAAAAATAGGATGTGATAACAAGAATAATAATAATAATAATTAAAAACAATATAATAATAATAATAATAATAATAATAATAATAATAATAATAATAATAATAATAATAGTAATAGTAATAATAACTTACTTAACCCTTTAAGCCCCAATATCCACATCCTTATTCTCCTGACTGTTCTCCACATATTTCTTATGGAGAACTTGGGAGAATTTGATTAAACATCAACACATTTCATGTCTGATGATCATTTTCTTTATTCTCATGACCCGTATATTTGATCAATGAGTGATATTATAAGGAGAAATTAGATGCTTGACACTGTTGGGGCTTATAAAAGGGTTAACAACATATGCTGTTCTAAGCAGATAAAAATAAAGAAAGGGCAGCTTACATACAACATTGTGTAGTAAGGTGTAACATAAGTACAACTTGGATAAAATCCAGGGGGTACTGGTAGGGTTGAGGTAATCAGGCTCCCCCCCCCCACCCCATTACTCTGAGAAGTCTGAATAAAGGGAAAGCCCTTAGTATTTTTTATGTCTCCATTTTCAAGCTTCCTGGGCAAATCCCCCCCCCCCCGCCCAACCCCTAGGGACTCAATCTGCAGGTTTAGCTGATTTTCATCCTCCTTTTCTCTTAACCCTTTAAGTCCCAAGAGTGACCAACATCAATAATTTCTCCTAACAATATCAATACATAATCAAGAGAAAAGGTTACAAGAATTAATAAAATGATCACCAAAGGGAAATTGTTTTGATTTTCTAACAAATCCTCTCAACTAATAGTTTAAGGAAATGTATGGAGATCAGTCGCGAGAATTTGTATGTGGATATCGGGGGTTAAAGGGTTAACTTAAACTCCCAAAAGGCAATGCCATTAAGTGCTGAGTATGCTTGTCGTTCAGAGAACGACTCAAATTTTTCATTACCATTTAGAGGCGCCAAGACAAAGTATTGAGGGTATAATGGTATATTGGATATTGCATAAATCACAATGGCAACTTACAGCCTCTGTAAAAGTTTCTGCATTCTGTTCCTCTTGAGCTTCGAGAAGAGTCTGGAAAAAGGAAAGCAAATGGCAATACAAGCCAGAGATCAGTTTAATTCATAGAGGTACAGCAGCACTGAGAAGTCTACAGTGTAAGACCTGACCACACCCTCAGCATTTTCCCCTGGCAAGATTCTCTTTGAGCCTGACTCACCCCCAACAGCCTCTCTCATTCCTTAATCATGTGACACAGGGCTTGATACTCCTTTGTCATAAGCATCTCCTAAGGAAAGAGATGACTGGGGCAACACGTTCTTTGGCCTGGAAAAGGACTGACATGGTTTTACTTGTATTCTCTCATTTGTCATTACATTGCACACCTTCCTTAAGGTGCGGACACATGATGCATCATTGTTGCATGCAATGTTGCAGATGATGGACACAAGGTGAAACAGTTGCACGTGATGTTGCAGAAGTAGGAGCGGATTCTACTTCTCCGAAAGTTGCCGGCAATGTTGCGCCCAACAATTTCAAGGGTGGACACACGGTGCAACTTTCAAGTTGCACGCGATGTTGTGCACAATGTTGCCCTGTGTGTCCGGGCCTTTATAATAGTAGTAATAACAATGATACTACTACTACTGCTACTGCTACTGCTACTGCTACTGCTACTGCTACTGCTACTGCTACTGCTACTGCTACTGCTACTGCTACTGCTACTGCTACTGCTACTGCTACTGCTACTGCTACTGCTACTACTACTACTACTAATAATAATAATAATAATAACAATAATGTGAATATTTTGACAGGATAACTCTTTAACACACCATTCAAATTTGCTATTTCTAACAGTATGCAGGATTTATGTCTGATAGAAACCTAGAAAACGACCAAGAACACCTTTACTATCCTTGTATCTCAGTGGTAACTAGCATTTGACAACGCATGCACATACATGTATGATAGCACGTACATGTAGCTGTTGTGATTACTCAGCAATACATTTGCTTCATAATTACCCTAAGAAGTTTACACTCCCTTGTGTCCTGGAATGCAGGGTACATGTCGCAGTACTTGTCAACTGCTCTCTGGGCTTCAACGATGTCAATGCACATGTGGCAGAGGGCTGCCTTGAAGAAATACTCTTTAGCACTGTACTTTAGTAATGAACTCTCAATAGCATCAGCAGCAACCTGCAAAGTTTAAATCAATGATGTCATCTGCTAAGTTTTCATGGCACAAAGAAATACTTGTTCACCCACCACACACATACACACACACAGGGTGACAAGTTAATTATACAATTTAATTATACAATTTTGGAAGGGTAATATGTTGTGACACAACAGTTGAAAACTTAATCAAATTTGTCGGAACTACCTTCTAATAAGTAATGGACTTTTTCAATTTTAAGGATCTTTTTAAACACAAACACTTCACACACTTTTCTTTTCTTACTCCCGACCAGCATTACTCCATGTTCAAGCAGGTAGCAGGTAGTCTAAACTAAAAGAAAGAGTCATGGATGATACAGAACAAACCAAATCTTTAATAGAAAACACTAAAGGTTAATTTTTATACCCAAGTAGAAAACACAAGTGTAACTACAGGTGTGCAAGAAAGAAGTCTGATCCAACCTGTTCATAAATCTCAACAGCTTTTGCATACTCCTCCATCTGAGCCGAATACGTTGCTACTTTCAATAGGCACTTGTTTGCAGAGCTACAAAGTACAAATGACATGAGAATTGATAGTTTAGTTGCAAATTTACCATAATTGTTACAATCTTTCACAAAGGTACTGCTCAGAAGTTCCTAAACTTAACATCTGTCCCCTTGCCCCAGTGCTGATGCTGCCAATGCTGCCAACAATGTGGAAGAATGCAGGAAACAAGTTGTGGTCCCAGATGGGTCTTTTTTACATCAGAGTGGTTCTTTATTACACCCCTCCCCCAGTGCCACTCCCCCAACATTGCTGAAGACAGAACTACCATTTCCATCCACATGGACACCCTATTTATGTGAAGGGTCCAACTATTTGCAGATCTATTTCTAATCATTTTGTTCTCTCAAGAAGAACGTAGCGGAAAAAAAAAAACTAGGCGAAAAATACATTGTATGACTATTCATACAATCTTTCACTCCCAGCCAATGTGAGTGGTGAATTGTTCACCACTCACAATGGCACACTGCTATAGAAATCATTCATTCAGATGTCAGTTTGTTTTGTAGCTGCCAGTCATACATTTACAATAAGAGCTGTTTGCAATCTACTTATGATAGCCCGTGGACTAAGAGCAACTTTTGAACAATGAAGTTGTCATCACCTGTTTGATTCCTCTCCTCTGTAATATTGAGCAGCCTGCTCATAGTGAAAGATTGCCTGAGGATAAAAATGCAAATAGCTGTTAACAAGGACAAGGACACAGTTTTTTGTCCCAGATCTCACATTGTGTTAAACTTCTGGCCAATTTAAAGACTTGCACAACCTGTGCGGCAGTGACACCCTTCAACCAAAGCAACCAAAAGTGGTTTAATTTGAGACAGATGGTCTTGATTTCTCACCTTTTCCAGGTCAGCAGTGTTGCCCTCATAAATCTCAGCCACTGTAATGTGGTGTTTGGCAGCCATTGTAAACCGGCCCTTGGAAGAAAAAAAAAAGAAATCAGCGGTAAATGTTATTGAAAGCCTATCAATCAATTTCATTAGCATTTTGACATCTACACTGAAATGCTCCACACTTCAGTTGAAAACCCAAATGTGTCAGTTTTATAGTACTAAGTAGATCCTAAACATGATGCCAACGTTATTGTCTGTCCAGATAATAATGTGACAAAGTCAAACCTCTACTAACGGACATCTATGGTATGTAGATAGCTTTCCCAAGTGGAAACTCAAATGTGGCCACAGCCTCATACAAACATAAGATCCCCAATAACATTTGTCTCAACAACTGTATTTCTGTTTACAAGCATTGCATTGTGGTATAGGACCAAGGGGTATGTTTTTCGTTTTTGAAGCACTTACTGCACACAGCCATAACAGATACTAGTGGAACCCTGTACAGGTGTCATGGGTTATGGGTTTCACTGAGTACACTAAAACACTAGTACATAAATTTTGATCTCCCATATGGGGACATCTCAGACTGCATAGCAGGCATAAACAGGAAAGGGGAAGGAGAGCGAGAATGCAGGAGAAAAATGGGGCTTCCCTGTTACGCCTGCTATGCAGGCTAGGGATACCTCTCCTAAAGATACATCTGAATACACCTCCAAGGGTGTCCATGACTGAGAGGCTCACACATAGAGAATCAGAATAATTTATGAAGTAAGAGATCTGTATGACATTGGGTACAATATTTACAAGCAAATGCAGACACATTTCCTCAGAAGACACTTCAATATGGTCCCAAGGAGGTCCATTAATTTTATGGAAGGTTTGACTATATATAGTCATGTCATAATGATGTTAGTAGTGGGAGATCAGCACAATAAATATGTATCAAATAACCCATTACAAAACTTTCAAGCAGAAAAGCTACTTACCATGTCTGTGTAAATGTTAATAGCTGCTTCAAAAGCCCTTACAGCCTCTGCAGAACAAAGGCAGAGATGATTATTTCAATTGAGTCTCCATTATCACAAATATCAAGCAAGAAAGCAAACAGAGCCAGAGGAGCATCTTGATAACCCACACATTGGAAAATTCACTGAAAAAGACACCTAAGGTTTCATTACAACAGTTTCCAGGATGTCCACTTTTTCAACAAGAGGCATAAAGGATTTCTCTCACAGGGTCAAAACTTTAGTAACTTCTCCCTCTTTAGACAAAAATCCTAATTGTGACCATTCAAATGAAAGCTACCAAGCAGCACTTTCTCATGGTACTGCGAGGGGTTTGCAATGGTCTGTCAAAGATGACGAGTGTTGGCACATTTTCCCCCGAGTCTCAAAATCTTGGCATTTTAAATACATGTATGTCTCAGAATCTGTGGTTTGCAAGAATAAGTGATCATCTCAAAACCTTGGATTAAAAAAAACGGAACTGGAGTCAAGCAAACCTTGCATGAGCTTAGTCTGAAATGCCCTCAGTCAGGATATAATTTTGACAAGAATTAGAGTGGTTTAAATAAAAGTTCAAAAGAATTCCTTGAAGCATTTGAAGTACTTTTTGTTTTTTACCACCTGAAATTTTCAGACTGTGAGATTACAGTGCTCAGAGATTTGACAAAGAAGGAAAGTCTTGGGCTTGGCATTTTGAAAACAGGGTCCCAGTGAGTGTGGGTTGTTATCATGACTCCTAAAACTGTTCATTTGTCAATTTTTCAGAAAAACAAATAGTCTTTGAAAATTTTTCCCTGTTTTGAGCTTGAAGTGAAGGGTCAAACACTGTGTGCATGTGCCACATGATCAGTTTTATAAAATCAAAGTAAAACTTTGAAACAAATTTACCTTCTGTAAATGGTTTGAACCCAGGAGTCATATCATAATTCGGTAAATTGTGATCGTCCGGGTGAGTGTAGTCCTGAGAAGGACTGTTTGAGGTGACATTGACTGACGTTTCGACAACCTGAGCGGAAGTCATCATCAGAGTCAAGTGAACTGTAAATCGTCAACGACCAGAGACTTATAACATCTACTGACGATTTACAGTTCACTTGACTCTGATGATGACTTCCGCTCAGGTTGTCGAAACGTCAGTCAATGTCACCTCAAACAGTCCTTCTCAGGACTACACTCACCCGGACGATCACAATTTACCGAATTATGAAATTTACCTTCAACATCTGTTTTCTTAAAACAGTTGCCAGCATCAACATAACGCTGCCCTGCCTCATGTTTGGACTGTAAGTTTATTTGTAGTTGAGCTGCTTCCATGAATGCTTTGCCAGCAGCTAAAGCAAAAAAATCAAGAAATGCTGTTTGACATAAAATGTGAATAATTGCACTTTAAATTAATTTCTCTCCTCTGATAATTACATAGTGAGATTGTATTCCGATGTAATTCAATATTAGAAAACAACATGATGGAAGCTGACATAAATAGGCCAGAGGCAAGCCTGTAGAGAAACAGTTGTGCAGCCCGTAAAAAATCAGCTGAGTGTAAAAGTCCATTCAAATCCATTTTGTGACAGTAATCCAAGTGAATCTGTAACAGGTGACAAATTTGTTCCCACTTTCTAACAACCTAACGATTGATAACAAGGGTCAACAGGTGGTAATTAAACACGGGGCAAGACAAAGTTTTTCAAACACCTAATTTCTCATGGTCTTTCTAATCACACCTAATTTCTCACTGGCGTTCTCATGTTTGACTCAAATGACTGATTTCCATTAAGGTTCAACAAGCAACATCACACAGAATGCTTTGGACATGGCTGATCCTAGCAGTATGCAGGATGCGTGTCACAGTGAACTTAGTAAATAAGACTTAGCTCACCAGGAGGCTCCCTATGGCTCAGAGTTTAGAGAATCTAACCAGTGTATGGAAGGTCATGGGGTTCATTTCCATTAGGGATTCAGATTTTTCTTTGTCCTACATTTAGGACATGCTGAATAGTCTATCCTTCTCATTTCATTCATGACAGAGCTTAAAATTTACCATGTTTTTCGTTACAATGACAAAGTTGTAAGCCAGGTTCAAAATGGCAAGAGTCACTAACAGTTAAGTGTCTCATTCTTGTTTGACCACCTTACCCTAATAATAATAATAATAATAATAATAATAATAATAATAATAATAATAACAACAACAACAACAACAATAACAATTATATGCTCATGTGCTCATGTCAACCCCTACAAGTTCTTGTTGAGTCTCAATCCCATCAATCCAAATTTAGTTTTGATTTCCAGTAGGAAAGATTTATTAAAGTCAGGTTCAAACAAGAACAGTGTTCATGAGTCTCATGTGACCAGTAACTCTTGCTGACATGCATATGCCCTTATTAGTTCTTATGCATTCCCTGCTGACATAATTTTGTCTATTTATATCAACTCTTATTTTTGTTTCACTCTGGCCTTAGATTCTTGCCATAATAATAAGAACTAAATAAACGTGTCAAGGTTACACAGCCAAAGGAAAAGATGTACCAATGATAAGGGTCCCTGGCAAGCCTTATATAAGCTTTTAATGAAGCATGGATAATTTTAATAAAGACACTAAACTTCGTAAATAAACCTGAATTAACAGAAAGGGTGTTTCAAGGAGGATTTTTTACCCATCTGTGATAACTGTATTTTCGTTCGCCAACCAACCATCAAACTCTACAACTCAGCAGTACTACAGTTGGTGGGAAAACACGAATCATAAGTTACTAACCACTCCACTTTTGAGCCATCTTGAACATGTTTCCAGCACTGATGTACAACTCTGCGGCATCCTCGAGCTTTGAAGTTCCCCTAAGTCACGAACAAATTTCTTTTTTACTGTTAACCACAATAAAATCTCACTACCTCTGGAACACACTAAAACAACAAGTAAGCTTAACAGTTACGGTACACTGGCTTGCCCTTACCCAAATAATCCTCCCAAAAATCCCTGAGACGATTTCACTTTCTTTTCCGCCTGAGCTATAAGCTCAATTGCTTTTTCTTCCTGAGACATGTTGTCCTTGTTACCTTTTTAAATCGGCCGTTTTCAGGTTAAGTTCATTTATATACAGAACAGTGTTAGTAAATTCGAGGACCATTCAGTTCTTCGTCTTTCAAGTTGACGTCACTTACCTTCCAAACGCGGAGAGACTGGGAAGGAAACACACTCCCAGCATTCAGTTTGAGCGCCAAGAAATTAAACATGGCGGACGAGATAACGCGGGAAAAGTTATTGTAAAGTTTCAGAGATTTTTCGCCGTATTCTACTTTCTAACAGCAAATTAAAGGTATAATTTTGGAAATATAAGTAACAAAGTTCTTCTTTGCGAGTCAAAATGGGGGTAAGTTGGTTTTTCTATTGGTAAATTGACTTCTTATGAAATACTTGATAAATGTATTTTGCCGCGCAATTCGAGATCTTCATGCGTAGCAAGAAGTTGATCTATTCAAAACCAAACGTTTTGAAAATGGTGAGTCTTAATTTTGTTTTATCAACCATAGAAAAAATCAGCCAAAGGAAAAGAGAAAAAGCTCAAAAGGAAAGAGGTATGATTCAATTCACTTTCGTAGTCTGATAGAGTTTCGTGTTGTATTCTGTACTTGGGTGAACTTCTATGCATGGTCAAAATTAAAGTATGGGCATGTAAGTTCATTGATATTTACTCTATACAAAGATGCATTAAAAGAAGAACAAGAAAGAGTGGAAAAGGAGAAGGCATCAATCAATAAGCGCCGGTGGCACCATCCGAGCGATGATCCCCCAAATAAAATAAGTGAAATGCTATCTAGGTTATCCAAAATATCTGAAATATGAGATAAAAATCAATTAGATATCTAAGAATGAGTTATGTAATAATAAGTTATCTAAAATCTTTAGCCTTAACTTTATTATGAGAAATAAACTATACTGTTTATAATTACTGGATGTCTTCTTCTGATCTGGCAATCCATCTTCTAGGAAATGGCCAAAGTCAGTGCTGCCCAAGCTGTTGTAGATGTTGCTAATGAGGTAAAAGTTTTAACTAATTTAATAACACTGTAAATCTGGGCAAATATTAATATTCAGTTCAATTCATTTGGTACAACACTATTAAAAAATGCATTGGGCTATTCCATTTAATATCCGCACCCCCCCCCCCCCCCGGTTGAGGACTGACCTTTCCCTCTTATCCCTAAAGAATTCCATTAAAAGGTGTTCACCCCTGAAGACTTCCTTAAGAAATGGGTTTACCCTTGAAGAATTTCACAAAAAAAGCATTTGCCCCTGAAGAATTCCATGAAATCTCAGTTTACCCCTGAAGAATTCCACTTATAATATGGGTTTTACCCCTAAAGAATTCCCCAGCTTCTGGCCTTTACCCCTGAAGAATTCCACCACTTTTATCCCTTACCCCTGAAGAATTCCACTGTTCCTCAACCAGGGGGGGGGGGGGGAGGTGCAGTTGGCAGTCTATTCCTGGCATTAGTTGGGCATTTTTTATGTTGTTCATCCAGGAGGTTGGGCATTAGTCTATCCCGAGGCATTTGCTGACCTTGCAATTTGGCTTCACAGAATTTTGGCTTTGTTTTTAATTAGTGGTAAGTTCATCTCCAAACTAAAGATGAGAAGTTTGTAACAAACTGGCTCTCTAAGAAGGACAAAATGAGATGGTAGAAACACTTTATTTATTTATTTAGTATTATTTTATTTATTTTTATTTGCAATCACAGAACAACAATGACAACAACAACAACAAAATACAAAAGGAAAAAATACAAAACATTACACAACTTACAAGGTTTTACAACTACAAAATTAATTACATAACTTACAATACAACAGAGAATTACCTACTTACACTACATTACGTACATCACGGAAGTTTTCTTACAATAATATCACAATCAGGTGGTAGAAATACAGAATGAATTGTTACTACAACAGCACTGAGAAGTAGCAGTAGTTTCTTGGTGCATTACATAGACATAAATTAACTTTCATGTAGTGTGTGTATAAGCCCAGCATTTGATCAGCACCAGTTTGTCCCTACCATGGGGCATTGGCCAATTTGTTCCCCCGCCATCAGGACAAGGTCTAGTAATACCCATTTTTTTTCGTGTTTTTTTTTGTGGTCACTTGTCCCAGACCCCCATTTTTGCTTGGCCAAACAAATATTCATCCCAAACTTCCCCTACACTACTGGGCTTGTATCTTGCGTCACCGTAATATATTTTGCACCCTAGGGGAGGGACAACAACGGTGGGTCTATTGCCCCTGGGGTTTTTCTTGTTTTTGTTACATTACTTATGCCCAGGGGGTTTGCCTGGTGGGTAAGGATATATTAAGTTGTGAGGTGACTACCCACCAAGATCTGTAAAATGGGCATTCTGTAGCGCTTAAGACAGTTCCCACAGTTCCCAGATTATCTTTCTAAAGCTAACAATTTTGTTCAAGGAATTTTATTTTTATTTTAGGAGCCCTGAGACATCTGTTATTATATTTGATGGCAGTGTAAATTATGTCTTTGACTGGATTTTGAACGTCAGTGTTTTACTGAAAGGAACATTGTAGTAAACTGTCCGTTGCTTGACCTGTCCCTCATTGCTGCCTATTTCTTTTAGGTAAAAGATCCTTTGGCACCATTAACTGCTTTTAAAAGCTTCAAGAGAAATGGGTGAGTAACCCAGATATTGTTCTGAAACCAAATACAGTGAGAGTTTACTGTTTGTTAGTTTGCTTTTTGGCTTCTAACTTGAGTTCCACACAGTGTTGATGGTGTTCTGGTATGAGGCACAAACTTTGACGGCCATTTCATTGATAAATTGGGTGGAAATCCCACTGAAAACTGTTGTGTTGAGGCATGCTTGTGTGGCTTCAATGATCTTACCTTATCCTTTAATAAGGGATGAATGATGAAAACTAATGAGCCATGAATAGAACAAATTAAGTCATCCACAGCAAAAATAAGTACAGTCAACTCTGGACACCATCATAATAGAGAGAGTCTATTGTTACGTTATCCGCAAACTGCTAACAGGAGTCACCAGATAAGTCGATTCAACTTCTTTATTCTAGCAAAGGCACTCTAACAAGATTGCACAAGATACTATATACGTGACTCTCAATCAATATGTTATTGTCAATTGTTCATGCGGTATCTAATCTCTAGCGATCACGTGTAACTGTAACATAACACAACATCCTCCCTTTTTTGAGCGAGCGATCATAAAGCAGATTCTGTCCCTACTTCAAACTTAAATCAGAAATAAAAATCAAAGTTTAAATCAACTGTCTTTCAACGCTTGCCTTAAGTGTTCCTAAATCAAAGTTCAAATCAGATTTCTTTTTTTTTTTTCAATGCTCCGTACGTTCTTAACGGATATAGTCCTTCAACCACGCGGGTGGTTTGGTCACACGTCGCAGGTGGGTTGAAGTGTGATCAGGGATGGTCTTGTGATCAGGGATGGCCTTGTGTTGCACACCGTCAGGACCTGCACTGGGTGTTTCTGCTTGCTGGACTGCCTTCTCTGTTGTTCGTTGTATCTCCCTGGACCTGAGCTGTAGGGTATCCGGCAGTGGGCTGGCATGTCCCTGAGGCTGTTCCACTGGAGCACTGGGGTTGTCCATTGATTCCTTGGTTTTCCTCATGTGGAATCTGTTTCGGCGGTATGTGTCGCCATTAGCAGTCTCAACAGTGTACGATCTTTCATCAAGTCGCTCTTTGACCATTGCTTTCTCCCAGGTCTTCTTTCCAGCTACAAAGGGTTTCATCCTCACTACGTCCCCATTAGCTAGTGGTTCTAGCTCCTTGGCAGACTTGTTGTAGTGTTGTGCTTGCTTTTCTTGGCGCTTCTTGAGGGCAGTTATTTCCGTGTCAGGAACCACTGAACGCGGTTTTAGCAGCTCTCTTGTGGTTGGGAGAAGGGTCTTCGTTCGCCTATTCATCAACCGCTGAGCGGGGCTTGACTCCATCCCCTGTGTTGGAGTATTTCGGTGATCCAGGATTGCCAAGTATGGATCCGTTCCTGCATCTGTGGTCTTGCGTAGAAGTCGTTCCGCGGTCTTTACTGCTGACTCCACTTTCCCGTTTCCTTTGCTGTTGTAAGGACTTGTGGGTGTGTGTTCAAACTCGTACGCTGCTGCAAAGTTGGCAAATTCATGTGACTTAAACTGGGGGCCATTATCTGTAACCACCTGGTCTGGGATGCCGTAACGTGTGAAGTGGTCTTTAAGCTTGGCGATTACGGTGGTCGCCTTTGCATCTGTGGGAAGTTTGTCGATTTCCCAAAAGTTGTTGTAGTAATCCACGGTTGTTAGGTACTCCTTGCCATTCAGCTCAAAGATATCAACTCCGATCTTCTCCCAAGGTCGTGAGGGGACATCGTGTGAGGCTAGCGGCTCTTTCTGCGGGCTTGTCTCAAACTTTCGGCATGTTTCGCAGGTTTCTATCATCTGCTTGATTTCGGCTGAGAATCCAGGCCAGAATACAGATTCTCTTGCTCTGCGCAGACAGGCGTCGATCCCCATGTGGGAGGAGTGTAGCTTCGACTTGATCATCGGACGCAGGCTTTGAGGTACAACCACTCGTTGGCCACGGAAGATGAGTCCATCTTGAATTGTGAGCTCATCTCGGATGCTGAAAAATGGATGCACTTGCGGGGCTACCTTACTCTTGTTTTCAGGCCAACCATGTGTGATGACACACTTGAGTTCTTGGAGAGACGGGTCATTTCTTGTTTCTCTCCTGATCTCTTCTAGCCTCTCCTCGGCTATGGGCAGATAGCTCGCCATGTTGATGTACTCAAACTCGCGGTCTTGAGGGTTACGTTCTGTGGGAAGGTATGCCCTAGACAGTGTGTCAGCAAGGTGCATGTTCTTTCCACGCTCATAGGTTACTTCAAAGGTGTATTTCTGGAGTCGCATCATCATTCCTTGAAGTCTTCTAGGGGCTACTGCGAGGGGCTTTGCCAGTATGGACTCCAATGGCTTGTGGTCGCTGGACACCCTTACGTGGCGGCCAAACGTGTACTGGTTGAACTTCTCCAGCGCGAACACAATTGCGAGCATCTCCTTCTCGATTTGCGCGTACCTCTGCTCTGTATCAGTGAGGGAGCGGCTTGCGTAGGCGATTGGTCTACCATCCTGTAGTAGAGCAGCACCGAGGCCCTTCTGACTTGCATCACATTGAATACTTAAGGGTCGGTCAGGCTGATAATAGCTTAGAACTGGGGCCTGCGATACTAATCGCTTAACTGCCTTGAAGGCTTTGTCTTGCTCTTCGCTCCACGTCCACTCTGCATCTTTCCTGGTTAGCCTTCTGAGAGGTTCCATAACGTCAGCCAGTTGTGGCAGAAATTTGGAGAGATAATTGACGAATCCATTTAGCCTTTGGACTCCCTCGGTGTCTGTTGGGGGTGTCATTTCTTGTACTGCGCGGGCTTTGTCGGGATCGATCTTGAGGCCATTGTTAGTGAAGAGGTGACCCATGAAGGCTACTGCTTGTCGTCTCAGTTTGAGCTTGTCTTTGTTTAGTGCTATCCCCCTCTCTCGACATCTTTGCAGGAGTGCTTTTAGATGTCTGTCATGGTCCTCAGTCGCTTCTTTCAGGTCTTTACCTACACCATATACCAGGATGTCGTCGGTAATGTCGAGTATTCCCTCGAGCCCTTCCAAGGCTTGGTTCACCCGTTTCTGAAATATTTCGGAAGATACAGAGAGACCAAAGGGGAGTCGCAGCCACCGATACCTTCCGTAGGGTGTTGAGAATGTCGTGAGAAGACTGGACTTTTCGTCGAGGACACAGTGCCAGTAGCCTGCCTTGAGGTCTACCGTTGAAAATACTTTGGCTTGTGCTAGTTCGGGTAGCACATCATCTAAGATTGGTAGTTGATAGGTGTCTCTTTTCAGCACTGCATTAAGGTGCTTCGGGTCAATGCATATTCGTAGGGCTCCTGACTTCTTGGTAGCGATGGCTAGGCTGCTGACCCACGGAGTTGGTTCCTCTACTTGGGCCAACACTCCTAACTTGACATACTTGTCTAGCTCTTCTTTGAGCTTTGCTTTAAGAGCAGTGGGGACCCTTCGTGGCGGAATTATCACAGGGCTTGCATTGTCCTCAGTTTCGAGATGTACGGTTCCCGGCAATGTTCCTACTTCTCGCTCGAAGATATCTGCGTATTCTTGAACAATCTTCTCGGTAGATGTTAATTGGTGGACTTCTGGTTGAGATGGTCTGGTAGGAGGAGCTGTTATGAAATTCGAGTTGTTTATGTTGATCAATTTCATTTGTTGGGCCGCACGTGCTCCGATAAGTGGGGTAAATGATCCATGAACGACGACGAACTCGATCGAATACCTCTTTTGGTTCTTCGGATTACGCACGGTCACGCGTGTTGAGCCGACTGGGGTGACGTTTGTTCCATTCCACATGCGCAGTGACTTCTTTGACGGCTTGATCGCACAGTTCCCGACATATTTGAGTGGTAAAATGTTCACTGACGCTCCGCAGTCGACTTGAAATGATAGTGGGCTGCCGTTTATCATCATCTCTGCATAAATTTCCTTTGGGTATTCGTTGTCTGAAACTTGAGATACGTATTCTTCTTCGAGGCAGATGCTAGTGATAAATTCTACATCGCTGTCGGTATCTGTTTCGTCTTCCACGACCTGGTTTATTCTCCGATCCTTTTTGCAGACACTTGCGAAATGATTCCTGCCATTGCATTTCTGGCACTGCTTTCCCCACGCGGGACATTTCTTCTTGTTCATCTCATGTTTGTTTCCACAAAAGTGACACGTTTTCGTGACGCGCGTTGGTGGTGGATCATCTCGAGACTTCTCATTCCGATCATTCCTCCGTTTCCGATCACTCCGCCAAGGCTTTCCTTTGCCACGTGTCGGATCTTCAACTTTATTTACCGCTTCTAAATTACTTCCAGAGGCAATTTCTTTCATTTGCGAGCTTGTGGCTTCGTTGCTACGGCAAATGTCAATGCATTTCTCTAATGTGAGCTTGTGTTCCTGAAGCAACTTTTGTCTCGTGTGTTTACTTTGTACGCCAAACACAATCCTATCTCTGACTAATGAGTCATGCAGGGATCCAAAATTACAGGTTTTGGCGAGATTTCTTAGGGCTGAAACGAAAGCATCGATTCCCTCTGAGGGTTCTTGGTTTCTACTGTTAAACCTGTATCGTTCAAACGTCTCATTTATCCGTCCAACCGTGTATTCTTCAAATTTCTCAATCACTTTGTCGAGCTTCTTACGATCGCTTTCATCATCAAACGAGAACCCATTGAACGTTTTCAGTGCCTCAGAACCGATACAATGCAAGAATAGAGCTACTTTATATTCTTCTGTCTGCTTTTCCAGACCAGTAATTATCGCATAATTGGTCCATACCTGATGGAAGTGTTTCCAATTGGCTGCTAGGTCGCCACTAAAGCTTAAGGGTGTGGGCGGTTGAATGGAGGACGATTGCATAATGACTTGCGCTTGCTGAGGCGCTGGTATTTGTGCGGGCGGATCAGGCATCGTGGGACGTCTTGACTGTCTTTACTGTCTTCGAATTTACCCTGCCACCGCTGCCACCATGTTACGTTATCCGCAAACTGCTAACAGGAGTCACCAGATAAGTCGATTCAACTTCTTTATTCTAGCAAAGGCACTCTAACAAGATTGCACAAGATACTATATACGTGACTCTCAATCAATATGTTATTGTCAATTGTTCATGCGGTATCTAATCTCTAGCGATCACGTGTAACTGTAACATAACACAACATCTATAACAGCGCAAGTTATATTCAGTGACTCCTTTTAACCAGGACCTCAGCTCCTGTCCCTAATAACAAGGTGTCCTTAGTAGCAAGGTGTCTGCAAGGCAGGAGTTGACTGTAGTTTGGTATCGCTTTTGAACTGGGGACATACAGATTACAAGGCCAGCAACAAACTATAGCTTCAAGGTCATGCTCCACTGAATCACGATTAACAGGAATATATAAGTATATGAGTTAACAAAATCCACTGATAATCTGGCTCGATACCTCAAATAAACCCATTTTCAATCAATTAATCAATCAATTAATGAGCAACATGCATGGCAAACAAAGAATTTGGGCTAAAGTAACACAAAAATGAAAAGTATGGTGACTATGTGTACACAGTAAAACTGCAGTACTAGAAGCCTAAATATTTGACATATCTTGCATGGAAAATGTACCGATGGGCTGTGGATATTCCATTGCATAAAAAAACTATTCTCCATTGTATTGTATTGCATTGCATTGCACTGTATTTTTTATGGAAATTGTTAAGTAATGATCAGGTTGGCCAACTGGGGAAGTGGGTCTACCAGAATGTTTTTAAAGATTATTTTAAGACAATTTACAACAACACTCAAACCCCGCGGGGAGATACTCAGGTACATTGGTGACTGGGAGGTGCAAATGAGGCCAAATTTTCATACAATGGCCCAAACCTTTTTATCCACGTAGAAAAAAAAACAACAACAACAACAAGAGAATCTGGGTTTATACTTCTGCCTTCCTTTATTCATCATGTATCAAGCAATTAAATTAAGGTTGTAAATGAAACTCATGCAATTGTTTGACATAACATTGAGAACACTGACCCAAAAAAAGTCCTGCCAAAATCTTTCTACCAAAAAAAGTTGTGTGAAACATTTCTCACCCAAAAAAGGCCAAGGTCACTAATTTCCAACCTGAAGAAGGCCTTTGCTATCCCCAACAATAACAAGCCTGCGTATCCCCCTGGGACTCAAACTTGATGGGCCCACAGGGTGGCCAGGGAAGCCATTTTCATACCCTCTTTATGCTAACAATTTCAACCAATATTTCACAACATGCAGCTTTCACTGTGAAAAATAATGTTGTACATCAATGTTCAAACATCCTCAAATGCAGGATACTTGAAACTGCTGGCCAACCCTGAATTGGAATGGTAGAACTCCAGTATGCTAATGTATATGGAAGCCTATCTGGTGGACATAACATGAAATGAAACAGCGTGGATAGTATTCATATCTGTTTAGGTTGGACCGTATATTTAAAAAGAAAATAAAAATATGAAGACAGTCTAATCTGTGAGTTTTTGTTGGTAAATTATTTTTAGGTTGAATCTTCACCTGGTGTGCCAGAGAGTAACAGAGTTGAGTAAAGAGGATCTTGACTGGGCTTTTGACCTCACAAAACACAACATGCAATTACTGTAAGCCTGAGTGTTTGGTTGCTATACACGCTTCTATTTCTGTGTGCCAGTTGGGTAGCAGAGTTGGTGCACTCACATGTTAGACTGAATAAGTCCCACCAATGAGGAGCTTAAGCAGTCAGGATGATATTGACAAGGAAAATGTCACTTAAAAACATAAGCTATGTTACTTGAGCTATTGTGCAATTATTCCTACTTTTTCAACTTATGCGTTGCGTCCGAATCATTCAGGAACGGAATTGGTAGGGATGCCTTTCAAGTTGAGAAAAATGATCACTGTAAGTTGTGCGTCATGTTCTCCGTAAAACTGTAAATTTGATCATTTCACATTGCCAATGATGACAGGAAATGCACCAAAAAGTAAATTACAGGTAGAGAGTCATTTTCTCACCAGTTTGCCTTTTGTTTTCACTTTCCCCCACCTCATCCTCCACAAAAATCATCATTTCCAAGTTACAATTTTTTCTCTGATTTTCATGTCATTCACATGTGGAAATTTTGTAGCAATCTGCTGCTCCCTTCACACTCACTGTAGTTGGTGTAAATCAGGGAAAATCATTTGGGCAATGTTTTTTTAATGAACTGAAGGTCCCATGCAAAGATTCAGGCAGTTTGGAGCAAAAAATAAAACAGTCTACAATTTGACAGGAGAGGTCGGTATGCTCTCAGCCCTTCTATTGATCAGCAAATTTTACTATTACATTGTAAAGTGCCATGAGCCCTTGGATATGGTGCTATAGAAATGCTTTTTATTATTATTATTATCATTATTATTATTATTATTATATGGAAAACCTGCACGGGGATAAGTGGTTTCCATTAAATTTCATGAATCAACTGATTAAATACTAAATTTGAGAACAGCACCTTTTGCTTTTAATCTGCAGTTATGAAAACAGCACCTGGGGCTGGAGTGATAAAAAGAAGAGAGATGAAATGACAGAAGATAAAGCCTGGTAATTACAGATGGCAAAATCTAAGATTATAATGTCTGCATGAAATACGTCAAACATAGTAAAAACTAAATCCTCTACATAAGGATGTCCAGTGAAGTTGCTTGAGAAGCTCCTCTCTTCATTTGAGTTTCTTTTCCCTTGACTCTAAAAATTACTGACATTTTTGACTTTCAAAATTATCCGGCGCGCGTTACTGCTTAACGGCATTATTTCTCACTGAAGAAGAGACAGCAGTCTCGAAACGTCTGAGGACTTTCCCCCATTTTCTATTTCAAGCGCAGAGACACTAATTTTAGTTTACCTCAAGAATATCTCGATTTACATGCGCTACACAGTATTAATGCAATTTTCCGTCTAAAAATTACTTCCTCCCGGGTTGTAGAGACATGAACAAGTGTCATCAACATAGTACTTTTCATGGCTACCCCTACCTAGACAATCACCTCAGACATTTTTTTTTAATTTTAAACCAAAAAAACATGTTTTTTTTACTTACTGTTTTGACTTATCCTTTACTTCAAATTCTACCATTTATGAAGTGATATTATTGAAGGTTTTGCTTCAAATCTGACACAGGTATCTGATGGCAAAAACAGAATCAGGAAAACCTGTTGGATTTTCACATTTTAGATTTGATTTGGAGGAAGGAGATGAAGTAATTTACTGGTAGGTGTGGACTTTTTGCCATAACTATTCCTGTGAAGAGAAAAAAACCCTTTTTTCAGCAAGAAAGTGTTTTTTTCCTTTTAAAGTCACAGTTATTATAATTGTTGTTTCCTTCTGTCAGTTATGAAATTCAAGTGGAATCTGATGCACGAGGCAAAGGGCTCGGCAAGTTCCTCATGCAGATTTTGGAGATGATGGCACACAGGTTGGTCTCAGACTGAACCTTTACCCTTGCTTCCTTAAGAATGTGCAAGTTAAAAAACTGTTATTGAAAAAGAACTAACATGAATGTCCCTCATTCTCTCTGTACCATGGAGGTCCTTAGCGGCAGAGCACTCCCTCCAATCCCCAACTAAGAGTTATATCAGACATAAAAACAGATTTTCAAACTGAAACTCACATTTTTGTTTTCTTTTTCAGAGCTCAAATGAAAAAAGTAATGCTGACTGTGTTTAAAGGTGTGTTACAAGTTTGTTAGCTCACATTTTGTTGTCAATGTCTCTTTACCCTCCTAAATATACCATCTTTAGTCTAGTCGTGAAGACCTGTCTTAGAGACATCATCATCATCATTCTTGTATAATCCCTCGGGAACATAGCTCCCTACTTCTTCATTATTCACAAACAGCCCACTAAACATGTGCCGCCTACAGTCAATTTGTGTTTTCACCGGATTCTACATGATTTTTTCTTTTCAGAAAATGAAAGAGCAATCAACTTCTTCAGCAACATCATGAAGTAAGTTGACAAAAAACTTAACTTTTTTAGTGGGCTATTTCTTTTAGCAGTAACCCATTTCTTAATTCATTTGATTAATGAAAGATAAGGTTAATCCTAATTTTACCCACATCAGTCCTTCTTAACATAGTTATTATTTTTTTTACCTAGAGGGTGAATTTATTGGAATTTCACCACAGCAATTGCTACTACAGTAAAATAATGTGTATTTCTAATATGACAATTAATAGCTGTTGCAATGGGGGGGGGGGAGGGGGGGCATAACTTGGCATTTAAAGTGACAGAGAAGTGCAAAAGATTCCTATGGATTTAAAATTTGCCATTTTGGTTTCTTTGTTTGTTTTTGTTGTTGTTGTTGTTGTTGTTGTTGGGGGTGAGGATGACAAGATGTGCATAAGACATGAGAAAGCCACATATTGAATCCTGCTAAATCATCTTCAATTTGTTTTTAATTATCTTGAAAGGTTTCAAACGGATGAAACTTCTCCTGCAATCTGGGATCCAATGAATCCTGAAGATTATTGTTATGATATCCTGAGTAAAGTACTCACAAGAAAGACTACTGCAAGCAGTGAAACAGAGAGCAAGGAATAGACATCTGTTTAGAAAATAGAATAGTTAAGACATAGAAGACATCAAAATTTTCACAATTTTTGCAATCAATTTAAAATTGCAAAAATTTGATGTCACAAAAAAGAAACTTTTTTTGTTATAAAAAAGTTCCAACGTCTCATCACGGTATTATTGTTATTATTATTATTATTATTATTATTATTATTATTATTATTATTATTATTATTATTATTATTAATTTTAAGTGGACTCAAAAGTCATGCAGGAACAGCTCTTTTTCAAGTTCTCTCAGGCTTTCACGAGTGCTACTATAACTTATTATGCTACCCTCAGTAGCGCAAGACCCGGCTTTCTTGAATTCCCTGTTCGCTCAAAAATCCAGTATGCTAGGGGTCCTGTAAGAAAGGGGGGAGGGGAGTGTGCTCATCATACCCTTTAGGGGTAATGGTGCTAAAATCTACAATGGCCACTGCTAGGATTTTCCTGGTACTTTTTAGGATAGAGTTGAAAGGAATGACAATAAACCTACCTTCTTACCTCTTAAGGGGTGAAGATGCACTCGCACCATGCCCACAAAAGAGATTAAATTTTTTTACGCCCACTTCAAGATGGCGGAGATTTGCGTTTTTCATTTTCTTGAAATTCACAAATCGTCAGACATTCAAAATTAAGCACTGTTTTACTGTTTGGCTACAGGAGTTAGTCGCAATTATGTTTAGATGAATATTTGGTTGCCGTATTATTTCAAAACGACCAGTTAAATGCGAGGTGTCACGATATACACGTTGAAAAAGACCAGTTCGGAAAACTGGCATTTCGGTAGTGTAAATTTAGAGAAGCAGCAGAGAACTGGTTTGAATCCAACCAATTTTTGAAATGTTTAAACGGTTTTTTCTTTTTTTTTTCTACTAAACAAAGTTTATCGGTCGCCATCTTGAAGTGGGCGTCAAAAAAATTAGCCTGTTTTAGGAGTTTCTTGAAAAATTTCTGATGAGGACACCCATCACATTAATGGGGAGGCGGCATGTTAGTAAGAAATTTGACTGACCTTGTGACTGTACCTTCCAGGGCTCGAGACTAACGGTAGCCAACTAGTCACAGACTAGTAGAAATTCCGTTTTGGCTAGTAAGTTTTGCGCTTTTACTAGCCATTTTGGCTAGTGAAAACTTCAAAGCACTAAAGCATCGGATGGAAACCAAACTAAATATATTGGTTCTAATGATTGGATCCCAAAAGCAAATTGAGTGAGCAGAAACTAAAACTTATTCCTTAAAAGGATATCATAATGTTCGTATGATACTTGTTTTGCCCTCTCAACGTTTTGCCCTACTAATTCTTGTCTCAGCTGGCAACGTTTTATCCGTCGTTTCTACGTTCGAACGAAATTAGCCGTCTTCAGAACGTTTCACCACACGTTTCCTTAAAAGGTCCATTAGTGCGTTCATATTATATCTGTCTACACGTTAGTAGGTTCACACAGTTCTTTAGTCTTCTGTTGTCGATTTTTTTCCATAAATTGCTACGTTCGTACAGGTTTCTCTTCCCAGCGTAACGTCTTCACAACGTTTCTCCGTACATAAGTAGGTTCGTCGATTTATTAGTCTAGCCTTCCCAACGGAGTTCTTTGTACGTTAGCACGTTTGCACGACATTGTTCTTCTCTTCGTGAGGTTTTCAGTATGTTAGTACATTCGTACGATAAGTCGATACTGCTTATCATTTCTCTGTAGGTTAGTATGTTCATACGGTATTAGTCTTGTCTTCTCAAGGTTTATCCGTGGGCATTAGTGCGATTTTAGTTTCTCCTTGATTTACTGTCCCACTGTAATAGTCCAGTTTGTCTTTTCGGTGTTTTTCTGTACGTCACACACGTTCTTAGGGAATCAGTTTGGCTAATAACGTTTCTTCGTTAGTTAGCAGTTGCGTATTTTATTAGTCTCTGTAACTTGGTACGTTTGCAGCGTTTCTCCCTACTGTGGTGCTTTTGCAACCAACGTGTTTGATATGACTTCTCAACGTTTCTCCATACCTTATTAAGTTCCGAACTTACTAAGGTACAGAGAAACGTTGAGAAGTCATATCAAACACGAACCTTATTAGTTTTTTCTGCTCAATGTTTCTCCGCTTTTAAATACGCTTATAATTTACTAGTCTTCTCTTGTAGACGTTTTTGCGTACGACGTGACTTGAGTGCTGTTTCAGTCTTGTCTTTTTGACGTTTGTCCGTACCTTACAAGTCTTACAACGTTCGTACAGTGTCAGTCTTGTCTTCCCAACGTTTCTCCGTACGATGACATCCTCATATAAGGTTAACTGTTCGAGTTGTTCGTCACGATCTGACCGAAACGGAAAAGAGAGGCGTGAATTAAATCACGCCTAGGAATCTGCCCTGAAGGCACATAGTACTTTTTATTCCGCGTTAACCGCTGGAAAGAATAGTCAACATTCAAGTTCTTCACTCTTGAGATTACAGAGAGGCATGTTTACAGTACTTAACTCGGCTAAAAATTAGACATATTGAACATAGTATGAGATCATGCCAAAAACTCTGGCTAGTGAAAATTTATTTTGGCTAGTGAAATCAAACCTCTCACTAGCCACTTGGCTACTAAGCTGAAAAGTTAGTCTCGAGCCCTGCCTTCTTATTTTCTGTCTTTTTATGCAAATAAACATGTATACTAAATATCTCCTGTGTCCTCAATTAGTGCCCTTTCTTTACAGGATGCTAGACCACATGAGTAGCTTGACACAAAAATAAAGTTATTATTATTATTATTATTATTATTATTATTATTGCTATTATCATCATTATTATTATTATTATCATTATTATTATTATTATTATTATTATTATTATTATTATAAAAAGGAAAATTCACCGCCGTGTGTTTGCGTTCTACACAAAACTTTGCGTTGGTCATTTCACGTTGTATTTGTGCACAGAACGGCACAGAAATGTACCAAAAATAACGCACGTGCAGAGTCGTTGTTTTGTTAATTAAAGCTTTTGTTTTGTGACGTTCTCGTTAGCCGTCGCCGTCATCCAAATTTTTTCGTCGCCAGTCCCGAACGGAATTTCACAATACGGAAATTTGCTTACCATTTGCCCAAACCGTAAACCGACCGGTTTGCCCGTGTAAATGGTAAACAACCCATGACTTTCCCGCCATTTTTTGCGTTTGCCGTCCAGCATTCGTCACTTGGTGTTTGCTCTTTTTCAACGAGAGGGAACGAGAGGTGTTTTCGAGTTCGCCGACAAACGACAACTATGTGATTGTTTGTAAGTTTTTGAATTGTTCTGCTACAATTACCAGCCGGTGTTCTCGTTCAGTGATGTTTTCTTTGTTAGTCTATGGGAAGTAACCGGTTAACTCTCACCTTTTACAAAAATAGGAAGAAAAAAGTACGAAAAAGCGAGTTGATGTTTGGCTGTCATCCTCACAGAGGCTGTCTACGAAAACGACCTCAATATACACCTATTTCGAAAAAGGTTGCATCAGTGATGCATGTTTCATAGACCGCAGTGCATCATGCTCCTTCAATTTATGGCTGCTTTTCTCTAGTTATTAGTCCTAAAGCAATAGCAAGTGGATATTTTTTATGATTTGGTTTTCTCCTGGAGTGCCTTCAGCGAGAAAAGTGATCAATACATTTATTTATAGCAAACATGATGCTTTGCGGTCTATGAAACAAGGATCACGCATCATGCATCACTGAAGCAACCTTAATTGAAATAGGTGTATACAGTTACGTCGAAACACCCCGAGGAAACCACTTTCAACGGAACCGGTAACTAACATTTAAGTATTTTCAGGGCCGTACCTAGCATGAGGAAAGACGAGGCGCTTGCACTTGCCCATCAGCTTCATTTGTGTCGTAATCCACATTCATAGGCAACTAATCGACCCTAATCCGACAGGCAGCCCATCCGAAGAATCTCTTACAAAAGTCAAACCTTTTAGAGAATCAGTGCCCATGTTTTCTTAAGCTAAATTCTCACACTTTTTGATATACGTTGCTTAAAAACTGCATAAATCAATAAATGATAAGTTAAAATAAAGATTACAAAGCCGGTGCTGGTCAAGACTTTCACTTTTGTGATGGCTACCAAAAGAGCTCTTTGGTTGGCTCAAAGTTTTTTACCGAGCGTAGTTTTCGTAAAAGGTCTTTCTTTGGAACATCCGTGCTGTTTACTGGTGAGAACAGGAAATGAAGTTTTCTCTCAGGCCACAGTAGAGTTCTACACTTCGCAACTGAATTTGATAATCTCAAAGCAGCAGGTATTTGCATGAGTTAGAAATTGGAAACCAGCCATTGCTAGCGAGGGAGCAGGAAGGCGGAGGTGGGGGTGTATAAGAACAATGCGAAATTCGGGATAGCCATCTACTTGGTACCACTCAGGTTCACGCCCTAACAGTGGGTATAAAAAATGTTGAAAGTACAAAAAAAATCTTGCCTTTTTACACTTCAACGATACTGAATTTTGAAGAAAAATTTCATGAAAAGATGTTGAAAATAGCATTCCAGAGAGAGGAGATTTTAAAATTTTCCGGGGGAGCATGCCCCCAGCCCCCCCCCCTGGACGCTCGCACCTTTGGCGCTCGCAACACCTGCCTCGTCTGTTCTGAAAGTCTGGCTACGGCCCTGATTTTACCTTTTAATGAGTTTTAACACGCAAAGCTTACGAAGGAAAACGGCAGACAGGCCGCGCGCTTACCCAACTGGGGACGGAGGCCTTGAGTCAAGGCACTCTTTCGAGCGTATTTTCCTTGAAAGAAAGCGCGACATGCTTTTCCATGGAAAATTTAAAAAGGCTAAAAAGCTGTTGTTCGTCCATCACACGACATTCAAGAAGGTTCCTGTGTGCCCGGAGGTGGCTAATGAGGCCTCTCGGCGGGCTTGGAAGTCTCTACCACATGTCGGCCGTTACTAATACGAACAAAATGTTCACAAAAAACAACTAACTTTTTCTACTTAAGTCATTTTCAGGGTGAAGATGACTTAGTAAAACGAGAACGTTAGGTTTTTTTGTAATTTTCTTGTCTATCTTTAAAATTTGACATATATATTTTATCACGCAAAAATGTTTTATATGTTACACGGTGGCGCGAAGATATGAGTTTTGCTTTCGAGTGGACGATCGAGCGCAGCGGCGAGTGAGTAAAATATTGTTTTTTAACACGAGAAAATAACTGAAATTCGTATCTTCAAGCCGCCGTGTGATTTTTTTATTTTATTTTATAGACAAGAGTATTTTTGCACCAAAAACTGAAAAATACGCCACATGTAATTTCGTATGAACTTTAAGAGTGGTCTATTTCCACTAAAACACTCTGACTTGTCTATATATAATACTAATTAGTTACAATATGATATTTAGTTACAGTGTAATATTATCTACTGATGAGTTACAATATAGTATTTAATTACAGTGTAACAATTGTACAGGGAGACCGCAATATTCAAGTTAAGGCAAATGGTTGACGTGTGACTAAAAGGCGGTTTAATTTTTGTACGGGAACTGTAAAGGAAACGCTTGCTAGCATGGCTGAGGCACGGATTTGTTCAGAAAAATCTGGGTTCAAGGAGATCCGTTCTGTGCAGTAAACTTCCTGTACAAAGTATAAATTGTAGCGAGTAACATTTGCGGCATGACTTTGAGAGGTGTTTTTCTTGAACGTTCTTTCTGAATTGCTATTAACATTGTCACTCATTTTAGTAGAAGGGTTAAGGAAATTAAAGGAATTAGAATGATGCTTGACTAGGGGCATTACCAATGATGCAAGGTTTAATTTAATTTCTTTCAACTTTTGAACGAATACCCCGTTTTCGCCCGAAAAAATTATGCAGAATATTTTTATTACACAAGACAACATGGTAGTTTTAGGAGAAGAAAACAGTTAATTGAGAAGGAAATTAATAGTTTGTAGAATATCTTCATTAGATATCAGTCCACACTGCGTCTGGAGGGACGAATATTTTGGATTTCCGAGGAGCTTTTTAGTTACCACTTTGGCTTTCTCTTCATTTCCTCATACTTTCAGCATAGCTTTAGTAGCTTTAAAATGTAATTAAAATCGTTTTCTCTTCTTGAACTGCTGCCGGAAAATCAAGTGTATTGTGCACGCCTTCGGATCTGCCCGATTCTTTGAAAAGATTTCTTCGGTCGAATACCAATTCCTTGTCTTCCCTACACACAAAACGCACCGTGATAAATGGTCTAGGTTTACCTTTCATTGGTTGTTCGATCCTGTAAACAGCATGCTTAAACCCTTATGCTCACTTTACAAGTAGTTCGTTGGAGATAATATCCAGCAGTAAACTATTTCTATTCTCCTTAAACTGCTCCCACTGGGATGTTTCTGAAACTGTTATTCTCTCTCCGAGAATTTTCCCTCAAAATGCAGAGCTCGTTCCTCCTCACTGAGAAGTTTCTTTTTTACTTCTCTATTTCCAGTTGCTGTTGCAACTGCTGAGCCTCATACGAAGCGTCGGTTGGCTCTTCTCAAGTTCATCAATACGTTTCGATGAGTAGGTAGAATTCAGGCGATTTCAAATCTGCTGAAGTGCTTTCTAACTTGTTCAAGTCTGTGTTTAATTCACACTTCAAGTTTTTCATTTCTTCTCGGAGTGTCTTAAAACTGTTCTTCAGTTTGACTCCCTGTGAATTTATCATGTCCATTATTCAGTTTAGAGGAACTATCGAAACTCTGTTCCTCCTTCTGGCGAGTTCTTGACCGCCACTTCTTGCATCTCAACACGTGGACACTTCAGTTTCAAATTTCTGGGGTTGAAAGTGCTGGTTCGTTTCATATTCCTCCTTCGCATTTATCAGAAACCGAAACGTTTGAGCAAAAGGAAACGATTTTCTTATGGTTACTGTACATTTAGGAGGGAACTGGTGCAGAGCGCCATGATAGCCTGTCCCAGTACAGCAAGGAAAACGTGTCAATATTTGCTCCCACAAATCTTGTCAAGGAAAACGCGTTAACGAATCAGTCAACGACTTGTTCACACAGGCATCAGATTTGTCAAAGAAACTTGAAAGAACGAAATTGGAAAATTGGCATGGCATTATCATTCCCACGGAAAGGGAGGACAATAAATACTGAAAGTAAGCCAGTAGACGACAGCAAGAAAATAGAGGACATCAAATGAACGAAATAGCTTCGTTAATGATAAATGTAGACAAAACATCCTTCTACAGGATAAACGTTGTGGGATTTAAAAAAAAAATTTTTTTCAGGCAATCTCACTAAAAGGCTGAAGTTTTCACAGGTGCCGTGGCATCAGCACAAGCACAATGTTTAATGTTTAATAATACTTTGCCATAAGAAGAATAAAGAGAGTAAACACATTACAAGAACAAAGAACCACGTGATGACAGGATAGTAGCAGGGACAATGAAAACGAACAGACTATTTCTTCTTATGTTGCCCTGATTTGGAATTAATGCGGTATAAGCGTAAAGAAAATAAAATTGTTCGCTTTTCTTATGCTTATACCTGTTGTGTCTATGTATATGTTGAGGAGCTACGCGGTGGTATGGTGGTCATCGCGATGGGCTTTTCATCTGGAGATCGGAGAAACGGTGGTCCAAGGCTTGGGAAGGAAGAATATGAAACGAACCAGCACTTTCAACCCCAGAAATTTGAAACTGAAGTGTCCACGTGTTGAGATGCAAGAAGTGGCAGTCAAGAACTCGCCAGAAAGCGAGGGTAGAGGTGACTTTGTTTTGATACAAACCTCCCTGCTTTAACGTGTAAATCGTGTTGTTCTTATGCTAACAAGTGTCATATCATGATCATTTACATGTGAAAAGCAAGCAGGTTTGTAGCGAAACAAAGTCAACATCCCATTCAGGGGATGGAATGTGCCAACATCCCGTCCAGGGGAGAGTAGTAATGCTCGTAGTCGCTTCATGCTACAGAACTGGAGTTAACTTGGTGAGCGTTACGGCTCTTTCAAACCTTGGATTGTATTTTACCTTTACCCTTACCTTGCGTTTATGTTAGTTTATTCTTAATGAGGACAACAAAAGAGTATAGCGTATCTCACTCCAAGCCATGTCAGTGGTACATGTGTAAGCTGCATCTCGCCACACCTTAAGTCTTTTCTTCGCATACTTTCGATTGACTGAAATGTCAAGAAATTACTTTGAAAAGAAACAATGTTTTTGACATTACTCCCAACAACAACAATGCTCAGTTTTATTTAAAACCAAATGGTTATTACAATATCTCAGAGCCGCAGGCGTAGCTCATGCTATCTTGAGAGGCGGGTGGCTAGTGCTCATTACTCAGATCCTGCCTGAACACTTTGTCATTTAAAGGTTCATCCCTTCCATCCCCCCTCAATCAATAACTGGGGACTCTATCTGCAGGCACTGGCAGTTAGCTAATGCTATTCAGGGGAGCCACGTAATTTGTACTCAGTACTCAGATCGCTGAACAACTCACCTATCATTTAAGGGGCCCACCCCGCCCCTATCAATCAATACCAGGGGACTCTGTCCGCAGGTGGCAGTTAGTTTCAAAAATGCTAACGGGGACAGGTAGCCAGTGCTTATTACTCAGATCTCTGAACACCTCACTTATCATTTAAAGGGCTCATCCTCCCACCCCTCCCCCCTCAGTCAATCAATATCATGTGACTCGATGAGGGTCTTTGAAAACGCGTGCATCAAGACCGTTTGAGATTGTAGCTATTTGTTGCTGTTCTAAATTTATTTAATCCTATCAAGAATCTCTAGAAGTTTCAGAAATGATCTCAAAACATGTCCTCTACTCGAACTTTGACATCGTGAGAACGTATTTTGTTCCAGAATTTTAGAATTGCAAGTGGTTTGTAAAAGAATTCCAAAAACAACCGTCTTTTTGAAACATAAACAAAACAGTTCAGACGTCTTTGAATCTTTTTTTAGACATGCCTTACTTTATATAAGTAGTCATTCTAGAACGTTGCAGATTAACTCCAGGTTAAGCTGATAGAAAAACAAATTGCAAACAAGAAAATGGTACATTATAATTTCGCCATGACTCGCTGTTAAGGATATCTAGACATGAAGCTTTAGCTATCTCTTGCGAAAGGCTTCAATTGAACTACTCACAAACATTTACAGCTGCATTTCCAGAAAAAAATTTTCCCCATTGAATGCTGCAGCTGCCGAGTTACGTTCTTCTGCTCTAAACATGACACGAAGGTGAGCTGATGCTTTTTTAAAACAGTGTTTGTTTAGTGCAAAGGAAAATGCGTTTTATTCGTTAATCTGTTATAATAACAAAAAATGGACTTTAAGATAATCTTACTTCTCACGTCATGTTTTGCTTAATTTGCAGATTAGAGGTTATAAGTGTCTCCAGAAGTCTCGCTTGTGATGTTTTTCCCACAGGAACTGGAGATGCATGCCTGTAAACATGGAATCGTTTAGACAATAGAGACGACAGGAGTGCTTCTAGCAACTGCAAGCTAAACTATTACGACAAGTTATCCCTCAATGACTACGACGGTTGGCGTTTTCGGTGCCGGCTTTCGATATCGAAGAAGCATATTTAAGTGCAAACATAAATGCAAGCGTAAGAATCCAAGCTTGAGTAAAACTGAGTGTTTTAAACGCAAAGGCAATCACACGCGTCAACCAGGATATTTCGATCTTGGCGCCTGCGTTTTTTAGTATTGGTATGGCCTCGATCTTGAACTTGCCCTGGTCTTTGCTTCGGATGAATTAAAAACTAAGATTCGTCTCTGCCATCGTGTTACTTCCTTAATCAAGAAACTTTGCATCCAAGTGTATAAATAGGTAGCAATAACCCTTTAAAACAAAACTCAAAACAAAAATACTGAAGTGAGTGTGTTCATGAAGGATCAGCCTAGTTAATCTAAATGGTTTCATTGTACTTTACTATATTAAACTACCTTCAAGGCGTCTAGTTATCAGACATTTCAAGTAACATCGGCACTTTACATACTTGCTTCACTCTGAAAACTTTTAGCGCAGGGACAAGTTTATAAATAACTTCTTGCCTTTGCTGGGGAATTGGGCAAGCTGAAACAGTTGACGTAAAATAAAGTTAGAATTATAGTAATTCCTTCGTGGTAGTTACAACAGCTGATATCGCTTTTTTCCTTTTCATCTTACCAAAAAGTATTTATTCGAGGATATCGAAGGGCTTACGTATAATACTTTGCTGACTTTGAAACCCATCAACGCGGTTAATTTCCCCCCGGGGTTTCCTCTGTCCTCTGTTCCTCTAATTTTATACACTTATGCCGCCAGATCGGTGTTGAACCGGCCAGTTAAAGTGTGTTTTGCGGGTACGCTGTTGTTAATTCCCTTAACATCTCTGTTGAGTCTCTCCGACATTCTCATAATAGGTGTAACCGTTCCTTTTGACATAGTTTTTGGGATCTTGGCTTCTAGTAACACCTTTCAGTTCACACTGCCTGATAAGAGAAGAAGAATTATGCTGAACGTTGAACGAGAGGCACCCTCTGTCTTCTCTGCATCTCTGAGCGCACTGCGTGACGTTTTTAACCTCGTGACGAGCGCGAGAGTGTAGGAGAAGGGCGCGGTTGACTTCTTGTAAAGTTGCCTGGAATATTTCTGCGGAATTAAAAGGAATATCCCTCGTTTTCTTTGTACAAACAAGTAGCTCATACAAGAAAGTATAAATCTCGAAATGTTCTACTGGGATTCGTTATATGGCCTCACCGACCTAAAATCCCTTCCATTAACTACTTTCTTGCCTTCAAGTAATTGTCATTGTATGATCGTAAGATAAAGTTAGACGAGAGGACATATTCTAAGCGCCTCTCGACCAATGACACAACCCTCCAGCCTCCAGTTTTACTTTTACATATTATGATGTGCATTTCGTCGGAAAATTAGCTTTTGTGAAGTGACTTATAAACAAACAGTTTTTAACCAACCCTTTTGCACATGTCCTTGTTTCACTGAAACGTCAGACACTCTGCGCCTGCAGTACACTTCTTCGTGTTTCCCCTTATCAGCGGTCCATATCCACGAGGCCTTAGAACTGATATCGGACATTTTGCCCCAGATAGTCCACCCACAGTTTGGAAAGTACTCGACAGCCTGAGGCCAGTGACTGTCGTCAAAAAAGACGTTTGTCCAATATTTTCTCAGGCGATGTCTTCTTCGTCGCCCAGTACACCTCCATCGAGAGTCTGTTACTAAGTCATTGTCTAGACTTCCCAGAATCCCCGCCTCGCCATGAAGGTTTAGACATTTCACTGAAAGAACACGAGTTCCCGGATGAAGCGAGACAGAAACGACCTTGTTTATTCCTTTGTTTGTGCCTGCGAATTTGCCGTCGATGTAAACTGTCATGTTCTGGTCACAAGCGAGGGTTGCTGTAAGCTTTTTAGTTGTTTGGGCTTTAAAAAAAAGGGAGAATGAGGAATGGTTACATGGGTGATACAAAACTTGCTACTTTAGTACTTATCGATTTTTCTTCTGCCATATTTCTTTCTAAGGCTAATCAAGATCAGTTAGCCGGCAAAACTTACGTGTAAGTGGCCAGACAACAGCAACAACAACAACAACAAAATGATATGAGAACGTACCCCACTTTTCGGGTCTTCAATTGTCCTTCAAATAATCCGCAAATGTTTTACATCATTTCCAGCCTACGTTCGATTCACGTTTATTCACATCTGGGACATGTCGGATCTTCCGGTATAAATGCTTTTGCCAATGTTATTTTATGTTGTTGTCTTGCGGTCAACTTAATTTCGGATGGGCACTCAGGTATACTTGCGAGTCTTGTGAGTTTACCGACTTGACCTCTACTTGCGTGCTGTGGGGCTTCCTGGATGTGAAGACTTTGTGGTTTAAGGATAAACATCAGGACGGTTTTCACTTTTTGACTTTTGTACCTATAAAAGGGATTCTCCGGAAGCAATTCGCTGGATCCGAGGTCTTTTACTATATATAGTTCCTAAATTTAGCGAGTACAAGCTGATTCGCCAAGTTGAATTAAGCGATTGGCTTACAGTTTTAAGGGGCTCTATCATCTGTTTTTAATTTAGCACTACTTTGAAAAGCTAAAAGACATATTTTAATGAAAGAAAATCCAAAACTAATGGATCACTTAATTTTAAAATTACTCTATTAGTTTCCTGTATCTATAATAAAGTATGTTTGAACTAGGGCACCCAACGAAAAAATTGTAGCAAAATACTTGAAATGCCATTTTGTGCTTTCATAGAATGTTTCAGAGCTTTTTTAAAGGCATATTTGTGTAAGCTAATACAGATTGATGTGTTCAGATTTTTAGCTGAAAATTTAGGCCGTAAAAAATTTTAGGAAACAGAACCCTATCCTTATCAGTAAGGGTTTTTTAAAACAATTGACAATAAAAACTAACGGTAAAAATTCACGACGTTTCGACCGCTCTTCGGTCATTATCAAGCGAAATGTTGAGAATAAGAATTTGCATAGATATATAAAGTGACAAAGGGGCAAAAATATGTAAGGAAAATGTATGAAGTAAAAATACGTAAAAGTAGCTAAAAGTATGTGTAAAAAGAATTTGTTAAAACAATAAAAGCATGCAAAAACTAACTATATAAAGACTAATTATTTAAAAACCTTCGCACGAATTGAGTCGGTCTGTACATTGAGACTTGGTCTCAGTTCATGGATAAAAAACATTTCGTAAATGAGGCAGTCAAACTTGTTTTTACATTTATGTAGAATTTTAAAATTCCTGTTAAGATCCTTAGGATCTTAGGATCACCGAGGCGCTGATGGTTCTCCGAAAATGCTAGCTGACCTTATTTTGTACTCTAAACGATATATTTGTCCCTCCGAAAACAATAGGAACTGATAAGCCCTCTTGTTACGAAAGTCCGACGCAATGTTTTACCGAAGAAATCTCTAGCTTTCACTACAATTAAATCCAAAAATCTCAGGCGATTTTAGGCCTTCCGAACAGATATTCCCCGAAACGAATCGTTGGGTGCCCCTATTTGAATGGGGATGGCTAAGATTGAAATGGATTGCAACTTTTTCAGGTTGGTCGCCTCGCCTTGGAAAAACTGACACCTTCCTCTTGATGTTCCAGGACATTTCGTGTAGGATACACAAGATACTTAGTCTTAAAGACTTTTGTTCCTTGGCCAACGTAGCTTGATCAAAAATAAAACACAAACAGCGGTAATAAACATTATAAACTTACGCATTTTTATATAAACTTGACGTTTCGTATGCTAGTCAACATACATTTTCAAAAGTGACCGTTACAATTTTGACAAACCTTTTATACAATAGTGATAAGGGGTCTGGAACCAAGATTAAGAAAACAATCTTAACAGTGAATCTATAAAAAGCTACAGCTAATTAATAAAGTATCAGCTTCTCACTGCTGACGTTGACATTAAAAGCTGGCTTCAGTTCTTGGATTAACAATGTTTCTTTGATTTTGCAGTGGTAATTCAGTTTTGCCCGATGCGAAAGCTTCTGCTTCAAAATGGTTACCCCCAAGGGATAATCACCTACAACATTAACGATGTTCTAAACAGGAACAGAGACAAGCCAAGTAGCCCTGTCTCCACGAAACGTCAAGTTTATATAACAATGCGTAAGTTTATAATGTTTATTACCGCTGTTTGTGTTTTATATTTGATCATACTTAGTCTTAATTTTAGAACAGTTTTGACCCAAAAACTTAAAAAACCTATGACGTAGTCCCTTAAGCCCTTTAAGCCCTGATATAAAAATGCATATTCTCCTTACTGTTCTCCATAGATTTCGTATGGAACTAGTAAGGAGAATTTATCCAAATATAAAGACATCTTATCCTCGGTGATTGTTTACTTTATTTTCATCACTTAAATGTTTAAGCAGTGATCATGTAAAGAGAAATTTCATTTTCGTCACTGTTAGGGCTTAGAGGGTTAAAAGTCCAAATACTATCTTTTGATTGCGGGCATATCACGCTTGCAGTTTAACACGCTTCAGATATTGTACTTTGACTTATATTTTTTAAATGCACATTTTTAAATGTCATCCATTTGCAGAACTGGATGAAATAAGCACATTTTCTTTCACTAAAATACGATAAATACGATATTTCTAGAGAAACTGAAGCTTAATTTAATTGCCTAAGGTCGCCAGCCAAACACACAAAGAAAACTTACCGTAATTACATTGTATGCAACTCAACAAGACTCCATACAGAGTGAGCAAAATGATATTCTCTATAAACCAATTGCTCTTATTAGACGACATTTGGTGTGACCTTTTATAGTTGTCCTTTTCCCGGTACACAATCGTTGCAGCAGCTACATTCACTTAACGGCAACAATGCAGTAAGGCTCTGCATTTCACCAATCGCGAAAATGAAATTTATGAGTAGATTGAAGTTAAGTTTACACATTTCTTTTCTTTTCTTTTCTTTTCTTTTCATTTCTTTTGTCAGCCTGAACAATGGTTACTGTCTTAGTCAAACAACCGGAACAAAAGAACTTTCTATCGATGAAAAGCAATCAATCCTTTTTTTTATTACAAAGGAACTGTCCAGTTCTAAAACTAACCTTAAGCTTTGCTGATTGCGAGATTTAAATGTTTGGAAAAAAATGTTTGAGTCAGCTTCACTCAGTTCGACTTGTTGTACAACATAAGCAAACTGACAGAGCAATTTAAACTGAGTTACACTTCTGTTTCCTCACCAAACGTTGCCGATGTTTCGTTATTTTGAGGACCATTTATTTGTTCAGCTGGACCAACTAGTGGGAAAAAACCTTAAAAGAAATAGTTGGTACTTCAAAAGAAATCATCAATCAAAAATAAACAGGAAACAAAAAGAGCTCACGGTCAAGCTGATGGCTACGGAAACAGTTGAACTAGTACTATCTTACAGGTAACTGAACATTTTTACGCAAACTGTGAAGCAGTAGAGAAAGATGAAGACGGCGAAGAAGAAGTACGACAATAACAATAATAACAGCAATAGCTGTAAGCCTTTGAGCTCCTTCGGATTTTGGTGGGTGGCTTTAACCTTTCTGCCCGAAAAAAATAAGTAAATAAAAAGGTGACCGAATACGTGAAAGGCTTATATAACAGCACATTTCCCGAAAAGACCGAAAATATGCTTCCTGCAATTTTCAAAAAGACCTAAATATAAATTTAGACATTCTCACTTTTTTAAAATTTTGATTCAGTTCTCAGCACACTTTAATAAATGTTACCGTATGGTGAAATTCTTGGTATTAGAAATTTGTAAAGAAAGTCGTCTAATCCAGCATAATTCCAACTATATTGTGGTCAAAAGGCTGATTGACATGCGTGGGACGCGGGGTATTATAAATTCATTTGTTTTTTCAATATCAAATATCTGTTCCAAACTTGAAAC
Organism: Siderastrea radians; assembly: GCA_964017195.1. Taxonomy (NCBI): domain Eukaryota; kingdom Metazoa; phylum Cnidaria; class Anthozoa; order Scleractinia; family Rhizangiidae; genus Siderastrea; species Siderastrea radians. Next base: position 47,266,946 of record OZ024892.1, on the reverse strand, counting down.
AAATACCAACAATCAAATCCTTTGTTTTCAGTGTTTTAATACCGTATCAGTAGCTGCTGAATGAAATATACCACTCCGAACTAACGTCATACAAAAGGGCACCTACGTCTATCAAAGATCTTCTCGTGAGAAAAAAGAAATAACGCAAACCGCAAAAACACGTGCTACACGCGAAAGAATTGGCTGCTGAGCCAAAATCAGTATTATTTGAAGACATTTTTAATTCCTTAGCTTGGCATTCATAATTATATCTTTTATATTATGAACAAGTTACAGTGCATCAAAAAAAAAAACTTTAAGAATGAAAGCCTTTCGGTCGCATATTTCATCATTTCCTAATGTCATTCATTTCGTAATGTTAGTGGAGATAATTTGTTGGCGCAATAGAACAAGTGATAACCAGGATACGCAGGGCAATCAAGTGATACAAGACTCTTACAGCCATTTTCGTATCAGTTTCCCGCCATTTTGACTCGAGCTGCGCGCCCAGTGTCTCACTTCTTTTCTCTGTTTATAGCGACATAAGAACAATAGTTTGCGTCACTTGAAATTAAACAAGTGAAAGAACAAGTGCAAGCAAAAAAGAAAGGAAAAACTTTGATCGATACCGGTGGTTAGGGGCATAAGCTTGCTTGCGTTTGCGTGAAGCTCATTTTCAAAGGGGGAGGGGGGACAGGGGGATATAAACCTCCCGCCTCCCGTACACCTCCCGCCCCCTTTACTCCCGGTCTCCCGCCCCCCTGTCCCCCTCCAGCTCAAAGTGACATGAAGATATTTGGTTTGCGTCATTAGTGAGTGCTATGATCTCACATGCGATCTCCTTGACTTTTTCGTTCTCTCAAAGAGCTAATTATAAATTGAACTCTCTCTCGTTTTACAGTTTGTCACCCTAATGCACACTCATGACTCGAAGAGTCAGAATGTGTGTGTGTTTGGGTGGGTGGGAAGCGGGGGGAGGGGGGGAGGACGGAGGAACAGGATCCTGATCTCCAAGAGGGAAGCCGATCCGCCAACAGAGTTATTGCTCTCCCTCTAAACTGTCAGTGACTCAAGTTCTCTTTAGAGTTTCCGATTGTTACGAGTTTACCCAACCAGCTTCCTCTCTGCAAGTGGGCACGCATAACCAAACGTAAACATCACAAAATCAAAGGGAGAAAGAACCAATGAAGGAATCCGGGGTTCAATTTATACTCATAACAAAACCCACTCACTCCTTCCGAGATCACTTGGAATCTTTACCGCAATCAAATACAGTGGGAACCTCAAATTAGTTCGTCCACAACTTAATGAGATATCATCAACCGAAAATAAATATTAAAAGAATCAGTGACGGAATTAGCCCGATCGTCGCCGGGGATGACGTCCTAATATTATTCGTGTGGTCGGAAAAACAATGGAGTCCTTTCAGATTCGCTTGCCGGCGCGAAACTGCGGTTTCCATAGCAAATAAAGTTAATTTTCTTATCAGTGAAATCAGTTTGATAGCAATATTTCCTGTTCCGGGCCTCTAATTTGTTGCAGATGTGAAATTACCGTTTTGTTTTTGCCTTAACGCTAAAAACTGAAATATGATGGCACGTAACGGAACTAGTTTGTGTCAAAAAGTGCTCTAACGAGCTCATAGTTTCTTTTCCTATAGCTGGTCTTGAGTCTTCTATTTCTATCCATGCAAATTTCCGCCCTTTCGCGGTCAAGGTAAGATTAAAGCACGATAGCAATATAAAAGACATAAGAATGCCCGATGTAATATATCATTCCCCTATCTTATCATCTCTTTGAAGTGAGGACAGAAAAAACTGATTTATATTAGTCTTCAAACCGGAAAACACTTAAACACGACCCTATATCCCTCTCTTTGAGATGAAAATGTTACTTTTACTCTAAAAAGTAGGCCAATATGATCATAGCGCATCAAACAACCCCTGACATTGTGCGGTCCAGTTGGTCTTTGAAGTTATCAACTCTAAATTTACGAGCAATTAATTAATCTTTTTTCCTTCTCTGGAAATCAAGAAAAGACAAAGCAATAGGAGGAGCTCCTTTGGAAAGCGTTAAATTTTTAGGAGCCGTAAAATCACCGCCGTGAATCCGTCAATATGCGCTTGTACTCATAGATTATTCTAGACGTCGCTCACAGAGAGCAGAATATTCTAGTCGTAACGGGTAACGCCAACACATGAACAAATTTGCTTTTATAAACTAACAAAATCATACAACGATAGCCAGGGTCTTTTTCCTAGGAAAGCGCGTTCGGCCTGGACAAAAATGCCCTATTACGCTGTTTCACTTCAAGCGCTTAATCGATTAATAACCAGAATATGTAGTAAAAATATTCGCTGCTTAACATGCGTGACTCGGCTTGACCTTAATCGTTCTAGAACATGTTAGATATCTTGTATCGAAACTAAAGTAACTTTGTAACAAGTAAACAAATTAGTAACTTCTGGAATAGTGTTCGTAAGCCGACTTATAATATTAAACTCGCGTTGGAGGGAAATAATTGGGTATTTAACGAGTTGCTCTTAAGTGAGCAAAATCTGCACAAATTCTAGAAAGAGCGGCTTGTTTAAAAAGATGTGACCTAAGAATGACTCATTCAAAAGATTTCAGTGCAGTTCCGTGTGGGCAGAGCGGTCTTCTTTTCGCAGTTTGAAGCAGTAAACTTTTGAACATTTTACTGTTTAAACACGTGGTGCGGAAACCGTGTCGTAAGGCAAAAGAAACACACAACGTCTGGTTAAGTTTGTGTCTATCCAAAGAATTTCACGATTAATTCTGATTCCCTTGCTTCAATTTTGAACGACCATACGTCGAAATAACAATATAGCACTTGGACCGTGGCTTGATTCCTCAGACATTCGGCCCCAGCCCAACTCAGACGGACATCACGAGGCATCACGGATGGTACAGATGGAGACCAGCGAACAAGATTCAACACAGAATGCAACTGTAGAAAGATCTGAAGATCAATTTACCAGGGTAAGTGTCAACAAAACCTTGTTTGCAGAATTACTGAGGTCAATTAACTGAGCTGCTATTCACACCGCGCGTGATCTGTGCAGTGAACACTGTTGGAATTTAAAGGCACGTATGATTAGGACAATGTGAAAGTAATTGCAAAGGTAACTATTTTAATCCTAGCATAACAAGGTTATAAAATTGAGCTGTTATCAGCCAAAATGTTGATGCAGTTGTGCAAATGGAGAATTCGAAGAATAAGAGAGAATTTCTTTTGAAATTTTGTTGGGAACCTAACGTCTTGAGGTGTCAAAAATATTGTATTTCAACCTTTCCATGCCTCTAAATCGTTCGTAGTTAAGTTTTTGTTATTTGTAGACAGAACTTTATTGTATCTTTACTTCGAAATTCACGACTACAAAACTAAACTGTAGTTGAATTGAGGTTATTCAAACGAGAAGAGTATTTTGGCCTGAGTTTAAGATTGCAAAACTTGAATCGGTCAGTAATACGCTTCGCTCAACAACTGCAAGAATATTAACGAGTGGTTTTCGTTCCTGAGCAGAAAATAAGTACCATATTATTTCAACATTTTCCATTGAATACAAAAATTATCAAAAGTTGAGTTAGCACTAGAGCAGTTTAAACTGTTCTATTCTATTTTTAAAACCGGAACTGAACCCATAACACTGCGCGCAGACTTTTATCTCTAACAGCATTCGTTTGGAAAAACACTCATTCTGCATGTTCCTACACTTTAAAAACGGTGTGGTATGCGAAACATATTTGTGTTGTCTTTTAATCGCTCTGTTTAAAAATTGCAAAACTAAATGCACACACGTCAACATAAACGGGAACTTGTATAGCCGTTAATCTATACTAAATTTCCGATATTTCATTCAAGAAATGCATAATGGATGACCTTTATAAATTACGAGTTTGACAAATTAACTCTTAACAAAATTGAGTCGTTGTCTTGTTCATTTAAGCTGCTGAAATTGTGAATACCCTTGTGCTGCGTAGTGAGAAATCACCTAGTCCGTTCTATTTGCTGGTGCGAAGAAATTGCGGACCTCGTTTACCTGGGTGCGGACCTACCGAACAGTAGTGATTCATGATCTCCTGTATTAGGACTCATGACAGACTGTAGGGCAATTCACTTGCCGTTTCACAACTTGCAGCGACATCAGTCGTTAGTGAGAAAGTCTTGCAAGGGACCAATTTTCGTCTCGCTGGTAGCCATGATAAACGGAACTGACTATATTATAACCAAGAGGTCTTCCTTCGAGGAACGCTATGGTTTTCACTGATGAGTGCAACTCTCACGCGCAAAGGAACTTCGAATATAGTCTATCAGTGTTGAACTTTGTTGTTCCCATATAAATAAGATGTCAGGTGAAGGCAATGTACTTCGTTTGCCAACAATTAGTGCACTTAAACGCGGTTTCTTGTATGGCAACTCAGTATACGCAGGTTATTACAGTACTTAGCCTGCAATCAGTAACATCTATTTTGATCTCAAAAAGGATGATGTGTCATCAGTCACGTTCCATAATTAGTTGGTTGGCTGATGAGATTGATTTTAGTGTTCAATGCCGATAAACATTTTACTCTTGTCTGAAACCAAAACTTGAATACTTTCCAGTGTACAAGGAAAGATATGACCCATCGATAGCAAGATGTTATTTATTGAGAAAGGGACTCCCTTTAAAAGATCGTGATGATTCTAAATTCTTTGTATGTCTTTAAGCCATGTACAATAATTCCTTGAGACACTACCGTGGTTCCATTTAATGTGGTATGGAAACAGGACTTTTAAATTCATTGTTCAGTAAAAATTAAAGCCTATCACAGAACAGTTCTCTTGACAGCAAGTACAACACATACTAATTTGTGCATGAACTAATATCTAGACAGAAACGTTCAGCAGTCCATAGACAGTAGAAAAGAGATTGAACAGTTTTATGGACCAATAACTACCGGGAAGACTAAAGTAACAAGCTCTCTCCGGCTTGCAAACCAGTTCTCTATCCCAGCAAACAGAGCTCAGGGAGAGCTCACCCGAAGCAAAAACAGCCATAGGTTTTCCAACAACGAACGAAAAGCATAAACCAGTTTTTATGTACGGATATTTACGGAATTTATTGAGTTACACGCTCACTAGCAAATCAACCAGTTCTAGAGTTGTAGTAAAAGGCCTAAGCCGAATGTCCTCAAGTTTGTCGAAGGAGATTACATCCGCAAAGGATGTTGATAGTGTTTCCCACTAATGGCTTGTCTTACAACCCATCCAAGGAGAATATTTTCGCTTCCATTCAATGCAATGTTTGTTTAAATCAGAAAAAATTCCGAAAAAAATATGCACCTGCGGATGAAAATACTGTTTCATTTGAATGGCAACACTTTCGGAGTTTTATCAAAGGCGAAACGACTTTGCACAGCATAATAAAAAGCACTGACAACTGCATGAGGAAAGTATTGCAGCTTCACAGCTTTCGTTTGAAAGGCAATACTATCGAATTTCACGAGTAGCCAAGCTATAACCCTTGCACAGCGTAACTCCGCAGAAGAGTACTGTAAATAGACTTTACACTTTTTGATTTCAGAAGGGCATAGAGAGCTACCGAAACGATGACAGGCGGCCAACTGTATTCTCAGGCTATGAGTCCCTATATAGCTGAAGTTTGAAAAGTTAGAACCAACTTTTGCAGCATTGTTATAATCACTGTTAAACACTCGACAGTACTGGACAAGAGCTTTTATTTGAATAGTCACACTTTCAGTTTATCCACGGATTCAGAAGTTATAACTACCTTGTGCTAAAGGAAAATACTGCTTGGTAGCTCTCGTTGGAATGGTCACACTTTATGATTTCGTCCACACAATCAGATATTGGAACTAACTTGTTCATCATAAGAAACAGGGCCACAGTAAAGCACTACTCAAAAACTTAAATTTTAAAGGATTTTCCGAATAGATATCGATACTCTTTTGTACTTCACAAAGTTTCATTAAATGGGGCTACATTTCGTGCCTCTTGGTTTGATTCTGGGTCAGTTGCTGGGAGCTAAAGTCAAAGGTTATATATTATAGTCATGTTATTGCTGGGGAGCTGAAATACATTAAAGGAAACGAAATTTGTCTTCCGCTACCTGACTTTTACTGAACTATATCAGTTTCAGATCCCTTTTCCAGCTGTTTCGCTAGAAAAACTTGCCACAAGTAGCTACTCTAATCGAGGCGGTTTCTAATCTTTAAGATAACAGTACTGATGTAAAAGATAACTTGCTGAGTGTACAAGTCCAGGTCTTTGATAAAACTCGGTACCATAAGCAAGTGTTACAAAGCTTTAAGCAAGGGGCCATGGAGTTGTTAATGTGTCTAAGGAAAGGTATTGGGTATCAATGCAAGTAAATGGATATTAAATGGTTAAATGTCACAATGGGATGCTAAACTTACATTTGCGAGATGTCTTGCCCCTTCGCAACTCAGTTTGCCAAGTTGCAGTGTTTAACTTGGCTTGCTTCGTGCAATTCGGCAGGCGTGAAAATGTTCCCCGCAAAATTTTACCCTAGCGGATATATGGACTACAGAGGAGACAGGAACAAACTCTACGCGCATTATTTAACTAATATCAGGAAATTAAATCGGAACTAAAACATATGGTTTCAGTAATCACTTTTGCTATGGGATTATGTTATTGGCAGATTTCAGTCTGATTGATACACAAAACCGTTTTACTTTAAGGAACGGTGTATCATTTTTCTCGTTTTAATTTCAATTAATTGCCAGTTGGTGGTATCTCAGCGGAAACGCGTATTGCATCGAGTCAGCAACCTTTGCATGGAAGGTCCGAGGCAACGCCTGTTGATGACGCAGGCAACTCAAAAGCCCTCTTCAATAGCTATTGTCAGTGCCTTATCGGTAGTTGGTTAAGCTATTGAACTAAAAACCGCATGGTCCGTTTTTGGGTATTTGTTTTTGTATGATATTTGGTCTTAACAAACAGTTACCTATAACGAAAACCACCGACTGATCATACAGGTTTGTGGAAGCACTCGAATTTGATGACTTAGCGTGTCGTGGGTGGCGAGTCATTCACATATTGATTGTCTAAAGAAAGCACCATTTTACAAGAAGAGTTCAGTAGTTTTATCAAGTAAACCTTTTTAAGTACAAGTATTCAGACGACGCTTCATCTACGAGGCCCCACCTTACACCTTCCACCTTTCAGTACCAGTCAATATCGGAAAAGTAAAAAATCTCAAATTCCATTTTCGAAAACGTTCAAAAACAGATTTAAAGTACCGCAGGAAAACTTTCTCTCACAGACGCTTTATTTAAACGACCACATTGAAAGAATTGCAGCCCCTGATGAAGGTGAGTTTTGTCTCACCGAAATATTGGGCAATAAAATTACCCTTCTTAGCTGTCCGATCAGCCTTGCAATTGGTTTTTTGTTTTATTCAATATTGCTGATCCTGATCTACACCAAGATCCGGCTTCACCTCGCTGCCTGTTTGTCGAAGTAGTGGTCCTTGCATCGAGTTACAACGTTGAAGGAGTTCATCCAAAGTCTCACAAGTAAGAACGTATTAAATAAAACAATATTTGACTTAGATTCAAAGGGAGATGATATCCAGGGCTTTCTGATTTAGAGAGGGAGTTGTGAGTTAAGAGAATCTGTCCCTCGGTTTTCACTGAGAAATATGACGATTTTTTTTTGTAGGTTTCGTGATCTTCCTTGTTTTTAGTTTCTTTTCCTCTAAACTTGCTTGACCTGGAAATGAGATTCAATTCCCGTTTGAACCAGCGAGGCTGTAAAGTAACACAAAACGGAAAAAGGAAATGAACCATGAGTCAAAAAGAGCTGCACTAAAACTGGCATGAAACATAAATTCATGCACGTCCTGTGGACCTATCTTTAACGCGGTGCTTGGACATTGAAGTAAAGAAATATGCAACTAAAACGATAGACAAAACCGTGATAACTAGGATTGCGATTTTATGTTTGTTTAAACTCGCGTGTCATCACAGTCATTGCAAACTATCCATTAAAAGAGAGTTCCTTTATCCACCTGGAAATCTATTCGAAGTTTTCATCAAGGCCATGAAGACAATATGAAGTGTCACTACACAAAATTGACATTTTTCATCACCTCGTTTTAAGAAAACCGCGCTTGCCTACTTAGATTGAACCAGGGCGATTTCTGGGAAATTCAATCAAGTTTCACCTGCAGGCTCACATTACATGACCGAAGGTTTCATTCTTGACTAGAAAGCCAAGCTAAATTGCTAATCGTAACCCGGCTCACACTTTTAGCAAGTGCTGAGATCAGAATGGTATCTTAGTAAGGTGTGTTTGTGATCCTTTTCACCCCACGAGGTTGTGTGTGTTTCAGTAGTTATTTGTAATGTTCGTTGTTAGTGACTTCCAGTTTCAAATTTCTGTTGAATAGAAACTGTTCCCATAAGCATTCCCTGACCTACTTAAAGGAGCTACGTCACAAATAACGCATCTTGAAAGAATTGGCCAATTTTTTCAAGTTTGTCATTCGCAATCCGTCTTACTCTCCCTCAGTCGTAACCATTCTTGTTTAGTTTCGGTTTACTATTGCTTCTTTGGTGTTTTACTACCTTAGGAAACTATTATTTTGCGGTTTCCTTCAATGTGAAAGTAATTTTGTTAGATCAGAAAAATAAATGAAAATATCGTGACCTAGTCTCTTTCAACTTAGATCGGCCGAGCAGCAGTAAGCTTTTAGCAGGCATATATCGTTTGGCCTGATACGGGTATGATAGCTTTTCTATCTTTGGTTCTGTCGAGTAAAGATCAGAGAAGAGATCAGTAGAAATTCGCTTGAGCTGTGACACAGGCTCCTTGTACAAACTGGTATCTGATTAAAAGAGAGGAGGCAAAGGAAGGAAAAAAGAAGTTAAAATCAAATCTTCAAAATCGCGTACCGGCCCGAGTAACTAAAAATTGCTGACGGCAAATTGTCACGCAAAGGGAAAGAATCAAGCCTCGAGAATTCATCGAGAACGATTTCTTAGGATCCCATCCACTCGAGAATTAACCAAGAAAATAAAAGTTAGGATTGGTTTATATTCGAAATATTTTGTAGAAGTGGCTTTTTGAAACTATTTGTGTAAGTGTACCAAGGGCTTCCGATTTCAGTTTCGTAAAACAGGAAACGTTGAAGCACTATCGTTAAGTTGTCATACCGTGTTGCCTAACGTTCTTCTCTGCCATTCATCGTCCACAGCGCGCTCAGATAATTCAACAGGACAAGATTTTGTGTCCACCTGTGTAATTCTAGTTTACCCTGTCTAAATAAAGCGTTGTTCTTGTTGTTTAAAGCAGGCATTCTCTGAAAGCAGGTTAACCTAGGTGGACGTTGAATTTATTTATTTATTATTTATTAACAATATTTCAACAAAGATGCCCAATACAGCACAGGCTGATTTAAATGAGGCTCTGCAAATTACCTTTCTTGACTAATTAAGATACAAAGTGCGAATAACCTCAAAAAAATAAAACACACGAAGAATAAGCAATAAACATTAAAAGGCCTATCGATGAAGCGTACTTGTCAGCAAACATACATACATACAAATTATTGCTGCCGTATATTTTGAAATGGGAAGAGAAAACGACTCAGTAACAAGAGAAATAGCAACTTGGCGAGCTTTTAATCTTAGATACGTCTTAATCAGCTTTCGAGCTAACTGGTCCTGAATTCATAGGTCTTATCACCTTACAAAGTTTAGAAATGAGATTTTATGGATCGATAAATGACAAAAATGCCAATATTGGTCTTGCATGGACAAAGGGGGACCCCTAACACAGATATAAGAGTCTCCTCCTCTGTGATAGTAAACTAGATTTTTACTCTGTCATAACTCCCAATCAAACAAGTGAAAGAGATGTTCGCTTAGAACTGAGAAAGTACCATATTGCTTCAAATTTGTTTTATTCCGTCACTGTTGATCGACCATATAGATACATAATGAGTTTGAGTTTAATTTGTTATAAAATTTGTTTTCTTGAAACTTAGCCAAACCGCTTTCGTGACTTGTCCCCCTCCGTAACTCACGGCTTAGACATCTCATATCAGTATTATATCTAGAAATCTGTGGTGACGACAGTCGCTAATACCGGTTTAAAATAGGCCAAGTCTTAGCTCGCCTTTGAAACGTCTTGTGACTGCAAATTTCCTCTCTGACTTACCATACTTGGTTTAATATCGAATTCATCTTCAATTGCCCCCTTTTGTTACCTTAATTACCAGAGACGCATATTTTTATTTGTAGGACTGTTTAAACGTTTCAACGCTCTATAACAACATAAGCGCAAAGGCAATTTCACTCGTGTGATGCCGAACTCAACCGACATAAATTTGATACGAAATGAAAGTGAAAAGACTTAGAGAGTTTACCTCTAGCTATCGCTTGTTTGACCACCATCGAATCGCTTGCGCTTTCTTGAAGGCTGAAGCTGATTTGCGAGAAACGACAAACTCAAAGTGTCTCTTAAAAGCCTCCGCGCTCATCGAGGTTACCCCTCTATTTTTGTTGTTTCCGTTTGCATTTACGTCAATGATGACAGGACTTGCGGTTGCCCTTGCAGTCTTGCCGGTAAACACTTTTTTAGGCATCTTATAGCAGCTTGTGTTAAGTAGAATGCCTTCTGATTGTGGCGGAACTGGCATAAATTGAACAAAAGTCACGACCTATTTACTGTGATGATAATAATAGTAACAATGATTGTGATTACGTAACTTCTGCCTCCTTGTTACATTTCAATGCATGTTTGATCACGGAATGCACCTTATTCCAAAATGGCGGAAAATACATTACTCTCTTGTCTCATTGTTAACTGGCATTTGTTGCCTTGATCCCATCTAAAGAATTCAAAGGAATATTTGGCTTAAAATGAGGCAACGAGGGCCAATTAACATGGAGACAAAAGAATAATGTATTTTCCGCCATTTTGGAATAAGGTGTATAAGTGCGCCTTTTGTGAGCAAGCAATTTTCAATGCTTTTTTTCAGAAATAACTGAGCTTAAGATAGTAGCGCTTAAAAGCTGCGTTCAAACTTTTTGATGTTTACAAAGTTTTGTTAAAACGTTGTGGTGGATTATTAGTTGGTAGAATTAACTACATTAGACTGAACCCGAGCTGCAGGCCAGGGCGATTTCTGGGAAATTCAATCAAGTTTCACCTGCAGGCTCACATTACATGACCAAAGGTTTCATTCTTGACTAGAAAGCCAAGCTGAAATTGCTAATCGTAACCCGGCTCACACTTTTAGCAAGTGCTGAGATCAGAATGGTATCTTAGTAAGGTGTGTTTGTGATCCTTTTCACCCCACGAGGTTGTGTGTGTTTCAGTAGTTATTAGTAATGTTCATTGTTAGTGACTTCCAGTTTCAAATTTCTGTTGAATAGAAACTGTTCCCATAAGCATTCCCTGACCTACTTAAAGGAGCTACGTCACAAATAACGCATCTTGAAAGAATTGGCCAATTTTTTCAAGTTTGTCATTCGCAATCCGTCTTACTCTCCCTCAGTCGTAACCATTCTTGTTTAGTTTCGGTTTATTATTGCTTCTTTGGTGTTTTACTACCTTAGGAAACTATTATTTTGCGGTTTCCTTCAATGTGAAAGTAACTTTGTGAGATCAGAAAAATAAATGAAAATATCGTGACCTAGTCTCTTTAAACTTAGATCGGCCGAGCAGCAGTAAGCTTTTAGCAGGCATATATCGTTTGGCCTGATACGGGTATGATAGCTTTTCTATCTTTGGTTCTGTCGCGTAAAGATCAGAGAAGAGATCAGTAGAAATTCGCTTGAGCTGTGACACAGGCTCCTTGTACAAACTGGTATCTGATTAAAAGAGAGGGGCAAAGGAAGGAAAAAAGAAGTTAAAATCAAATCTTCAAAATCGCGTACCGGCCCGAGTAACTAAAAATTGCTGACGGCAAATTGTCACGCAAAGGGAAAGAATCAAGCCTCGAGAATTCATCGAGAACGATTTCTTAGGATCCCATCTACTCGAGAATTAACCAAGAAAATTAAAATTAGGATTAGTTTATATTCGAAATATTTTGTAGAAGTGGCTTTTTGAAACTATTCGTGTAAGTGTACCAAGGGCTTCCGATTCCAGTTTTGTAAAACAGGAAACGTTGAAGCACTATCGTTAAGTTGTCACACCGTGTTCAGGCTAACGTTCTTCTCTGCCATTCATCGTCCACAGCGCGCTCAGATAATTCAACAGGACAAGATTTTGTGTCCACCTGTGTAATTCTAGTTTACCCTGTCTAAATAAAGCGTTGTTCTTGTTGTTTAAAGCAGGCATTCTCTGAAAGCAGGTTAACCTAGGTGGACGTTGAATTTATTTATTTATTATTTATTAACAATATTTCAACAAAGATGCCCAATACAGCACAGGCTGATTTAAATGAGGCTCTGCAAATTACCTTTCTTGACTAATAAAGATACAAAGTGCGAATAACCTCAAAAAAATAAAACACACGAAGAATAAGCAATAAACATTAAAAGGCCTATCGATGAAGCGCACTTGTCAGCAAACATACATACATACAAATTATTGCTGCCGTATATTTTGAAATGGGAAGAGAAAACGACTCAGTAACAAGAGAAATAGCAACTTGGCGAGCTTTTAATCTTAGATACGTCTTAATCAGCTTTCGAGCTAACTGGTCCTGAATTCATAGGTCTTATCACCTTACAAAGTTTAGAAATGAGATTTTATGGATCGATAAATGACAAAAATGCCAATATTGGTCTTGCATGGACAAAGGGGGACCCCTAACACAGATATAAGAGTCTCCTCCTCTGTGATAGTAAACTAGATTTTTACTCTGTCATAACTCCCAATCAAACAAGTGAAAGAGATGTTCGCTTAGAACTGAGAAAGTACCATATTGCTTCAAATTTGTTTTATTCCGTCACTGTTGATCGACCATATAGATACATAATGAGTTTGAGTTTAATTTGTTATAAAATTTGTTTTCTTGAAACTTAGCCAAACCGCTTTCGTGACTTGTCCCCCGCCGTAACTCACGGCTTAGACATCTCATATCAGTATTATATCTAGAAATCTGTGGTGACGACAGTCGCTAATACCGGTTTAAAATAGGCCAAGTCTTAGCTCGCCTTTGAAACGTCTTGTGACTGCAAATTTCCTCTCTGACTTACCATACCTGGTTTAATATCGAATTCATCTTCAATTGCCCCCTTTTGTTACCTTAATTACCAGAGACGCATATTTTTATTTGTAGGACTGTTTAAACGTTTCAACGCTCTATAACAACATAAGCGCAAAGGCAATTTCACTCGTGTGATGCCGAACTCAACCGACATAAATTTGATACGAAATGAAAGTGAAAAGACTTAGAGAGTTTACCTCTAGCTATCGCTTGTTTGACCACCATCGAATCGCTTGCGCTTTCTTGAAGGCTGAAGCTGATTTGCGAGAAACGACAAACTCAAAGTGTCTCTTAAAAGCCTCCGCGCTCATCGAGGTTACCCCTCTATTTTTGTTGTTTCCGTTTGCATTTACGTCAATGATGACAGGACTTGCGGTTGCCCTTGCAGTCTTGCCGGTAAACACTTTTTTAGGCATCTTATAGCAGCTTGTGTTAAGTAGAATGCCTTCTGATTGTGGCGGAACTGGCATAAATTGAACAAAAGTCACGACCTATTTACTGTGATGATAATAATAGTAACAATGATTGTGATTACGTAACTTCTGCCTCCTTGTTACATTTCAATGCATGTTTGATCACGGAATGCACCTTATTCCAAAATGGCGGAAAATACATTACTCTTTTGTCTCATTGTTAACTGGCACTTGTTGCCTTGATCCCATCTAAAGAATTCAAAGGAATATTTGGCTTAAAATGAGGCAACGAGGGCCAATTAACATGGAGACAAAAGAATAATGTATTTTCCGCCATTTTGGAATAAGGTGTATAAGTGCGCCTTTTGTGAGCAAGCAATTTTCAATGCTTTTTTTCAGAAATAACTGAGCTTAAGATAGTAGCGCTTAAAAGCTGCGTTCAAACTTTTTGATGTTTACAAAGTTTTGTTAAAACGTTGTGGTGGATTATTAGTTGGTAGAATTAACTACATTAGACTGAACCCGAGCTGCAGGCCAGGGCGATTTCTGGGAAATTCAATCAAGTTTCACCTGCAGGCTCACATTACATGACCAAAGGTTTCATTCTTGACTAGAAAGCCAAGCTGAAATTGCTAATCGTAACCCGGCTCACACTTTTAGCAAGTGCTGAGATCAGAATGGTATCTTAGTAAGGTGTGTTTGTGATCCTTTTCACCCCACGAGGTTGTGTGTGTTTCAGTAGTTATTAGTAATGTTCATTGTTAGTGACTTCCAGTTTCAAATTTCTGTTGAATAGAAACTGTTCCCATAAGCATTCCCTGACCTACTTAAAGGAGCTACGTCACAGATAACGCATCTTGAAAAAATTGGCCAATTTTTTCAAGTTTGTCATTCGCAATCCGTCTTAATCTCCCTCAGTCGTAACCATCCTTGTTTAGTTTCGGTTTATTATTGCTTCTTTGGTGTTTTACTACCTTAGGAAACTATTATTTTGCGGTTTCCTTCAACGTGAAAGTAATTTTGTGAGATCAGAAAAATAAATGAAAATATCGTGACCTAGTCTCTTTAAACTTAGATCGGCCGAGCAGCAGTAAGCTTTTAGTAGGCATATATCGTTTGGCCTGATAAGGGTATGATAGCTTTTCCGCTATCTTTGGTTCTGTCGCGTAAAGATCAGAGAAGAGATCAGTAGAAATTCGCTTGAGCTGTGACACAGGCTCCTTGTACAAACTGGTATCTGATTAAAAGAGAGGAGGCAAAGGAAGGAAAAAAGAAGTTAAAATCAAATCTTCAAAATCGCGTACCGACCCGAGTAACTAAAAATTGCTGACGGCAAATTGTCACGCAAAGGGAAAGAATCAAGCCTCGAGAATTCATCGAGATGGATTTCTTAGGATCCCATCTACTCGAGAATTAACCAAGAAAATAAAAGTTAGGATTAATTTATATTCGAAATATTTTGTAGAAGTGGCTTTTTGAAACTATTCGTGTAAGTGTACCAAGGGCTTCCGATTCCAGTTTCGTAGAACAGGAAACGTTGAAGCACTATCGTTAAGTTGTCACACCGTGTTCCCTAACGTTCTTCTCTGCCATTCATCGTCCACAGCGCGCTCAGATAATTCAACAGAACAAGATTTTGTGTCCACCTGTGTAATTCTAGTTTACTCTGTCTAAATAAAGTGTTGTTGTTGTTGTTGTTGTTCAAAGCAGGCATTCTCTGAAAGCAGGTTAACCTAGGTGGACATTGAATTTATTTATTTATTATTTATTAACAATATTTCAACAAAGATGCCCAATTCAGCACAGACTGATTTAAATAAGGCTCTGTAAATTATCTTTCTTGACTAATTAAGATACAAAGTGCGAATAACCTTTAAAAAATAAAACACACGAAGAATAAGCAATAAACATTAAAAGGCCTATCGATGAAGCGCACTTGTCAGCAAACATACATACATACATACATACATACATACATACATACATACATACATACATACATACATACATACATACATACATACATACATACATACATACATACATACATACATACAAATTATTGCTGCCGTATATTTTGAAATGGGAAGAGAAAACGACTCAGTAACAAGAGAAATAGCAACTTGGCAAACTTTAATCTTAGATACGTCTTAATCAGCTTTCGAACTAACTGGTCCTGAATTCATAGGTCTTATCACCTTACAAAGCTTAGAAATGAGATTTTGTGGATCGATAAATGACAAAAATGCCAATATTGGTCTTGCATGGGGAAAGGGGGACCCCTTACACAGATATAAGAGTCTCCTCCTCTGTGATAGTAAACTAGATTTTTTACTCTGTCATAACTCCCAATCAAACAAGTGAAAGAGATGTTCGCTTAGAACTGAGAAAGTACCATATTGCTTCAAATTTGTTTTATTTCGTCACTGTTGATCAACCATATTTACATAATGAGTTTGAGTTTAATTTGTTGGAAATTTGTTTTCTTGAAACTTAGCCAAACCGCTTTCGTGACTTTGTCCCCCGCCGTAACTCAGGGCTCAGACATCTCATATCAGTATTATGCAATTATCTAGAAATCTGTGGTGACGACAGTCGCTAATACCGGTTTAAAATAGGCCAAGTCTTAGCTCGCCTTTGAAACGTCTTGTGACTGCAAATCTCCCGTCTGATTTACCATACTTGGTTTAATATCGAATTCATCTTCAATTGCCCCCTTTTGTTACCTTAATTACCAGAGACGCATATTTTTATTTGTAGGACTGTTTAAACGTTTCAACGCTCTATAACAACATAAGCGCAAAGGCAATTTCACTCGTGTGATGCCGAACTCACCCGACATAAATTTGATACGAAATGAAAGTGAAAAGACTTAGAGAGTTTACCTCTAGCTATCGCTTGTTTGACCACCATCGAAACGCTTGCACTTTCTTGAAGGTTGAAGCTGATTTGCGAGAAACGACAAACTCAAAGTGTCTCTTAAAAGCCTCCGCGCTCATCGAGGTTACCTCTCTATTTTTGTTGTTTCCGTTTGCATTTACGTCAATGATGACATAACTTGCAGTTACCCTTGCAGTCTTGCGTAAACACTTTTTTACGCATCTTATAGCAGCTTTTGTTAAGTAGAGTGCCTTCTGATTGTGGCGGAACTGGCATAAATTGAACAAAAGTCACGACCTATTTACTGTGATGATAATAATAGTAACAATGATTGTGGTTACGTAACTTCTGCCTCCTTGTTACATTTCAATGCAAGTTTGATCACGGAATGCACCTTATTCCAAAATGGCGGAAAATACATTACTCTTTTGTCTCATTGTTAACTGGCACTTGTTGCCTTGATCCCATCTAAAGAATTCAAAGGAATATTTGGCTTAAAATGAGGCAACGAGGGCCAATTAACATGGAGGCAAAAGAATAATGTATTTTCCGCCATTTTGGAATAAGGTGTCAGTAAGTGCGCCTTTTGTGAGCAAGCAATTTTCAATGCTTTTTTTCAGAAATAACTGAGCTTAAGATAGTAGCGCTTAAAAGCTGCGTACAAACTTTTTGATGTTTACAAAGTTTTGTTAAAACGTTGTGGTGGATTATTTCAGAGTTGGTAGAATTAACTACATTAGACTGAACCCGAGCCGCAGGCCAGGGCGATTTCTGGGAAATTCAATCAAGTTTCACCTGCAGGCTCACATTACATGACCAAAGGTTTCATTCTTGACTAGAAAGCCAAGCTGAAATTGCTAATCGTAACCCGGCTCACACTTTTAGCAAGTGCTGAGATCAGAATGGTATCTTAGTAAGGTGTGTTTGTGATCCTTTTCACCCCACGAAGTTGTGTGTGTTTCAGTAGTTATTAGTAATGTTCGTTGTTAGTGACTTCCAGTTTCAAATTTCTGTTGAATAGAAACTGTTCCCATAAGCATTCCCTGACCTACTTAAAGGAGCTACGTCACAGATAACTCATCTTGAAAAAATTGGCCAATTTTTTCAAGTTTGTCATTCGCAATCCGTCTTACTCTCCCTCAGTCGTAATCATCCTTGTTAAGTTTCGGTTTATTATTGCTTCTTTGGTGTTTTACTACCTTAGGAAACTACTAGAAATACGTGACTCGCAGAACCTCGCGAAGCTTGGGCACGGGTGCACCACAAAATTGATTGATGGGGGTCGGGAGAGGATAGAATTTCGGTTTAACTGGAGGTGTGGATGGGTGGCAACAATGGTCCCGATTTGTGAGTTAAGATCAACATTCTGGTTCCCAGTCGTTTCCATGTAACTTGCATCCAATCCTCTGTCATGTCTAAGAAAATACGTTCAGCCCCCCCCCCCCACTTCTCTTCATTCTGACATAAGGTAAATTGCTCTCTAGAGAGGATGTATATAGTATTGCTGTGGACCTGTTGTCAGGGCCAATGTGTGGTGTTTCTGTTTATTTTGGTTGGGTGAGAGTATAGGTTTATCAGAAATGCAGTTCAAATTCCAACCTGGAACTTGTTATCTCCAACATTTACCCAGCCATTTCCTTTAGATTCTGTTGTACAGCTTTTGTTCTATTTACTGGGTATTGACAAGTGTCAATAGCTAACACAATTCATTATTTCCCTTGAATGGTTGAGATACTGTAGCCGGAGTCTACTACTGCTGAAGAGTGATGCGGTGTATTAAAAAAAATTATCCATTTTACCCAAAAATTGAAAAAAGAATAATACAGAATAATGGCAAGCAAAGCACAGAGTTTCATATTGATGTGGTAGCATGTTTATTCATTCCCCCCAACACACTATAAAAATTGGATTAGATAATTGTCACAATAAAATAATATGAATTATTTCTTTCAAATATTTTTCGGGAACCTCCTAAACTTAGAATTTAAATTCTTTTTACTGCTCATACACAAATATGCAAATTGTTGTGGGAACTGAAACCTATTTCGTGAAATAATTTCATTTCTCTTGTGTAATCTGTAATTTTGATCATACTTGGAAAAGTAATTACATGTTGATAATAATTACCAGTACATCAAGAGTAAAGATAATGGTAGAGAGAGGAAATAATTTTGAGCCAACCTGTTCAATCACCGTCCGTTGGAAAGGTAAATTTCTAGCAAAAGTATTTTGATGATCGTGCATTTTTTGTCGCCTCTCGTTGGCTTCTATAACAAAATCCTTATGTCGAAGCACTTCTAGTCAGTGTCGCCGGTCCTGATCGGTTTCAGCACACATTTTCTCGAAGAGTTTGTAGCCGCTGAGTTCATTGTCATTATTCAACTGGTGTGACTGAGTTATAATTTCGAAGACCTTGTATCGATTCTGGCGTTGTTGGGGAATCTCGTTTTGTGGCAGCGCTGTGCTATCAAGCTAAATTTAAGCTACGTTGTGTATGTTCCAAGATTTCTCGCCTGTAATATTCCAGTCTCCTGTTTGTGTCCTGCTGACGGCTTTAGTCTTGCTAGGCTATTACCGGTAAACGATGTTCTCCTACCCGTGCTTTCCTGTCGTCGACTCTTTCGCCTTCGTTGCTCGCGCTGAATTTCAAGTCGGCGTTCACGCTCAGTTTCAGTTGTAAATCTACCCCGGAATGGATTTTGAGCCACTTGTTAAACCAGGGGTTGCTGGCTAATTACTTGTTCACAGACGATGAATAAAAATATCAGCACGTAAATATACGTAGCGAAGCAGGCAAGAAATGAAGAAACACGCCGAAGAAACATGAGAGTGCGCAACTGTCAGCGGTCGCGATTTGGTTTTGTTGCTAGGCAACTGTGCGGACACCATCGAAATATATATTTGACCGCCCTTAGCAATCCTCGCGCGATCCCCACGCGACAAATTTATAAACCTCGCTACGCTCGGAGGGCCTTCGGCCCTCCTCGCTTCGCGAGGAATTATTTTGCGGTTTCCTTCAATGTGAAAGTAATTTTGTGAGATCAGAAAAATAAATGAAAATATCGTGACCTAGTCTCTTTAAACTTAGATCGGCCGAGCAGCAGTAAGCTTTTAGCAGGCATATATCGTTTGGCCTGATACGGGTATGATAGCTTTTCTATCTTTGGTTCTGTCGCGTAAAGATCAGAGAAGAGATCAGTAGAAATTCGCTTGAGCTGTGACACAGGCTCCTTGTACAAACTGGTATCTGATTAAAAGAGAGGGGCAAAGGAAGGAAAAAAGAAGTTAAAATCAAATCTTCAAAATCGCGTACCGGCCCGAGTAACTAAAAATTGCTGACGGCAAATTGTCACGCAAAGGGAAAGAATCAAGCCTCGAGAATTCATCGAGAAGGATTTCTTAGGATCCCATCTACTCGAGAATTAACCAAGAAAATAAAAGTTAGGATTAATTTATATTCGAAATATTTTGTAGAAGTGGCTTTTTGAAACTATTCGTGTAAGTGTACCAAGGGCTTCCGATTCCAGTTTCGTAGAACAGGAAACGTTGAAGCACTATCGTTAAGTTGTCACACCGTGTTCCCTCAGTAACGTTCTTCTCTGCCATTCAGCGTCCACAGCGCGCTCAGATAATTCAACAGAACAAGATTTTGTGTCCACCTGTGTAATTCTAGTTTACCCTGTCTAAATAAAGTGTTGTTGTTGTTGTTGTTCAAAGCAGCCATTCTCTCAAAGCAGGTTAAGCTAGGTGGACGTTGAATTTATTTATTTATTTTTTATTTATCAACAATATTTCAACAAAGATGCCCAGTTCATCACAGGCTGATTTAAATGTAGCCTGCGTCGCAGACGTAATATAACGCTGCTATTTACAAGGTTAAATTTCGTCTGCGACGCAGGCTAATTGAAATGGGGCTCTGCAAATTATCTTCCTTGACTAATTAAGATACAAAGTGCGAATAACCTTAAAAAAAATAAAACACACGAAGAATAAGCAATAAACAATGAAAGGCCTATCGATGAAGCGCACTTGTCAACAAACATACATACATATATACAAATTATTGCCGCCGTATATTTTGTCCTGGGAAGAGAAAACGACTCAGTAGCAAGAGAAATAGCAACTTGGCGAACTTTTAATCTTAGATACGTCTTAATCAGCTTTCGAACTAACTGGTCCTGAATTCATAGGTCTTATCACCTTACAAAGTTTAGAAATGAGATTTTATGGATCGATAAACGACAAAAATGCCAATATTGGTCTTGCATGTGCAAAGGGGGACCCCTAACACAGATATAAGAGTCTCCTCCTCTGCGATAGTAAACTAGATTTTTACTCTGTAATAACTCCCAATCAAACAAGTGAAAGAGATGTTCGCTTAGAACTGAGAAAGTACCATATTGCTTCAAATTTGTTTTATTCCGTCACTGTTGATCGACCATATTTACATAATGAGTTTGAGTTTAATTTGTTGGAAATTTGTTTTCTTGAAACTTAGCCAAACCGCTTTCGTGACTTTGTCCCCCGCCGTAACTCACGGCTTAGACATCTCATATCAGTGTTATGCAATTATCTAGAAATCTGTGGTGACAGTCGCTAATACCGGTTTAAAATAGGCCAAGTCTTAGCTCGCCTTTGAAATGTCTGTGACTGCAAATGTCCTGTCTGATTTACCATATCTGGTTTAATATCGAATTCATCTTCAGTTGCCCCCTTTTGTTACCTTAATTACCATAGACGCATATTTTTATTTGTAGGACTGTTTAAATGTTTCAACGCTCTATAACAACATAAGCGTAAAGGCAATTTCACTCGTGTGATGCCGAACTCACCCGACATAAATTTGATACGAAATGAAAGTGAAAAGACTAAGAGAGTTTACCTCTAGCTATCGCTTATTTGACCACCATCGAATCGCTTGTGCTTTCTTAAAGGTTGAGGCTGATTTGCGAGAAACGACAAACTCAAAGTGTCTCTTAAAAGCCTCCGCGCTCATCGAGGTTACCCCTCTATTTTGTTGTTTCCGTTTGCATTTACGTCAATGATGACAGGACTTGCAGTTGCCCTTGCAGTCTTGCCTAAACACTTTTTGACGCATCTTATAGCAGCTTGTAGAGTGCCTTCTGATTGTGGCGGAACTGGCATGAAATTGAACAAAAGTCACGACCTATTTACTGTGATGATAATAATAGTAACAACGATTGTGATTACGTAACTTCTGCCTCCTTGTTACATTTCAATGCAAGTTTGATCACGGAATACACCTTATTCCAAAATGGCGGAAAATACATTACTCTTTTGTCTCATTGTTAACTGACCTTGTTGCCTTGATCCCAACTGAAGAATTCAAAGGAATTTTTGGCTTAAAATGAGGCAACGAGGGCCAATTAACATGGAGACAAAAGAATAATGTATTTCCCGCCATTTTGGAATAAGGTGTATAAGTGCACCTTTTGTGAGCAAGCAATTTTCAATGCTTTTTTTCAGAAATAACTGAGCTTAAGATAGTAGCAATTAAAAGCTGTGTACAAACTTTTTGATGTTTACAAAGTTTTGTTAAAACGTTGTGGTGGATTATTCCAGAGTTGGTAGAATTAACTACATGGTCAAAGTTGACCTTGAGATGAGGTAGAAACACGTGGAGAGAACATATGAGAACACGTATGAACTTGAAGCTATTTAGAGCAAAGACAACTTAAGTAACGTGAAATTAAAGTGCCCGTCAAAAATAATTTTTAAGGTAATGCGGAACTACGCGGAGCAACCAGGCAAGTGAACAACAGGGGGTATATGTTGTGATTGTTTTGCTCCATTGGAGTTTATAAAGTTAACCAAATGACACATCAATGAACATTACCAATACAGCTAAGTCATTCAGAGACAAAGAACTGGGTGAAGTGCACCACGCTGCCGTCTTCAGAGAGAAGAATAGCAGCTGTAAACAGGACCTGAACTGTCAGCTCAGCTTTCGGGAGGATTGGACTAAAACAGGAAACAATTCGGCAATGGTGTCGGTGAGTTCCATTTCAGCTTATCTGTTTCACTGCGTAAATATGCAAATTGCTTGCAAACTGGTTATGTGAAGGACTCAAGGCAATGGCCGGGAGTGGCGTGTCAGTGGCGTCAGTGTACAATTTTCGAAAACGTTTTGAGAACGCACCTTGGCCTTACATTGAGTGTGAACAACTACGACCAAGGGCAGCTACTATAACCAGAAATGATGCAGACGGAAAGTCGTCACAATGAAGCAGAGACCCTTATAGTCCCAGCTGCCAATTCTTACGTAATGTTACGTAACACATTTACCGAAAACGTGACTAAAGTTCATTTATCGACATAAGGTTCTAATGCTGGGCACCTCTTTTTCACAGGTACACTCTAAATTTTAACTTTAAAAATTGTGGTTTATCTGTCTCCGGGGTTGCAAAGGGATAGCCAAAATTGCTCTTTTCAAAAAAACGCTTAAGTAAGGAACTTTAATTCCGCGTACGTGACTGAAACAATTCATGGAACGACTCAGGAAACCGATGTTGGCTTAACAGGAAAACTTCTGGCTGGCGAGTGTATTTTGGGTTCCGATACATGCATAGGTTATGGTGGACATGCTTATTTTTTTTATTCACTCATTATTAGTTTGGATGGTGAGGTAGATAAACGTTTTGTCAGTTTGGATGGTGAGGTGGGTACGCAGTTTGTCAGTTGGAATGGTGAGACAGATACGCCATTTGTCTATTGGATGGTAAGGTAGACACACACATTTTTCCACTTTGGATGGCAGGGTAGACTAGGTCGATTTGTCAGTTTCATTGGTGAAGTAAATACACAATTTGACAGTATTTGTACGTTTGGATAGTTCGTCAGTTTAAATGGATACACGATTCGACTATTTGCACGATAAAGTAGATCCAGAATTTGGTGAAGTAGGTACACAATTTGTGAGTTTAGATTGTGCAGTGCCTACTCAAATTTTATGTTTGGGTTTTTAGGTAGATACACGATTTTAAAGTTTGCATTTTGAGGTAGATACACAATTTGTCAGTTTGGATGGTGAAGTAGATCAGAGATACACGATTTCTCAGTTTGGATGGTAAAGCAGTTACAGTCAAGCTGTCAGCTTTTATTGCCAGGTATACACCATTTGTCAGTTTGAATGGTGTGGTATATACACTATTTGTCACCTACGATGGTGAGGTAGATATATCATTTTGTCAATTTGGAAGGCAAGACAGACACCATTTCAGGGTAAGCTTGGATTGCCAGGTAGATACACGATTTGTCAGTTTGAATGGTAAGGTAGATACTCGACTTCAATGAGAGTTTGATTGGTGAGGCAGATTCTCGATTTTTCAGTTTGGTTGGTAAGGTAGGTACCTCGTAGATGATGACAGTTGGGATGATAAGGTAGATACACCATTTGTCAGCTACGATGGTGAGGTAGATACATAACTGATTTGTCAATTTGGATGGTGAGGCAGACACACAATTTGTCAGCTTGGATTGCCAGGTAGATACACGATTTGTCAGCTAAAATGGTGAGGTAGATACTCAACTTGACTGTTTGGATAGTGAGGCAGATTCACGATTTGTCAGTTTGGTTGGTGTAAGGTAGATACACGATTTTACAGCCGGTTGGGATGATGAGGTAGATACGATTTGTCAGTTTGGATGGAGAAGTAGATACAAAAATATCACAATTTGTCTGTTTAAATGGAAGGTAGATAGATGATTTATCACTTTGGATGGTGACGTTGATACACTATTTGTCAATTTGGATAATGAGGGAGATACACATCAGTTTTGTCAGCTTGGATGGTGAGGTAGATACACGATTTGCCGGCCAGATTGGATCATGAGGTAGATACAGAATTGGTTAGTTTGGATGGTGAGATGGATACATGAATTTGTTAGTTTGGATGGTGCTCAAGATGGATACATGAATTTGTTAGTTTGGATGGTGAGATGGATACATGAATTTGTTAGTTTGGATGGTGAGATGAATACATGAATTTATTAGTTTGGATGGTGAGATGAATACATGAATTTATTAGTTTGGATGGTGAGATGGATACATGAATTTGTTAGTTTGGATGGTGAGATGGATACATGAATTTGTTAGTTTGGATGGTGAGATGAATACATGAATTTGTTAGTTTGGGTAGTGAGGTAGACACACAATATCATTAGTTAAGCGATGTTGAGGCAAAAACAAAATAAGCATATTTACATGGACATTCAAATTAAAGCTATGGAGTAATACTATTATTTGCTGCTGCTTATCAGTCAGCTGTGTAATCTAGCTCTTACTATTGATTCATTCATTGCAACAGCTACGACGCAGATGTTTCACGTGGATGTGTTCAATAAAAGTCCAATACTTTTTCCGGAGTGGAAGTTTGAAATTTGGAAATGTGGAGGGTTAATGTGGGCAGGTTTTGTTCAGCTACACGACACCGGAAGCGACGTTCCGTTTGTGTGTGAGTTTTTGTCTTTGTTCGGTTCTTCTTAGAACCCGCTGCTACTTTTCAGTATATGAGTGTTCCGAGAAAAATATGAAGATTCGTTCGGTTAGTTTGTCCACTATTTACTTAATATGGAATTTTGGAACCGAAGGTATGTGAAACAAGTTCCATGTTGCCTTACGTGTGTTACACAATAGATTTCATGCATATCAGAATGTGAGAGCCAAAACTATCCCACATGTGACAGAGCATCCTTCGTTTTAGCAGATTTCGTTGAAGACATCTTCTCTGATCATACTATTTGCTTTATAAAATAACAGAAAACATTTTTTTTTACCGTCGGGATTGTAAGAAAATTCCAAAAACTTTGGCTTACACTCTAGAATATTGAACCGCGTCATAAACTCCAGATTATCCAGTAACTCGAAAAAAGTTTAGAACCATCAATATTTTCTAAAACTAACCTTTATTCCATTTGAAAATTTTCCCAAAACAATATTTTGTTCGAGTAGGTGAGCTGTGATCTTCCGTTTGATCTCCGGCCACCATTCACGCCGAGCTTTCTTCCTCTACAAACGTCGGCAAATTTTTACCTCCTTTTCGCCTCACGTGTTAATCCCATTGAAAATCACGTTGTAGTATTTGTGTCGGCTTTCTCATTAAAGAATTCCTCTCAAAATGAGAATGGCTCACCGGTTTTACCTCGACCGGGCAAAGTACAAACCTTGCTGATTGATCTTGGACTATGGACCCACGCGCTGACGTCATAGTTGCGCCTGCCCTCTAATAGAGCCTTGGCAAGGCATGACAAGGACCACTAACATCGCACAAAGCATCTTTGTCATTGTATTGCTGTTTCATATATCAGAAGCCATATCACTCCCAGTTAAATGTCCGGTGCCTTACTTTTTATACTTTCCGTGGTTTCTGCTTCTGTTGACGCACCGACGTGCACGTAATGCGCCGATCAATTCGAAAGTTCAACATCCCCCCCCGGGCAACCCCCCGGGCATTTGAACTTTTGAAGATTGGCTTGTTCAAATTCCCTCCCCTCGGGGCAAAAAAGCTGTTCAAATGCCCCACCAATTAGTACTGAACTACCTCTCCTCAAGACAAATTTCGTCTTCAATCAAACACTTTACACGCCTTTTTAGAGAGAGAGATATGCCGTAATGACACCTTCAAACTCCTTTTAAAGACCCTTTTGAAAGGGTCATTCACTAACAAAGGCAAAATTCTATCTTGTAAATCCGTCAAACCCTGCAAAAATCGAAAAAACTCAGGGGCGTATTACGTCAGAACAAGAGATAAATCCGGTTCAAATTCCCCACCCTTCCAACGCAACGTGCAAATTCTCCCCTCCCCGGGCACGATGCACAGTCAAATGCCCGGGGTATGCCCGGGGGGGGGGGGATGTTGGAGTTTCGAATTGATCGGCGCATAATAGCGACCTTCAGATCGGACTTCGAGTACAAGATTGAGTACGAGTACGACTTTTCAATTCCTCGTCGCGGGCTTTAGATTTTGATAAGTCACGTACCACTCCAGTAGGGAGGGAAGAATGAGGGCTCTGAGCACATAGCCGTTTTAAAATTCGAAAGTCATCTGTACTCAATGTCCTACTCGTAGTCTGATCTAAAGATCACTAATAAGTCAATGGGCGGACTACTACGAAAGTACTGGCAGTTATAGAGTAAATAAATAAATAAATAAATAATTGAAAAAGAGACAGCTGGCTAATCGCTTTGAGTAAGGGATGAAACAAAATATAGTTTCGTGAAAATAAATCCGAAAAATGCCAATATCTTGAAAAATCCATTTTTCTGACATGAACAGTACATTAATAAACAAGAACATCGGGAACAATGATATATTTAGTGTCAAAATTGCACATCACATGAACCTGAGCAAGTTTCAAAAATGTCTGTCCGTTTCTGGGAAATGAAACGGCGTACGAAAGTTTATTTATCGCAGGACTGATGGCCTCGTTTTTTTTTTCTTATAAGCTGGTTATCCTAACTCTTGGCTGGACTTTTTCTCGCTTGTCTCCCTAATCATATATATTTCCTAATTATCTAGGCGCTAGTTTTAGGATGGATTCCCACTGCTTCTTAAATTTACGCGCGTACGGGCGTAAATTTACGGCTTTAACTACGTAAATAAACTTGCAGACGATGAGTTAACAGCTTACGTAACCGTGAAAAGTTGAACACTCTTCAACGTTTTACGTTTATGTTTTGTTCACGTTTTATTTACGCACGTAAAGCCAGTGAAAAGGACTGTGAAGGTTATTTTTAGTGACACTTAGAAAAGTCAAAAGGCACTTTTTAAAAACCTAAAAATAATGCTCCAGTTTTTATTCAAGGTCACGACAATAGTGCAGTGAAACTATAAATAACTGTCCGTACCCATGAATGGCTAGGATGGAAACGGATTACAACCTGATAACCTTAAGCGAAAGTTTTCAAGTTCTAAAGTTGCGTTTTGGAGAAATCGTCAAAACCGTTTTATGGTTTCTTCTCCTTGCAAAAATTTACTTGATAACTTCGACTTGGTGTTTCAAACCTTTTTTGGTGTGTGATCGGAAGTACCCAGTCATAATTTAAGCAGAGTTTTGACAAAACGCCAGCAAAATTCCTATGAACTCGTCATTACGCACGTAAATTGTACACTACAGTGGAAATCAACCCTTAGGGCGAGTTCAGTTCAATTTATCATCTCGAGACCAACCGTGGCTTTGCTTACGCCCCATGATGCCGGTGATTTTCCTGCAAGTTCTAATTGGTTCATAGCATCATTTGCGTTGTGCTTCGTCGCGTCAGCTGCATGTATTGTATGAATGCTTAGGTTTTAAGTTTTGCGCTAGTCATTAAATGAATGACAAGTTTCTACATTTGTAGAAGAGTCGATTGAAGTCAACCACAAAAGCGTCACTTTACATCGCTATAAAATATGTGAACAACAAATTCTTACTGAAACGTAAACGACATTTTCTTCTTATCGTGTTATCTTGGATAGAACAGCACTTCCCTCACATTTTGTTCTAACAGGATTACAGAGGAATTAAAGATCTAAATGATCTTGCAAGTCTTATATATATACTGTAAATATCTTTAATGGTCTTTCATCCTCAGTAATGTGAGTGACATCGGTATTGTACTAAGAATTCGCCTAAGCTGCGAGAGGCAAAGAAGTAACTGCAAGTGCAAGCTGTCGCATACTTTCACCGTTGTCCTTTTTGTTGCTTCGTCAGTGGACCGTACCTAAGAATGTAGCTATTTATTCACAGGGCCGGTTGTTGAATGAATTTGCATTTCCAGCGTCAGAAATCATGTTGTACTTAGAATAGGAGAACAAATATTCCGCTTTTAAAAGATGAGAAGATAATCGTTGCACCACGAAGCCATGATTCCTTTTTTTTTGTATTAAGACTGTAAACCTCTTTGCCTTGCATGACGGACAAATTATTTCGCCCATAGTTTCGTCTTGCGTCATTCGTGATTTTCACAGACTTTTACACCGAGGTAAAGCCCCTTTTTCTTATCCCCTGATATAATAGTCCTCCTCGTAGTTGCTCAAAACTTCCACATTAGTCCTAGGCAGAAAAAAACCATTGATAAATTCCCTCTGGGAAGTGTCAATAAAGTTTGTTTTGTACTGTATTCACACAAAAGAGAACCTTGAAAAAGTGTTAAGCGTTATTTCTTGCACCAACGCTTTGACAGCCACGAGCGCTAGTCAGTTCTTCTTCCGGCACAGTACCAAGACGATCAGTGCATTGTTCCGAAAGACCTTGACAAACAGTTCAGTTTTCAGTGCAAAACCAAGTTTGATTGCCTATCGCCCGGAATGTTATCAGAATTAGAGACCTTGTCTTAATGTCCAATCACTGATTAATCAGATTCAATTCATACCAGGCTGCCGTTTATAAAACTCATTGGTTTGTTTCACATGCTTAGTTTAGTCGAACGATTATTTCTAACAATTTTTACCTCCACATAATTTGATGAAGGTGTTTTATCGTTGCTTTTTCCCCTGGCTCTGTGTCTAACGAATCAAGTAATTTTTTGTCGCGCCTTATTACTAAGTGGAGGGATTCAATTTCTGTGGCTGTGACGTCCTAAATATATGCTCTAACGGAGTTACTTATGTCAGTACTAAGAAAGCACTAGAAATGGTCAGACAAAAGCTACCTTGCACGTGTTATTTATCAATTAGACCACACCAGAAGACTAAGTTTTCATGGAGCGAATTAATTGTAAAGGAGATAGACGAGTTGGCAAGAGTTTCGCGGACGAATTGTCTAATTAATTTCATAGACAACCAAATTGTTGCAAGATGGCTATTGAACCAATCAGATTCGTGTATTTCTTTTTAGATATTGTAAAACAAGACAGGAATTTGCGAAGAGGAGAGAAATGATGAAAGCAAGAGACGCGAGACTAGTCGGTTTTCTCGTTTGTCGAGTTTGAGAGATGCATTGTATCTGCTACCAGCTGTGTTACGTTGTTTCAATTATTCCTTTATCTCTTCCGTACTTTCTGCTCCGACGAAATACGACGTGAACCAACCAGAACATCTAATTGATAGCAGACACTGAAAGCAATTACATGTTTGGAGTTACTTGAATCAATCATATCTCTTCCGCAGGCATGGCGACCTTATCTTTTAATTGCAAACTTTAAAACATCACACGACAGTGAACAATCAGGAAAATTTTCCAGAAAATTGTTTGTCAACTTTTAGTCATATCCGGAGAAAATCATCTTAAAACGGCATTCTCTTTAGGAGATGTAAAAAACAGGCTCTGTTAAAGATACGCGATGTCCAGCCAAGCAATAGAAATTTTGCGAGCCTGGTTTCACGTTATGTCTGAATGCCATCTAACATATAACATAATAGGGTAAAACAGTTTTCAAGGGCAAAAGAGAACAAGTAGCTTGGAGATGAGCATGGAAGTGGAGTACAGTTTATCAAATTTGATTTCGTGATTGGTGGTCCAGATAACAAAATTGCATTGTAATCAGTAGAACCTTGAAATTTTCAGACGTTTCGCTGCCTCCGCTTTAGTTCATATTTCTTTCTGTTTACAACTTTTGGCCATATTTTTGTTCCCATTTCAACGTAATAAAGGAATGAAGCAAGCTCAGGCCATACTTAAAAGAAAATACGACTTTCAGCTTGGACTGGATAATGCTTGGTACGTTGAGGATGATAAGCAAGAGATGAGTTCTTTTGTGCTTTCCAAAATGAGAATTGTTTGTTTTGGTATCTATCTGCGTTGCTAGCTCGGCCCGTTGTTAGCATGATTTTCAATCCAGTTGTATAGCTAAACCGTGTGGATTGCTGTAAATCATTTTCGTTGTACAATTTGATTTTGGGTACTTTTATTCTGAAACGTACTGTTAGCAATGGATACACCTTTAAATAAGAGGAACCAAACCTCGACCAACGTATACCCAGGGTTTAACGCTAATCGGCTTCGAACAACTGAGCCTTTAAAACTGTCCACACAAAGGTGAATATATAAGCTATAACAGCCCCTGTAGGTAAATTTTCAATTTTCAGCTGGATTCAGACTATCATTCACAAGCTAACTTGTACAGGTTGTTTTTGATAATACATAAACAAAACAGGGCAGCGTTTTGCTTTAATTCTCCGGGAACATGGAAATCACCAACCAGTTTATCAGCGTCTAAATGATTGACCTTACCTCAAGGAAATTTTCCAAATATTCAGGTTTCAAGTTTACAACGCTGTGTCAAAATTGCTAGGTTGATGTTAGCTTTTATCGACATTTTTGTAGTACAGATTATGATAAATTTCAAAATCATTAACAAGAACGACAACCAACCACAAGTTTCCTCGAGGCATTTTACATTCCAAAAATAACTATACTATTGATGTTAATGTTCTAGCCCTTTTGAAAATTTCATTTTTTAAAGCATATAATTACATAGTCAGCGTAGAAAGTGAACTAGTTAACTTTGATACTAGAACAGCCTTTAAACCATTTGAACATTGTGTAATAGACCAACACTTGGTTTGAGCATGATTCTTAATCCTTGAACTTGACTTCTTCCCTTTGTTTTCTGCATTATCTGTGTTTGCATCCTTTTCATGTGCACTAACAAGGCTATTGCGACTACCCATTGCTACTGAGTATCAGGTGTTAAACGCAACAGTTGTGTTTGTAATTTGTAATTTGTCGTCAAAACCTACAGGAAATATAAAACTTCTGTCTGATTAGCCACCATATCATTCACGTCTTAAGCACGTTGTCCGCCAGGTTGACGTAACGGCTCATTGGCTTTCATAATGAGTTTTCACATGAACAAGTGTCACCTCAGGATTTTATTCACAGACTCCGAATGGGCGCGGTGTGGAAAGAAATGCATCTTATAACTCATGTTACTTGGGTCTCTGGAATTGAAAGTGAATTGAAGTGTTCAAATGTTATTGACAGGGCTGATATACCTTAAAGAAGAAAATATATTTGTTTTTCGGTACGATCATCGAGTTGTATCAGTTACACATGCCACGTGCAGCTGTTTCCTCCGAACAAATAGGTACAAGCAATTAGGGCATTGAGACTGTATTAGATTACGACAGAATCATACAATAACTGAATTGTCGAGAGCTTAACGTCACAACCTTAAGACAGAACTGGGCCCTCAGCCATTGAGTTTAAGGCCTTAAGGATTAAAGGAGGGAAATGGCCTTTGTTGATAAGGTGGGTTATGTAGTATAAACATGCGATCGTTTCATCAAATGAAAATCGCAGTCGTTACATCATCATTATCATCATCAGTTCTCGGCTCCGGCACTAGTGACTTAAAGCCTACTCCAAAACTTTTCTATTCTTTGGCAATCTTACTTAGTGACAGAAACCGATATATACTCATCCCTCAGCAGTTTGTGAATACACTGTGGGTAGGATGTTCCTTGGCGTCCAGATCTACGTTTGCGTGAGGAGGACTGTAGGAAACATATGTTCCTGCCGGTTTTGCCGCCTCCGCAGACATTCCACGGATGTGACCTAAAAATTGACTGGGTATGTCGTACCTACCGGGGGAACTAGAGGTCCATTTGATGGCTTTACCTTAGCATGACTTTGAAAATTGTACAGGATAAGGTAAATTTCTCATGCTGTAATAGCTAGTATCAGCCCCTGTAAGGAAGTGAAGGTAATCAAATCGGAACCCCAAAGCGTTTTTGACAGGTATGTGTTCAGTATTGGTTAACGCCATTAGTGTATATCACATAACGGTTTTTTTTGCCTGAAATTTCACTATCGTTTTCCTTGTCCTATATTCAGATAGCTAGATAACTGGTGACATCTTAGCTGGAATCAGGTATTGCAAGCGAGTCTTTAACCTTTGCTTAGAAGGACCAAGAAAACGTCCGGGACGTAGTTTAAGAGAATTGAAACACGCGAGATATCAGAAATGGAAACTGAAAAAAAGGACAGATTTCTGCACGCTATGCGGACCTAGAGCACTTAGCAGTCAAGACGGGAGTTGACAAATAAGACGTTAATATATAAATCATCAGCAATAAAAAGCTTTGTTACTTTGAACTCGCGTGTCTTCGTAAAGTATCGATAATCAATTATTTCCTGCCTACATAAGAATACACCTAAAGCTTTCAGCAAGGTCAAGAATGTAAATATAAAGCATCGCTCTTTATGCCGACAACTTTTCGTCACCTTCTCAAGCCGTGAAGACACGGGGCCTCCGCGTTGGCATAGGGTGCAAAAAAAGAGGACTCCAAAGATCAAAGGCCAAAAAGTGGTAGATTTCTATTTCTTTTTTAATTAAGCAAGAACTTGGAGGAGGCCATTTGTAGGGCTGTGAGATTGCGATGATGATAGTTTATTGATTGATAACAGCCAGTATTTCAGAACTCTCGCTTCCGCCGAGCTAAAAGATTTGAATATGGCGGCCACCGATTATGATCACTGGAAAGAATACTTCTCAAACAAAACATGATTGATTTCAGGAAAAGATTAGTCAACAGTGAATGACTGTGTGTAGTTTTAGGATCATAGCACAATTTGGTGAGAAGGCAGAGCTGGTAGAGCGTTATATTTTCGTTCAAAATGGTAAGGGGGCCGGAGAATCTCTTGTGCCAAGTCTAAGGTGCTTTTTTCACATGACAGTATTGATTTCTTGGTAAGCAGAACCAAACAGAGAAGGTTATGGCGACATTTTTTTAAACTAAGGCCAGTAGCGTTTTCAAAAAGGTACTGTGTAATAGCTTTACGTGACTCAAATTTACCGTTTATGTTTTTCGATAGACGCACAAGTTAACACGATTCTTTAACAGTACTCGAGTGGAAAGTACGGATCAATGCCATTCTTTTAGAAGGCGCGATAAGAATTTCATTTAAAGACTCATATTTTAGAACCATCTTGCACAGCATACACAAGAAATGTTCAGTCCACAAGAAATGGCTGCTCAGTAGCTTTCATTTGAATGACCACCTTAAAGAGCCACCCATCTTAATAAAAGTACTATAGCACTGCTGAATGGGGCTTTATTTGAAGATCAAATATTTGGATTTTAGCCACAGACTTAAAGTTAATTAAAACAAACGGCTTGTACAGCTCAATCAACACTATCTCACGAAAATATTGCTTTGTAGCTTTCATTTGAATGACACATTTTTGTTTTCAGTCAACACTCTTAAAGTTAAAATTACCTTGTACGGCACAGTAAACAACACCGTAGAAAAGTACTGCTCAGTAGCTTTCGTTTGAATGTCACTCTTTCATTTGAATTTAATCCAGAGACTCAAAAGTTGGAATCGCGTTGTGCAAGATAAAATGAAAGTACTGCTCAGTGTGTAGTCTTTATTTGATTCTCATTCTTTGGGATTAAACTCACAGATTCAGATCATCATCACAGGAAACTAAACTGATCAGGTATCACTGAGGGTTTTCTTTCGTATTTACGACCCTCCGTTATAGAGACCTTCTCGCTACTGAGGACAATGTTTTTTAGGCAAAGCAAAAGCTCATGAAATCATTTTCTTATCAGAAAACCTGTTAATCTGCCAGCAGTTCGGCACGACACAGACCTAGATTACATGACTTAAGCCTTGGCTCATAGGGAAAACTGGAAAGGGTAGATTACTGATTCGAAACTCAGCGTTAACGTTAGAACTTGCCTTGTGTAACCGAAGGTTTTTCATCTCATTCCAAACAGTCACCACAATTAGTATAGAATGTCGTGTAGTGCAAAGGCAGTTCGAGATTAAAACAAAGAAACGTATCTAAGGCCCTCTTTTAACATAACATGGCGAGGTAGCTTCTGTCATGTTGCTCAAGTAAACGATTCCAGACTCATTTAATTCTTGGAGAGGAGCCACGAATCATGACAGGTTTTTGGCTACCTTGAAAATTTATAAAGGTGAGAAAGCGCAACGCTACATTGTTTTTTGAGTGAGCAAAGGGGCGGACTCCTGACACAGATACTCCACCTGAGAGATTAATGTAAACTTGAAAGAGTTTCCGTTCTTTTTGCCTTATAATAACACCCCACGCACTCAGACGCACTATATCACGCTCTTCTAATAATAATATATTTGAAAGGGTTTTTTATGGACCAGTTTATCGCAAATTCCCGATCAACAACGGCATAGGTTAATCGTGAGCTTGACCTCTGAAAACTGTTTCACTGACTGCAATGTTGTCATGTTTGATAAAAAAATCAGTCATTCCTCTACTTCTTTGTTGTGTAATGAGCACTTAAAGATTTTTCAACACTTTCATTTATGACCTCGCCAGCGCAAGCGACGCATAAGAAACCCCGCGAAGTTGAAGTTTAAGTTGAAGTGTTTTTCTGTTAAGATTAGTTACAAGTTGCTTACATGAGTTGCTTTGTTGCAGTTTCAAAGGCATAAAACACAACCGTATATGACAATGGGAAACCTTTCTTTTTTTGCGCTTAGGCATGACGTTGTTTTCATTAAGATTTGCATTCCAATCACACGCGAAAGCGCAGTGACGACATTAGGCTTTACACATGTAGCAAGTCTGATGGCGATGTTAGCTGTATTATGACAGTTCTGAATAGCTGCTTTATTTCTTACTTCATAGCGTTTTATGTCAGCCGTGAGCACGAACTATAAAACCATTGGGTCAGCGGTCTCCCTCTCCGCTGTAGTAGCACTCATGTGTTAACTCTGAGCTTCTAAAAGTATGCAACGTCGTTCAAAGGTCTTGTACTATTTCTTCGCCCAGAGCGGCACCTGTTACATTTTGCTTTTCTACGAGTTCTGATTGGTTGATTCAATGAGCTGTTTCCCTTGCAATTGTACATAATTAGCCATGCAACTGTCGGATTACGTTGTTTTAGACTAACAGTTTTGCGCAAATCATGCATAGTATAGCGAGGGTGATCAAGAACGTTGTAAACATGCCGGATAACATAGGACATTTTCTCTCTATTTCGTTGTCTTGAATAAGATAAATGATTTATTTCTTTATACAGTTGCTATTCAATCCTCGCGTGGCACAAAAAAATAAAGGCAGAGAATTAAACCGCCCTGTTGTCGCTCTGCTTATATATCGCTTTTCCATTTGATCGTGCGGCCGCTGAAGTGGTTTCTATTGTCTGTGGAGGTAGTTGGTAGTTAACCCTTAATACCCAATATCAACATGTATGGCTCATCAGTGTTCTCCATATTTTTCTTATGGTGTTAGTTGAAAGAACTTGATTAAACTTTACGAAAATTTATATTTGGTGATCACTTCCTTTATTTTTGTTATTTGTTTGTTATGGATCTCTTCCTGAGGTTGTCTGCATCGCCAATATTCCTAATCACTTTACACTTGAAAGAGAGACTAGTAGACGCACTTTTAGTTAAGAGGAACGCCAAGATAATTGGCCTCTCTTCTTCTTGGAATTAAAAACCATTCAAATTTTACAGCACATTTGCAAAGCTCTTATCAACTTAAAGCGGAAAAATTGCTTTGGCTATAACTCAGCATGTATTAATCACCTCACAGTGTTTTAGCTATAAAGCCGCCTTTCATCGAGCAATCAGAGGCGGCTGTTCTTGCGGCAAGCTATTATTTAGCGCTGCATGCAAACCACTGCAAAGAACCTCTTGAATTTAAAAATATACCCGAGAGTGTTGTATGAGTGTTGTATTTTGCACAGAGCAGGGCGAGGTTGTCATAGCGAGTTTCGATATTTTCGTACAAACGTATTATTATGACATGCCAGCATCAAAATCAAATCAAAATAACTCATTATAGTCTCAATCTTATAGCCGTGCACAAGTGCACTACTAATCGGGGAGACTGAAGATCAAATTGGAATTTGGAGATGTCGGTTTTTGAGGAGAGGGGAAAACCGGAGTACCCGGAGCCTCTCGGAGCAAGGACGAGAACCAACAACAAACTCAACCCACATATGACACCGGGACCGGGAGTCGAACCCAGGCCACATTGGTGGGAGGCGAGTGCTCTCACCACTGCGCCACCCCTGCTCCCCTATCACTTGCAGAATTCTGGTAACTAATGCTACATCCTAACTTCTAAGTTTACCTAACTATCTAAAGTTATATGTAATTCCGAAAGTTTCTTGTCGAACATACCACCTTGCTGTTGGGGTGGTCTGTAAGTGGTATTTCCAGCAAGAGATTGCAGAATGAAGTAATTTTAACACCTTATTAGCGAGTGGAGGGAATTAATTGCTGTGAACCTCTTTACGCTGTGGGCAAATGTGTAGAATTAGCATGCATACAATTTTACCAAGTTTGGTTGCTTTGGTAAAAATTGGTAAATCAAATTTAACGTCATAGTGTAGAGGGTAGTCGCCTATCCTCCCGAGCCAGGGGCTAATGTGTAAACACTTGACGTCCAGGACGAATTGGAATTTGGAAATGTTGGCTCAGCTTGCTTAATTAAAAAGTTATAAACGTCCAAAGAACCATCTATATTACTGTAAAACACGACGGATATACGAGAATGCGAGAAAAATGTAAAGTGAGTGCCTTATTCATTCCCGAGTGTTTTAAACGTTCGGACATGTTTCTTGATAACATAATAATTTTTTAGGTCAGTTTTTATCATCTAGTATTGAATCAAAACCACACCTATACTAGTCCTCGACATTCCAGGATAATGTGCAGAAAATATTACCTTTAAAATCAACGCCAACACTGGTTTTTCTCACATAAAGTTTTAAGTTTCGTCTGAGAGAATGCACTTTCAAAACAACAATTAAATTATAAAACACGTTTTATTATGTTTTATACTCTGATGAAACGAGTTTCTTTAGCCAATCAGAGTGCAAGTATGTAATATTTCTTACCCTATGTACAATTAAATAAACTTTATTTCGAACTTACGAGGAGACATCTTAACATCTTGTTAGTGCATCTAGGGATTCAGTCACTCTACAGTTATCGTTCCTACACAGCACGAGGTTTCGATTTCTTACGGTACTGCTAGTCTTCATCAGGGATTAAGTCGACTGGTTATCTGTCACCACGCATAGCACGATCGCACGCGCTTTTGCACCATAAGACACATTGCCTCACGTTCAAAACATAGATTATTGCCAGAGTGCCCGGGGTGAAAAATAATTACTGACTTAACAAATAGGTGGGTGTACATTTAATGAATGTTGAATTAACGCATGCTGCTCTTATAATGCTGAGAGGGCAGTAAACATTTACTTCCACAATGATTTCCAGAGTTAAACGTTAAAACACGTCATTATCGCAGTGATTTAATTGTTTCAAACATGCCTTGCCCCGTAATAGTAAACACATAACCTTCTCTTCAAGCTGCTTAGCAAGCATGCACAACACATTCTCGTAAGCAAAACTAATGTAACTTCGTTCTGGGAGTAAATATTTCTAAGCAACGAATCGCAAACGTCTGAAATATAAAACTTCACTGACTTTTATCTTTGTCTCTAAGTATTCAAGACAAAACGCTAAGTTTCGGATGCTTTGTCCAGCACTATTTTCCTTTCTTTTCTCCGTGTAGATATAGTAAAGGAAATGGTGATTTCTAGTAGTCCGACTTATGTCCTGAGCCGGAAGGTGATAACTGCTTAAGTCAAGTTTAAAACTTAGGGAAACCGCGAGGTGGTTGGTCTATCTGACAAAAAAACATCTGAATAGATTAATTTTAACACCTATTACTGAACAGAGTTACTTAATTGTTGGAACTGGTCCCGCGCCGTGGGAGAAAAAATGTTAAAACCACTCATCTGTATATCAGCAGGCATCAACATTCACACACCCTTAAAACTTACCTTTGTAATAAATGTGCATTCAATTTTCTAAGGCGTTCTATCAACAAACTATCTTTATATGCAGAGAATTATTGACATCGTGTTATTTCAAAGAGTGCCGCGGTTTGTCGAAAAAAAAAGATATGTACAGTGGTGCTAAATATGTTGACGCGCCAATAACCAGTCGACCTTCGTGCCTGATTAAAAGATAAGGATATTCAAAGAGACTTAATCGTGGGTTAAACGAAAAATACTTTATTATCGGCGTGATTTAATAGTTCCAACAGTGGCGCTGTGGGAGTAATTAATTTTAGCTGCTCGTCCATAATACAGCATGCAGGACACATTCTTCCAGGTCGGTAATCCTAAAAATGAATGTACCAATTTAACCAACCGCCATCAGTGTCTTCTCTTAGTCTTTTCTCAGGCACTCAAAAAATAATCCATGAATAGGGTGTGAATTTAACACCTTATTGGTGGACAGTAATTTAATTGTTGTATATGCCTTACGCTGTGAGAATAATTGTTTCGGCTAAACAAGAAACAAGTCAGATTTCAACGGCTTAACAAGATATTTTGTTTTGGAACAACTTTTAACACCTATTAACAAGTAAATCGGTTTAATTGCTTTGACTACACCTACGCTGTGGGAATAAATCATTATAAACAAGGAATAATAATAACCAGAATAAAAGCTATTTGCGGAGATAGAAAATTTGTTTTCTCCGATTTAACGGAATGACGAGGGAAAATTTATGTTATATTGTTATGATAAGGCTCAATTACGGGCATTTGCGAACACAAAGAGAAATGCCAGTTATTAATTACGTTGATTAAGAGCCGGTCGGCAAGTGTTTAGAGAACATTGCTTGTGTGTTTGCAATGAAATGCCAGGCGAAGTGTTTTATGATGTTATCATGATGTACAATCGTGTCTTCTTTGAATGTGATAAGTTTGTGATATAAAGTAAAATGGTTGCAACAATTTATCATCTCTGTCATCAAACTAACTCCGATCTAAATTCTTAGGCGTAGTTCACAGACAATAACTATACGCACAAGGGCGCCTTTTTTTCTAACTAAAGGTTTTAGTTAGTAACTTGGGGAACGCACTTTGAAGTAAAAAGGCTATTTCAATGTTTTATAGCGCGCTTGCCTGCCGTAGAACAGTTTCGTGCTGACAATCTAAGTTAAATATTGGACCATAGGGCAGCGTGTATTACACATTCCTCTGGATATACTAATAAGCACCCGGTGAGCCAATATAACAAGGAACTTTGCTCTTGTAAGTGAATTGAATGGTTTAACGCTTTGAACAACCCTTCACTGAGAGTAAATCTCTGGACGCTGAAGAAATTGCCAACGTTTTCAAAAATCTCAAACTTTAGTGACCCATACTTGCTTTTGTGTAAGACGAAACGCTCAAAGATAAATTTAAGGTGCTCAGGTTCTTCGTCAGTATAGACGGGTTTTGTCTGTCTGTAGTTTCCCTGGGGAAAGCCGAGAGAGTAATAAATGTGGTCACTTTAGGCTACTTTTCTGTGCCGCGTGTCAAAATTACGAAAAACCCGTGCGCGGTGGTCTATTTAACAAAAACTCAAAAAGGCATCTGAATGGATTGATGTTAACACCTTATTATCAATGAAGCGATTTAAATGCTGGAACGTCCCTTCGCTGTGGGAGTAAATATTTCTTAACAGCAATTCACAAACGTCTGGCGAAAAAATCTCAAAATTCTCTAACCTATATCTTGGCGTCTATGGTACAAGTTTTGCTAATTTCGAGGTGACGTTTCCAGCAGTATGAATCGTTTTGCCAATTGACACTTCAGCTACTAGCCTAAGGTATATTTAACACTTTGGAGAAACTGCGAGATGGTCGGCTATCTAACAAGGGTCTTCTGAACAGAGCAGATTGTACAGCTTGTTAATGAATGGGGATGATTTAATTGTTAAAACATCCACTCCCTACGCTGTGGGAGTATAAAATGTATGAACCATTCATCCATAGATCAGCAGGCCGTTAATATATAGCGGGTGATAAAATTTGAGTGTATCTGCCAAGTGCGCCTATACTCCTATTTCCTAAGGAATTCGAGGTAAAAACCATCTTTCAATGTTGATGAACTTAAAATTTTGATAGAGAGGTTTGTGTAGTGAAAAAGAAGGACAATTATTGTGCTACATATGGTTACGCGTTAATATTCAGTAGTCGACCTTGTCGTGAAATCCAGAAGCGGCTCTGTTGTGAGTAAACGATAAAACACTTTATATCAGAGTGATTTAATTGTCCCTTTCGTGGGCACTGTTGGAGTAAACATTTAAGCTGTCCGTTCATAGCTCAGCATGCATTACCCCTTCTCCTTGGTGGATTATGAATGTAACTATTCAACGAGTCATTAATTGTTTGTCCTCTGGTTTGTCCCTGGGCACTCTAGGAGTAAACCGCGAAATAAAGTATTAATTTTAACACCT
The DNA here is from genome assembly GCA_964017195.1 of Siderastrea radians. Taxonomy (NCBI): domain Eukaryota; kingdom Metazoa; phylum Cnidaria; class Anthozoa; order Scleractinia; family Rhizangiidae; genus Siderastrea; species Siderastrea radians. The sequence continues at coordinate 47,226,268 of OZ024892.1, read as the reverse complement.
GATTGGAGAAATGCAGTAATTTAATTGTCGTTTACGTTCCTACGCTGTGGGGGTAAGTGTTCAGATTTCTGCGAAATTTAGAAACTGTGACTTTGGAGAGTTTTAACACCTTATTAGCGGATGGAGCGATTTTTGAAATTTCGTCGGTTCACCATTCAGTACAGTTCTGAAATGTGATGCTTGTAAATGGCAAATGATTTGCTTTAAGGACTGAGTTCTCCTGGTTAGTACAGAAAGTTCATTAAATATCGATTGTAGCCGGCTTACCGGAACCGGCTAGCGTGTTCGGCGCATGTTGGCGTTAAATTGTATACATTTTGATTGTCGTGTGGAAGACAAGCCCTTAGGCCAAAAGATGTTAACACACAATCAATAGTTTTCTGACACTTAGCACTTCCGAAAAACAAAACAAACTGCTAAAAACTTTACACAGTCCTTAGAATTTGGTGGAAATCCTTTCTTCAATATAAGTTGAAGAAAATACTATACTCAGTGATACAAGACCCCGAAAATACCACAGAATTCGCGGTCCGTGCATGAAATTGCGCATAATGGCAATAAATTTAACATAGACTGAATATTAGCCCTTGCGTGCTTAATCAATCTTGTTCATTATCAAGTATCACGCAAAGGGCGAGACAGAAGAGAAGATTCCAGTTGTCACGCTATTACTCAGACCAAATTTTTTCTCATAAAATTCTTAGCAACAACTCCCCAAACAAATAAATCAGCAAAGACCTCCTCCAACTTAAAATAAATCAACATTGACTTGCTGTCACTGTTTTAGTCCTTCTCATGATTCTCAAGAGAATTAAGCCACAAAACTAAACTTTCTCGTGACTTGTATTACGTCATAGTGCACATGTTTTTAACCGCTTAGAACCGGCTAGCCTAGGTGATCTTTGTTGACATCAAATATACATATCCTGTATCGAAATAAAAGTAACTCTGTAACAAATAAACAAATAAGTATCCTCTGGAACCGTGCTAAGCTGGCAAAATCCTATCAACAGCTTGAATTTGTTTTCCTTCGCAAAATCTTGAATCTATCATTAGCAGAATTAAGGATTTCTGGAAAGAACTGTTATTACTTGTTCTATACTTTGCCCGTTGAATGACTCATTCATCAAACTCGCATTCGTGGGAGGACAATTTTGTCGGGCTCACGCCTGTGTCTCGCTCAGTTAGGTTCCATAAACGCAGTCAACACTACACGAGCGGTCATTTGCAGGCTGAACGCATGGCGTGTCGGTTACGTAAATCAGACAAATTCAACACACTTGTTGAACTGTTAATATGAGAGCAACTGGCCATCCGCGAAGACAGCAGCTTGCTTTTTCTTAAAATAGCACAGTTATTTTCAGAACCAAGCCAAAACAAAAGAACAAAGCCAAAACAACACAGGCGTTCAGAAAAGAATTTGCTGCGGGCTTAAAATAGCCGACTTGCAGAATAGGAGTTGACAGCGTTAATCGAGCGTGCCGACAGCGTGTCCTAGAGACGCCGTTAACGCGGCACCCGTCGGATAATTGCGATGGCTGCTGAAGAGGCAACGTCCTCTGGTAATGAAGCATCAGAATCTGCGACAAACAGGTCTCCAATGGTAAGTTTGGTCACTTTGAACTTCATTGCTTCGTTAGCTATCGTTTGTCAGCCGTGTTTGATGCTCTGCGGACATAACAGCGTGTCGAACTTTGCCGCCAGGAGCAAACTGATTGAAATCACAGTTCCTTTAACTCAATATAAGGACCTCAGCAAGCGCATTCATTCCAAATTCATGGGAGACAATATTTCATAGTCAGTGTGATCGGTGATGTAAGCTCTCCAGCCAAAAACAGTTGGAGCTAGTTGGAAAGTTTTTCGTTTACGCAGCTGAAAAGTCGACTTTGGCCAGCCTGTTATCATTCGATTACCTGCTGAAACAGGGAAATCTTATGCAATACTCTTCTGTGTGGCTCGAGCTCGTTTTCTGAAACACTTACTAATTTAAAATACTAATTGCTTCATTACAATATTGAATTTTCTTAATGTGAGATAAAATCAGCGAATTCGGGCGGAAAATCATGCCCCGAAGAAAACAACGTGCTATTGAAAGTACGCGCGGAAATCAGTCGAAGTTTTGACATTTTTGTAAGTAAACTTTCGCTTTCGAATGTTCTTAGAGAAGTGGAATTTTTTGTGTAGAAAATATTCCGTCGAAGTTTAGCTTTAAGTTATCTCTCCTTCACGCCCAGAAACTTAAGAACCCTTTTAGTCCACCGCCTCCGCCGGTGGACAAAGAAGCGAAAAGGATATGTCATCTATGAATTCATGTCGGTTAAGAACCCTCACGAAACGTTGAATTTTTTGAATAGGCGTTGTGTCTTTAACAATCGTATAACATAACATAAAGGAAATGTCATCGGTTCCCATCAGTGATACAGGGGGAAAAGTTGGAATAGGTGATGAGAGATTAAGTTTGTCGATGCAAGTAAGTTACAGAATCAAAACCTTCTAAGCTGTCTCTGAGAGACAGACAGAGGCAATCCATCGTGCGTGAGCACTTCTGGACTGCTAGGAATATTGTAACGATATAATATTCCATCGAAACGTCTGGCAGAAGTCGTGGTTTTTACGAAGCTTAAGCGAATCGTCCACTGTTAATAACTGTAAGTTTCAGTTTAACTGTAAACTCAGACTATACCGTGTAGCATTCTAACCAAAGACCAATCTCACAATATACTACCTGTGACAACCCAACAGTAAAGCAACTGAAGCGCTATTTAAGAAACATGTGGTCCCTTTAAAAGATTTCGTAGCTTAAGTGGCCGTATTTCATGTACGGAAATTGCAAAGAAGATTTCATGTACTCCAACATCTCTTTATCTTGACACTGATGTTCTTTAGTATTTTGTTTTTATTTTCTATATTTTTCGGAAACCACAAGCAATGTGTGTGGCTTAGGATTAGATCAGTCGTTGAGCGGTTGAGTTATGAAACCGGGAAACACTAGAAACAGAGTTAAAGATCTCAGGCGGTTGTTCCAACGGTTCAAATATCAACAGAGCGTTAACTATAAGCAAGTTTATCCGGCGATATAACTTTGTTACAGCGAAACGATCAGTGTTAATGCGATATTCGCTGTAGTAACAACTTCAGTCTTCGAGGTAACCCGGCCGGATTTGGCTGATAGCCTTAGTGCATTTTATCGCGGAAAATTCATTCAAGCACGGCGTATGTTAAATTGGCGTTTGTCGCGTTTTGAACTGATTGCAGTTTATGTGCGTTAAAATATTTTAGCCTACTAGTTTCACCGACACCTGAATGACGAAGAAATTGTTTAAATGGAATAGACATTGTTACTGATGGCTGAGAAGAGCTCGCCAATCTAAACAACACCAGGAAGTTCGACAATCACGTCATAGCTACCTAGGACAACAACATCCTTAAAAACTGTCAAAATAACTTTATCTTTTCCTTATAAAATAACTATCTCACGATTGTTTCTGGATTCAGTTCAGTTTGTTTTTCCGGCGATCAGTCACAAATGTCTTAAGCATGATGTTTTTGAAAGTCCTAGTAGTCCAGACATGGAACAACCTCCGCCCTCTTTCAGGCGTTCTCCGTCGTTTGCAGAGGACTGCTAGAAACGTCCAAGGCGACAAAAACATAAGTAGAGAACCACTATACAGGTCATGAAACCTTTTGTTTAGCTACTTTGTGGTCGCTTATCATAGTTTTCTTTTGTCTATCTAAAAACAAGCTGCCTGCAAGTCTCACTGCCTCATTCTGTCTTCAGTCTCAAAAGAATGCTCTGGTCCGATGAACCGAGAGTACAACAAACTTAAGATGGACTATTCTCATTGAACGCTGATTGTTTGGTTTCGTATCGGATACGAACAAGCAATGTTCGATTTTGATAGGCAGATAGAACGCTATGTCCGAGCTGGAGCGTGTAACGTTGCATGTTCGGTTTGGTTTCATTCAAGGGTTGCTTAAAAGCCTCCTTTTCTAACTTGCTCTGTCAAAGAGCTAACATTTAGTACGTAGCTGTTAAGCACTCGATTTCAGAGGCAAACCCATACTTCTCGTAGTGTGGCTAAATGTATGGAGCCAATTCCTGGCTGGCTATCAATGAAGGCTATTGAGCAGCTGTTTCAGGGTGGTGTTGTTTATTGTGCTGTATAAGGTGGCCGTTCTAACTATTGAGTTAGTGCATCAGTTGATGACATCTCATGTTTTCAGTAGTTATTATTCAAATGAAACTTATCGAGCAGCGTTCCTTCGCTGGTACACTATTTTTCAATTTTTTACACCTGGAATGATGATTGAGAATTTTCTAGTCTTGTTTTGAGCGCAGTTCAGGGCGCCTTGGAAGTGAAAGGTCTAAGCACATCAAGGCTAGCTTCACGTTTTTTCAAGCGATGTGAAGTTGTTTTTCAAGTGACCTTGACAATTGATAGACGGCCCAACATCAGTCCCACTCGTCAAAATAATTACTGTGTCTTTCGTTCATGCGTGATATTGTTAAAGCTTCCAAACGTTTTCCTTTATTCTGAATAGAGACAGTTTAATGTTAAATCCTCTTCACTTTTACCCTTGTTTGTTTTCTTACCACGTTACTATGCTATCCGGGAATTTTTGGTTAACTACACAAACATGTAAGATAGCTAAGTTTAGGATCTTAAAGGATCTTTTAGGATCTTGTGAGTTCTCGTCAAATTGAAAGTGAAAGATGTGACAATGACTGATCGGCAATGATGAAGAAAAGCTTCACTCAGTTTAGACCTTCAACCGAGGGACTACCAGACATCGGAAAAAGACTCATTTGACCAAAAAAACAACAACAAAAACAACAACAACAACAACAAAAAACAGATGTACATGGAAAGGCAACTCAGGTGGTTTTAAAAATCTGCTCATCTAAGGGAAATGAGATGTAGAAATACAAATGTAAAGAGAATAGAAAAAATGGACTTATGAAATCACTGAAAAAAGAAATTTAAAACCCTGACACAGTTGTCTGCTTGGGGATATGGTGGACGTTGATGATGAACCATTTCTTAAGTATCCAAGACAGCAAACGTAGTCAGTTAGGGAAGATTGGTGTCGCATTCCTTGCGCAAGATAAAGCAATAGTAGAATGTTGTTGCCGGCTCTGCGTATCTCTTATTAGGAGCATGAAAATTTTGTTAATCTTCATTTGCTCAATTACCAGTTAATTTCTATGGTTCTGCATTATAACCACTCATTTGTGATCCTTGTTTATGACTTGTTACCAAGGTCAGGATTTAATCTGAGTTGATCGATAGAGACATCGGCCAATTGAACTGTACAGTTTCAATGTAATGCACATATACCAACTCAATCTAAACAGTTATACAAACCACAGAGACATTAGTTCAAAAGGATAAAAAGAAGGCTTTATTGAAGGTACCTCAGTGTTTGTCTACAGTGTTAGTTTTGTGAGCGTCTGGGTTTTCAGTTTTCTATTTTCACATACAGTTTGTCAATGGCCTTTAATCCTTCTTTCATAATCTGAATTCTGCATTGGGTCTGCATTAAACCGACACTCATTTGTGATCCTTGTTAGTAAGGTCAGGATTTAATCTTAGTTGATCGATAGAGACATCGGCCAACTGAATTGTACAGCTATAATGTAATGCACTTATATCACCTCAATCCAAACAACTATACAAATCACGGAGACATCATTTCAAAAGGATGAAAAGAAAGCTTTAATGAAGGTACCTCAATGTTTCTCCACAGTGTTAGTTTGGTGAGCATCTGGGTATTCAGTTGTTTAAAGGTGCGGTGCGTGTCATTTTCCCTTGCAACATTTGTGGCTGTTTACTGTTTTATCGACTAAAATACTTAAACATCTTGACTTTCAGCTAGAGGTTAACTTATATTAGTGTCATTAGTCTTTGTACGATAATGACCCTTGTCTTGAAAGGAAGTTCAAAAAGCTAGCAGACATATCTTTCCAATCTTGAATGGCATTCGATCGCTCCTTTAGTTTTCGATCACTACTCGCAAAAAAAGTATTTCATGCAACATCAATAACAAAAGAAATGGTGCTGTTAGGACAAGAGTAGTTTGCTCAACTTATTTACGCCGACAGTGATCAGCGGCTATCAGGCTTGCATGGCTGAACTGCCAGTTTCCAGTCGCACCGAAACACTTCAGAGCGCATTGTATAAGAACAAACGCTATCGACAAGTCAGGGTGATAAAGTTGTTCAGTATGGATAAGATTGCTCGAAAACTTTACAACAACGTCTATGGCAGTAGAGGATCTGAAGCTGGGCGGGAAACACCCTGATAAGCACAATACTGATGACGTATCGGTGAGGTCTGTGAAACAAAGAACTATAGACGTCTTACAGTTCAGACGCTTGTAGAGTCCACTATCAAACGACTTATTTACACCACATACGTGTTCAAGGACATGTGCCCTTGTGTTGGTTAAAAAGATAATCCGAATGATTGGATTTTGCGAATGGAAAACTATGTCTGACTTATTCTGTGTTCCAAACGAGCAATTGTTGTGCTGACTTGTAACCAGTATTTTCTTGATTGTGTCCGCAAGATTCATGCCATACGTAAGTGTGTTAAGTTATTTAACACTGATATCATAGACTGAAGTAATAGGCGTGCAATAGAGAAAACGTTGCATGTTGGTATAAGGTCTAAAATGAAGCAAGTATACCATTCTCAATTTCTGGTTTCTTCTTTCTTTTTAAAACTGGAAATATAACGAAAAGGACTTCCATAAATCAAAAGATTTTAAAATTTACGCAATGATAAGAACAAGAAAAGACGCACGTGTAATGTAATCGACAAACAAATATTAGATAGGCAACAAACCCTTATTCGCTATATCCCGGTGTACTAACGTTTTGGGGCTACTATTTGCATATGCCAGTAGCCGTGCAAGACATTGTTCACTATTCTGGTGATGGTTATAACCAGATCATCATTCTTTAACGATCGTTTTTGACAGTCATGTTTTAATTGGACGAACTCGCATAAATATACGGCGCGAATAACACTTTATGTATAGGAATCCTATGTCCAATATTTTCTGTAAACATTTACTTCTGACGTATTTAGATTCGGAAATTCTAGTTATCTGTTTTAAAGGCTTTTTCCGATCATATTTGAAGACTCTAAATGAGCTAGAAATCCCCAAATCAGCTTTGTCTCTTCCATACTATTTGAGGGCAATTGACGTATGCAGAGAGCTTTGTAAGGAATTTGGAGACAAAACCTTATTGCTTCTCACAGTTCTCAAACTGGATTAGCAAATTTTTCCCCTGTGATATCTTGACTACAATGCTTGTTTGCTAGCGACGGTCAAGTGTTTCCAAGGTGGCAAACAGAAAGAGTCAAAGAGTCAATCTCCTGAATACAACTAGGTGTTTACTGTCGGAAGTTAAAACCACAAATAAATATCAAAGAGAATAAGCGATTTAAAAATAACACTTAGCAACATATATTCATAAACGTCTTAAATTATTTGCGATTCAGTAATATCCACGGATAAAATACAGTAAATTCTCGTTTATTTACACGTTTGTTTGTTAGGATTACAACCACAATCCTTTATGCCTTCGACAATATCTAGTCTTTTTATAACATAAACGGCTTAAACTTAATTACGGAAACAATAGAGTAAATTCTCGTTTGTTTACTCTTTGCTTGAATTACGCAAAGTGATTTGCCTGTGTTGCTATAAAGGGCGGGAACAACTGGAGCAAAGCGTTCAAGAATCTTCCGTATGGAATTTGACGTAATGTTCTTTTATTTGCTATTGTAGTGTAATTTTCGGCTGCACTGTTATAAATGTAGCCAATATTTACGTATGTGGGACAAGCCATTCAAGTATAAGCTAGTATAAGACTGTCGGTGAGCAAAGGTTTCCACAGGACAAAACAATTATAGAAGGCCTTCATTTTAGTTTTAATATTCCTATTCGTACGCAAGAGCATCCCAAAACGGTTTGTTTATCTCTTCGTACTTATGCAACTCATGTGTGATTTAGATTTCTTAAAGGTAAGTAAGTTAAAGTGAGTAATCGATAAATGACAGCTTAGGTTAAAACTGTTAATGTAGCCAAATTCTCTGTTCGTGAGTAGTAAAATCCATTCGTGATATTAAAAGACGCCGAAGTCAAGCCTTGAACGAATGCCGGTGATCCGGGTGAACGTATTAGGCGAGACACATTCATTGCCGAAAGCGCCATTGCGGTCAGCTCAATAAGAGATTTTGTTCTATCAATTCCTGTAGGCCTATGTCGATAACTTGTTGACTAATCCGTCTGGCCGTTATCCAATTATTGCCTTTACAAACTTCGCTTTCGGCCAAAAGTCTTGTGTCAAGAATTTGAATTTTCGTGGCAGTATGGTGTAACTTAGAAATCTATTTTTGTTTGGGCGTTGTTTGTAGGGCGTTGTGGGCTTCTAGAATTGCCTCCAAAAAAGGCCATCGACAAAGAACCATACTAGAACCCAAACAGGTCAAAATTAAGATTCAGCACAGGTTTACTAAATCTTCTTTTTGTTTGATAAATTAAATAAATTTCTTTGTTTTTAATTCACCTATTTATCCTTCTTCAAAGCAGTCGTGATTGAGAGTTTAATCACTTCCTGTTACCAGTGCTCTGGAAGCTTAAATCTCTATTAAATATTAACAGTCATAATAAGAATTGCTGCTAGAAAAAATCTAACAGTTTCAATTTCATATTTTGCAGCTCAATCTCTAATCTGAAGCCAAAAGAAAAGGAATTTAGTTAAAGAAGTGTGAGGCTTCTCGCCTGCCGAGTTTGAACATCAGAAACTTCATTCGGAAGCCTGCTTTGCAATTTGTCTAGCCAAACGGGTGTGAGCAACAACTACATTCAAGGCTCCAAGGACTATGTCTTTTAAAAATGAGATTTGATTCCTTTTCAAAGTTTTGCGAGACTTCTTTGGAAAATATTGCAAAATTATTTGAAAATTGAAAGCGAAGAAGCACCTTTTTAGTCCTCCTACAGTCAGCTTTCCCGAAAATTAGTATTAATAGTTTCTTTCGAGACTAAATATTTAGCGGTCGTCTTTCTTTTCTTTTTTTTTTCGGGGGCAACTCGATGAATCTGTCCGATTCCGGAAGACTTATGTACTGAATATGCAATATTGAAGAATAAAGCTGCGCCAATCCAATTTAATAATGATCCTGAAGAATTTTGCGGCCGTAGGAGAATTGTCTAGAGAATCTTACAATATACCGGGTTCATGAATTGCGAAACTGTCCGATCGTTGTTCCTTTCTGTGTTTATTAGTTATACTAAACTCCCACATTTCGCCATTACTGCATGAAATTAAATGGAGAAAGATAAGCAAGTAACTTAGTGGCATTGAGTTTTTCGTCGTAGCAACTTAGAGTTTCGGCCAGTTTTGGGCTGGAAAACGGAGCGAATATGAAGTGAGCGGAAATGAAATATTTACATTTCGAACACGCAAAATCTGAATCGATTATCCGATTTGCTTTGGAAATGATTGATCTAATTTTCTAATTTCAAGGTTTGTTAAATAGTTCCTTCCTGTCTTGGTACCAACTTAAAGTCTGTGGATGAAATTCTCAAGTACTTTCCAGTTAACAAGTATTTTCCTGTGGTACTGTTTATTGTGCTATACAAACTAGTTCTGTGGGTGCGTGTTTTAAAAATCTTGAGTGTAGCCTTTCAGATAAAGGGGTCGATCATTTTTTTTATTCTCCTGTGGTACTGTTTATTATCCTGTACCAGGTGGTTCTATGAGTCTCTGGATGAAATCCTTATACTTTTTAAAGTGTGACCATTCAAATGAAAGCTGTTTAGCCGATTACTTCAGCTATTGTGATGCTCTTTGTTTTACAATATTTTGCAAAGTGAAATTTAAGCGTTTTTTTTTTTAAATCCAGTTTCGCGGAAATTGGGCCTGCGCTGATTGGACTGAAAGGAGTGTCACCTTGGCTCTTGTAGCAATGCCACATTGCTAGTACAGAAAATACTTTCAGTTGTGACAGGGTGTCAGGACAGCTCACCCATTGAACAATAACTGATGTAATCAGTGGTTCGAGCTTTTACCCAGTCTTCGTATGAAATCCTTAGGCATCAGGCCATTTAAATTAAACTTTCCTTGGTTGTCTTGTTTATTTGTCACTCGTATATTCTGCAAAGGGATGAAATCGATATTTTGTCTTTGTACGGCACAACTTAGAGATGACATTGTACTTTGCTAGGAATCTTGCGAAATTCACTCCAGATCGCGTCTGTAGTTGTACAGTTTCACATAAATATTTAAAATGCTCCAGGGAGACATTTGTTCGCTTCCATTGAAGGAAGTTTAAACAGACTCAAGCCGGGAAATAACGCGTAAATAGCGATTGAACTTTCACCTGCTTAACTTGGGTCCCACGAGAAAGACAAAGAGCGGATTAAAACCGTAAAGTTAATTTTAGACTTTTAAGGCTGTGTTTTACAACCGAATGAAGGGTACAAATTCTAAGTATAACTTGGGATTCTTGCGATTGTCTGCGACAAATGACCACCCGTTATGAGTTTGCGTCAATGCAAAAACCTACAAAATAGTTAGATCAATAGGAGGGAACCTGTAAAGTTGAGTAACTCTTAAGTACAAAGAAACCCTTGGATTCTGCTAACAATGGCGGTGAGATCCCAGACAGGTCATAATCATTTTAAGTTTATTCACGCTGAGTTTACAATTAGTTGTCCGAAGACTTCTTTTCAAGTCGGAGCGTAAAGTACAAACTAGAACAAATTCGTTTATACCACATACAAAGACACCGTTATTTCGCAATGCCGATCGCTGAGAAAGCCATCCTGACCAACCAACACTCAGTCTTGAAAAGGGTATTTAAGCTATAAACTATGACAGATATGTCAGAATTTTGACAGCCTTTAGAAAAGGACATAAAGGATTGTTTTGTGAAACACAGAGCGGCTCAGTAGCAGGTTGAATGCACAGGCAAATTAAACTGTAGGTGAAGTTATGTCAACTTCTTTGTCGACTTACAATCATTATGACATATGTACTATATTCTTTCAGATGGATTACGGTCGAGGTGTTCCTAGAGACAATGTATCTGAGAAAAGAAAATACAACAAGATAATCATCGGTCCTTCTTTGATGCCATGGACTACCTTAATCAAAGTTTTTAGTCCCCCAAAACAACAAACTGTTCTTTGTTTTTTCAACTCTTTAGGAGGCCCACGTGCAAGTGTTTCAAACTTTATTAACGGGAACTGAGTTATCAATACCCTTCTATGCCCCGCGGAGCTACGAGAACGTTATAAAAGATATTCATCTATAACATTCTATTGTCATTTCTCAGTTGACCTTTGTTGAAGTATTGTTTACACTTCGACGGCTTATAAATGTTGCATTATTTCACTGTGGAAAAGAAATTGTTTCCAATAACTTGAGCAAAGCTAAGCAACCCAGGCATGGTGAGAGAGAAAATTCAGTTATCTAGTTTACCCAGTTTGTAGTCTACGTTTTCACCCTGGTTTCAGGGCAAATGATTAATTAAACCTGGTTCCTTCGTGTCATAAATATTTTTCTTGCCACTCTATGTCTGATTTGCACTGAAGCGTTAAACTCGTATTCTTTAACTTGAAGACGTCACCTTTTTATGGCCTCCTCTCTAAAAACTTGACCTTGTATTTAATTCACACGGCCCCAAGATTAACATAGCATTCAAGTAAAGTAGAATAACAACTTAGCAAAATCTTCCTATAACAAACACCGAGACTTGCTCGATCCACCAATTGTGTCACTTGTACCGTGACAGGTTATTGTCATAGCAGCAACTAGTAGTGAAACCTGTTTTGTTTAGGCTAAGGAATGTGCTAGAAATATTTAGTCACAACCTTGACCTCTTGAGGTTTAGCTTTCTTACGTAGTAGTGTAGTTATTAGTAACAGTAGATTTTTAGTTAAGCAAATCAGTAGCGAACGCTCGCCCTTTCAAGCAAAGTGGAGCTTTACACGGTAAATTTATTTTATTGTTTTCGATGCTTTAAATTTAATTTCTCGCTTGAAATTATGCTATTTTGCTTTTATGCTCGACTGGTCCACTGTGTTCATCTCAGCGATATTGTTCGTAACAGACAGAGTTTTTTTTCCCCAACCGATTGTCTTTTCTTTATATGTGAATCATGAAATGTAAAATGCAAGTGGCAAATCAAAAAACACAATTTTTTCACTCTCTTTTTAAAGTTTGTACATTTAGTTTCCTTTCAAACAAAGTAATCGAAATCTGTCATTTTCTTTATTAATAAGTAATTGTAAATCACTAAAATTTGCAACATTAACTGATTCGACAGCTTTTTAGAACTTGTAAAACTTCAATACATCTAAGGAAAAGCATATTGGCTTAGTGCAGATCTTAACTTTAGTACCGTGTGAAAAAAAAATCGTTTTTGACATCGAAAATATTTATTCAGTGGAATAATCTGTTGACAGAAAAAGGAGTTTTTTTGACATGTCACGTTTTATACCAGAAATTTCGGTCAACCACTTGGATTAAATTACGTTTTCACGTTAGCCGCATAATCGCTCCAGATAAGTTATTCCAGAAATTTCTATTTTTGAATTCCATCCATGCAAATCAGTAGATATTTTTGTGGTCTTAGTACAGTGATCATGAACAATAAGTAGCAGTTTTCTCGCCGATTCAACTTAAAAATAAATTCTATGAGGTGACTAAATTTAGCCAACCTTCCAGACCAAAATAGAACACTTTCGTTTGCAACGAATCGGTTAGTAAAGGATTTGTTTCTTTTTGGCTGCTCGAGCTTGCAAATTCAGGGGTCACATTCAGGAAGTAACTTTAACCGATTGCTCAGCGCAAGACCAAGGTAGATGAAAACAGTTGCTGTGGAGCGTCGAAAACTGAACGAACTACGCTTATTGCTATTTTGTTGCGTTTTGAATCAAATTAGGCGAATTATCGTTTGATACTTGTTCCGTACCTAAGGACGAAAGAAGTCTCTATGTAAACGTTTGCAGGTGACAAAATCTCTCACTGTTTTGCTGGCTAGACGGACCGAGACCGTGAATTACGAAGAAGGGTACACAGAGAAATTTGGCTTTTTTGTCGAGATGAATGCCAAAGTATGATAATTCAAATGAAAGCTGTTGATCAGTACTTTCATGTCATGCTGTTACCTTTGCATTTTTTTTTCAAAATGGAAATTGTACAAAATTTTCAAATTTCTTCTTTTATTTAGTAATAGGGGGATAATGTTTGCCAGCAAGATTTCGAACATAGCAATTCGTTTTTTATCTGACTGACTCTTAGGAATGCTAAACTGTCGTTGGTTTTGTTTCAGCCCTCTCCGACGGATCTCAAGCCAGCTTCGATGCCTTCAATGGGCTCCATATCACAACGCTCTCCTAAATGTGCTCGCTGCCGGAATCACGGCGTCATTTCGATTCTCAAAGGACACAAACGGTTCTGCAAATGGCGGGACTGTGCCTGCGCAGACTGCAATCTCATCGCCGAAAGACAGAGAGTCATGGCCGCGCAAGTCGCTTTACGAAGGCAGCAAGAAAGTGAAGAAGCCGGAGGGCAAATCCCTTATAACACGGTTCAGTTGTGTTTTAGTTCAAACATGCACAAAGCATCGCGAATTATACCTCCTTCTCCCACTTCTCCTAAAGAAGGTCAACTGGCGAGAACCACGAGTATGTCTTCACGTTCAAGTTCGCCCAATGATGAAGTAGGAAACGGGCTAGAGTCTCCAGGGAGTAGCGCTAATGAAGGTGTGTACGATCAGATTTTAAAGTGTCGTCTTTTCTTTACTAAGAAACAGCTTTTGCGGTCGTGATGTGTCTCAACCAATTCGCAAACTGTTGCTTAGCGACGTCAGGCGCATTTTTGGATTCCCAGCTTAATCGAGGACTAAGGAATTGAAGACAGTTTTCAGTCTAAACTGTTTATAGTTCAAGAAGTATCGAGAATAGTCGTTGGCAATGTAGCGTTACCAAAGATAACCTTAGTACTTGTAACATGTTAACTCCGTTACCTCCCAAGAGTGCACAGAAGTAGTGAGTTTGAAACACTTTGCAAATTTTCCACTTGGAGAAAATTGACTAGAGAATCAAACAGTACCATGTGAAAATACAGCTAAATAGTCTTGATTTGAATGTAACTGACCTTAGGCTTTTGTCCACCATGCTGACTCAAAAGTTAAAACTAACTTTATAGCTGATACAAGTTGTAAAAAGGATTTCATCCACTGACGCAAAAGTATCTTGTACACAAAACCACACGGAAGTACCGCTGAAAATACTTCAAAAGAGGTTCAATTTTAAATGAAAAACTTTTGGATTTATCCAAAGAGGTTTAATGGCAGTTGTGAAGAGTTCAGAGTTGCAAATGATGACATTTTAGAACAGTCGGCGGCACTTTCAGATTACTGCAGGCTTGTAGAATTGTAAAAGGAGGTAAAAAACAGAATACGACATTTACGTTGAATACAAGACTGGATAACTGTCGAAAAACGTTGAAAATCTTTTCAGAAATCGTTTGTTATCAAGATAAGTTTTTGAAGCATGACACCGGAGACTCCCTCCACCTTGAACCTGGGCTACGCTCGAATCCCCTGCTATTTCGAATTAAAGCTCGATTCCCCTGGTGGATGTTGTTCAGTTCTTTACTAGTTCAGTAATGTCCGTTAACAATTCAGTAGATTAAACTAACTAGATGGCACAGCAAGGCCGGTGCTTAAGTCCGGTTTCTGTGGCGTGAAGCGACTAGGAGCATTTGTTTATTTGAAGTCCCCCTCCCTGTATACCAACATTTTACTAGGATTATCTGACGGTTTGGAGCTGGTACTCCTTTAGAGAGAAATGATATGATGTCAAGTTTCCTTCTGAGAAAACAAAGGCGAAGGCTTATTAGGGTATAGACATGTTTGGTCTTTTAAAATATGCACTTCTCAATTTGAACATCGTTATCATTTGAGTATCTAGTTGTTATATAAACGCTACTTAAGGTGAAATTTCTTTTTGGTGCCCTGCCCAGATTAACCAAGAAAACTTCATCTCTTATTAGCTTTCGCGAGAAATTTTTGCCAGCCACGTATTCCTTAGTGACTGACAGAGCGTTTTGTGCAAAGCAGAGGAATAACCAAAATGCATCAGTGTTTTACATAGCCAAGTTATTCAAGAAACATAACACACTTAGAAAATTGAATGGACTGTCACATGAGTCCGCCATGTTTGAGTTCCCAGCAGGGTGTAATGTAGACTCTCCCAGAACCTTTAATGATTTATCACTTTGTAACTCTTTTGAAAATCTCATCTATCATGTCATATGACATTTAATAATCGCCCTGAGTGAGCTGTCACAAGTTTAAAAACGCTTTGTCTTAAAACAAAGACGGCTTCAAAGACTCCTAGGAAGACATTCTTCGGGCTCGATCACGCGTGCGACATGCAAGGCATGAGAAAGTCTGCACAGGATGTCCAGAGTTGCATGCATGGACATGAAAATTATTAACTTAAAATAGAGTCGTATAGGCAGGTTGAATTTAGAATTTTCTGAACGTGACGTCATATCTAGAGCGAATCATTGACATGCAGAGCCACGCATGCGTATTTGTGAGTATTGAGTGCACTTTAGCAACAGTAACAGGTAATAGAGTAGCTATAATAGGCCTTGCATGGGTTGAAGAAAATATGCATTCATCTTAAGAAGTTTAAGACGGAATCCATTAGGAAACTGGGTAATTTTAATTTTCAGTGGACAAAAATCTTGTACCAGAGTAATTTAAAGCATATCGCATTCTTTTTCACATTTTTTGAGAGCTATGGATGTAATTTGTTATCTGTAATAACCCCAAAGACAATTTCTTATGGGAGCTCGAGAAAATAAATTTCAAATTTCACAAAATGAAATCTTACGCATAAAAATTTATCTATTTTACCTGTGTTTACACAATTCCTGTGAAATTTTAATTTTAATTTCACGGGCTCCCATACGAAATTGTCTTTGGTGTTGTTACAGATAACTAATTACGGCTATAGCTCTTAAAAAGTATAAAAAAGAATGCGATATACTTTAAATTATTCTGGTACAAGATTTTTGTCTACTGATTACTCAATTTCCTGATGGATTCCATCTTAAATGTTTTTTTTTGGCCGAATGGCTAAAAAAGTTATGGGTTATTTAAATTTGGAAGGATACAAACTGTGCTATATTAACCTTTTTCATATTTTTTTTTGAAAACCCTGAAGTTTCTTATGATTTCGAAATAAAATTATGGCTTTAAACTACAAAATATCGAATCATAATGACCAGATCCTTAACAACACTTTTCGTTATAACGCTTTCAATTCAGTTTCATGAAATGGACGTCAAATGATGCCTGTAATAACCGTCATAATTT
Organism: Siderastrea radians; assembly: GCA_964017195.1. Classification (NCBI taxonomy): domain Eukaryota; kingdom Metazoa; phylum Cnidaria; class Anthozoa; order Scleractinia; family Rhizangiidae; genus Siderastrea; species Siderastrea radians. The sequence continues at coordinate 47,209,850 of OZ024892.1, read as the reverse complement.
TTTTTACTTAGTAATTTGTTCTCCCACTAAATTTAGTGTAGTTTGCTTTGGATCTTCTTTTATTTCATTTACATTTTGGATTGACCTCTTCAAACTAAAACAAATCACTTGCGAGAATTCGTCAATTTGTAAAGTGGAAAGTTTAAAGTTGATTGTGATTTCGAAATTAAGGGCTATACCAACAGTTGTTTACTTAATCACTTGTAGTTAAAACGCTTGTTTACATCTTAGCCACATTGTTTCTTTTACAAATTCATTGATATCTGTGGACATTGTTGTTATCTGTTCAGTCATGCGCTCTGTCTGCAGCTATTCTTATTTCAGTGTTTCTGAGCTAACAAGACGACCAAGTAAAGGTGTCATTATGGCACTAACACTTTAAAATTAAAACCAATTAGTCTGTTGATTCCAAAACCATTGGAAACAGTTTCGGAAAGCGTTTCTTTCTCGCTATTAAGATCCCTATTGTTATTATTACCCTATTATCATTCATATTCTGTAGCAACGGACCTTTAATACAGGATTGATAAAGCAAGAAATAAACTTTAGCATATTTCGACACTCGGCCCAGTGTCTTTGAAATATCGTTTTAAAGCAGCAAATGATAAGGAGATGAAAACAACAAACGACTTTATGTGAAAGTAACATTTTCGAACAATAAGCAAACGGCTGGCTTTGTCTATAACACGTGCTTCTTCAAAGGGCCCTCAAAGGTCTCTATATACACGTGCATGTATCAGTGTGATTAAAAAAACACGCAGATAAAAGAGGGGTAATTTCAAGCGCTTAGTGACCAAAAGAACAACTGATTGAGAACTTTAGGCGACCTTCTGCGGCAGATGCAGAGAACAAATTTTCTGACCATAACCTCGGCTAGGCCACATTGTTCAGATTCCAGTAAAACAAGAATTTATAATTACAAGAGTTGAATGCTGTTACACGCAGATGTTTTCAACCAGCCAATCAGAGGGCTGAAAGTTTCAAAAGCATCATGTTGACTCGAACACCATTACCGGTGGACTAACCTGTCCCACTGAGTCATTGTTTTGGAGTCAAACATTCACTGATATATACTGCCGTTTGTTATTTTCCTGGGTGTCCCACATAAACTGCTTATGAACTACACGAACTGCTTATGAGCAGCAGTTGCCGAAGTTTGCTTACTCGTTCAGGGACCCAGCGTTTTCGCTTCTGCTGGAACTTCCTCGGAGTCGGTGGACTTAATTTACCGTCAGTGAGTAACTGGATGTATACTTGTTCTTGACAACTTGTTTGTGTGTGAATCTGTAAATACTAGTGAACTGCACCTGACAACACAGCGTATACAGTGTATAATCTATTTAAGATGGCAAAACATCCTACAAGTTTTCAAAACCAAAATCTCTGTGAACAACACCAGCGTTCTCGGTGATCTTGGTAAACGTGATGAGAATACGATTTCCCGGTGGTTACAATCGTATATTTTAGCCAAGAGGCTTTAAAATGTATTTTGTCTGATCGCCTCTTACGAAATTCCGATTAACATTCACAGCCAGATACGTGAATTAGAAATACACTTGTTCAGTTTGTTACAAAGTGCATGTGGTAGTCAATCATTTTCTTCACACAACACTGACATGATATTGAAGGTATTTCGATTCTCTTTGTCTGCAGGCCGACATAAGCTTCTTAAGTCTGACATGCAAAATGACCACTGCAATACAGTAAAATAAAAGCTATGGTGATTGTATATGAGCAACATTACTCCCGAAGGTCTTAGCTCAGTTTTGTGCACACTTTTGTCTACTGTTCAAACACTACCACGCGCTAAAACTTTAGTACAACCATAAGCAGCATCTTACGTAATTCAGCGACAGAAGATAAGAGACAAGATAAAATTGAATTTACTATTTGCTTTCGATCTAGTCCAGTGAAGCTGGTAGAAGTCTTGACTCGTTTCATAGCAGCTTTATTGATATGACAGGCATCGTATCAATCGTACATGTAATTCAACAGGAAAGAATAATGAAGCAATATACTTCATGTTTCCTTTCGAGTTATGTAAAATTTGGGTAATTGTTCTTTCGTGCGGAAAATTCATGAAGGCTGAATTTCTATGCGAGCACCATTTTGAAATCAAGCGTGCACACAGATCGTCTAGCGCGTGTTTATTACTGAAATTCTTTCGTTTTCAAGAAATCTGCCCTTTAAAGCCAGCAAAGTAGAATGGCAGTGAAAGTAACTTTTTCCTCTGAAAAGTACCTCTTTCCCGCTGTGATTCCGTTTATAATTTTTCGGCTAGTCATGTCTCATTGTAGCTCACTAATCCCGATACTTAAAATTTGATGTATGCATGAAATATTCTAAGGGATGGATTGTAGGCCACAGAACAGTTTGCGTTTGTAAAATCAATAAAAATAGTTATTATTGTTTTAAGGCTGATTCACCTTCTTTTTCTCACACAACTCGATCGTTTGTTCTCCTAACTGGCGAAACTTCATCGTGAGCTTTTCCAAAAAGCTCAAAACACATTATGGACCTTAAAACAGACTGCACTAGTTTCCTATTGTAATTTTTTCCACGCCTCAGGGAACTGATGTTTATTGTTGACAAGGCTTTTTTAAATCTCGTAAAATCAATCCATGAAACCCCTCCTTATTTACGGTGTATCAATCCTAATGGAAGTCATTCATTGTCGTAATTGTATAACACTTTCCTCCTTTATATAAACGCAGCCTGTGGTCTTAACAATCTACCCATTTTACAGGCGCACGTTCTGACATTATTTCTTAAGGTTCAGGAACCTCTAGCTGTGTATTTACTCGACTGGAGTCCACAAATAGCTAAAACAGATTACGCTTCTGCCACACGCAACAACTGGTAATTTACGGTTTGGGCAACTTTGTAGTTCAACAACAGACACTCTTTGTTTAATGGGATTTAGCGTCCTCATACAAGATAATTTTTTCTCCCGGAAACGTTTGTTACTCCAACTTTCTTACAAGTCAACTTGTCAGAGATAAATTTCCCTCCAAAATTCAACAATTTATTTATCGACTACAGGGCCCACAGCAAATTCGAGTCAGAGTTTCATGATCATTTGGTTCAACTGAAACAAACGTAGCCACGAATCGAAAAATAGCATTTAATTGGCTTGACATTTCCATGAAATCAATGAGCTCAAACTGTTCTCTGCTCTAAGAGGTCTTTATAAATTAATAAAAGTGTACGTGCATTTAACGTATCCTAGCAAACGTGCTCTGTTCATTTGCATACATTAAAATGTAAATGAGACATAAATTGTAGACAGGATCAGTGATAGTCACGAAACTATACCTCCTCAGTTCAGCCGAACTGCACGAAACTAGCAGTCAATTTAACAACGAAGGTAACATTTGTTAATTCTACAAACCAGACAATTTGGTTATATATAGATCTGGAGAGCCACTATTTTCGTCCATTTTATCCGTATTATCTCAAGTAAGACTTAAATTACACAGATTTAGGCGCTAGGTTGACAATGTAGTCAACTAAACTTATTGTGTCAATAGACCTTATTTGTCACTCTTAACAATTTTGGTTGTTATAGTTTAGAAGGAGAGACTGTGTTCATCTTGACATATTTTGCGAATTTCTCAAAACCAGCCCGACGAGCAAGTGATATATTGAAAGGACCCGTCAAGTTTAGAAGGTGGCCAGTTTCTTTCGCGACACAAAAACATTTTGTTTACCACAAAGAAGGTTTTAGCCTCGACTTGTTATATTTAAGAAGTAAAGACTGTTTTGAGGGTTAATATTGCGATATCTGTCAATTATATTTGTTATAAGTAAGACCTTTTGGATTATTGTTCAAGGGTCATATAAGCTTGGGCGCTTTTTTGATGACAATATATAATCTAAAGACCTTTGGTTTTCTCTTCCAGAATTTGCGATGGATAACAACGGTGAAGCCTTGCCTTCAAGATGGAAACGCGAACGAGACGATGAAGAAGACGAAAGAAGGATAAGAATGTCCCCAGACACGAAGCGACAAAGAACGGATAAAATGTCCCTTGCTAACGGTGATGGAAAAGTGATGTCGACATCAGATCATGGTCGATTCATGAACATTTTAACACGGCTCTTCCCAGAGCAAAAGAGGAACGTCCTGGAACTAATATTGAAGGGGTGCGGAGGTGATGTTATCCAGACAATAGAGACCGTTCTTCCTAGTCACGAGGAAGCTCTCGCAAGGGGACACATATTGGCAGGTGTGCCACGTGGTCTGTTTCCAGGTCCCCCACAACCTTCTGGCTACTCGGCCTTCTCGCCTCTCTCCCCCACAATTCCTCATGGCATTCCGTTAAGCGCTGTCGAGTATCACGCAGCTTCGAAGTGTGCAAGTGGTCAATGTCCCGGATGTGTGTATTATCCGGGACCTGGTCCCATACCGGCGGTATTGAACCAACTAAAGGATCCTGCAAAGCGACAGACCCCAGATGTGCCAACTTCTCTGATACCGCCGATCTCTGAGCACAGTTCGAACCCGATGTCCACACTCCCTGGTTTAACAAAGCTACCCCACCTAGAGGATATGCGTTACAGTCAAAGTATGCGGTCAGCGACTGCCGCCCTAATGACCATGAGCTCCACTGGACGAGCTCTGTCTGGGGACAGAGTGTTATTAAGGGGCGATCGAGATCGGAGCCCTCCTACGCTCTCTCCTCGTGGCTCTCCGAAAACTGAGACAGACGAAAAACATTGAAGTTAGTAACGATAACTTGGTAGGGTAACTTTTAATAAGCTATAGTTCAGATGATAAAAGAGACAAAATAGAGTAGATGTTATTAACTTAAGGGACAAAAATTTATTTTTGGGTGGCTGTATGAAATATTCAGTAACATAGGTATGTAATACAAGCGGTAAATATGGAAATAACCTGCACAGTGCTTTTCTACTTCCTTTGTGCCTAAAGATCGTGCACTCTAAAATTTGAACTGAAGCGTTTTTATTGAACAATGTACTGAATATGCGAAAATAGTCATCTGTCTTACATCATTTGAGTTTCGCAGCCAAGCTGCGAATATTGAAAGAAGAGAATCAGAATCACTTGTTTGTAGGTCGTTTACACATGTAGGTCAAAGAAATGTTCAACCTACTACTACTTCCTTTAAAAGATGCTTGAAACTGTATTTCTACGACTTTGTATCATTTCTACTTTTATATTACTCATGGCAAAGGAAAAAGTAGGGAATAGTGGGAAATAACTACCTGTAGACTTTAATTTGTCACTTTTATTGCTCTATAAGAGTAAATGGCACATGGCTGATATTTTGTCCTTTCTAGATTTCTAGCATTTAATACGAAGTTATTTCGAGAATGTGACAATACGGCATCAAAATGTCTTCAAATCGTTCACTGAGATAAAAATAACAGTACAAGTGGCTGATTTGTAGTAGTTTTTTGAGATGTAAACAGCATTGACTTATTTTAGTTTTACTGCCTTTTCGATTTTATAAAGCGAACTTGTAAAAAAGCCTTTCGGGAAGAATTTTAATGTGTAAATAACGCAAAACGCAAATCGTGTCACAGCATACTTAATTTTGTACCCAAAAGCTGGATAGAGAAATATAGCATTGTGGAAGGAACGATTTGACGTAAATCAACAAGAGTACTTTTGTAGCTTAAGGGTGTATGAACAGGGCGGCTTCCTTGCGACTCTTGTAAAACTCAAACAATAATCTCCGGCCAATCACAGCACTGAAATGCAAAAAACATAAAGAGCCAATCAGATTGTAAGAAACAAGCAAGAAATAGCCAATCCGGTGCCAAAGGAGAGAAACCGGTCCTGATTGGTTGGGAAGTCAGCATGTTTGCTTTGTTTGGCAATGAAGCGGAGAGCCAAAAACGAATAGAACTTAGTGAATGCGCAACCAAAACAAATAATATCTAGTATATTTGTTTGCCAGTTTGCAATGGAACGTTAGTATGTCGCAATTACGTTAATGATGCAACACAGTTTGTTGAAAGAGAGAAGAAATTATTTCAGGTTAAGATATACAACAAAGGTGCTGAGTGAAAAAACCCAGTAGGATAATCAATAGCATGGTCAGTAGTTAAATGTCTTTGAGTTATTTACTGGCAGATAACAGTATAGTCATATAGTGGAAAGAGTTCACTACCACCAACAATGACTGTAAAAAGGCTTTATAATATATTAAGTTTTGTGAAATAGTTCTGGCGCAAAATTTTTGGTTATTTTCTTACAACGTACACTGCAGTTTGCTAACTAGAAAGTTGAGTTCGGTTTAAAAATCGGTCAACTTTAGCTGGTGAAAGCACATTTAATACGTGTTTGCCTTTTATTCCAACGTAATTTATTCATATTGTTCGCGTTAACAGTTTACATTAGTTCAAAGAAAGCTGAAAAGTAGTAAATGAATGGCTAAATAAATACGCTTAAGTGAAAATAGAGTAAAGAATAGATTTCGAATTTCTGTTTAAGCAAATTACTGGGGCTAGGATCTTAGAAACGCCGGTCCAGCCTTTTGTTGTATTGTAATTTTTTTGCATAGACAGAAACTTAGCCAGTCATTGTCTCATTGTGTTCAACACTTTTTAATCCACCGAGTTTTTCGGAAACTGAATGGCTTTGTACTAAACAGCTTTAGACTGCAGGGATAAAACACTAATAGGTCGCATTATAATTAGAGAGTTTAAAGGGGCACTGTCAACTTCTCGGAAACATACTAGATCACTGGAAACCCAGCTCACAGGAAAATGATTAAAATGTTGTTACCTCTAGAACTGACTGCACTTGACAGAATGAATAGGGACTTTCAAACTACAATGACTCAGATTAAACTGAATTGCGGTCAAACAAGGTCACTGTCTTTTTAGTTTGATTCTCTGCTGTTACCAAAATTATATGGCTAACTAAAGTGCCTTTGAAATTTCGCATCAAAAAGATGAAGGAACGGAAATCCTTTTAAAGAAATTTTGCTATCGTCCGTCATTTGGATCTCTTTAGTAGAACAAAGTTTTCTTTCATTTATTCTTGCAGTCAGTTTAAGTAAATAAAACAATTGACAGTACCTATTTTCGGAAGTGTAAACATCACGAAATATACCAGAAAATGGTAACAGCGCTACTGTAAGGAAAGATTTTTCAGAAATTCTTTGAATGCGATTCACAGGATACGTCTGGTATTTTTTATTAGACACGACAGTACTAATTGTCTTCATCAGTAATCTCAACTTTTATTTAGAAAGTATACCGACTATATAGACAAACTAATTCATATATTTATAGATTTCATGTAGTATAGATGAAAAACTTAACAGTCATAGTCGACCTTTTCTCCCCAAGCAATAAAGATTGTAACTTCAATGAGTTTAGACTGCTTCTTTAGGGTTGTGAAACACATGTTTACCGTATACGCATACTGAGTAAACAATACACTGTGATCGCCCGCGTGTGAGCTATGCGCGCAAGGGATTCGCGTATTCCACAGTCCGACAGACCAGAAGCTTGCTCGTAAAGCGTGGCTTACACGAGATTGAGAGTTGACAAGTGAAGAGTTCAAATTAACATCATCGTGCTCCGTTTGGGGAAAAGCTATGGCGCAGTGGTGAGGGCACTCGCCAGCTCCAATGTGGCCTGGGTTCCTGGTTCCAGTCTTGGAGTCGAAACCATGTGCGGGTTTGAACGTTTTCGCCGGTTTTTAGGTTTTCTCTCCCTACAAAGACAAACATTCAAAATTCCAATTCCATTTCTGCGTATATGGCACAACAAATTTCAATTTATTTCTTGATTAAATGTTTTTAGCAGCAGCTCTTTCGTACTCTTTCAGAACCTAATTCTCTTTCAGACAGTTTGAATTTTTATATTTCTTTGGGGTCGAGTAGAGTTCAAACCTTTGTCCAGGTCTCTACAAGCTACACTGATCGTGGCCATTATTCCTTGTGGGGGACACCTTGCAAAATATCTCGTTCAAGCCCCTGTCATATTGTAACAATCAGAAGAATGGTTTTTATCTTGAACTTTCCTCGTATCGGTTTACATCTCTTAGTAGCTCTTAGTGTTTAGCGACTGTTTTAAGAATTTCTGTTAAAGTCGTTGATTAAAAATCATTTGCGGTTTAACTAGCAGAATAAAGACTAATGGATTCCTCCTTAGACAAATCAAGACAAAGATCCCAATAAACACAGTTATGTATCCTCTCTCGAAGGTATTCGCCCCGTCTTTTGTACGAGTCTGTGGTCAAACTTCGATGTAGCGAGCGACATCTCATGTTGAGCAATCTAACAGAGAGCTGACACTGTGGACGACGTAACCAATTTTTTCGCCACTTTTTTCCGCTTGCAGAATTTTTTCAAGCAGCCCCTTACATTATCTGATAGCTTCGAGCAAAATATGTTTGGAACAAACCTTTTTCTAATATATGACGCCATGTTTACATATTTTGAGATGTCTTTGTTTTGTTTTAATATGCTCTTTAATTTGCGTGATGCACAAATCTTGTTCAATTAGTCAACTTGAACCTCAAGCACGTCTTGTTGACTATTGCAGACATTTGAACGGAAATTAAACAAAGCTTAAGTGACATCTTTTAAATAAAACTAAGTGATGTTCATTTTCCATTGAAACCAAAGCAGAATGCAGTAATAGAACTTCTGTCTTGATGGAAATAAAGTGGCTGAAAACGACAATGGATAGACGCGACCCATTACCGTTCGCACAAAGACGCTGTCTAAAAGCTGTCCCTTTTCTTGAATAAAAAATAGCGTTTCTGAATGTTAAAGTAATACCCAAAGGAAATGTTATTTACATTCAAATTGAAAAAGCTCACGGTAAACACAGAAGGGAAATAAAATTGAGACCGATAAGTTGTTTATCTCGATGCGTTCCCAGTTCGTTTCGGGGGATTTTTCATTGGGAGAACAAGTTGTCAATGTCGAGATACTACCATCATGTTCCAATTAGTTTCAAAACAGAATAAGATGAAAGAATAACCTTCTTGAGTTGTCTATAAATTACCATGAAAAAGAATTCGTTCTTTCTCACTGCGACAGCTACCAATAAAGAAGGCACAGTAAATGATGCAAAGCAATTGCGCTAATCCGACACGGACCAATCACAGCCTGATTCAATCACATCCTGAACAATAGAACTCATTTGCAGCCGAAATGCCTTGGGTGATATATCAACTGTTTGACGGTAATTAATTGGAAAAGCGCAAATTGTAAAACTAACAGTTTCAGTCGGAGCTGTCGCAACCGCGAAGTGTGTCGAAAGAAAAAAAACCTTAATACGCAACGACAACGATCAGTAGTTATGTCGGAAAATCTGCGAGGCGATGAGAATTTCATTCGATCGCCGCGCTGTGCGCGGTGTCGAAATCACGGCGTAATGTCTCTTCTAAAAGGACACAAACGCCTCTGTCTCTGGAAAGACTGTACTTGCTGTAAATGCAGCTTGATCATCGAACGGCAGCGCCTTATGGCGGCTCAAGTGGCACTGAAGCGAGAAGAAGACGAGGTGGCCCCGGCGAGTTTTCGGGATGTAGTCAGCTCGGCGGAGCCCGGCTGCATGGTGTATCGAACATCGCCGTCTCCCAGCGACACGGTACCGACAATTGTTCGCCCGGAGCCGGTGGAAGTTGATGCCAATAATAACAACACGGCTTCGGACGACTCTGACGCGATCACGCCTGAGGCAAGAGTTAAACATGCTTCGTTCTCTCCAGGTCAAGGTAATTGAAAAAGTTTGTAAATTAGAGAAATTGAGTAGCAAATTCATTTTGTATGACACTCAAAATCAGACAACATCAACAACATCATCATCTGAGAGTACCTACTTCAGGATATTCATCCACACACGCTAAATTGAGGCTCGAGTTTAACCGGTGAAAAAGGAAGACAGCTACGCTAAATTCATTTTTTCGTGCAGTTCTATTTGTCCATGATTTTGTGATTGTGATTGAAACATTTTGCACTATTCATAAGGGGATTGTTTGCTAAATAGTTTACCCCACAAGCATTGTGCTTTAACTTTCTATCGTGTTTAAATAAAGGTTATTCATTCATTCATTCGTTTTGTTTGCCGGGGTTAAGAGAACCACATATTTATTTCTCGCAAACCAGTCTCCTTAACTAAAAAAAGCTTTTGAAATACTTCAGTCTTTCAAGCGGCCAAAATCATTTAGGACGCGGGTGACTCTGAAACTGTGAAAATTTTACTGAACGTTCGAAGTTCTAGGTAGAGATAGAAACATGACTTTTTGAGAGAGATTCACCTCCAACGCGTTCTCAGTGTTGTTCTGCTACACGATCTGAAAGAGTTTCCATCGCATTTTGTGTTATGAATACATTCGATAATTGAAAAGTGCTTTTTTGAAAGGTTTCCTGTTGGATGGCTAAACAGAAATGCTCGGAATTTTAAAAGTATTTACGTTTTGTTAAACAAAGTTATGCAGTTACCAATTCCGACGAAAGAAGAAGTTGTTTGTGTCCCATGTCAGCAGTTTTCCTTAGTTGGTACACGGCTTTAAATATTCAGGTAACGTGTAACGCTTCCAACAGCCTCTTAGGGTGAATGTAACTTTTACTTTAGCAATTGCTTCTCATGATATTTAGAAGTTTAGATAACCTTGTCAGTTTCTATTCTCGAATGAAACCACTTCGTTATTTTTGCTTTGTTTGCAAAGAGTTATCACCTGTGATATGAGTGGAAAAAAGGAAGAGAATGAAATTTCGCCGGGTCAGGCAGGGTGTCGAGCTTCCTGGAGTGTTCTCTCTCTCTCTCCTAAGAAAAAGATTTTCATTTTCAGGATAGTATTCAAAAAGGTCTACATAAAGGCACACTGGTGTAAACTTCAAGAAAACAAATATGTTCGACAATAGACATGTTTTGAAAGATCCAGTGACGATCCGATCAATCATTTTAGTATTGGATTCGTTTTCGCGCCAGGCTTTGCTTGCAACAATTTTTTCCTGATCTTTTTTAGAAAACAATTGCCAGAAATTTGAAAATTTTCTTTTTCATTGTAGCATTAAAGCGCGGATTTTCAGAGGTTGAATCCTCCTTCCCGTCACCACCCGAGGCAGGAGATGACAGCGTTTTCTACGACAGTGACGGAACAAACGGCGAATCAAACGATATCATCCAGGACCTTAAGCAACCAGTCAATGACATTAAAGAACGAGAGATTTCCCGCGCTTCCACCGATGACTCGGCAAACGATCATCTCGAGAGTCCTGGAAACCAAGCTTCCAGTTACCGCGGGAAACTTCATCCACTAGATTTGCTTACCAGGCTCTTTCCGACTCAGAAGCGTAGTGTGCTGGAACTTATTTTAAAGGGTTGTCATGGAGACGTGCTAAGGGCAATAGAGTGTGTTCTACCGAGTCACGAAAAAGCCCTGGCTTCTTTAAAAACTCCTGAAACTCCCGTCATGCACTATAACTCAGGCATACACCCAGGTTATATTTCTCACCAATCTCGATCGCCTTACCAGGGCCCAGTCAGGCCTGGACACTACCCCATCTATGGCTCGGCACCAGGATTCTCGTACCCCATGGTGGAGTACTTACACCCCCAAAAGCGTAGACTAGGGCCAAAATGTACAGCAAACGACCAGGAGCATCCGTACAAAGTCACTACAGAGCAAACAAATATTGTAGGCAAAGTCTGTCCAGAATGCTCGACAAAATGCTCACCAACCAGTAACTTTTGCAGTTTGTGTGGAAAATGTCTAAAAGAGGCATGATCCTTGATAATGTAGTTTGAAATTAATGAAATTTTTAATATGTTCCTCTTTTAAAACAGTATCAAAATGAAAAAAAAAATGCGGAGTTTTTAGGTTTTTGTTCACGGGTGAATGTTGCTCAGGATAGAAGGCCCTAAATATTTGAAAGCCCACTAAAGACGGTAAGGATTGACAGCAAACCAAGAGCATTGTTTGTCTAAAGCGTTTTTACTTCCCGGTTAAGTTATGCACTTTATTAAAGAAGCCTAGGTAAAAATGAAGAGCACAAGAAATAACAAAATCAATATCGATGGCCTATTTTTGTTTTTCGTGGAAAGAGATAAAATGAGTAAATAAAATCATGAATCTCAACCAGAAGCATATCACGTAGGCTTCTGTCTCAACTTAACAAGTTTATATCAGCTTCTCAGTTTCATAGGCTCAGTCTATCTAAGGCAGCTCATTAGAACGGTTTTCAATTCCGGAGTTCGATTGAATGTTGCAAGTAGTTTGCGTTTGCCTTAGTTTCGTTTTACTGCACACTGTGATTGATTAAAAAACACGTGCAACTTTCTCAACTATTCCGAAATAAAGCTAAACCTGACCAACTGTGACTTGTTTGCAATCATGCATTTTCCCGCGCTTGACGCGTTACATGTACGGTTGCGTGATGATTCTACTCAGTGTTCTGATTGACTGGTTCATTTTGCTGTATGCATGTCAGGCCCGTAGCAAGGCTGAAATAACTGGGGGGGGGGGGGCCAGCAAATTGGTCTAGTTAAAGCCCCACCCCCCCTCGTCAAAATACAGACGTTAACAAATTAACAAATTGACGTCAGTTTTTTATGCGTCTGTCCTCTTATTGATGATAAATTTCGTCATAACATTGTCAAAGTGCTGTAGATCCACGAGCCGCAGGCGAGTGGATCTACAACAAACTTTGACAATGTTATGACGAAATTTATCATCAATAAGAGGACAGACGGATAAAAAACTGACGTCAATTTGTTTTTTACAATAACAAAAAGCCAAAACTGATTTTCAAACGAAGGAAAGAAATGCTATCGAGAGTCAATGGAAGATGCGATTGCCGCATAATCCGAATTTCATCGCTGTAATTCGGGGAATCACAGGCTCGTAAATTAAAACATTAGTAAAAATAGGCCAGAAATACAAGGAAAAATTCGAATTGCTCAACTAACCTTTAATCCAGCGAAAACTGCCCACAAAATAATCCGTTAAAACACAGATTAGCTTAATTTCATCGACAGCACAAATTTCCGCTCACCGCCGATTTTCAGGTCTGAATCCACGATAAACATCCTCATCTTTTCGCTCTAAGGTTGCAATGGTTTCTTCAGTTTAACCCAAAAATTTTAGATGATTTCCTCATTGAAGACAACTAGATTTGTGTTACAATTCTCGCCTCATCAAGAATGCAGCGCTGAAAAGTTTGACAAAACTTTTGGTGATTGCGTCAGCTTTACGTGTTTCATCCGTCTGTACTCTTATTGACAATAAAAATTAGCCAATCAGCGTGCGAGAATTCGCTCAGTTATTGTAAAATAGGTCATAAGGCATACAAAAATTCATGTCAGATAGATACTAACACTGTTCACAATGCCACAGTTTGTGTCGATTTGATCTAAAAAGACACCTTTATGGGGACAAATTTGCCAAAAAAGTTGCTTCCCAGCCCTGTTTGCTTTTTCGCCGAGAAAGTTGTTGGCAACATCCACCAGATTTATAGCATCAGTTTTAAAAAGTTTCCTTACAGTTACAAGGTTTGTTAAAATTCAAACATTTCGACAGCTTAGCTAGCGCTACGAGTTTCGGACCTGTTTTACCTAACTCTCGTAAACGTTTACGTAACGTTTGTCACTCTATTGGTGAGATAAATATAATTTTGTTTCTTAGACTTGTATTTGCTTGCAGCAAATACACAGCAGTCGCTTACCTATTAACCCTTTCCCGTCCGCTTTTTTCCTTAAAAAACGTATTTTTTACCGTTAAAGCGGTTTTTTGACTGCTATCATGGCTATGTTGCCAAATGCCACTACACTCTGCTACAAAAGCGTTTTCATACAATTAAGCTAGATTTTGAACCAGCTTCTGTTGTAAATTGTACGATATTTTGCTTTCACACATGCGCATAAGCCAAAATTTGGACTTTGCGGATTAAATTCCAATTTTTTTCTCGCTTCTTTTGCTTTCCTTTTTCTCTCCTTTCCTTTTCTCTTTATCTTCTACCCTTTATCCCCTTTCTATCCACTGGAAAAGGTTTGGCCTCAGTCCTTCAAAAAACCTGGAAATGGAACATTGATCAACTAGGTGACTTGGCCTATTTTACCACCAACTTTGCACCCAAAATTGGACACGTTTTTTCTGGTATAGCTCTGCCAGAATTTGGTCGATATTCAAATTGGACACACGTATAGATGGATCTGTCCTTGCTGTGTTAGCTGCTCATCAAAACAATTTGATGACTTCAAAAAGACACCTTTATGGGGACAAATTTGCCAAAAAAGTTTTGGTTTTCGTGCCCTCAGTTGAAAATCCTTTAACGAAGCAGTGTAGACATGATCAGTGCCTATTCTGTCAGAACTTAGCTAAACTTTCTTTCAGAGGACACGTGTCACCTGATAATTTCTGGCTAGATTTCCATGCACTGCTCCTTACACTGAGGGAATACAAGAAGACTTAGTATACATTTCCAGTCGGTTTTAACCAGATGGATGCGTACAGATTTTGGTCGAACCTAGAAACTGTACATATTTATTAAATTTTGGTTCTTGCGTTTACTGGGTAGTCCAGTTGAATCCATCATAAAGGGGAAGTTTTTCAGTTTTCCAGGGGTCGTTATTTAAATTGTAAGAGAAAAAAAATTTACAGTGGTCCTACTGGCATGCATTAATAACGAAAAAAAGCGAATCACGAAGCGTCACACGAAGCGTCGTTACTGTTTTAGTTTGTGAAAACGACTGCAAACGCAGAAGAGCAAAGACCTCAGAAGTTGTTCTAAAGGAACAAGTACATCATGTATGAGGACACAAACTGTACCGTAATGACAGCGTAAAATCACATCATTTGCGAAATAAAAGTAATCTAAAACGGTGGCTTAAAAGACGTTTCAGTATTGAGTGTTTTGCGATGAGTAATAATTTATTCTTATTAAGATTGAAAAAAAAAAAACTAGAGCAAGTGCCGTAAATTTGTTTACGAATTTTTAAGTTTCAAAGTGTAGAATCTTTCTGAATTCTCTTCAGAGACATGTTGTGTCCGAAGAGATTAAAAGTAACTGTGTTGTGATGCTACATTCGCAAGATTAGCCTATTGTTTAGCTATCAAACGTTCTGTCTACATTCGAAATATAAACGTATCGTCAAATTACTTATAATTAAAAGCTAATTAAACGACCAAGTCGAAAATTATCATAAATAACCATCAACTTATTGAAGTAATCAATGCGTTGCCGGTTGATCGGTTCTCTCAACTTAACTCAGTGGTAAAGCTGAGCCATTACAAACTAAAAATCAACTAAGATGTGTTCGGTTAAAATGCAACGCATCAGTTACGTACGCATCATTGAAGATTTACAATAATTGTCGTAACTAACTCGTAACAAATTTCAGTTCACGACCAGAGGATTGTAACAGGGGTCGGGGGTTTTGACGGTTTACGACCCTAAAAGCTGTTTGATTGTATAGTTGTTTCCACTGAGTGCCGTCTGTGCTGCATTTTAACCAACGCCCGTGGTAAAACTAGCAGTTGTCGGTTCGTGTTTAGTCCTTTCACTGTTAGGAGAGGAAGCTGAAACTGCTAAAATTTCCTTTTTTTAAAAAAATTCGGTAAAACAGACAGCACCCTACCAAAGAAAATTTTTCGTTTTTGAATGGTCGCCATTAGGAATTTGTCCATAGACTCAAAAGTTAGAACAGTATAATAAAGAGCATGACAGCAAAGTACTGCTCAGTAGTTTTCATTTGAATCAAAAGTCAGAACTACATTGTACAGCATAATAAACATTACCGCAAGAAAGTACTGCCTTGTAGCTTTACTTTCAATGGTCAAACTTTAGGATTTTGTCCACAAAGTCAAAAGGCAGAACCACCATGTAAAGCATAATAAACAGTACCACAGGAAAGAACTGCTCAATAGCTCAGTAGCTTTCGCTGTCATTTTCACATTTGAAGATTTCATTCTCAGACTCACCACTTTGTTAGAAGCACCTTGTACAGCACAATAAACAGCACCACAGGAAAGTACTGCTTCGTTATCATTCATTTCAGTGGTCAGACTTCAGGATTTCATCCACAGTCTCGAAAGCGAGAACTACCTTAAGTCATCCATAGCTTGCCTTCACCGTCGCCTTACGCATATGCCTTTTTTAATTTAAAAATATAACTTTAGACACCCCATAGTTTGTTAAATTTTGAATTTCGACTTGGACTGAGTTGAATGAAATGCAAATTTGAGAGTTTTATTTTGCCTTGAGGCGAAGTTACAGCCCAGTAATTTTTCGGCTGAGATGTTTACTCTTTGTTTTACTGAGATGTTCTTTTAGGGCGCTAGCGATTTCAAGTCTTGCAGTTGAGAGTAAATCGAGCGATTGCACCGATTCTTGGCTTTTCTGGTGTCCCTAGTTTTTTCAAAATTACTATTTTTTCCAAATTGTTTTTAATTGTCGCAAATAGATTTAAGATGGTTTATTTTGACAGTTATTTATTGGGTTCTACGTCATCAACGCG
Organism: Siderastrea radians; assembly: GCA_964017195.1. Taxonomy (NCBI): domain Eukaryota; kingdom Metazoa; phylum Cnidaria; class Anthozoa; order Scleractinia; family Rhizangiidae; genus Siderastrea; species Siderastrea radians. Next base: position 47,193,395 of record OZ024892.1, on the reverse strand, counting down.
AAAATATTCTCGCCACTGTCCCAATGTGATGCCCATCTACATCGAGTGCACATAATACCTTTCTTGTGGAGGAGAGAAAGAGGGTTGTTTGCGTTCTTCTTGGTCTAAAATTCAAAGTGATTCGAAGTACGGAAAGTCAATTCGGTCCGCAATGAAATTGTCTTCCTCAGTTATAACACCTCGCAGCGGCCTGCGTCTCGTGGCTGTGTTGGTGATGTGTTGTTCTATTCAGGTTCACATCTCTGCCATGGATGAAGCTCAGGAAAGACAGCGTCGAGGAGAAGATCAAAACACCAATCGAGTGTCTGCTGATGGCGCTGAAACTGTTGAAAAACAGTCCTTGCTGCACCGAGAGCGAAGATCAGTCAAAGTAATGCAACCGGCCAACCTGTCGAACATTGAGAAGCGACTGCAAGAAGTGGAAGAAAGGTACGCTATTGTAGATCTGCCAGTCGTTTTTAGTTTCGAAATAACCGTCTATTTAGGATAATTTACTAAGGGGAATAGAACATTTCGTCTCTTAAAAAACCATATATATGACGCAGCCTAATAAACGTTTCCATTTACTCGTCAATTTAATTCTAGATCGCTTCTTTTGGTGAACCAGGTTGGCTCAAACACTGTTTCACTCTGCTCAAACTAGACGAGGTTTCTTTACAAAAATGTCATCGCTAACTTTTTTTGATGTGGAAAAAATTTCCCTTAATCAGTTCGAAAAAATTACTTTTGTGGTACCAAACGAGCTAAATTTTTTGAGCCGTAAGTCAACGGTCAAGAGTGGAAAAACTGAAATTTTTCATTTTAACTGTTTGGAGATTAAAAAACTCAGTTAAATACATTCCCCAAACGCTCTAAGACTATGAGGAGGAATTTTGAGATTCTGGCTCTTTCCTTATTCCCTTTTTAGCCGTTATTCATTTGCCAATGCTAGTTTTAAAAAAAATGTGAAAGCCTCATGCTCTTCCTTCCTCACAGTCATAACAAAAGTTCAAGCTTGACTGAGAAACGATTGCAAGAACTGGAAAAGAGGTATGCTTAAACTTATTTACTATACCATCGTCGTTATCCCTAAATTTCTGAGCAGTTAATTCCCATTCTTTAAACTTTTCCTTGGCACGATAACCCCAACAAATTTCGCCTTAGTTTTATTGTCGTTATTTTCATCCCGCTGTAATCAAATCGCGAAAATTCAACCAGCCAAAGTATTGGCCAGTGTGTTTTTTGCCTAGGAAATATATATTTTTCTCCATTTTTATAAGTAAAATCAATTGGATATAGCGAAAATTTTTTCCTCAAAACTTTTAAGCGACCTACATAGAAGCATCTTAGGTCAAACATGGTAATTATTCAACTTTTCTGTAGTTAAGAATCTTTCTTCTTTAGAAAAACACGACAGACACATACCACACAGACTCCATCGGTCTCTTTGACCTTTCAAATATTTCTGGCGCTAGTGTTAACTGGGTGCGCTGCAATTGACTGTTACCAAAAGTAGCGCTATCGCTTTATTCGATTGTTAAAACACTTGTCACACTTTTGCTAAGAAACAATGCCGGCTTAAATAAAAAAAAAAAGAGCAACCATTTAATTAACAACTGAAAAGCACGGTATAATTCCATCTACAAATATCTATTTCGTATGAACAGCCACCGGTTATTTGAACGCTTTGTTCACACTTAAAAATTTGAAACAGCATCACAACAACGTAAGTTCATTAGCTTTCGTTTGAATGGTCACACCTCAGGATTTCATCCAGAGACTCAAAAGGTAGAACTTACATTTAAAGCATCATAAACGACACCACAGAAAAGTAATGCTCGGTAGCTTTTATTTGATTAATTGCATTTTAGGAGTTTATCCACAGTCTCAAAAGTCAGAACCACATCGCCCAACATAATAAACATAATAAACAACCCAAAGTGCTAATTTATCCAGATCTCTAATCAAGTTTGCTCAGTGACGATTCTACTTTTAACTAATTACTAACTACTTTACTGATTACTGTTAGCAACTGATTTCGACAATTCACATATGGCTTTACTGCAGTTGTCAAACTAGGCACGCCGTTAGAAATGTAAGAAATAAGAAATGTAACAGAACCAAGTGCCAAAAAAATACATTTTCAAAACAAAACACTACTGATTATCCGGTAAAGTATAACATAAAGCAGTATGGGCATTTGACTATACTTTGTGTTAGTTTGTCTAACTGTATGTTTACAAAGCACATCAAGACAAAATTATGCGGAGCTTAAAAATGTTGTATGTAAAACTAGGCTGGAGACTCAGGGAAAAGGGCTAAAGCCAAGATAAAAATGAGTTCCTTTTTTAAAGCAACTGTGCTTTTTAAATTTTTTTGTGACCTTCCAGTATATGGTGCAAGTGAGATGAAATGATAGAAAAATCGGATAAAGACTCTTCCAAAAAACAAATTTCACAAACAGTACCGTACCAATACTTGCAATTACCCCTAAGGAGTCAAGGAGTCCTCTCTGTGTTGAACTGAAAAGGTTCAATGATTTTTGCTGATCTTCCTTTTTCTTTAATGATCTTTCTTCAGGTTTGATGCTTTGTTACGCTTATCACCCAGATCAAGTGACTCAATAAAATAAAGTTTACTTCACCGATAAGTTGTTACCGTGTTTTCAAACGCCCTACAAGTAATTTAAGTCTCGTAAAAGTCTTGCAACGAACATCGAGGCCAAAAATTTCAATTATACAAAATCGACAAAACGATGTGTCACAAATGAAAAGATTTTTTTTCCAAAAAAAGATCTTCAAAAAGTTCCTCGAAAATGTTTCGCCCTCCGCGGACAAATCACCTCAATATATAAAAGGAGACCTTTGTAGGAAATATTAAATGGTAAAGGTACTGCGAAAAAAACTATGCTGGCATTAGATATTAGGACGTGAACAAGACAATTTTTTTTGCCTCCTTTAATTAATCTTGGTAAACATGAAACGAGACCAAAAAATCTTGAAAACAAATAGTTGGCATCATGTATTCAACAAACACTAAATGCGTAATTTTTTAACTAGTTTTCGATATAGAGCAAAAAACTAACTCAATATTGGATCTTTTAGTACATATTTGGAATAAACATTGTAGTTCATTGTACCTCATATCGAACATTGTATTTCAGGTCTGATAGAAAAGACATACGGTTTACCCAGTGGTGGTCGGACACGTTTCGCAAAGCATGATGGAGCTATCGATCGATTCGAGCTCAGTTGCAATGAACCTTCGTACTGTGCGGATCTCGAAGAGCAAAAAAAAAAAATGCAACTGCAAGAGCTGGAAATAACAAAGATGGAAGTTTCCCCGTTTCTTGTGGTCTAATTATCCTTTGTTTACATCTGAATTTTTGATGCAACATTTTAACGGCTGGTTTCATCCATTGATCGATTGAACGCGTACACGTGGAGACTTCAATCCCGGGTTTATCAGGAATAAGCCTCTTTAGTAACTTATATGTGCAAACATCTTACAATGAATAGCCTCTTGGGCCATGAAGGACTTACTTCCAATCATCGAAAGTGAAAACACAGATGCCTGGCTTTCTGAGGTCTTGTAATTGCTACAGTTATGTGAAATCGTAAGTTTTGCCCGATGGATAAGCATCGAGTACGTGTCATGAAAAACCTTACGAATGTTCATTTTATAGCATCAACAGTCCTTTAACTTCCAGGGTATCCAAAAGCTTCTGTTTCTCAAAAATTCCGTTGATGCAGGATGTAGTAATCCTGAAGGGCTTGCCTTAAATTATGCTTTCACAGCTGAGCTAAACAAGGCTGTATTAAAATACTATATATTGTTCAAATTGCTAGCTGTCAATATGAATTAATTAATTGATTTGTTTTGCTTTTGAAAGTAACTGATGCTGACAAAGTTAGTCTGTGATTGAACGAGAATTCCACTTTCTTTTGCAGCGGACATGAAAATCTGTCTTTAGAAAATTTAACAGAGCTCTCCGTTCAGCCTGTAGAATGTGTGACAATATTATATACAGTGCACCCACATTTTTTTCTCAGCTACTTTAATAAAAGCATTGACTCATTTACCCACAAAGACGTCAAGCAGAAAATAGTTTTTACCCCTTAATACAGGGTTGTTGAGGGCTTTGCACTGATTATCACGACAAAATTATCGAGGTCATCGAGAACCTGTTTAGCTTGGATCCTTTTAAAACTAGTGAAGCACAGCGCAATACATCCAATGTCATTTCTACAAATCTGTCAATTCTTTCTATGAGTAAAGTGATATTTTTATAATTATTAGAATGCTGTCCCAACTGCAGAGCAAACTCTAACTAAATTTGACCTTTGAGCATTTACCCCTTGCAAACAATGGCCCAGTCCTTCATTTGTTTACTTCAGACCTCTACCTTGGTGAAATGTCAATGGTGGACCCAGAGGAGGGGCCAAGGGAATCCCCCCTTTTTGTTCAAAATAGCAATATACATGAACAAAACAATTATTGAGTCATACATTTACTCCAGACTACAACGAAGCAGAGCGCAGATTAGCTTGTGTACAACAGCATGCTCCACTCAGAAAGCATCTGATTTTTTTTTATGATTTACTTATAGTTAGAATATTGTACAGAATAATACCAAGATATAACTCCACAAAAGTTTTGTATTTTGTTGTCTCCCCTTACCCACCATTAAACTTGTACCCCACCCTCCATGATAGTCTGGACTCACCACTGGGCACCAAGTCTGCCTGTTAAGTCGAGTAACAGAAACTTAAGGGATGTTTACATAATACAGGTTTGAGTTTCATTCCCTCTTATGGCTCTGTATAACTTTGTTTACATGATACCAGCACAAGATTTCATACCATTACGAGTCATACCAGTGCGAGTTTATTCTGGTTGCTGTACCAGATCAAGATTTTCGATCTGGTGCAAAAACTTGTACCATAATCATGTAGACACAGCAAGACCACTCATTTTGGTGTGAAATCTGTCTCCTGGAAGACAATTTAGTAGAAAACAAATAAGGATTGATATCAATGTGAAAAAAATTGATGAAGAATGCGAAAGTTGTGAGTACCATTTGAAAAGGGATATTTAATCAATTCACAGTTCTCAACCCTTTAATGGGTCTCAATAGCTCTAATTGTTATTAATAGCAACTAAACTGACAAAATCAATAATTCACAGTTCTCCTCAATAACTCTGGATTTTATTTCTTACAGCAGACCCCACTCAATTGAACCCAACCCCCCCCCCCCCACCTGCTCACAACTATATTGAAGTGAAAATATTTTTGTTTTCCTTTGTTGATCTTGCTCACGAATTTATTATTAGCTATCTCAAATTTTTGATTTCTCAAACAATTTCTGGTTTCTCTTGCATGTCTAAGAAAGCACCGTGAATTTCCAAATCTGAGTTACTGATCAACACTGAATTTTTTTAGCTTTCTCAACGGTTCACTACACAGAGGTTGTAAGTTAAGAACCTTAAGGCTGCTGCTTAGGAGATCTTAGGAAACAAATCTACAACAGATGATGTGACTACATATTAAGTCCCTAAAGCCCAAATAATTTTGGTCATTTCAGCAAGCAAAATGTGATTCTTGAAGTTTGTTGCATACAGGGCAACAGAGCAGACTGAAGAAACCATTTTGCCTCCTAACCTAAAGACAACAAAACAAAGAAGGAAAAACACTCAATTGGGATGCCACACCATACTATTGATACTTGTCATAATTAAAATAAGACGATCACTCGCGTTAATATTTCGCGGGTAATTTTCACCCCTCGCAGCGTGAGAGTAATACTGGAGAGAAAATTCGACAACTTAAACAACGCATAGTTCTCAAACTAGAGGGGCGCTATCGGGCGCTATATGATTTTATAAAAGCAAATTTATCCATCTTAGTCTTGGTGTAAAATAAACGGTTTTAGATTTTTGGGTTAGCCTACAAATTCTCAAAATGTAAGACCCCGGTGTCAGACCTACTCAAATATCATGAAAGCACACGTTGCTCGATCCATCTACAACGAAATTGTGCTCAAACTTGACTTACAAAAGACGACCAGATCCAAAAATTTCAAGACATCTAGATACAACGACATAAAATGTTTTGCAAAAACCGTGTACGACCATACTTGCGTCACGTCGGATCATAATAGCTCGTGATCAGTCAAAAATATGAATAAACTGTGCCCTGCAAGGACTGATCAAACGACGTTAAAAAAGCATTGCCCGAAGGCAACGCAATGCTTTTTTAACGTCGTTTGATCAGTCCTTGCAGGGTACAGTTTATCTAGATACACACCAATCCTAATTATTCTTGTTAAATGTAAGTTGCACTGGGGACAGATAGCACGTTAAAATGACAAGAAGTGAAGCTCACATTCCCGTCAAAGGCCGCCATGTTGATTTCTCGTCCTGGTTAAGAGACTGCTCATGATTGGCTAATATAACGATCCACCATGCCTTTCGGACCGTGTCCAACCACCACTGCGGTTTACCATAGGAACAATATTTGCTCTTAAACCGGAATTTTATAAATGCTGCTGTGGGACGAGAATAAGAGAAATTTTTTCAAGAAATTCTTTCTTGAAAGTTTATGGCTATTTACAAAAGCAGTTGTACAGTTTCCGCTGCTGTTCAGTTCAGGCGTTCACTCACATCACAGTCACATATGATAAATTACGCAATATATTGTTTAGAGGCTTGTAGGACGCTTTTTTGAATTGGTTTTGGCTCCTGGTTTTGGTTACTCGTGGTTATGCCGCAATTTGTCAGCGTCCAGTTGCGTAAAAAATACAACAGTAGAAGAAAACTGCGTAAAGAAAGTGGTGAAAAACTCTTGTTCATTCCAACAGGACAACACGGAAAGGAAAAGATGGGACCACCAGGACCCCCTGGAAAACCTGGATCAAAAGGTAAACAAAGGAAATCACTAACTCATCCATTATCAGTTGTCGAGTCCGACAAACGCAAACTCAAACATACAAATGATGAATTTGTCATACCAAAACCGCTTAATGCACTCAACTGGGGTTTAGATGACCCTAAAACACTGAGAAAGTGAATTCTGATTAGTATTATTTGCGCTATAAAATTACTGGTGTTGACTTTCAGAGAAAAATGTTTGCTTCTCCAGACCGTTGCGCTTTCCTTACACCTACAAAACGTCAACCGACGACATTTCGAGTTTCAACAGTCCAACTATAGGAAACAGATGGAGAGCCCTGATAAAACGAAAGCAGGCTTCACTACTTATTGCCCTCACGGGAGAAAACTTATAAGGTCAGAAACGTTTTTTTGCAGGGGAACCAGGCAAGCCTGGCACTAACAAGCCGTTGCCAGGCCCTCCTGGTCCTAAAGGTGACCAGGGAGCTGTTGGTAGGACTGGAACCCAGGGACCTCAAGGAGCCAAAGGAGAAAAGGGACAGGACGGAGCTGGGCAGTCTGGGGTGAAGTATGTTCGCTGGGGAAGGACCACATGTCCTAGTGGAGCTCAGATAGTTTACAAAGGTAAAAAGATAACGTAAGCGTTATAATTTCTTCTCCTTATAAAAGGACTAAAACGACCAAAATTATTTTTATCCTCTTATGTGCTGCTAAAAATAGGTTTATTTGTTAACTCCTAAAGAAATACAATAATGAAAGAACTTCCTTAGTATTAAAGCGAACTTTAACGAAAAGGGATTGGCGAGTGATTATCATGAACATCTTGCGAGTTGGTCATTCTGCCACTGAAAGAGAATGTATCGACCAACATTTTCTGGGGATATTCAAGTAAGTCATTGGCATCTAAAAGTTTACTAGTGGCATAAACACCTCTTATTAGCCGGCTTCGAGGTCCGTACTGTTTTTCGAGCAAACTATTTGCTTGAAGCTGAACATCAACGAGTTGGGTAGGAAATTACGAGTTTTAGTCGAGCTTTACAAACGCCTCTCCTGCAAGGATCTCCCTCGCAAGAACAAGACTTTTTTTGAGGAATCGAGGTACTTTAGCTTAACAATACTGTTTTGTTTCCCTGAGAGCAAATAACTAAAGCGGTGAGTTACAAGTTTCAAGCTTAATTCTGATTAAAATTTAAGCTTATGTAAACCGTTGAACGATAAAGCCATTTACCACAGGCAGCCCAAGATAAGGTTGAGAGCTGCGCATAAATTAGACTGTTTTTCCACGCTATGCATAACAATGACATCGGCAACATTTAAGAGTTTGTATGGAAATGATACAAAACGTCTCAAATTGCCACAAATCAGAAAGAAGTCGAAATAAAAAAGATTTGTCTTATTTCATTGTTTTATTGGTCATTATTGGAGGGCTTCCTGGGCTGGTTTGAAGCTTTTTGGGCGAGAAATTGAGGTTTATATTTTTTATCAGTTACTGAACGTTTAGAATTAATTAAAGGCAGGAAACAGTTTCACACTGCACCTCACTTGGGGTTCGATAAATTCCATCACAATAAACGAATCGCCCTACAACTTCAAAGGTGTATTCTTGGGTCTTGCGTATACCTCTGTTCTTTCTCAAGGGTTCCAGATCCTATTTTAAGCCGTCGAAAATCCCTCTTAAATACGAAACTCGCCTTTCCTGGTATGCGTTTTCATTTGAAGTGCACAAATGAATCATTGCGAGCCGCGTTTCGACGACAAAATGTCCCTCAGCCGGGAACAGGCTGAGTGAGATTGTCGACATTAGCAAACACGACACTGCGGAGTCCAGAGAGGTCGGTTTACAGAAATAGAGAAATATTAGAACGGCGGTGAAATTCACTCGCCTCACTTGACTTGGAAAACCATAATTTTGTTTTAGGGACGAACGAAGAACTATCTTTTGCTGCACTCTAATCAATCCATTCGCTGATTTTATGCCGAGTATTTGGCGCAAGTGATCCTGCTCACTACCCGCAAATCAACCTCATCATTCAATTCCCATATATAGGGTTGTCTGCCCTAAAAAAAAAATATTGCTGTTACTGTGGAAAATACCCACCACAATTTCCATTCCTTTGAAAACCGGTGCAATTTTTTTTTCGAGGTGGAAACTGCTCCTCGTCTCTGCTTCTAAATTTCGACAACATTTTTTTTGCGGTAAACAGGTAAATGTGACGGAACAAATCGCTATGCCAATATATTGTCGCACGAAGACATTAAAGCGTGCTCGTGGCGTCAAGTGAGGCGACTAAATTTCACGGGCGTGCCGATAGTTTTCTATCAGGCCCTCAAACCGACCTCTCTGGACTCCGCAGTGTCGTGTTTGCTAATGTCGACAATCTCACTCAGCCTGTCCCTGGCTGAGGGACATTTTGTCGTCGACACGCGGCTCCCAATGATTCATGTGTGCACTTCAAATGAAAACGCATACCAGGAAAGGCGAGTTTCGTATTTAAGAGGGATTTTCGACGGCTTAAAATAGGATCTGGAACCCTTGAGAAAGAACAGAGGTATGCGCAAGACCCAAGAATACACCTTTGAAGTTGTAGGGCGATTCGTTTATTGTGATGGAATTTATCGAACCTCAAGTGAGGTGCAGTGTGAAACTGTTCCCTGCCTTTAATTAATTCTAAACGTTCAGTAACTGATGAAAAATATAAACCTCAATTTCTCGCCCAAAAAGCTTCAAACCAGCCCAGGAAGCCCTCCAATAATGACCAATAAAACAATGAAATAAGACAAATCTTTTTTATTTCGACTTCTTTCTGATTTGTGGCAATTTGAGACGTTTTGTATCATTTCCATACAAACTCTTGAATGTTGCCGATGTCATTATTATGCATAGCGTGGAAAAAACAGTCTAATTTATGCGCAGCTCTCAACCTTAGCTTGGGCTGCCTCTGCATTTACGAGTTTTTTTGAAGTTGAATTTGTTTCCACTATAAAGAGAATTGTTACTGAGGAAGCAATTGCTAAGAAATCTTTCGCTTCTAGTTTTCACGGTCTTTGCAAGTTAATTTAATGGTCGTCTTAGCACTTTTTTTCAGCATGTTTTGACTCACCAGTTTAGGATATAAGCTTACAGGCTGTCAAGTTGAAATTATGAATGCTTTTAGCTTCGCATTCGCTTATGTGAAAACTTTCAGAGAGTTGCTGTATACCAAAAAGAACCTGTCCGCCATCAAGATGATTTGGCAAACTTCAAAACTGCCTTAAAGACTCACTTATTCCGCGAACATTTTAACTAAGTAGAATCAATGCCTATAGTGTAAATATTAGTAGTTAGTATTTTTATATACTTATGTTCTTCTGTATATATATTTTAGTTAAGTATTTTATATTTTATGGTTTTTATCACTGATGTAAATTAATTTTAATATTACTATTACGTTGTAAAGCGCCATGAGCCCTTGGATATGGCGCTATAGAAATGCTTTTTATTATTATTATTATTATTATTATTATTATTATTATTATTATAGTCTAGCTTTTACTCGTTTTTATATATCGCGCGCGTCTAAGAGATTAGCCTACTATTTCTTCAATGTATAAAACTACTGCCGCAAAACGGATTCAAGGCCTTTCAAATTTTGCGGTCCATACAGTGAAATAAGTCGGCCCGCAAAATTGACCAATCGCAGCGTGCGTACTAACTGAGAGATATAATAAATGTTTTCATTTCAACGAAACTCAACTGTATTTAAGCTTTTTTAATTGTTACTAAGGGCATGGACTTCTTCCATTGAATAATGTTTTCACATGATCTTGATTTTAGTACAAGGTCGAACAGCTTGGCTATTTTTAGGACAGCCGGCCCCTTGAGGTCAAGAAGGCTTGATTATATTGCTGAACACTTATAATTGACCCTGCACTTTGCTTGCTCCAAGCCTAGTCCTTAGGCGTTCTAGCGTTGTTTTAGCCTATAGACTCGGTGATTCCACCGAATAAAACTGGGCTGGCCCGGCCCTCAATTTTTGCACAAGTTGAACATCAGTTTCACAGTTCATAGAAAATCAACATTTTCAAGTAACGTACATTTGTACAAAACTGTCACATGCTAATTTTCCGGTTTGTATTAGGTTTAGTGGGTGGAGAAGGTTACGGTCACCCGGTGGTGGAGCGAACTACCTTTGCCTTCCTCACAATCCCAAGTATGACAAGTACCAAGATGGACACCAGAGCGCGAGATACATATACGGCACTGAGTATGAAGTCCATCAGTACAGCGGAAACCCTGTCAAAAGAAGTCTTCATGACCATGAAGCACCCTGCGTTGTCTTCTTTGTCAAGTCACGTGGTTCAATGCTGATGATGCCTGCACGGAATGACTGTCCATCTGGATGGACCGAGGAGTATCATGGGTACCTGATGACTGCACATTACAACCACGGGCATCCAACTGACTTTATCTGTGTTGACGGGGACCCAGAGTATGTTCCTGGTAGCCATTCCAACTAGAATGGTGCCTTGCTGTACCCTGTGGAAGGAAGATGCGGAGCACTACCCTGTCTTCCATATGTTGATGGCCGAGAGTTGACATGCGCCGTCTGCACCAAGTGACGGAAAAAAATGGCTTGTTACATTGGCGATCAAAGCCTACAAAGGGAAAAAAAGAACGCAGTGATTGAATTAACTGTCTGCATGATCTGCCGTAAAACTGACTGTAAACTCAGTCCTGACAGAAACTAGATAAAATACACAATAGTCAAACAAGATAAACAGGAAGTAACCTTTCTTCTTTCGGGATGCTATATACATGAATGTAGAGTTTAAGCAAAAGCAATAAATCTAACGTTAAATCACTGTTAAAAATTTCACTTCCTTACTTTGTTGCTCGTCTTGTCCTCAGGATCCGCAATCGTTTTGATCGACACCACACGGAGAGTCGTATTCTTGGCTGACGTCAACGGACTCCAATGGAGAGCAGAATTAAATTTATTCGGGTGCCAACGGTTTGTTCTGCTAGTCGATATCACTGATTCAGTTCATACCAAAAAGCAAACACCCTTCTGTGGCGTTTACACTCTTCTGAGCTTAACCTACTCCTCTGTCGATCTGTTGAAAGCATTGATTAACAAAGAATGCTTATTTTCCACTTGATGAAAAAGAGATAAACAATTTGAAAGTCTTTTCTACATTTTGATCTTGGTTTCTTGACTACTTCCAGGGCGCGAAAAAGGATTACTTCGTACTTCTCTTACAGTTAAACTTGACTCACTATCTCAGAATACACTTAGTTGAGGGCGACTTGAATTCAGTTTTATTCAATGCTATTTTTGGCGGCATACGTTTTTGAGTGGTACGTGTGTCTGTCCTATATACATGTATATATTTTTGCCCGGGAATCACGAACAGGGAATCTTTTATCCCGTTTACATTGCCGAAAATGGTACATTAAACTAGCGAAACGTGGAATCACCCTGGCCGTTCTTTGTGAATTATAATCTATTGCTATCCGCGCCTTTCCTAGTTTTTAGACCTTTCTGGTGAAGGGAAACATAAACGCAACTCCGCAATCCGGGTGGGCTCGCTCGCTAATCCAGGGGGTAGGGTTGGTCAAAACGTGAGCTTTCAGTTTAATCCGTGCCATGTTATTATTTTTGCAAGTCAATCACACTCACTTGTTTGAACTGCTTGCTAGGCGTTTCTGCACTCAAATAAACAGCTTGTCCTTGAGCAAACTGTTAGTCGTTGCCGTGCGAGTGAGTTGATTCCTCAGGCTTCAAATGTCAGATTGTGGGGGAGGGGTGTGAGAGCGTACATTTAGCTCAACTGCAATTTTGCAGGTTGGCCCGGTTTTCATAAAATCAGGTAGATATACATTACGTACTACCAGAAACTCATAAGGAGTTGAAACGTGCAACTCGCGTTCGATGCTCGTAAATATTCATTTTTCTAAGTACCATATTTGGAGACCCCTCGCTCCAGTCCACGCACGAGTTTAAGGCGCCAAAACCTTGCGAAGTGTTGCAGCGTTTCTTTGCAAACCTGAATGAATCAATGAAACTGCTTCGAAGTGAACGTCCGGGAATAAGTTTTTTCGAAAAAGTCGTACAATTATTGGCTTTAAAATGTGGTACAGGTTTAATGTTTCCTGAAAAAAATTGTTGTGTTCATCGCCCAAAGCAGATTGAAGCTCGGAGAGTTGAAACGAAGACAAAACGTATAGTGGTTCCAGGTTCAGAGGCCGCGGACGGGATGTGGCAAAAAACATGTTAACAATGAATCAAACAACTGGGAAAGCGATCATTCAACTTATTTTGCATTACGTTCTCTTTATTTGAACATTTGGAGCTGCTTGAACTCAGAGCTACATCGACTGCAGGTAAAACGATGTTATTTTTGTAGTATATAGCCGAAGAAAAAGTCGTCCTTTCTTATTCAGCTTATTTAGCTTGATTTTGTAGCGAATCACTGAAAACGTATGACACTTCAATATTATTAAACGGTTCTCTTCAATTTTGCTGTGTTTTATTTTTGTGTCATTCTTGATATTTCGGTGTCAAAAGTTTTCCGTATAAAATCTACCTTTTGTGAACATTTGTTGCTAGTGCGACGGTGAAAGAAGCCGGACTGAAATCATAAAAACAACGCTAGACTATTTTGGTTTGGTTTTACAGTCCGATTTAGTTCTTACCCCAGCGCTATGCTCCATGTTGTTTCAATTACTAATTTTTTTTTTGCTTCAAAAATTTCCTGCTCGGTCTTCGAAACCCGTATTTCTTTTCGCTTTGTCGTCCCTACGTTTGAAAATTTTTCGGCTTCATTTTCCCCAGTTTGTCGGCCATTAATCTATGAACAAGTGTGGGAACTTGGTGTAAAATTACGTCACGTCGTTCACGAAGATTGATTGGTCAGTTCTCTCTCTCTTTATGTTCCAAATATGGTACTTGCGAAAATGAATAATTACGAGCATCGTTCAAAACCTATATATGCGAGTTACACGTTTCAAGTGCTTATGAGTTTCTGGTACTACCCTACTTACTTAAATTTTACTCCGACAGACATAACGTGCCACTGTACATTAAATACACAGTACATGGTAACCTTCTTCAATATTACACGACGTGTTACACTTTGTGACATGACCTTATAATTAGAAAGGTTCCAAGGCAAACTTACCTACATCACTTACAGACATGCAATACACGTTACATACCTTCAGTCATTTCCAGCTTTTAAGACTTAAATCTTGGTGTTGTGATCGTTAAATTTAGTTTGCCTTGAATGTGGAAATGTATGTTGGGCAGATTAAAACATTTCCAACATCACCAACGTATGCGTCAAGCACAAGGCAAGTCGGATTAAAAAACGACGGTTTTACATACATGCGTTATCTCTGAAATTTGACCAATTTTGCCCACGTTACATGCAAAAAATGTTGAGTTACACGCTGAAAAACCTACTAACACTCAGTTAGGCAAAGTCGATTGCTCTCACATTCTCTGTTTATTCTCATGGTAGATCAAGGGGTAGCGCTTCTGCTAACGTGGCCAACTGGTAAAAACATGCATCCCGTGGAAACTGCTTCCCAAGATCGGAGCAAAGGCCGCAAATATAAGATAAGTAAACTTCTGTGCCGGGGTGTACAACCAGAACTCATTTATGGCTTATAATTAATTTAGGCTGTGACCTATCAATAGTTGCTAATTTTACCGTACCGAGTTTATGAAAGATGACAACTCTCACATTACGATCTCCTACAGACTTCAAAGCACCTCTTTCAGTAGTACTGATGGGATTCTCTCTCAAACTAATTGAGACCAGACCTCCTCATGATCCACAACTCTTCTGCACAGACAGGGGACGAGAATTACTAGAAATACGGGAACAGTAATAAACTCATCCAGGACCAACTCAGTTGAGGTAATAATTTCATCTCAATATGTCAGTTAACTCCTTATTTTACTTAATAGATGGATCCACGTTTTCAATGTAAGCACTCTCAAACGAGGAAAGTTCGCAATTAAATAAATTTTAAATTCACAAACTGAAATTATTTGGGAATTAGTCAAGAATTTCCTTATTCTCACAATGTATCCTTGTTTGCACCATAAGTATGCATGTTTCTAAATTTTCGAAAAATATTTCGATCTGTAGCAACAAATGCTGCTTCTACGCGCAAACGTTGAAATACGCATTTTGAGCAAGAAGAAAAGGTTCATACAGTCCTCGTGAGCGTATTGGCCACGTGTACGATGATTCTATCATCGTTAGGTCCATCATGGGACGGATAAAATATAAGCATTGTATTTACTCTGAAGGTGCACAATCACAGCTTTAAAGTTAGCTCCAACGCTCGAGAGGCTGTATTACTTGAACTTTTTTATTGAAGAAAATTATGGAAAACATCCAGTCGAAGTTCATGCAGATTCAGTCGACACAATTGTGACAGTCGTGGTTTTATACGTTCAGGATGAGTTTTCCTTGAAGTATTGACGTTTGGTCAAGGAATGGCATCAAGATTTCGTTTGGTTTGTTTCCTAATATGAAGGATCCGTACCTTTGCCAGAGTTAGAAGTCTCCACAGCGCTACGGTATCGCAGACAATGTTGATTTTCACCTGAATTAAATCATGGAGAGTTTTTTGGTAACCAGTAATCCTTGTCGCAGATATTATTTTAGCAAGATTAGCATAATGCACAGCTATTTTGTCCCTACTATAAATACGTCAAATGTTGTCTACATTTAGCAATGCTAAACCAAACAAAAGCTTCTCTTTTATTTACTTTTACTCCGAAACACGAAAGCACATTGTGAAGTCTTATGTGTAAATTACTGATCGTAATATTATAGCATTCAATCAGTTGCCTGAAACGCAACTATACATAATGGTACGTTATTTGGGTATAACTGATAGGAGAGGTCTTCAACCTGCTATATAAAAAAATATGGAAAACATTAAAAAGGTTAAAAGGTGCTCTTATAATCGGTGAAAACAAACACATTCGTACAGTTTAGAATCGTTTGAAGATAACTGTTTATTTTAACAACGTATCTCGCGTGACCAAACATAGGGGTTGTAATAAAAGTTAAGGTGGTGTTTTTGGTGGGTTAATTACTGTAACTAGTTCGGTTACTCTGCTTTTCTCCTATCATTGCCGTTATTAAATTTTTCTTCCTCTTGCATAAACACTGTTCTCAAAATTGCAAATATATCGCAACACTGTGAAGTTGACATTTGTCACGTACATATTTCTGTGTTGCTCCAATAGTACTACGTCACAAACGGGAAAAAATTCTCGCCCATATCTCTGTATCCTTTGATATCCGCTACAAATAACAACTTACTTACTGTTGAGAGAAAAAAGTTATTGTTGTCAAAGTGATTCGAAGTACGTAAAGTCCATTCGGTCCGCAATGAAATTGTCTTCCTCTGTTATAACACCTCGCGTCGGCCTGCGTCTCGTGGCTGTGTTGCTGATGTGTTGTACCATTCTGGTTCCCATTTCTGCCATGGATGAAAATATGCAAGGACAGCGTCGAGGAGAAGATCAAAACGCCAATCGAGTGTCTGCTGATGGCGCTGAAACTGGTGAAAAACAGTCCTTGCTGCACCGGGTACGAAGAGCAGTTAAGAAAAATGCGACCCCCAGCTTGCCGGACATTGAAAAACGGCTGAAAGCTGTGGAAGAAAGGTACGTTACGCTGTTGCAGTTTCCTTGTTTTTCAGTTTCAAAGCAGCAGTTTATAAGGATAAATTTGCTAATTGATCTGATCTCATTTCTGGCGAGAAGTACGTTGATTTATAAATAATTACACATGTTTACGACGCCTTATTCCATAAGGATCTTCGAAATACCTTTGATGAAAACGAGATGCATGTCAATGCTAATATTAGTAAAACTCTTCCATCTCTTTTTCGAAAGAGATGGAAGAGCTATTTAAGAGTACCAAAAGCAGTCCACTAAGTCATCGGAAAGACAGCAAGCATCTTTGATTTCAAGTTTTGATAAACGAAATTTCTGCTGCCCAAATCTTTAGCTGATTCCGGTGACTTTCATTTGAATGGTTACACGTTAGGATTTCATCCACAGACTGAAAAGTTAGAACCACCTTGTACAACATAAGAAGCAACAGGTATCGAGGACGCACGTGTTCTCGTAATGAAAGGCAAAAAATAATGCTTTTTGCTTTTTACTGATGTCCTGGTAAATGAGTTAACGCAATTTGTTTAACTAATGGAACAAGGAAAAGAAAGCCACGACACTGAGGACGAAACAACAGTGGTGGCAAGTGGAAAAAGCGAAACCAAATCACCTTGTGTGCGAATTACGAAACCAAGCAAGGACCTTAACAGATATCTTGTGGACAAATTCAACCAATCCACTGGGAAATCGAAGAATGCCCCCTTTGAAGCCATTGACCTTGGAATATATAGGCCTTCGGCGAAATGTCTGGCGTTTTCAACCTCAGAAGATCGCCTTCTGCTCTGGGTTACGGCGTTTCTATATCGCTATTATGAGATCACCGGAAATACAACAGATTATAAGGTCGTATGGGAAGAACAAGACAGCCCTAGTTCAGCCTCGAAGTGCGACAAAATCATCATTCATTTACTCGCAGATTCATCTACTACTGAAGAGCAATTAATCGCGATCACAGTCTTTGTCACAACCGGGAGAATCCAAGTACAAGGAAATAAATTCGAAGAATGGAGCATCTACGAATTCCCCGTGCTCCTGAATATCGTAAACACACTTAACGACCATCCTGACCGTCAACCTCTAAACCAGCCTCTCACTTCTTCTGCATTTGAGGATCTATCCCTATTCGGTGATTCATTCCCAAACTTCTTCACCAATTTTGTTCAATTTGTTGGAGATGACGATATCCCCTCATCAAACAAAGGAGAAAATAAACTAGCCACTCTAACGACGGCCACGAATGCACAAACAGTCTCAACACACGATCCAAAAACGCTCGTCGTATCACCGACCCGCCTGAAATCAATTGCAACGATGAGAGCAACACTTGGGCAATTGGAAGCTGACTTTTCCCAATTTCAAATCGTTAGTTCCGGGAATATTGAACAACTAAAGGACAAAATAGTTCAGCATGATCGCATGATCAAATTACAACAACAATCATCTGATGATCACTCTTCTGATTTCTTATCTCAAATTAAATCACTCCAAGACGCAATATCTCAACAATCACAGATTATAAAAGCTTTGCAAGACGAAAATCAATCGCTTCTTAAAAAGCAAGCACAAATGGCAAAAATTAATCAATCACTGCATGAGTCGCAAGGAAAACTTTCATCGGAAATAGATTTTCTGAAAGATCAAATGAAAGCTCTCTGGCAACACTCCACTGGTGATAGACAAACCGCAGCTCCAGCCCTCCAACAGACGGAAACACATCCTCCACCAATCCTCACGCCAATCGATTCAGAAAACAATCTTGAAGATCCCACTTCCCAGACCACAGAACCACTGACCAATCCACCGCATGTCATCTTAACAAACAGATTTTTGCCCCTCCAAGTCGACGATGAATCTCACGCCTCACTCAACGCGCAACAAAAAACTGATCTGGACCCTAACCCTATTAAGAGCCATTTTCTGAGAATATCGAGAATCGAAAGACACTCACAAAAAATCGAATTTTTTTTTATTTTGCCAAAAAATCCCTTTGGGTAAGCTAATTCAAGAAAAAATAATCCAAAGTTCCAACGAGTTATTTAACGGACGAAAATTTAAAAAGTTCGAAAAATGCATAAAATGGCGGTTTTAGGGTCTCTAAACGACTCAAATTCTCACTCAACTTTAGGAAGCCGGTGAGAGCGTAAAAAAGATTCTTTTAAAACGAAACAAACCACGAACATTATTTAACCTTTCTACTTTAAAACTGTGTAATAAATTTGCCAATGTTTGGTTTCAAACATTTTCAAGCGGCGTTTTTATCGAGCCGCTCTTAACCTTGTTTATCACAAGGTAAAATGAAGGCCAACTTCGGCCGCTTAAAACGGCATCTGGTATGTATTGTTCAATGATTAAGACTACACAGAAAGAAAGCTCTGTCATTGTACTTTTCACCAGGAAAGTTACAGCTTTGGGAATCAAATACTTCCCCGTCAGTAAATTTTTACTGTTTAGTGATCTGAGCGGGTAGAATTATATGCAAATTACAGATTTAATTCCTGGAATACTGCTAACAATTACAAAGGTCGTTTAAGATAGGCTCACTATTAGTTACACATGCACGCACAATGTTTTTCCTGATCTTTGAAAGAAAGTTCTACTTTCTTGAGTCTTGCTGAGTCTTATTATGTTAAAACAAAGCAGATTTTTAACCGCATTTCAACAAGACAGGAATCCACTCATTCAACTTAACCAAGATAACATCGAAAACACAGAGAAACGACGTCCTACACCGCCTACCTTGCCAACCGAAAACGCAACAATACAACAGAAAAACATTCCAAACTGTAAACAAACGAATTTTCAGTTTCCTGATTGAGCGAAGATATTTTAAACTCATCGCCTAGAGGAATGCGCGGAAAGACAGGTGACCTCTGCACTGACCCGCACATGTCACACCACACTAACACAGAGAGTCACGTATTCGATTTCTGTTATGTGATTTGAGATAAAAACTTGGTGGAAAGTTAAAAAGAAAAAAAACTTGCAACAGATAGCTAGTACTTTGTTGGATTACATGTTAGCACAAGCTCCACAAAGGAGTTTTTACGGTCACGACTCTCTCTATTAAGCGCGGTAATTTCGCAATGTACGTGCTGTTGTAATTTTACTACTAATTTAATTACAGCTCATGAAATAAAATAAATCTTGCAGTAAGTTACATTCACAGTGTGTAAGTACTGATATATGGCGTCGTGTAGTTTTTCCACTCTTCTGGTGAGGGTTACTGCCTGTGGATTAAGCAGTTATTACCCAGGCCACGTTGAAGTTGTTTCCCTAAAAGAATGCACAAGACACATCTCGCGGCATCTTCCATTGCAAGGACTAAGTGCAGATAAAGCGGTTGACAGTGAATTCAAGTTGTTGTTAGCCCGAGCTGGTAATGTTATTGCATTTTGTTCTGGAATTACTGTGTTCCATAATTTTGGCCACAGATACTTCATGGCACTCGGCGTCCCCTAATCTAGGTTCTGCAGAGTCGCGCCACTTCCGTGCCCACGGGCGCCGGGGTGGGGGTGGAAGGGATGGCGCAGTGGTGGGAGCGCTCGCCTTCCACCAATGTGGCCCGGGTTCCATTCCCGGTCCTGGTGTCATATGTGGGTTGAGTTTGTTGTTGGTTCTCGTCCTTGCTCCGAGGGTTTTTCTCCGGGTACTCCGGTTTTCCTCCCGCCATAAAAGCCAGCATTTCCAAATTCCAATTCGACCTGGACGTAGGGCCACTAAGTGAGACTACAGTTTGACTGTAATTATGCACCCTACTGAAATAAAGTGTATTTATCTATTTATTTTTATTTTGACCAATGTTTGGGTGTAGGGGTGACGCTGCGGGTTTGACACCCTGGCCCTGTTTAGGACAGAAAAACAAAATGGAATGTCGATCGTACTGACCATACCCGGTTGGGGAAGACGGGCATAAAATTATATACCATGCTTAGGGACAGAGACCAAAAACCGTATCCCGTCTAGCGGCAAACCCCAGCATAGTCCACATAAGGGAGTAACCCTCCCTTCCGGGCGGGGGGAGGGGTAGTGGTGTCGTGTTTAGCATGACGATAGCACGATGTAATTTCAGACGCCCAAAATTGAACTTCAATGCAATCTTCCTTGGTAGCAGTTCGAGCGAGCAAGACGCGGAAGCCACGCAGGCCCATGCGAGAACTCGCCCACATGATACCTTTTCTCGCTTTGCCATTCAGCTAGCCCTTTTTTGGTTTCTGCGTCATGGGGTTGAAAGCTTAGACTCTTCTACGGAAAAAATGCCTAAATAACCAAAAATCAAAGATAAATATACTTTGAACTCTAGGCTTCCAACCTCATGACGCAAAAACCAAGTAGCAAAGCGAGAAAGGGTATCATGTGGGCGACTTCTCACGTGGGCCCGCGTGGCTTCCGCGTCTCGCTCGCTCAAACTGCTGCCAAGGAAGATTACATCAGTGGACGTTCAATAATCACATCGTTCTATCGTCGATGAATATTGTGCTACAGTTGAGCGAGTTAAGGCTAAGCACGGCACTCCCCCCCCCCCTCTCCGGGAAGGGAGGGCTACTGCCTAATGTGGTCTATACTGCGGTGTGCCGCTGGACAGGATATGGTTTTGGTCTCTGTCCCTAAACATGGTAAATTATTTTATGCGCATCTTCCCCAACCGGGTATGGTCAGTACGATCGACATTCCATTTCGTTTTTCTGTCCTAAACAGGGCCAGGGTGTCAAACCCGCAGCGTCACCCCAACATCCAAACATTGGTCAAAAGACCCTTTCCCCCTCCCCCCACCCCGGGAGCCGTAGGGCACAGGAGTAGCGCGACTCTGCAGAACCTAGATTAAGGGACGCCGAGTGCTATGAAGTACCTGTGGCCAAAAGATAGTAACTCTCTCCAGAAGAGTGGAAAAGCTACACGACGCCATATATCAGTACTTACACACTGTGAATGTGTCTTACTGCAAGATTTATTTTATTTCAGGAGCTGTAATTAAATTAGTACAACAGCACGTACATTGCGAAATTACCGCGCTTAATAGAGAGAGTCGTGACCGCAAAAACTCCTTTGTGGAGCTTGTGCTAACATGTAATCCAACAAAGTACTAGCTATCTGTTGCAAGTTTTTTTTTCTTTTTAACTTTCCACCAAGTTTTTATCTCAAATCACATAACAGAAATCGAATACGTGACTCTCTGTGTTAGTGTGGTGTGACACGTGCGGGTCAGTGCAGAGGTCACCTGTCTTTCCGCGTATTCCTCTAGACGATGAGTTTAAAATATCTTCGCTCAATCAGGAAACTGAAAATTCGTTTGTTTACAGTTTGGAATGTTTTTCTGTTGTATTGTTGCGTTTTCGGTTGGCAAGGTAGGCGGCGTAGGACGTCGTTTCTCTGTGTTTTCGATGTTATCTTGGTTAAGTTGAATGAGTGGATTCCTGTCTTGTTGAAATGCGGTTAAAAATCTACTTTGTTTTAACATAATAAGACTCAGCAAGACTCAAGAAAGCAGAACTTTCTTTCAAAGATCAGGAAAAACATTGTGCGTGCATGTGTAACTAATAGTGAGCCTATCTTAAACGACCTTTGTAATTGTTAGCAGTATTCCAGGAATTAAATCTGTAATTTGCATATAATTCTACCCGCTCAGATCACTAAACAGTAAAAATTTACTGACGGGGAAGTATTTGATTCCCAAAGCTGTAACTTTCCTGGTGAAAAGTACAATGACAGAGCTTTCTTTCTGTGTAGTCTTAATCATTGAACAATACATACCAGATGCCGTTTTAAGCGGTCGAAGTTGGCCTTCATTTTACCTTGTGATAAACAAGGTTAAGAGCGGCTCGATAAAAACGCCGCTTGAAAATGTTTGAAACCAAACATTGGCAAATTTATTACACAGTTTTAAAGTAGAAAGGTTAAATAATGTTCGTGGTTTGTCTCGTTTTAAAAGAATCTTTTTTACGCTCTCACCGGCTTCCTAAAGTTGAGTGAGAATTTGAGTCGTTTAGAGACCCTAAAACCGCCATTTTATGCATTTTTCGAACTTTTTAAATTTTCGTCCGTTAAATAACTCGTTGGAACTTTGGATTATTTTTTCTTGAATTAGCTTACCCAAAGGGATTTTTTGGCAAAATAAAACAAAATTCGATTTTTTGTGAGTGTCTTTCGATTCTCGATATTCTCAGAAAATGGCTCTTAATGCTCCACAACGCAATATAGCCGACAATCATGCCAATTCACTCCAGGAACCCCTTACTCCTGCCGTCGTTAACAAAGCGTTTTTTCTTGGAGATTCAAACGCCGGAAAGTTTCTTGACAAACGAAGGCTTTTTCCCCCAGGGCAGAAATTTTCCTACTTTCGATGCCCCAAAATTGAACATGCACTTAACACTCTACAAGAGGAAATTGCTAAAACAACAGAACACCCGCAGCTTATTGTAATACACACTGGAACAAACGATCTTACGCCGACAACACCTGCAGATGAATTTGTCTCTAATATCTCAGTTTTTATCACTCAAGCATCGACAATGTTCCCAAAGAGCAAGATCATCTTTTCAACTCTCCTGCCGCGAGCCGATATCCCCTTGAACACTGTGTCAAACATAAACATGAAACTTATTGACAGCTGCTCGACATTGCCCAATGTCCACCTAGTGAGACACGACGATATCTTCTCCAAAGGTTTAGACATTCTCTATGACAACAAACACCTGAAAAAGCGACACATTGGTATGTTTGCAGCAGATCTAGTGGCAGCAATCCGTGGCCGACCTAAGCAAGCACGCTCCTCCCCGAATCAATTTTCCCGCTCTTCGCCTCGCGATCCTTTCTTGCGCTCACGCTACACACCGCCACTAGAACAACATCCATTGCAGGGAACACAACAGCGACCACCACCGCTTCATTCATCCAACATACGTCCCTTCGAGAGTTATCCCTCCTACAGTAATGCTGTTAAAAATGGTCAAGACAGAACCGATAGAGCCCACCGCACCCCGCAAACCCAACAGCAGCAGCAAAACCAACCGCACTTCCAACAGATGCAAACTCCTCCACATTTAACCTTGACGGAACAGGCAAAACCTAACTGTTCTACTGACCCTCAAGCTGGAGCTGAAATACCTAAAGAACTGGTATCATTCTTTAGATTAATTAAAACTTTACTTTAATGCCATATTTTATGAGTATATTCTAATAATCTTCCTCTTTTTATTAGTTATGTAGTTGGCTTATTTACTAGGATATCGAGTGAATTTGTTGTTGTTTTTTTTTTGACACCGATATGCCTGGCTGCTCAAATCTCCACGACAAACTATCCTTTTTTGCATGGAACATTAATGGCGTCTCTTCAAAATCATTAGGTGACAAATTACGTAATACTGATTTTTTACGCATGATTAATAGTTTTGATTTTATAATACTCTCCGAGACATGGAAAAGGATAACTGTCGATGTTGATGGCTTCACGATGGTGACTACAGGTGCCGTAAAAACCGGAAAATGTGGTCGCAACTCGGGTGGCTTAGCATTACTCTATAGGTCGAAGCTTAATGATTGGATTTCAATACAAAAAGAATCACCAAATTTCTTATGGTTTAAAATTGCAAGAGAATATACGAACACCGCAAAAGATATCTATGTGTGTGGTGTCTATATCCCACCACACAACTCAAATTATTTTTGCTCTGATATGTTCGATGAGTTTGAAAATGATATTGAAAAATTCTCCTCTCTTGGATCAGTATTAATTTTAGGAGATTTCAATTCTAGAACTGGCAAATATTCTGACATTGTGTGTCAGGAGGGAAACACGATAATAACAAATGATCAATCTAACTCCTCGTTATGTGCCCCTCAACGGAACAGTTTCGACAACGAATTAAATAACCACGGCAAACGACTTTTAGAAATATGTAGGAGTGCAGATCTACGAATCTTGAATGGAAGAATTAGTGGCGATTCACTGGGAAGACCCACATTTCACGGCAACTCAGGAATAAGTGTTATTGATTACGCTATATGTGATCAGGATTTGTATCGACATATATCAAATTTCATTGTTAAAGAACCGTCCAGTTTATCAGATCACAGTCCAATTATGACATGGCTTAATATCAATACGGTTAATACTCACTCAGCTGCAACAAATATAAACGATACGTTAACACGTTTGCCGAAACAATTTATTTGGGAAAACGACTCATCGCAAAAATTTCGAGCAGCGCTACAGTCAAATGACCTACAAAACCTAATACACGATTTCCTTATCGATGAAAGGCCAGACAAGGATATTAACACCACACTAGATGAAATAGAAAATATCCTTACTACCGCCGCTAAACGTTGTTTAAAAATTAAGATAATTAGAAAACGACACATCAAAATATCTAACAAAAAATGGTTTGATAAAGAATGTCGTCTTAAAAGACATGAATTAAGGAAAATTGCGAATCTTAAACATAGAGATCCTCTTAATACTACGCTCAGGGAGGAATATCATTTCGTTTTAAAACAGTACAAAAGCCTTTTGACACAGAAGAAAAATCAATACTATCATACTCAGCTCACAGAACTTGAAACTGCCGTCGATGATCCGAACAGTCGCAACTTTTGGAACTGTTTAAAGTCAATGGATGATTCTGTCAAGGAAAATATCCTCCCACCAGTTTCCGAAGAAAACTGGATGTCTCATTTCCAAACGCTGCACTCTAATGAACCCTTGAATTCACATCAGGAAGCGATCATTTCTGAGTTGCGAACTCTAGAAAATGCGCCAGCTCAATCGAATTATTTGAACGGCCTGATAACTGAGCTAGAAATATACACAGCGGCTAAAAAACTTAAAAATAACAAATCTCCTTTCTCAGACAAACTCAAAAATGAAATGATCAAATCCAGCTTAAACCAGTTAATGCCTGTTTATCTGAAATTATTTAATACGGTTCTAAGATCGGGTACTATGCCTCAAACATGGTGTAATGGCCTTATCACACCAATTTTTAAAAGTGGGACTAAAAGTGATCCCTCAAACTATCGTGGAATCTGTGTTTCTAGCTGTCTCGGAAAATTATTTTGCTCAATTCTCAACCAAAGACTTCTTGAACACGTCCAGTCCCTTGAAATACTTCATAAATCTCAAATTGGGTTTTTAGCAAATAATCGAACAGCGGATCACGTTTTTACACTAAGAACAATAATAGATAAGTATGTCAATTGTCATCAAACGAAAGTATATGCATGTTTTGTCGACTTTAGAAAAGCATTTGATTCGGTATGGCACGATGGACTTTTATACAAACTGTTACAAATAAATGTCCGAGGAAATTTCTATAATTTAATTAAAAGTTTATACTCGAACTCTACCTCCTCTATAAAAATTGGAAATAACAGAACGCGTCCTTTTCGGTATGCAAGAGGTGTACGCCAAGGCTGTATTTTAAGTCCTTTGCTCTTTAACCTATACGTTAACGATTTAGCTTTTTCTTTTAACAATGTTCTATCTGATCCGTTTATACTGCCAAATGGCACCAAACTCAACTCCCTTTTTTATGCAGACGACTTAATTATTTTATCACGATCAAAACTAGGATTACAAAATTGTCTTAACAAGTTATCTTCATATTGCAACTCCTGGATGCTAAGCATAAACCCTAAGAAAACAAAAATAATGATTTTTCAACGACGTGAAAAACGATCTGATTATGCTTTTCATGTGGGCAGTGAAAAAATAGACATTGTTCAAGACTATACCTATTTAGGGACTCGCATCTCTTCTTCAGGAAATTTTACACTCTCACTTGAACATCTACGACAAAAAGCTCTTCATGCTTTCTTTAGTCTAAGACGGCACACAGATTTCAATAAACTTAAACCTTCAATAGCATGCAAAATTTTCGACTCAAAAATCTTACCAATCTTAACCTACAACAGTGAAGTTTGGGGTGCCTTTGTGAAATCAGACTTTAAGTCGTGGGACCTTTCCCCAATTGAGAAAACTCACTTGCAGTTTTGTAAACGATACTTAGAAGTACATAACAAGGCATCCAATATTGCATGCAGAGCCGAACTTGGTAAATTCCCTCTGATCATTGATATAAATAAGAAGATACTAAGTTATCTAAATTACTTACACCAAAAGGATGAAAACTCTATAGTCAGACAAGCCTTAAAAATATCGATTGATCTTTATGATAACGGAAAAAATAGTTTCTACTCTAGTGTCATGAAAATAAATGAATACTATAATTTTAATCACTTTAACTATAGTTCATTAAATGATTGTAAAATTAAACAGTATATTAATATCATGAAACAGAAGTATATTTCACATTGGAATCAGACCCTACAAAACTCGCAAAAACTTAGTTTTTATAAAACTATTAAAAATAATTATAGCCCTTCTACCTACTTAGATTTAACAAGGAAGGACCCTTTAAGGAAAACATTAGTAAAACTGAGAATAAGCTGTCACAAACTTAGGATCGAAACAGGTAGATACGACAATATACCTCGTAATGAAAGAATATGCAACTTCTGCAATTGCAACAAAATTGAAGATGAAACTCATTTTTTGTTAGATTGCCCAGCTTATTCTCAGGTACGCGGCATATTCTTTTCTAAAATAGAATCCAAACTTCCATTACTACGACTACTACCACGCGAAACTCTATTATCACATCTTATGAATTCCACTGACTACTTTGTAAACATTAAGCTAATCGCATTTATCTCGGCATGCTTTGAATTGAGAGACAATCTCGTTACAATGATCACCACTTCGAACAGTTAAATGAACAATTATTGTTAGTAATTGTTTCATATATTATATATAATATATATATATATTTTTTCTTTGTTATGTTATGTTATTTTCTACTTTACTAATTATCTTAGTTAATGAAATAATATGTAATTAAATTTAAGTAGCTTTTGCAATACTACCAAATTTCTATGTAGTCATGCAAATAAAGCTTGTTGTTGTTGTTGTTATACTCGGAATGGTCACACTTCAAGATTTTATCCATAGAGGCAAAAGTTGGAGCAGCTTTTTACAGTGTAATAAACAGCACTACAGCTCACTACTGCTCAATAGTTTTTATTTGAAAGGCCACACTTTAGGATTTCATCCACAGACTCAAAATTCAAAACCGTCTCGCTGACAGCATCACGAGCAATTTCGCAGGAAAGTCCTGGTCAATAACGTTGTTTGAAAGTTACGCTCTAGGATTGTACTTAAAAGTTGGAACAACCCTATACAGCTTAATAAATAGCAACACAGGATTGGGAAGTACTGCTCAGTACCCGTATACCCGGTTTTAGCGTGAATGAACACACTTAGGGATTTCGTTCACAGACCACTTGTTCAGGCAGTCCTAGTGTAAAGTAGCTTTCATTTGAGTAGCCACACTTTATCACTTCATCCACTTACTACAACTTGGCATTTATAGTGCAGCACAATAAACAGCATCACAGGAACGTGCCGCTCAATAGCTTTCATAGACTCAAAAGTTAGAACTATCTCTCAAACAACAATTTTTTTTATGTTTGGCAGTAAACATTTTTTATTATGTTTTGTCCAGGAAATTTTACAGTATTTTACAGTATTTACAATATATTCTTACTTAAAGATAAATAAGAAACCAAAAGGAGGATGCATGGTAGTTCCCATTTTGCCAATGTTCAGCAATTATTCTCAATATGGCATTTATTTTTGAATTGAGTAGTAAACCCTTGGAGGGAGATGGCTTTGTTATTTAACTTACTTGAATATAGATAGTGGCGCATAAAGAGGGTGGTATAGTTAAATTTCTTCATTATTTCTCTATCCTATGAATCGGAAATTACACCAAATAACATTTCTTCTGTTGTTGGGGTGATCTGAAACGCGTTTGTTGCGTTAAACCATTGCAAAACGTCTTCTGCAAATGCCTTCGTAAAAGAGCATTCAACAAATGTGTGGTCAGTGGAGTCGTTTTGTCCGCAGTATATGCATTCATCATCCTTCTTAATACCAAATTTGAATAATTCTCTCTTCGTTACTATAATTCTATGTATGAACTTGAAGTGAAACTCTTTGAGTTTATTTTCCTTACAAACATTTTTCAGCGACTTGAAGATCCTACACCAGGAATCTTCGTTTAGAGAGAGACTTTTACTCCACCGTTTGGCACATTGCCAGAAATCAGGGACAAGATGGCAGACGCGCGTGCGCAATACAGTCAAAATGGCGGCATATTCGTGTAAGGAAATGTATGGAGAAGGAAACATTTTGCAAATATAGCAATTATGAGCTCATGGGTCTTCAGTGCGCGACTCAAATTATGATACTATTGATCCCCGACGTCCTTTCAAATGGCTTGAATTTTGCGTCGCTTCACGGACCGTTGGTTTCACTCTGCAGTTTCAAAAATACTAATCACGTGACTCAAAATTTGAGCTCGCGGGCCCGCCAAAATGAAACCCGCGGCAACGAAAAGTTCAACCGGCGGCAAATAAAAACTGTTCCAGTTCATTTTTCCCGTGGCCGTTTGCAGCAAATATGGCGTCAGTGCAGATAAAGATTTTTTATGGCGAGGAGTTTGACAGATGCAAAAATTTTCGCATGTCTAAGACGTGGCTTGAACTTGCCAATTATGAAGACTTCGCCAGTACAGTTTTAGAAGCCATCGGAGGTTTTTTCGAAGGAAAGTCGCCAAGTGATGTCAGAATGCAGTATCGAGATGACGAGAACACATTTGTTCATTTGGCCTCTGACGACGACCTCATGGACGCATGTAGATGCTTACAGCCAGTCCAGAACTGTGATGAATTGTACAGGTTGTGTCTTTGGTTACATGGATCAGCTACTCCTGTTCCTTCGCATGTTACAGCAGACAGAACGAACGAAACGAAGCGAAGATTCACGCTGCCGCCAAAACAGTTGAGTTACCCGGAAAGCATGGCAACCAGTTGTACAAGTGTCACAAGTAAACCTGAAACAAACAAATTCAAATCTCCCTTGGATGTGTTCTTGGAAGAAAAGAGGAAAGCAATGAATTACCAAAAGACACGAGTCTCACTACTACAAGCCGCTGTAATCGAGTCATCATTCAGTAGTACTGGTTCCAAGCCGTACACCAGACATACACGAAAGCCCGTTTGTACCAATTGCCACATGGAAGGCCACAACAAGCTTCATTGTGAATTTGGCCAGTGCCTTTCTGCGCAATACTGTAACCTGCTGGAGAAACATCCTGACGAGAAAAAGAACTTGGCGAACATGAAAAAGCAACTGAAAGTCGAGGAAGGCAAACTGGCACGACTAGAAGAAGAACTGCAGGCGAAAGTGGCAGCAGCTGCATCAGTCCAAAATCGCTTCTTGTACAAATTCCGAGATATGTCAATCGACAGCTGCCCGGAGACGTATTTGATAACAACCAAAGATGGACGGAGTGTTGAAAACTGGCATGTTATCAATCGCGATTCAAAGAAATTGGAAAAATTTTGTAAAAGACCCCCCCCCCCCCCCGATTCAACGTCGGAAATGATCCAACTGCTTTCAGAGGGGGATGTTGATGACAGCCCCTTTACGAGCAAGTCTACAGCTGTGCGAAAATAATAATAAGGCTCTCTAATAATAAGGCGTATAAACGCCTGTGGGAGGAAAGGGGAATTATCTGGCCTTCCGCGACCAAGCGATTCTCGGCCCGGTCTACAGCTGATTCGCAGCAAGGTGCGATAAATGTTTCACAGAGACCGGGGGATTGCCGTTCAACTGATGCGCTCAGGGTACAGGAGGAATTCCATCTTAATATGGCAATGAAAGAGAGCCTTACGAGCTGCACGGGGTCAGCAACTGTGTCCGGAGCCTGGGGGTGTGGAGAATCTGCTAACTCGTTCAATAATGGCGATCTGGGTGTACCACAAGAGTTTGCTTCGACCTACTAATGAAGAGTTGCGCGTGGTTCCTGATGAGTACAGAACCAGCCCCATTCGTCAAGAGGGGTAGTCATCTGGTTCTGGACTGTCGTTGCTTGTGGATGCCGCTGACTTAATCAACAACTGAACTGACAAATACTTAAGTAAGCTTAGCGGTTTCTCTGGCGGAAATATACGTTGTGTTAGATGGTCAATTTAATTTTTTTTTCTTTCCAGTAGATCAGTAGATCATTGTATTTATGAAAAATTGAGTTTCTAGTGTTTCTATCAAAGAGTATGGTGTACGATGCTGTACAAAATGCTTTGTGTGAGACACGCATCGAGCCAATTCAGCTGTTTCCCGGCCGTAGTCATGTTGGTTGTATTATCATAATATACGTAGTTTCAAAATGTAAACAGAACAAATCAAGGCTTATGCAATCGCATAATTGGAACTGACGAAAGCTTTGTTCTTCTATTTAAATAAGGTTATATTCAAGGCTTAGTTAATCATTGTTGAGAAAAGGCAAAATGAAATATAAAGTTCAGGTTTTAAAATGCTTGTGCTTAATCTGATATGTTTGCTCATTAAAAAAAACCTGTTAAAACGTTTTGACTTCCATTTAATTTTACAATTGTTAAGGCGATGAACTGACGAAAGTAAGCAGATCAACCTTCTTGGTGCTGAAAAATGTGCCAGAGCTGCAAGAGTATCTAAAAATTCAGCCCAAACAATGAGTTGCTACTGTATCTGTTGTTCCGTCAACGGTATTTGCGTACAGTATCCCTTCCAAACCTGCGAGAACCTGAAGAGTCACATTTGGAGTGTTTATATTTCGGGCGACTTCAATACATGAAGGGCCAACAAGGGAGTGACCGTAATTTGCCTTGGCAACATCGGGTAACTTAAATCCTGCCTCATCGAAACATTTAACCTTGTATGAATCTACTGCAGACATGTACGTTAGAAAGTCTTGACAATAGTTAATATTTTCAGGGGAAAATTTGTCTATAGGGCGAGTCAATGTTCTTTTCCAGGACATCGGACCACATAACAATTTCGATCTTATGGCTCGGCTGATCGCACTTCGCGAAGTTCCACCGTTTTCATTACAGTATGTTTCGACCACATCTTGGATTTTCTTTAGGGGCATCGACGGTGTGCTTTGTTTCAGAACTTCAATGACTTCCAGCTCAGTCTCGGTCAAATGCGGCGGATTTTGACCTCCTTTTTTATCTCGAGGACCAATTTCTCCACTCTCAAGAAATTTATCCAAATGTTCTTTACAGCTTTCCCGCTAACGTTAAACTTTCGTCCAACATCTGAATAGTTACCTAGAAAGACAACCGAAATATAGTCTCCTCCATTATGAACAATGGCATCGATAATGCCTCATCTCAGGTCATCAGACAATGCCTTTCCAGGACAAAATGTACGCCCCATGTTGGACAATGACATTCTTTATTGACCACGAAAGCAGATTGCAAGATCCTCGAAATTATCTGCGACCAAAATGTAAATAAATGGGGCAGTGCTTTTCGTTTGCCGCCGGTTAGAACTTTTCGTTGCCGCGGGTTTCATTTTGGCGGGCCCGCGAGCTCAAATTTTGAGTCACGTGATTAGTATTTTTGAAACTGCAGAGTGAAACCAACGATCCGTGAAGCGACGCAAAATTCAAGCCATTTGAAAGGACGTCTGGGATAAGTAAGTACAGTACGAGCTACGCATTTCACAGAAAAACTCCGAATACACATAAGATTTACCTATTTTGCAAGAAGATAGCTTCCATCGTTCTATTCACGATCCATTTCCTCATACATTCCCTTAAAATCCTGATGAAGTCATGGCAAACACTCGTAGATTCCGGGCTGAACCTGTCGACGAATTCAATTTTCGCGACTCGATATATATTCATCGATGTTTGGTGTATTCAGATCCACAGAAAAAACGATGAATATTTGTCTGCAAAATACTTCGAAAGTCACTCTTAAATCCCTCATTTTCCCATCTCCATTTACGTAAACGTACGCCATATTCAAATGCTGTAATTCAGTCGAAGAAGGGGAGGGAAAACTCCACTGAAACTTCTCTCCAGTCGCCATTTTGTTTGTTGTTAAAAAACAATGCTTCACGGGATAGAAATTAGGTTCCAGACCCCCTGATTAAAAATACAGGCTTGGTTTTACCGTAAATTCACGCTGGAAAAACGAAGTTTGCAGTATCAAAACAAAGCATAAATGTCTGAAGTTCCTACTGCTTTATACAAAAAACAGAAACAATAATGGGCACTTAAGTATATTCAGAACCTCCTCTTCACTATGCCAAACAACAGGCTTCTCAGCAATATGAATTCCTGTTTTGTGTGGAGATTCCTTGGCTACTTTAACGCGTATGGGTTGATCTTTTAGATAGTAACCGTGTGGAATTAAGTTACATCGATCTGCTTAACGCTAGTGCTGTGGATGGACTGTTCACCATACGAAGAGGGTGCTTACGCATAGAGGAGCTCCTAAGAAAAAAAGCTAGCACAGTTAGGTAAGCCTATCGAAAAACACAAGGAAGTAAACGTCAACAGCTTGATACCAATGTATACAAGCTGAGTGTCAGAAGGATGGAGACAGAGTCACTTGAGACACTAAAGGCAGAAGTTGAGAAGTGTCAAAAAGATTTAGGCGAGTGGAAGAAGAAATATGCTGATTTGGAAAACGAAAAGCAAAACCTTTACAATGAAATGAAAAATGAAATCAACAAGCTATGGCTAGAAGAAGAAATTTCTGAGTTACAACATGTTAACAAAGAATTAGCTGAGTATGTTGAAGCCCTAGAAGAGAAGGAACTTTAAAGTGTCAGGGGAAAAAATTTAAACAAATAGGCAATAAACAACAGTTAAGAAAAATTCGACATCTTAAAAACAAAGCACAGTGTTCACTGCGGTTCTGTAAAAGCTATGGATTGGAACTAAATACCATTGAATTTGCAGATCAAGATGGGTCTTCCCATACCCTGGACTACTGTGAAAAGTTTCATTCTGGGAAATATGAAAACTTGTCACAAGATGAGAAGAACAAAATTGAACAAGTTTTATTTTTAATGGACAAATTTTGCATGGGAAATGAAATGTATCATAAACTTTCCATGGTCACTGAAGGCTTACCAAAATCATATCTCATCAGGCAATCAAGAGCAAGAAGACTAAATGCAACATATCACATTGAAAGAACCCCTGGCATTTATCCAGGAGCAAGCTTAAACTTTACTTCTACTCTATGTGATCATGTGAAGGAGCTTCTTAGAAAGGCAACAAAGAACTGAAAGGAAGAAAAATCCAAGTAAAGTTGAGTGGGGATGGTGCCCGCATGTCAAGAACAACCAACTTCATGATGATGTCTTTCACACTACTACAACTAAACGAAAGTGTCATGTCACCTAAGCACAACAGATCCTTTTGCTATAATCAATGGTCCTGAGAAATACGAAACTCTGAAAACGTCAATTTCCCCCTTTTTTGATGAAGTGAATCAACTGATTAACAAGGGTACACTGTTCATTGATGGAGAAAATGTCGAACTTGAATTTTTCCTTGGTGGTGATATGAAGTTCCTTCTAATGATCCTGGGTTTGAGCTCAGCTACTGCAGATTATGCTTGCTTGTGGTGTAAAATACACAAAGATGACAGGTGGGATACAAGCAAACCTATGAATTGTTACAATGAGGAACCCATGAGGCACACTCTGGAGGAAATCAAGAGGCTGTGTGGCTCCAAAGATAACGTTGGCTGTATTCATGACCCACTTCTGAACATCCCCATAACACATGTCATACCAGATGAACTCCATTTATTATTACGAATAACTGACAAACTACTTCAAAATGTAATTGATGAGGCGCTAGAAAGAGATGCAGGTGAGGTCTTTGAGAAGCCCAGGGGACAACCCAAGGGAATATTTCTAAACAGGCTTGTTAAAACAATCAATGGCTTAGGAATCTCATTTTCGATTTGGAACAAAAGAAATGCAGATGGCTCTGAAAGCCAGGTTAAGGAGTTTACCAGCCTTTTAGGTACACAGAAGAAGAAACTGCTGAATGAGCTGCCATCAAAGCTTAATGATTTCTTATATCCTGACACATGTGCAACAGTGAAAAAAATATGGGATAATTTTGGCAGTTTGTACAATAAGATATCTGATTTCAACCTAACTGCAGCTGCTGCTAATGACTTATTTGATGAAGCAAAGGCATGGATTGACCTTTTCTGTTCCCTACGAGGGGTACGCTCTGGGTATACCAGACCCAGAATAACCTCCCACATGCACTTTATTGCCTACCACCTTCCTTTCTTAGCTCAGAAGCACGGCTGTCTCAAAAAGTTCACTGGTCAAGGGGTAGAAAAGAATAATGATGATGCTAAGAGGATTTTCTTCCAAAAATCAAACAAATGGGATGCTGCAAAAGACATTCTCTGTACAGAAAGTAGGCAGTGGGATCTCAAGCAGCACGAAAGGGAGAAAGCAACTTATACAAAAAGAAAGCTGGAGTACTGGGGGCATGACATCAGCGAAATTAGGAAGCAGAAAAGGTCACGAATC
Organism: Siderastrea radians; assembly: GCA_964017195.1. Taxonomy (NCBI): domain Eukaryota; kingdom Metazoa; phylum Cnidaria; class Anthozoa; order Scleractinia; family Rhizangiidae; genus Siderastrea; species Siderastrea radians. Next base: position 47,158,373 of record OZ024892.1, on the reverse strand, counting down.
AGGAATTCGTCTTTTTCCGAAGAAGAAGACATGCTGGACCTCACTCCCAGGGAAGATCTCAACAAACTCACTGTCAAGCAGTTCAAGGAAATTGTGACGAAAAGAGGCCTTAGTACAAAGGGCCTCTCTAAACGTAAAAAGCAGGAACTCATTAGCCTTATTGAAAGAGGCTCTAGTTAAAAATTTAAACCTTTAACGGCTGACCCTGGTAACATTGGTAAAACATATTGAAAAGGGATTCAGACTCAATGGTCAGCTCCAGGAATAATAATGTCCTATGAAGTATGTTAAAATTCCTTGCATCACATGATATTGATGATGTCAAAATCAGTAATGCCTGGAGCAGAGAAGTAAAACTGTTTTGAAAAAATGCACAATTTAATTTACAAATAATACTGTGTTAATTACATTGTAAGTCCACTCGATCACACTAATCACATGATGAAGGGACTTAAACAAACTTGATAGTAATCTCAATATAAGCCCTTGGGGCCTCAACAATATCCTCAGCTACCCTCTGATATGTCATTGGAGATAACTGTAGGAATTTTCTCATTTTAAGAGGAAATCTAAGTTTGACACCATCCCCACGCTTGTCATATATACAGTTCCAATTAGGTGGTAGCTTACATTTACTAAAGTCATTTTCATCAAACAAACCCCAATTCGTTTCTTTAGCATCCCTCCCTTTCCCATTAAACAAATATTTATATACATCATGGCGGAATTCTAAAGTAAGTCTCTGTTCTGGTCCTTTGTGTCTGAGGGCATCCAACAATGACACACGCCTCCTGTCCACACATTGAATTTTCCTCAATTATCTCCTTCCCAGGCTTTGGAGACTCAGAGTAACTGCAAACAAATACGTATAAAGGTTCATGTAATTTTATATATCAATGTTTATATCTGTAAAATAAAAGTTGCACATTGTTTTCTTTCAGAAAAACCTCTTTTTTGATCCAACTCATTATGATAAGATTATCTTCGTTGAAGTAAGCTTGTAAACACTGACAGTGCAAAACTGAAAGTTTACATATTTTAAGATTAAACCACGACGAAGTGACCACAATTTACCTCAACAAAGAGGGGGGAAGGTGCTCTTCGGGCTCCCACGTACTCTCAAAAGAGCTATAGCCCTTCCACTTCACAAGGTATTTGGTTCCCTTAAACGAAGTAACACTTAACACTTCATAAGAGAGTTTTCAATTCATTGAAAGAGTCGAGTATATTTTTATAAAAAACGGGTAGTTGGTTGAAATACTTCGCATTATAGTTGCACCTCAGTATAAAATCTAGACCTCCCATTTTTCTGAAGAAATGGTTTGGAACTGTGCACCAACTCCTGTCTTCGATTCCTGCAGGAACGCCAAGATTTGATGCTGAATAAATAAGTATATATAATCGCATGAGGCCGAGTAGAATTAAGGATAAATTTTCACGCGTATTTTCAAAGTTTTCACAAAATTGCCCGAGTCGCGCAGCGACGAGGGCAATTTGTGAAAACTTTGGAAATACAAGTGAAATTTATCCTAAATTCTACGAGGACTCAATGCGATTACTTGTTTATAACACAGTGGGCAAAATTTTCGGAAAACTTTCCATGCACGTTGAAACACAATCAGCCGGCCATCAGAATAATTATAAAAGTACCCGCTCGTAAACAATTCACCAAACAAGCATTTTAACTGCTGCTCAGCGCACAGAACAAGAAAGACTGACCATTATGTACATCTTAAGAGATAAATACAATTCTAGTTCATTGACAAAACACACTTATAACCCAATTAACTAAGTAAATTTTATTCACTTGAGTTGCGAAGCTTCCTCTCGCTGGAAAAACTATCGACCACGTCGCTGTAAGTTTTCAGTAGTTTTAAAACAAATAACGATTTGCTGTTTCCCGTAACACGTATAGGTTCACCTTTACGAATTCCTCTTCAAGCAAACACCCGATTTCCATACCATTTTTACCAACCTTCTCGGTTAAAAGTCAAACTTTGAAGCGATCCTTGTCTTGAACAACTCAAAATGCGTTTTTCGTTTCAAGACGCCTACAAAATGCAAATGGCGCGCTCTCGCGCTCAGCCAATGAAATGCGAGTAATTTTGGCGCTTGGCCAATCACGAATTAGTAATTTTGCCCTCGTCCGAAAGAAAATTAAGAAAAAATGCCCTCCGTCTCAACCAATCAGCATTCAGTAATTTTGCCCTCTATGTTATAAGCTGAGATAAGCCCAGGGTTTTGATTTTCATTACTTTCCAAACAGAGTCAGGTCCCGTGCACTCCAAATATCGAGTTTTGTTCGTGGTACTTTTAGTTTTTGATTAAAATTAAGCTCGTTGTTTTGTTTCTCGTCATACGAGAAGTGAACTCCAAGTATCTTAATGGGACTGCGCATCCAGGTCATTCCAAGTGGGTTGCTCGTATTATTTGCCCATTTCCCTAACCAAATCGCCTTCGTTTTCTTCACATTTAAACACAGACCGGCTGTCTTGCCAAACTCTTCTACCAATTTCAAGGCTCTTTCCAGAGAGGCTAAGTCAGCACAAAAAATGTTGGTGTCATCCGCAAACAGAGACAATTTAACTTCACTTCCGAATATCTTGATTCCCTTGTAACTTGGGTCCTGACGGATTTTATGGGCGAGAATTCCAGCTGAAAGAATAAACAGGTAGGGAGACAGGGGGCAACCCTGTCTCACACCTTTTGAGGGCTTAAACCAGTTGGTTGCAAAGCCGTTATTAAGCACTGTACTCTCTATGTTCGTATAGAGAGTGCTAACCCATCTTTTTATGTCCGAACCAAAGTTGAAATAATCTAGCGTCTTCATTATAAAGGGCCATACCAGGGACATTAGTATTCAATAGAATACGAATATCCCTGGTATCTTTTGCAATTTGGTGTATTCCATTAGATCGGATATAAGCCTGATGTTTTCTCCTATATATCTCCCTTTCACGAAGCCCGGCCGTTTGGTGCGGATGAATTAATTTTGGGAGTATTGACTCGAGACGTTTAGCTATTGCTTTTGCTGCTATCTTAAAATCCACGTTTAATAATGTAATAGGCCTCCAATTTGATAATTCTAACAAAGAGCCATCCTCTTTTGGGATTTACGTGATCCCCCGTTCGTCGCGAAATGGTAAGCTCGTTAACCTTGTGAGCTTCATTAAAGTGCCACTGAGACGAAAATTCGTAGGTCTATTTCGGCCAAATTCTGTCGCAGAATATCGCGTTGTGTCTATATTTACCCAGAAAACTGAATAAGAAACCGTCCATCCTAATATTTTTAAGCTCCAAAGTTGCGTAAAATGTGTCCGCCATTACTGAAAACGTGTTCCCGGGTGATTGCGCAATTTAATAGCTTGTGACGTCAGAGGCTCACCTCAGTCGCGTTTCCTTGTGTTTTGACTCAAGATGCCTACCGTCGACTGCGAGACCTCCGAAGAGTATTTCTACGATTCGAAACAGTCTTTAGCTTCCAAAGCATCAGAGGATTCATTTCATTCGGCAAATGAAGAATTTTTTCTTACCGTACGACGTAAGAACTGATGTCAGGAGATTTCAGCTTATAACAAACTTGTAAACAAACTGTTCAAAGTTGTTTTTCTCGCCATGCTGGCGGAAGTTCAAAATATGCGCAAAATGATGCTTACAGTGATTACAGTTCAGGCACAAGTTGTTCAAAGAGCACGAGATAAATCGCTGTCCATCTATTCGAAAAACTGATGTTTTAAGTTTTGGAAATTTACACAAAACACCTATAAAAACTCTAAAATTTGATGCCTGCGAATTCGCAAGCATCGTGGATTGATTTTATTGTTCGCTTCGTTGGAGAAATAAAAGAAGCTATATTTTGTCTGCCGTTGTTTATATTTATATTGTGAAGCGTTGAGATTTTTGGCCATTCTTAGCATAGTATGGGAAAAATTCTTGAAGAGCCGTAATGCTGTAGTCATCTGGCAGTCAGCTGATGAAGCCTATCGTGTCAACCATAGTACAGTGGTCGCTTGCATAGAAACACAAGTGCTTGGGTTTCTAAATATTTTGAACAGTTTTTGTAGAATTCTTAACTTAAGCCGAAAAAAGTGAAATAAACCAAGACCTTTTTTTAAGAACTGGAGGCCTTGTGTGACCGGAATCTAAATATTTATCGTACAAATCAAAGCCACAAGGAAAATTTTCTGCTGCTCAACAACAACATGCGGACCGCCGAAGAAACGAAGCTTTCACTTGCTTTATTCATTGCGTAAAAATAATAACTTGATATCTAATCATTTTTCTTGGTAGTTCATTTACTAAGATTGCTACGACAGTTAAAAGAAATAACATTGTAAACCCCTTAGACAAATAGTGGCGTGTGACATTTTTTCCCAACCACGCAAGACGATCCAAGCTGTTGAAGACTTTAAGCTTATATATTTCGAATGATAATGTCAATCGACTCTTCACCGACATGGAATAAGGAGAAAAGTTTCTCCACAGTCAGGATGGTCTGCTATAAAATAAATGACCATGCTTCTAAGCGATTACTGCTTTGAAATTAACACACACGGAATTAAAAAAAAGCTAAGCAATACAAACTATTGGCTTAATCGCGGCGGTTCTGCATTCGCCCAGGATGCATTTTATGAGGACTACGCCGAAGATCTTCGCCCTAGCAGACGGCAGAACTGAAAGGGTTTTCCACAAGAAAAATAAACTTTAAAATACGTTAAAAGAAAATAAGTTTTGCTCAATGGTGGATGTGTTGAAAAAGAAACAAACTATCACTTCAACTGCGTTAAGATTAGGTACCTTTCGTCTCATTTTTTCCGGATCTTTTTTCCCATATACTTGGAATGGACAATGGAATAATTGACCTCTGGGATACTTCGACATGAACAGCCCTCTGGAAACACTCGTCCGTGAAGTGATCAGAACAGCCGACAAAAGTACCTCTCGGGTTGAAATTTGCACTGTGTGTGATTACAAAAATTATTCATTTTTCCATTGCGGGTCCGCTCGCAAGGCTTTGATGAAGCGAAATACCAGCTCGGTGGTTGGATTTATTGTTGTAGCATTGTACAACACAAGTATTAAATACCCTTTATAACTGCTACAGCAACGAAAATTTCAAGGCCGTACAGCAAACAGTTGGCAGGAAATCTTCCCTCCACGACAGTTAAATTTCTCGCAGGAAGTACACGTATGAAGGTACTAGGTTTGAGGTGAGCCTCTAACGTCACTTCCGCTAATTCGCAAGCCAACTTCCGGAACAAGGGCCAGTAATGGCGGCCGTAAAATCTCGACAAAAACCTTCCGAAAAAAGCGACTTCCAGTCGTCGTAATGAGTTGAAATTTGGCATGGTGACTAACATCCACAGACTATTTTCGAAAATGCAAAAATATGGAATACCAAAGTTCTGGTCCCAGTGGCACTTTAAAGCTTGCTATTAATCGTTTCCTAGTAAATAAAAAAAAAAATTCAGCTGTAAACCCGTCTCCCCCGGGTGCCTTGTCGTTCTGAAAAGTTTCTAGAACCTTTTTACATTCGTGAAACGTCAAAGGGCCTTCTAGGCTATCCCGTTCGTCGTCTGAAAGCTTAGGGATCTCTAGATTTTGGATAAAATTGTCATACGCATCATCGCTAAAAGTGTTTTGTGATGTAAGTCTTTGTAGTACGCTTCAATGTGATGTAGGATTAATTTTTCGTCGTTCGTGATTGAATCATCTTGCAGTCGAAGTCCGCCTATAGTTTTTTGTTATAATTTCGTTTTTCCTGATTACAGAAATATTTTGTCAGACGTTCTCCATTTTCCACCCAGCGACACTTTGCCCTGAACATAGCTTGCTTTCCTTTATCCTCGTAAATTGATCTAAGTTCCCGTTTTAAGGTTGTCCTATTCTTGTAACACTTGATCCATGTGACCAGGGAGAAAGTTATTGCAAATAAAAACATCCAAATGATCTAATTGTCGTTTGATTTCTTGTTGTCGATGATAAGTCGACTTAGCTTTACTTTTTGCATAAGAAATAATGCTTGCAGTTCTTTTTTCCATCTTCATCATCTCCCAAAAGAGTCGCTTGTCTGTTAAATGACTATAGTAGCTTCGAACTTGTGTGTACGTGGTCCGATTCATAGCGACATATTGTTCATCCTTTAACGAGGTGTTGTTGAAGTTCCATAGACCAGGGCCCCTAGCGGTTTTACCTTCCCAGGACAGTGAAATGTAAATTGCGGCGTGGTCAGGTGCTATGGAAGGATAAATTTCTGTTTTCTTAACACTTCTTGTGAGATTTTTGGCTACCAGGAAAAAATCAAGTCTCGATTTCATTTTTAGGCTTTTTGACTCATACGTTAACTTGCGAAGCTTAGGATGGCGTACCCTTTGAATATCCACTAGGTCAAACATATCCATAGTGGTCAAGACAAGATTACTATAATTAGACGGTTTCCACGGTGTTCCTCCAATTTTATCTTTTTGTGATAACGTACAATTCCAATTGCCGCCTACAATAAGAGCCGTAAGTTCTGTTTTATCCATGATACAGATGTTGAGTTCTTGCATAAACTCAAGTTGATTAGTCTGGTTGTTAGGTGCATAGATGTTGCGGAGTGACACCTTTTGAGAGCCCAGAGTAATAGTTGTTAAAATTATTCGGCCTGAGGTGTTGGCATAAGAATAGTCAATTTGGTAGTTCACAGAAAGATTGATTAGAATGCATACACCTTTACTATGATTAGTGCCACGGGAAAAGAAAAGCTCGCCACCCCCTTCATTTTTCCATAAAATTTCATCGGCAGGTTCAGAATATGTTTCTTGTGGAAAATAAATGTTTGCTTTTTGATCTTTCAGATAGGAAAATATACTCCTCCTTTTGGTTTGTTCCCTAATTCCCCGAACGTTTAAAGATAGAATATTCAAGTTCACTGTGGTACACATGTATAGCAAATTAAGAAAACAAAAATGAAGCCAAACACTCACACAACAACCAAAAAAAAAAAAAAAAACAACAACAACAACAACAAGAGTTGTCCTTCAGCAAACTTAGATCCCCTCCCAGACTGATAGAGAAAAAATTAATAGTGCCATGCTTACTGGGAGAGTCGTACGTACATGTCGTACAATTGTTCCTTCCGTTGCTTTTACAAGGAAACTATAAGTCTTCCAAGTCATTTTGCTCGTAACTTCTGATCGGGTCACCCTCAGGTGAAGTTTTTACGAATATTTTCCCGTCTAGTGACCAGGCGCTAAATACTAACCCGTCCTTACCCTTATCGTTCGCTTTCTTTAAAAGATCCTTTCTGAAGGTCGTCAGGTTCTCATTGATAAAAATTCGACCCTAGCCAACCATTACACGACTTGTACAGCAGTTGACGCGTTTGGATAGACGTCGGTTACCCTGATGTTTTTAAGCTTGGTTCTTGCTTTGTATAACCTGCTTTTTGCTTTATGGCTCTGGAGTATAACTAGAATTGAGCCAACACCTTTACTCTTGACTTTGAGGGAGATATTGATGTCCTCAGGTGACATGAGGACTTCGAGCACTTCAGCGATTTTCAGTACAGCTTCTTCGGTGGACGAATAGAGACTGTCAGGAATTCCACAAATGTCAAGAGATTGCTTTCTTGTGTACTGTTCTAGGTTGTCCTGAAGACAATAGAGTTGAGCTATTTCTCCTTGTTGATCGTCAATTTTCTTCCTGGCAGCAACTAGTTCGTTTTCTAACTCAAGGTTTTGATCCTTCGATCTTTTGGTCGACACTTTCATTGCATCGAAGGATATTGGGCACGTCAATCTTTATATCGACAAGCATTCAGTCTTTGAGCTCCAGGCGGCTGGGTTCCTCGGTTTCGTCCTCCACGGGGTCGTTCTCTTTAATTTGGACACCATATTTGCACGTTTGGAAGAAGGCTGATCTTCTTCGATGGAACCACGTTCTCCTCGCTTAGGTTTTCGTCTGGTCAAAAGTATCCGCACTAAAGCAGCATAACAGGTTAAATTTCAAAGCTAAAGGCCGACAAAAAGTACTAAAACTGAAAATTTGGGAAGGGATCGGCTTCTCCTTGAAAAATCGTGCCACCGCACGTCGCGTCCGCGCATGTTCCTCCTCCGCACAACAGAATAATTACACTGTCACAGCAACATTCTGCTCAGTACGACTGATTCAATCAAGTGGTCACTGATTTAAGTATTTTATTAACTTTTTAACTCCAGAATGCCAAAAGTTAGAAGCACCTTGCACATATTACGAAGTAGCGTGGTCTCATTTAGTGATTTTAAAATTCCCTTACTCAAAAGTAAGAACCGTTTTTTTGGTAGCAGTATAGGCAACTCTACAGCTACTGTTCAGTAGCTTTCTTTCGAATGGTCTTATTTTAGTATTTCACCCACAGCCTCAAAAGTTAGAATCCCCCAGAACGGCATAAAAAAACAGCACTACAAAAAATTACTGCTCTGTGGCTTTAAATTGAGTGAATGGTCACACTTCAAGTTTTCATCCGCAGACTCAAAAGCTAAACTCAGTCACCTTGTACAGACTAATAAGCGGCACCATTTGGAAGGTCTCATTTTAGGACTTGAACCATCCACCTTAGGTTTATTTGTTAATATGCAGTACCACAGGAAAGTAACATGCAGTAGCTTTTATTTGAATGGTCACACTTAAGTATTCCGTTCGTAGACTCAAAAGTTAGAACCATCTCTCGCACTTTTCGCACTCTCTTCACTTTTTAACCCCAGATTGTCAAAAGTTAGAAGCAACCCGGCTTGCACATATTAATAAAAAGCAGGTCTCATTAAGTCATTTTAAAATTCCCTTATTCAAAAGTTAGAACCGTCTTTTTTTGTAGCATTATAGACAACACTACAGGGCTTGTGTACTGTTCAGTAACTTTCTTTCGAATGGTCTTATTTTAGTATTTCACCCACAGCCTCAAAAGTTAGAATCACCTAGCACAGCATTAAAAAACAGCACTACAAAAAATTACTGCTCTGTGGCTTTAAATTGAGTGAATGGTCACACTTCAAGTTTTCAGACACCTTGTACAGACTAATAAGCGGCACCATTTGGAAGGTCTCATTTTAGGACTTGAACCATCCACCTTAGGTTTATTTGTTAATATGCAGTATTACAGGAAAGTAATGCGCAGTAGCTTTTATTTGGGTGGCAACAGATTCAAAGGATGGAGCCATCTTGCACAGCATAAGTAACTTATAAGTCAGTAGCCTACATTTCATCCACAGACTGAAAATGTAGAAACATCTCGCACAGCATATTAAACACCATTATTCGGATGTTCTCATTTTAGGATTCCATCCACCGACCCAAATATTAGGACCACGTTGTAGAGCAAAGCAAACAGCACCATTGAGGAAAGACTTTTCACTGGGCCTTGCTTTACTTCAGCCACTCAACACACTTAAGTTAAAAACACCTTGCACAGTATAATAAAAAACACCACAGGAATATACTACTCAGTAGCTTTCATTTGAATGGGCACACTTTAGCATTTCATCCAAATACTGAAAAGGTTGAACACTTTGTCCAGCATAATAAACAGCACCACAGGAACGTATCTTTCAATTTAACTTTCATTTGAAAGGCCAGACGTTAGGATTTCATTCACAGACGCTAAAGCTAGAGCCACCTCGCACAAAATAGTAAACAGTACCACTGAAACTTACTGCTCACTAACTTTCATTTGAATGATCACACTCAGTAGGAGTTCATCCAAAAACTCAAAATTAAGTTAGAACCACCTTGCACAGCATAATAAACAGAACCACGAGAACGTAGTGCGTTTGGGAAATCCTCCATAGATTCAAAACATAGAACCTCCACACAATCAGGAAGGGAAATGCACGGGGCTGTCTTTTAGACTCAGAAATCAGAACCACCTTGTATATCCTAGAAAACAGCACCAGAGGAAAGTACTGTACAAAGCTTTCATATGAATGGATTAAAGATTTCAAACGTTAGACTCATTTTACATGAATCAAGACTGATTTGGATTTGATTGTGAATGGTTCGACTGTATGATCTTCCTTTTCCTCTAATAATGTTTTTGCAGACTTGATGCCTTGCTGCGCCTATCACCAAGATCAAGCGACTCGTATGCGTCGCTTTTGATTTACCTTCTAGGTTGGTATACGAAAGATAAAAATATTCGACTAAAGTCGCAATTTTTCGCTTTTTTCGATATCATTATTCTTTACTCAAATGGCATTGGATGATACATTGATTAATTAAAATTTATTTCCTGGAGTAAATGCCTTTTACTTCAGAACTGCCAATTATATCTTGAGAGATGTGGAGGATAAGAAAACAGAGGTACATGTTCTGTTAGTGAATTCCACAGATTATAACTCAAGTGAGTAAGAATTCACATTTATGATTTATGTGTTTAAGCAGTGTGTCGTCACAAGTGGTACACAATATGCCAAATCTGCCAGTCAACTTTAAAACTAAATACTCATTTTCAAGACATGCTGTTTAATTAAACGGTATTCGGCGCATTTCTTTTGTATGATTTCAGGACAACATGGCCAAAAGACCGCAAAGGGACCACCTGGCCCTCCTGGAAAAACTGGACCAAAAGGTACACAAAGGAAATCGCTTCTTTTAGATCAGAGTAAAACTGAGTAAAATTTACCGCTGAAAGTTCTACTGCATGATGATTACTGTTAGTGACAGAGAAACTAAGTTCTTTGCTGCTATTTGTCAAGTCTGCTTAGGCTATGGAAATGATCAGTTTTACATAAGAAAGCCGTGGTACTAACTGAGAAAACTATGTTAAACATTTTGAATTTGGCTCAGCTTTTACCAAGCAACTTAACATCGAGGAAGCGAATGCTGGTCATGCAGAGCTGTCTATTAACCCAGCAGTACCAATATATCAAAGGTTCAGTTAGAGGAAATAAATTTGCAGAAATACAAGAATATAATATGTTTACATAATTACACACATTATTACATACATTAGTACATAATAGTAACAGTGATTACATATTTCAATAACAGTCTTACATAATTGCAATGATACATATTTTAATTGCAAATTTACATAAAAAGCAACATTGCAGTTGTAAAAGAAGAAAAAAGTAAATTAATCAATCAATCAATCAGTCAGTCAATCAATCAATCAATCAATCAGTCAGTCAGTTAGTCAGTCAATCAATCAATCAATCGATCAATAAAGAATCACTGGTAGCGATAATAGAAACAAAAAAGATAGAAAGAAAAAACAACAACAACATCGTTGCTGCCGATGCAGTGCTATCTGGTATCTATCTATCGCATCTACGACCTTTATTGATCATTTGCTTATTGCTGGAAGTAGTTCCTCCCACTTTTGAAAATGCTTTAAAAGCTTATATTTCTCCCTGGTAATATGGAGGAGTTCAATACTAAATATAGATTATACGTTGGAGCGAGGCTAAAGAAAATGGTGATACGCATGGTTTGGCTTTTATATATTTGTATAATTATTCGATAAATAGCGGACAGGTTTTAAACGCGATTGTTGTACTCTAAAAAGAGACTGCAGTTACCGAAAACTCAGAAACAAAACAAAAAATAAAACAAGAAACTTTGCATTTATCAACTGAGCTGATAAGGTAAATTAAAGTGGATTACCTTATTATCAACTCAGTTGACAAATCAGCCAGAGTTTTGCGTTTCACTTCCCCACTGACGCAGCAGCACAATTTCTTAAGAAATTAACCCCCTTCTTTGTTTTTAGGCTTGTTAAAGAAACTATAACCCCCTTGTTTGTTTTTCAGAAAAGAAAACGAATGAACACAACCAAAGATCAACTAAAACATCCATAGCAAACAAAAGCAGGCGAAAGGAGCCCAAAAAAGGCAACTATTCTATTTTGAGGAAAAAAAAACATTTCGCCCTCTCCAGTTTTGGGAGACAAGTAAAGTGGTTCTAACTTTTGATTATGTGGATGAAAACCTATGGGTGTGACCATTCAGACAAAACCTCTTCGGCGTACTTTCACGTGGAACTATTTATATTTAAGTATTTTGCAAAATGGACAAATGAAATATGGGATTTTTCGATCTTGAATTTTGATTTAAGGCACTCGTGGGAGTAAAAGGAATAAGAAAGCTAACTGCTGAAGATCATTTTATTACAGGAGAGCCCGGAAAGCCTGCCACCAACAAGCCATTCCCAGGCCCTCCTGGTCCTAAAGGAGACCAAGGAGCTGTTGGTAGGACTGGAGCCCAGGGAACTCAAGGAGCCAAAGGCGAAAAGGGTCAAGACGGAGCTGGGCAGTCTGGGGTGAAGTATGTTCGCTGGGGGAGGACCACATGTCCTAGCGGTGCTCAGATGGTTTACAAAGGTAAATGACAAGCTGAACGATCAAAACTTAAGAATAGGGTTTCTTTTTTAGTCAATTAGAAGCGTTCAACATAGATGCAAGGGGAAAGAATCCAGGGCTTCACAAATGAAAAATTTAAAACCTTGAAACACGAACGAACTGTGGCGATAAAGAAAAAGAATTGGACCCCAGAAGCATGAGTCATTTGACTCTTTCAAGAGCTACCTAATTCAGAAACGTTTCGCAATTATTTTGTTGGCTAATATTGTTCAACATTTATATATCAACCAGAACAAATCAGGTTTCTTTCAGAGGATCCGAACTTTATGTAAAGGACAAGCTTTCGATTCCGTCGTGGAATCTTTGTTTGACGTTTACGGTCACGTGATTTAGGATGGTGAAAAGCACCTGAGAAAACGTACCGGTGGATCATCGAGGGCTCGTATCCGTTGTCTTGATTCATTGCTGGGGCCTGGCAGTGTATTTGTTGCTTAACATAAATTTTAAATCCTGTGAAAGAAACCTGATTTGTTCTGATTCAATATGACAGAATCAAGTACCAATTTCGTCACTAATAAATTTATATTTGAGTTTTCACATACCTCGATTTCTCCACTCATGAATATAAAAATAATCAAGCGTTTGTATTTGTCTGTGTGGTATAATTGGTTATTACTATCAGACTCATCCTAACTTACGCGTTCACACGATTCTCAAGGCAACAATCTTTCAGAAATAAAGACAGTTGACCACACGTTATAGTTGCAAAACTATTAGAGAGCGCTTTAATATTTCCCGTTTTGTATATGCCCATAATCAAGAGCACTACAATGTGAAACTTTCTTAGAAAAAATTTTCCAAAATCACTTCATGCTAACTTTGTTTTTGAACAAGGTATAATGGGTGGAGAGCATTACACTAACATTGGCGGTGGAGCGAACTACCTTTGCCTTCCTCACAACCCAAAGTATGACAAGTACCAAGATGGATACCAGAGCGCGGGATACATATACGGCACTGAGTATGAAGTCAGTGGTAACAACGGAGTACCTTTTAAGAAAAGTCTTCATGATCACGAAGCACCGTGCGTTGTCTGCTATGTGAAGTCACGTGGTTCAATGCTGATGATGCCCGCACGGAATGACTGTCCATCTGGATGGACCAAGGAGTACCATGGGTACCTGATGACTGCACATCACGGCCACAAGCATTCAAGTGACTTCATCTGTGTTGACGGGGACCCAGAGTATGTTCCTGGTAGCCATGCCAACAAGAATGGCGCCTTGCTGTACCCTGTGGAAGGAAGATGTGGCTCACTTCCCTGCCTTCCATATGTCGATGGCCGAGAATTGACATGCGCTGTGTGCACCAAGTGACGAAAAGACCGGCCGTTTACAACGTCAACAACCAGCAAACAGTGATCTAATAAACTGTCATGATTTGCTCTAAAGATAAACGGAAACTAGTTAGGCCAGCGCTTGTTCTAAGAAAGTAGAAAAAGCAAAGTAAGAAAATCGTACTTTCTTGATGATAAACGTGAGTGTAGAGTGTAATAACAATAAAGGTAACGTGAATCACTGATAAATAATTTCCTTACTTTGTTGCCATTCTCGTCCTTTGCCAAGTTCCTGTAAAGCTTTCTCACAGGCCGTACTTTATGAAAGACGTCTAAGCCAAAAGAAAGGACCAAAAGAAATGACAAAAATCAATATCAATAACCTATTTTAGCTTTTTTTACGGAAAGAGAATAAAATGAGTAAATAAAGTCATATATCTCCGCTTCATAGGAATGTGTAAAAAAGTCGAAGTTATCTAACCTACCTGAAAATTATCTAACGCATTTAAGCAGTTTTTTAATTGATTGTTAGTTGAAAGCAGTTTGTGTTTCCTTTGGTTTCGTTTCACCGCGCACTGTGATTGGTTTAAGAAACACTAGCAACCGTCTCAACTATTCTGAAGTAAAACTAAAACTGACCAACTGTGACTTGCTTGCATGCATTTTCCCGCGCTTGACGCGTACGCATTGCATATATTGTTACGTACTGTTGCTACTGTATGCGTGTCAACAAGTGAAAAAAAAAGGTTTTCGTGCCCTCAGTTGAAAACCCCTACAACGAAGCACTATAAACACGATCAGTGCCCATTCTGTTAGAGTTAGTTGAGCTTTCCTTCAGTGGACACGTGTCATCTGATCATTTCTAATTTAATGTCCAGCTAGATTCCCATACATTGCTCCCTGTCCGTACTTTGAATTCAACCTAGCAGTCGGTTTTAACCAGATGGATGTGTACAAATCTTGGTCAAACCTGTAAAATATGTATATTTATTAAATTTTGGTTCTGGTTGGTCCAGTTGAATCTGTCGTAAATTGGAAATTTTTCAGTGTGCCAGGGGTCGAGAGAAAATTTTTCATAGAGTTCTCACTGACATGCATTAATTAACTGAAAGAAAAGCGAATCACGAAGCGCCTGGAACGTCGTTACTGTTTTAGTTCGCGTAAACGACTGCAAATGAAGAAGCTCAAAAATCCCTTGTGCAACAGTTGTTGTAAAGGAATGAGTCCATGATGTATGAGGACACAAACTTACCGTCACCGTACAGTTTGTGTCCTGACAATAATATGACAGTATGGAAGTCATACATCATCTATGAAATAAAAGGTATCTAAAACGGTACCTTTAACGACGTTTCAGTATTGGGGTGTTTTGCGATGAGCAATAAGTTTATCCCTATCAAGATTGAAAAACAGAAGCCGGCTAAAGCAAGTGCCACAAATTTAACAGGCGACGCAAACGAGACGTTTGCGAATTTATAATATGGTTTCAAGGTGTGCCAAATTATTTGTTTGCGTCCACACAAAGTATTCTTCCCAGAATCTTTCTGAATTTCTCTTCATAGACATGTACTACATTCGCATGATTAGCCTAATGTTCAGCTATCAAACTTTCTTTCTACCGTTCCAATTTAAACTCATCGTCAGTTTACTTCAACGACAAAGACGGAAATTATCGTAAATAACCATCAACTTATTGGAGTAATTGATTCGTAGCCTGTTGATCGGTTAATGTTCTCTCAAACGTATCTCAGTGTTGCGGTTGGGCCATGACAAACTAAAAATCGACTACAAAGATGTGTTGTTAAAAGTCAACATGTCAGTTACGTACATATCATTGAAGTTTTATGATAATTGTCATAACTAACTCGTAACAAATTTTCTGCGATCAGAGGATTGTAACAGGCGGTTGTTTGACGGCCTTAAAGCTGTTTGATCGTATTTGTTGTTTCCACTGAGTGCCATCTCTGTTGCTGTAACTGATGCCCGTTGAAATATAGTTAAGTGTAATTAATCGTCTTCGGCGACGAACGGATCCGACAGAAAGAAAAAAACAAACAAACAAACAGCACCACACCAAAGAAATTTTTTTTGAATAATCGCCATTAGGAATTCGTCCACAGACTCAAAAGTTGGAACAGTACAATAAACAGCACCACAGCAAAGTACCGGCTCGGTAGCTTTCATTTGAATTGTCACTTTTAAGGATTTCTTTCATAGAATTAAAAGTTAGAGCCGTCTTGGACACCATGATAAATAATACCGCAAGAAAGTACTGCTCAGTAGCTTTCATTTGAATGGTCAAACTTGAGGATTTCAGGTCCACAGACTCAAAAAGTAGAACCACCTTGTAAAGCACAAATAAAGTAGCACAGGAAAGTACTGCTCAATAGCTCAGTAGTTTTTACTGTAATGTTTACATTTGAAGATTTCATCAGTCTCAGACTCACCACCTTGTACAGCACCACAAGAAAGTACTGCTCCGTTACCATTCAATTCAGTGGTCAAACTTTAATATTTCATCCACAGACTCAAAAGAGAGCACTACTTTGAGCCATCCATAGCTTGCCTTCGCCGATGCTTTAGTAGGCATGCGCTTTATGATATCAAAATATAATTTTAGACACCTCACAGTTTCCTAAATTTTGAATTTCGACTTGGACAGAAAATCCAACGTTGCCGTTTGGGATGAAATTAGAGTTGCAAATTTGGCCTTTTTATTTTGCCTTGAGGCGGTTACAGACCAGTGATTTTCGGATAAGATGCTTAGAGTCTATTTTAGGGCGCTAGCGATTTCAAGTCTTGCAGTTAAGAGTAAATCGAGTGATCGCTCCGATTCTTGGCTTCTCTGTGGTCCATAACTTTTTGCAAACTTGCTATTTCTTCCAAGTAATTTTATTGTTTTTAATTGTCGCAAATAGATTCAAGATGGTTTATTTTGACAGTTATTTAAGAGGCTCTGACTGTAAATATCGAGAATCGGCGGACAAGCTCAAAAAATCGAAAATCCTGATAACTTGCCAGAAGAACACTTTTGGGGAGCTATCCTCGAAAATATTACTTAAACCTTCCGGAATTCTATTGTTTTCGGGAAATTCGGAAAAACGGTTTTGCTTAATTTATTACGCAATAATCAGGCTTAAAATTAAACAAATTGAAAGCGCTTGCTTTTAAACAATTTGCAACGCCAGAAAACAATTTTAATTTTAAATGATAGCAATACTCTTCTACTTTCTATCAATAGGAATTGCATGGAGTTTTGCTTTATTTCTGTGGTTTGGTGGTTCTTTGAAACAAAGCCATTTTGCGCACTTCGGAAGAAGGCAAAAATTGGTAAACTTTAGAGGCTTAAAATGGGTCTTGGTATGTCTAATATCGAATTGAAATAAACTCTGTGATAAAGTTTGGCCCTACTTCTATTATAATATGAAATAAAAAATCTGGGCAATTCAGGCTCGCGCTGACAAAAACACAAATTCGCGAACCAGTGTTGCCAAAATGTGCATAATTTGGATAATAGAAAAAAAACTGTAATGGAAGGACGACTTGAAATATGACAAATCGTTTACTGTAACTATTTTCGGATGGTCTTTCTACTAGATGATGCATTCGCTGATATCTTCACTTGTCTTTCTCAAGAACTACGAACAAATTTGGAAAATTGTTGGTGAAACTAGAGTGCAGTGGGTTATCATTTTTTGCCAGATGTCTACACTCTGCTGGCCTTTCTTTGTTATTTGCAGTTTTTCTTTTTTGGGAAAAAACTATTGTTCTCGAAAATCCAAACGGTTCCTTTTACAAATCATTAAAGTTGACGTACGCGTATAAATTGAGAGCTCAGTTTGGCTGTGTAAAGTAAGGAACACAAAAGTATCACTCAAAATAATCCAGTCACGCAACCGATCACTGCACGTTCATGCAAACGTGAAAATATTCTTCAATGAAAACCTTATCATCTAAAACCGTGAAAGAGTTCTCAGCGATCTTGCAAAGTAAAACCAAACAAGCTGTGTATTAATATCTCCTAGATGTACAGCAGCATTTAGAACTCGTAAATACCGATCCCGCTGCCAGAACGTCCGTGGTTTGCGTTTTTTCAACATATTTATACAAGTGTAATAATATCGATAGGAACAGCACAATTTTTGACAAATGGGTATATATCATAACAATAATGATGCACTTTTGCTACTGGCTAAAACAGTGTCATTTCAAAAAGTCGCCCAAAATCTTAGTAGCCGTTTGAAAAGAGCGATCGCATCACGTACACAACAACATACTATATTTTGCAGTTTTCTTCTCTCGAAGAGAAAGGTGTCATATGTATACGAAACTAATTCTAGACTTGCCTGTCGCAATTTTCGTCCCAGTGGAATATCAGCTGCACATGACAGTATGCCCCAAACACAGGGATGCGTACGGTATTCGCTGGAGAACTAGCCATGCATAAAACAGCGGCCAATGTAAGAGACCGCATTTAAAAACTGCCATAAGTAGGTTGACAAATTGACAAAAAATATTCACGTGACTCAGGTCACGCAACAGCTGTGTCGAACTTTTAAAACTTTTTCTCCTTCTCTTTAGTTTTACGTAGAAATAGTATAAGCCCAAAACAATGCAAGAATAGATTGAAGGAATGTTTTAGTTTATTCTTTGTGTGTCTTCAGTAAATAAAATCCTCTAAATTGAGCTCACCCAAACTACTACTTTTCATTTCATTCATTTCATTGTTCAATTTTTGGCAACACTGGTTCGCGATTTTGTGTTTTTGTCAGCGCGAGCCTGAATTGCCCAGATTTTTTATTTCATATTATAATGGAAGTAGGGCCAAACTTTATCACAGAGTTTATTTCAATTCGATATTAGACATACCAAGACCCATTTTAAGCCTCTAAAGTTTACCAATTTTTGCCTTCTTCCGAAGTGCGCAAAATGGCTTTGTTTCAAAGAACCACCAAACCACAGAAATAAAGCAAAACTCCATGCAATTCCTATTGATAGAAAGTAGAAGAGTATTGCTATCATTTAAAATTAAAATTGTTTTCTGGCGTTGCAAATTGTTTAAAAGCAAGCGCTTTCAATTTGTTTAATTTTAAGCCTGGTTATTGCGTAATAAATTAAGCAAAACCGTTTTTCCGAATTTCCCGAAAACAATAGAATTCCAGAAGGTTTAAGTAATATTTTCGAAGATAGCTCCCCAAAAGTGTTCTTCTGGCAAGTTATCAGGATTTTCGATTTTTTGAGCTTGTCCGCCGATTCTCGATATTTACAGTCAGAGCCTCTTAACAATTATCCTGCGAAATCGCGCGGAATATCACCTGATACTTAGCCGACGAGGCCGTAGGCCGAGTTGGCTAAATCAGGGGATATTCCGCAAGATTGAGCAGGATAATTGTTTTATTATTCAACAAATTCTCATCGAATACAATTTTCAGAATGAGAAAAACTATGGTTCTCTGATGAAAACGCCAAAAGCTAGCAACACATAAGCTTAATAAAAATCAAAACAGAACTTCAAGAAATCGAAGTTTACTACCGTTCAGTTCAAAAGACTTAATTACAAACTCATGTTTGGAAATGATGTGACAAAGTAAAAAAAATATTGCTACCTTACCGAGAATAAGTCCTCTTCCTGTGGATTAACATCTTTTCAACTTTACAACTTTCCGTGAGCCAGTGTTCTGCTTCGTTCGCAATAGCATTTTCTCGGTTGAGTTCTCACTATGAAAATTCCAAGTCAACCTTGGGATATCTTTGTGAGCTGCAGCAAATACTTGTTGACTTTTTGAGAGCATTTAATCGTGGAAAGTTTCTTCCAGGGAGTTATAATTTCCGGAGAAAACTGCCTCGCTTTTCAAAATGGCCGCCAAACAAGCAATGAAAGAAAATCTGCAGTGCACTTCCAAATATGGTCATTTACGTATATCGCAGGATATCTGTCATGTACGGATGACAGATATTGAGGGCTTCCTTACCCTATTTGGGCATAGTGACAATTTGTTGAATAATAATTTGGGGTATTGGGTTCTACGTCATAAACGCGAAAGTATTCTCGCCAGTGTCCCAATGTGATGCCCATCTACATCGAGTGCACATGATAACTTTCTTGTGGAGAAGAGAAATAAGATTGTTTGCGTTCTTCTTAGTCTAAAATTCAAAGTGATTGGAAGTACGTAAAGCTCACTCGGTCCGCAATGAAATCGTCTTCCTCAGTTATAACACCTCGCGGCGGCCTGCGTCTCGTGGCTGTGTTGGTGATGTGTTGCGTCATTCTGGTTCACATCTTCTCTGCCATGGATGAAAATATGCACGGAGTGCGTCGGGGAGAAGATCAAAACACCAATCGAGTGTCTGCTGATTGCGCTGTAACTGGTGAAAAACAATCCTTGCTGCACCGGGAGCGAAGATCAGTTAACAATAATGCAACCCCCAGCCTGTCGGACATTGAGCAGCGGCTGGAAGAAATGGAAGAAAGGTACGCCATGTTAGATCAGACAGCCGTTTTTCAGTTTGAAAATTCCCTTTTATTTAGGATAGAATTAAGGTCGGAATAACTGAATCCTATTTCATTTATGGAAAAACTATGCCAAATTCATTATGAGGTATTACTTTAATAAACGTTTCCACTCGTTCGTCAATTTTATTCTAGATCTCTAGTTTGGTGAACTAGAACTCAATAACTGCTTCTCTATGCTCAAACTAAAGTTTTCTTTACAAATATGGCACTGCTAATTTTCGTGTCGTGGTAAAAAATTCCTTTCATTTCCGTCAAACTGAAATGCTTTTCGAGTACAATTGAACCGTGGACAATTTCGTGGTGAGAAATTTTCCAACTTAATAGCTTATAGTGCTAAGGAGAGTTATGCCAAAATTCCCAAGCGCTGTTAAACTACACTGACCTCTCAGTAAGCATGTTACATGCAATTCTTCCTTTGGTACTGTTATGATTTGTAGAGATAGATAAATACACGTTTGCCTTCAAGAAGAGTTTATTCTGAAGTGAAATTACATGGCACGTGATTAAGACAAATCATGTGATAACAGCAACTACACAGGACAACCAATCATAACATCCCCTTTCTCAAAATAGCTTATTCTCTTGACAATGTTATATTATTACTACTGAAACTGGAATAAGTAAATAACTCAACTGCAAATAAGCCTTTGATTACAAGTCTTCTTAGTACATGTCATAGCCCTTATGCCAACTTGGAACAGACCTAACCCGTGCATATCTAGAGCGTCGTAGACCTGATGACACATCGGTATCGGTGGTTGTCGGTTCCAAGTCAGCACGGAATTCTGTACTTACATTAGGTAAGTTTACATCAAATTGGTCAGTTACAGATTCTGACTCCTCGCTTAGATACTCACTAATAGTAGAAAATGGTTCATGAGTAAGATGAATTTGGCGTCTGTTTTTACAGTACTCTTTCCCCGCCCCATCAGTAATCACAAAAGATCTGGGGGTCTTATGTTCACCCTTAACTACAGCAGGCGCTAAGTGTTTCTCACCCCGGGATTTTTTAACCTTGCACTATCCCCTTCCTTAAGTGGGGGCAACCGTTTGGAGCCTCTATCATAAAATTCTTTGTACTTTGCTTGGCTGAACATCTCGACAAACTTGTGGCACCAACACTACAGGGTGGACAGGAACCCTTGTACGAATTTGCCGGCTGAACAACATTTGATTAGGTGTGTAAGGAAAATTACTAATTGGCGTGTTGCGATACTCCATGAGTCCTTCGTTCAGGTTGCATTCCTTCCTTAACAAGTTTTTAACAATGTGAACTACCTTTTTTGCAAGGCCATTAGACTGGCTATAAGTGGGACTGATTGTTGTGATTTGTATGCCACACGTTGAAGCGTACTGCAACCAGAGTTTGTGGGTATCCATGTCTGGAAAAAATTTCACTTAGACATTGGATGACATCACGACTAGTTTTGCCTTTAAGCTTGAGAGCTTCAATATACTTTGAATAATAATCAATGACCACAAGATAGTGTTGATTTTTGTGTTCTAACATATCTGATGTAACTACCTGCCATGGTAATAGTGGGATATCTCGTGTTTGCATGGGTTCTTTACCGTTGTTTGTTCTGGTAATTCATGCATTTTTTACAGTTGAATACCATCTCTTCGATATCTTTTGACATGCCTGGCCAAAATACTGTCATGCGGGCATTAGCTTTGCTTTTCTCGATCCCGCAGTGACTAAAATGTAATTTTTGGAAAATATTTTTTCTCCATGCAGATGGGATAACAAGCCTATTATCCTTGAGTAAAATTCCACCTATAACATGAATATCATTTCGGACGTCCCAAAAGGACTTTAGAGGTGGGGGTACATCACGTTTATGGTGAGGCCAACCCTCCATGGAGTATGTGTGTAACATCTGCATAGTAGGGTCATCGCTAATAAATTCCCGCAGTTCCTTCAACTTAACATCTGAGATTGGAAGATTTGACACGATACTATGAATAAAGTACTCCATGTCTTGATGCATGTCATAGTCATTGGGGATATGGGACTCCCCGCATGCCCTGGAGAGGGTGTCAGCAATGTAATGGAACTTCCCTGGAACATACCTAACTTTGATATCGTACTTCTGCAAACGTAGCCTCATTCTTTGTAAGCAGGGAGGTACTTTGAATAGAGGCTTTTTAAAGATATTTTCTAGAGGCTTATGGTCAGAGTTCACTTCAACTTCTGCCTCATGAGTGTACATGTTAAACCTCTCACACCCAAAAACGATTGCCAACATCTCTTTTTCTATTGGGGCGCAGTTTATCTCTGAATTTGACAAGGCACGGGAGGCATATGCAACTGGTTGGCCTTGTTGCATCAAGCATGCTCCTAACCCACTTTTGCTGGCATCAACTTGGAGCGTGGTTG
Organism: Siderastrea radians; assembly: GCA_964017195.1. Classification (NCBI taxonomy): domain Eukaryota; kingdom Metazoa; phylum Cnidaria; class Anthozoa; order Scleractinia; family Rhizangiidae; genus Siderastrea; species Siderastrea radians. The sequence goes on along the minus strand of OZ024892.1, from coordinate 47,135,827 downwards.
GTAAGCTTGTGTCATAGAAGTGTAAAACAGGTGCACTACTCAAAACTGATTTGATTTTGGGAAGTGCAGTGTCATGCTCAGGAAACCAAGCCCAGGGTACATCACCCTTGAGTAGGGATCGCAATGGGGCAGTTAATTCCGACATGTTGGGAATATAATTGCCAAGATAATTGATCATGCCTAGTAACCTTTGTAGGTCTTGTTTGCATGAAAGGGTAGGCATGTTGTGAATAGCGGAAATTTTTTCTGGGTCTGGTGAAAATCCCAATTCACTAACACCTTCACCCATGTACTTGACTTGATTAACACGAAATTGGATTTTGTCACGGTTGAACTTGATATTACGTTCTCTTGCTCTTGTCAGAACTTTGCGGAGGATCAAATCATGTTCTTGTTCATTTTTCCTCCAACGATAATATGTTGCACGTGAAATACCAAATGGCATTCTTTTAAATCGGTATCTGCCAAAAGGAGAGTTGAAAGTACAAAGAAATGAAGATTTTTCTGTAAGCTTTTGGTGCCAATAACAGTTTGACATGTCAACGACTGAGAAAACTTTGCAACCATTAAGTGTGTTTGAAATCGTTTCAAAGCTTGGGGGTTTGAAATCCTCCCGTTCTATGGCCTGATTCAAATCGGGTGGGTCTAAGCATAATCTCAGGGTATTGTTTGGTTTTTCTTCTAGAACTAAATTACCGACCCAATCAACCGGTTCTTCTACCTTAGTACTACTATCTTTTCTTTCTAAATCATCAAGAGTCGCATTGAGTTTATCCCCTAATCTAAGGGGAACATTTCTTTGTGGTTGAATGGTAGGGTGGCTATCAGCGCCACAAGCATTCAAGTGACTTCATCTGTGTTGACGGGGACCCAGAGTATGTTCCTGGTAGCCATGCCAGCAAGGATGGTGCCTTGCTGTACCCTGTGGAAGGAAAATGCGGCACACTTCCGTGCCTTCCATATGTCAAGGGTCGAGAATTGACTTGCGCCGTGTGCACCAAGTGACGGGAAGACTGGCCGTTTACAACGTCAACAACCAGCAAAGGAAAAATTCACCAGTGATCTAGTGAACTGTCATGATTTGCTCTAAAGATAAACGGAAACTTGTTAAAATAGGCCAGCGCTTGTTCTAAGCAAGTTGAAAAAGCAAAGTAAGAAAATCGTACTTTCTTGATGATAAACGTGAGTGTAGAGTGTAATAACAATAAAAGTAACGTGAATCACTGATAAATAATTTGTTTCTTTACTTTGTTGCCATTCTCGTCCTTTGCCAAGTTCCTGCAAAGCTTTCTCCCAGGCCGTACTTTATGAAAGAAGTCTAAGCCAAAAGAAAGGACCAAAAGTAATGACAAAATCAATATCAATAACCTATTTTAGCTTTTTTTACGGAAAGAGAATAAAATGAGTAAATAAAGTCATATATCTTCACTTCATAGAAATATGTAAAGAAGTCGAAGTCATCTAACCTACCTGAAGATTTAATCTAACGCATTTAAGCGGTTTTTAATTGAGTGTTAGTTGAAAGCAGTTGGCGTTTCCTTTGATTACGTTTCACCGCGCGCTGTGATTGGTTGAAGAAACACTAGCGCAACCGTCTCAACTACTCTGAAGTAAAACTAAAACTGACCAACTGTGACTTGCTTGCGCGCATTTTCCCGCGCTTGACGCATTGAATATATCGTCACGTACTTTTGCTACTCAGTGTTGGCTCATTTTGCTGTATGCGTGTCAATAAGTGAAAAAAAAGGTTTTCGTGCCCTCAGTTGAAAACCCCTACAACGAAGCACTATAAACACGATCAGTGCCCATTCTGTCAGAGCTAGCTAAGCTTTCTTTCAGTGGACACGTGTCATCTGATCATTTCTAATTTAATGTCCAGCTAGATTCCCATACATTGCTCCCTGTCCATACATTGAATTCAACCTAGCCAGGGAAAACAAGAAGCCCCAGTACACACTGATCCCCAGTCGGTTTTAACCAGATGGATGTGTACAAATCTTGGTCAAACCTGGAAAATGTGTATATTTATTAATTTTTGGTTCTGGGTGGTCCAGTTGAATCTGTCATAAATCAGTGGAAAATTTTCATTGTGCCAGGGCTCGAGAGAAAATTTTTCACAGAGCTTCCACTGGCATACATTAATTAACTGAAAGAAAAGCGAATCACGAAGCGCCCGGAACGTCGTTACTGTTTTAGTTCGCGAAAACGATTGCAAACCGGAAGAAGCTCAAAAATCCCTTGTGCAACAGTTGTTGTAAAGGAATGAGTACATGATGTATGAGGACACAAACTGTACCGTCACGGTACAGTTTGTGACTGACAGTACTGACAGTATGGAAGTCATACATCATCTATGAAATAAAAGGTATCTAAAACGGTACCTTTAACGACGTTTCAGTATTGGGGTGTGTTTGCCAATGAGCAATAATTTTATCTCTATCAAGATTGAAAAACAGAAGCTAGAGCAAGTGCCACAAATTTAACAGGCAACGCAAACGAGACGTTTGCAAATTTATAACATGGTTTCAAAGTGTGCCAAATTGTTTGTTTGCGTCCCACACAAAGTATTCTTCCCAGAATCTTTCTGAATTTCTCTTTAGAGACATGTACTACATTCGCATGATTAGCCTAATGTTCAGCTATCAAACTTTCTGTCTACCGTTCCAATTATAAACTCATTGTCAATTTACTTCAACGACAAAGACGAAAATTATCATAAATAACCATCAACTTATTGGAGTAATCAAACCGTTGCCTGTTGATCGTACATATCACGTACATATCATTGAAGTTTTATGATAATTGTCATAACTAACTCGTAACAAATTTTCCGCGATCAGAGCATTGTAACAGGCGGTTGTTTGACGGTTTACGACCCTTAAAGCTGTTTGGTCGTATTTGTTGTTTCCACTGAGTGCCATCTCTGCTGCTGTAACTGATACCCGTTGAAATATAGTAATTAATCGTCTTTGCTGACGGACGGATCCGACAGAAAAAACAAACAAACAAACAAACAAACAGCACCACACCAAATAATTTTTTTTTGAATGGTTGCCATTTTAAAAGAATTCATCCTTAGACTCTAAATTTGGAACAGTACAATAAACAGCACCACAGCAAAGTACTGCTCGATAGCTTTCATTTGAATTGTAACACTTAAGGATTTCATTCATAGAATTAAACGTTAGAGCCGTCTTGGACATCATAACAAACAGTACCGCAAGAAAGTACTGCTCAGTAGCTTTCATTTGAATGGTCAAACTTGAGGATTTTGTCCACAAACTCAAAAGGCACAACCACCATGTAAAGCATAATATTAGTACCTCGGGAAAGTACTGCTCAATAGCTCAGTAGCTTTCACTGCAAAGTGCACATTTGAACATTTCATTCTCAGATTCACCACTTTGTTAGAGGCACTCAATATACACCACAGGAAAGTATTTCTCAGTAGCTTTCATTTGAATGGTTGCACTTTAGGATTTCACACAATAAACAGCGCCACAGAAAGTACTGCTCAGTAGCTTTCATTTGCATGGTCACACTTCAAGATTTCATCCACAGACTCAAAAGTTAGAGGCACCTTGTACAGCACAATAAACAGCGCCACAGGAAAGACATAAGTGCTGCTCCGTTACGGCATTTAATTCAGTGGTCATAGTTTAGCATTTCTTCCACAGTCTCAAAAGCGAGAACTCACCTTGCTCCATCCGTAGCGTGCCTTCGCGCTTTATGATATTAAAATATAATTTTAGACACCTCAAAGTTAGCTAAATTTTGAATTTCGACTTGGAAAGAAAATCCAACGGATGAAATTAGAGTTGAATGAAATGCAAATTTGAGCGTTTTATTTTGCGTTGAGGCGAAGCTACAGACCAGTGATTTTTGGCTGAGATGTTGGGAGTGTCTTTTAGGGCGCTAGCAATTTCAAGACTTGCAGTTAAGAGTAAATCGAGTGATCGGCACTTCGATTCTTGGCTTTTCTGCTGTCCATAGTTTTTACAAACTTACTATTTCTTCCATATTGTTTTTAATTGTCGCAAATAGATTTAAGATGGTTTATGTTGACAGTTATTTTGGGGTACTGGGTTCTACGTCATCAACGCGAAAAGTTCTCGCCACTGTCCCAGTGAGATGCCCATCTACACCGAGTGCACATAATAAATTTCCTTATGGAGGAGAGAAAGAAGGCTGTTTGCGTTCTTCTCGGTCTGAATTCGAAGTAAGGAAAGTCCATTCGATCCGCAATGAAATTGTCTTCCCCAGTTATAACACCTCGCGGCGGCCTGCGTCTCGTGGCTGTGTTGGTGATGTGTTGTTCCATTCTGGTTCACATCTCTGCCATGAATGAAGCTCAGGAAAGACAGCGTCGAGGAGAAGATCAAAACACCAATCGGTTGTCTGCTGATAGCGTTGAAACCGGTGAAAAACGGTCCTTGCTGCACCGGGAGCGAAGATCAGTTATTAATAATGCAACCCCCAGCCTGTCGGACATTGAGAAGCGACTGCAAGAAGTGGAAGAAAGGTACGCTATTCTAGATCAGCCAGCCGTTTTTCAGTTTGAAAATTCCCGTCTATTTGGGATAAAATTAAGGTCGGAATAACTGAATCCTATTTCATTTATGGAACAACCGTGCCAAATTCATTATGAGGTAACTTTAATAAACGTTTCCATTCACTCGTCAATTTTATTCTGGATCAGTCTAGTTTGGTGAAATAGAACTCAATAACTGCTTCTGTCTGCTCAAACTAAAGTGTTCTTTACAAATATGGCAACGCTAATTTTCTTGTCGTGGTAAAAAATATTCTTTTCATTTTCGTCAAACTGAAATGCTTTTCCAGTACAATTGAACCGTGGACAATTTCATGGAAAGAAACTTTTCAACTTTTTAAGTTGGAAAGTTTCTTTATTAAAATAGCTTATAGTGCTAAGTGACTTACTGCCAAAATCCCCAAGCGCTGTTAAGCTGCACTAACCGCTCGGTATGCATGTTACAATTTTTCCTTTGGTATACAGCTGTTAATTTACCAGTGCTAGTTAAATACAAAATTTACGTAAGGCATTGAGAAAATCCTAAAATCTTTATGCTATGGCTTCCTCACAGGCATAAAAAAAGTATGAAAGAACTGGAGAAGAAGTACGTTTCAAAAAAGAAACGATTTTAATTATTTACTATAACACTGTTGAGTCCCTCTTGCCTTCTGTGCAGTTATTTGCCACAGATTATTTTGAACCGGATTTGACTGGAGCGACCTTTCCAGTTACTACGATATTGCTCTCGATGTCGGCATAGGTGTTTCTCTTTGCCTAGAATATTTGTTTGTGTCTCAGCTTCCTTCAATTGAGTAGTCTCACTTTAGGATGTCATCCTAAGACACAAAAGGTGGAACATTAGTGTACAGCATAATAAACAACACCACGAAACCAAGCGACTGCTCAGTAGCTTTCATTTGAGTGGGCACACGTTCATCCACATACACAAATGTGCATGTTGGAACCAATTTGTACGTCCTATAGCAAAGAGCATCACAGAAATAAAGTATTGTTTAAACGTTTTCATATGAATGGTCACACCAGTAAAATAAGAATTTCAAACGTTACACGCACATTTAATGAATCAAGGGTGACTGTGCGGCTGAGAATGGTTCAACTGTCTGATCTTTCTTTTTCTTTAATGATCTTTTTTGCAGACTTGATTCCTTGCTGCCCTTATCACCGAGATCAAGCGACTCTTACGCATCGCTTTTGATTTACCTTCTAGGTTAGTATACGAAAGATAAAAAGTCAACAATTTTTCGCCTGTGTTATCTAATGTATATTCTTACTTAATTGTCACTTGATGTTACATTGATTAAAAATATATTTGCTGTGTTAAATGTCTTTTCATTCAAAACAGTCAATTATTGCAGTTAATACTTTACGCTTTAAATTATCTTGAGATGTGGAGAATGAGAAACTTGAAGTACATGCTCTGTTAGTTCTAGTTCTGTTAGTTCTAATCATACTTCTACTCAGTAAGAATTGAGATTTTTGACTGACGCGGTTGTCCCTTGTTCATCACATAAATTATCCCAAATCTGCCATTGGAATCAACTTTGAAACTGACGTTACTCATCTTCAAGATTTGCTTCTTGTGTATTTGGTGCGTTTCTTTGTCTTGTATCATTATAGGACAACATGGGAAAAATACCGCAAAGGGACCACCTGGACCGAAAGGTAAAAAAAGGAAATTGCTTATCTTAGAAAAGTAAAACTACAAATAAATCTTATTATTAAAGTAATCAATTTTCGTGATTTTCAATGGGCGAAACAGTTGTACTGTTGTTTGCTGTCAATGACCTATGCGTAGGCTAAGACGGCTTAGCAACGCAGTGTTAATTACCAGAGAGATTTCTGAACTTTGCTCGGCTTTTATCAACTATACGTCGAGGAGGTTAACTCTGATCACAATAGTCTAGTAACCAGCCGTATCAGGGTTTAGTCAAACGATTATACCTTTAAGACTAAACAAGAAATGTTTCTACTGCGGTACAGTAGTAAGTAAAACAGTAAGGTCAGCGGAAGTCACAAATTTGTTTACTGACCGCTCATCCTGCTTTGTAACCCCTCATGCTCCGCTCGAGTCGCCATGTTTGTCTTGACCACGAGTATGATCCATTTAGTTTTTCATCCGAGTAATCCTCCGGTCATCCGTACACGTAAAGGCGGACTAAGTTGTTATCTCAAGAATAAAGCGTTGATCTTGCAAAGAACAATGGTCTTCTTATTGTCGAAACTCCTTCGGATGCCACAAGTGCGACGTTCGGGGGCAGCCACAAGAAATGCCTACTCTCAAGGAAAAAAGGAGTTACCGACAACTGACAAGACAAAACAAATCGAAAAAAAAAACGAATGAACAGAACCAAAAGAACAACAGGCAGCTATTCTTTCCTGAAGAAAAACCTCTAAGAAAGCTAACCGCTGAAGATCATTTTTCTTACAGGAGAACCAGGCACGCCTGGCACCAACAAGCCGTTCCCAGGTCCCCCTGGTCCTAAAGGACACCAGGGAGCTGTTGGTAGGACGGGAGCCCAGGGACCTCAAGGAGCCAAAGGAGAAAAGGGACGAGACGGAGCTGGGCAGTCTGGGGTGAAGTATGTTCGCTGGGGAAAGACCACATGCCCAAGTGGTGCTCAGATATAAAGTCTACAAAGGTTAAACGATAAGCAAATTAATCCAACTTAGGAATGCTTGAAAAGAAGGTGAATTGTAGAGAAAAAGAAAACGTTTTGGCGCTCCAGAGGCACAAGAGTGACCTGAACCTTTCAAGAGTTACCTAATTCAAAAACGTTTCGCAGTTATTTAGTTGGCTTAAGATTGTTAAACAGCTATATTGGATTTTTTACATACCTTGATTTCTCGACTCATGAATATAAAAATAATCAAGCCTCTATATTTGTCTGTGTGGTATATTTAGTTATCACTATCACACTCACCCCACCTTATGCGTTAACATGATTCTCAAGGGAAAAATCTTTCAGAAATATAGACAATTGACTACCAGTTATAGTTGCTAAACTATTAGGGAGTGCTTTAATATTTCCCCGTTTGTATATGCCCATAAACGACAGTACTACAATGTGACACTCTCTTGGAAATAGTTTTTCAAAATCATATCGTACTAACTTCCTTTTTGCATAAGGTATAATGGGTGGAGAACATTGCGGTCACCATGGTGGTGGAGCGAACTACCTTTGCCTTCCTCACAACCCAAAGTATGACAAGTGCCAAGATGGACACCAGGGCGCGGGATACATATACGGCACTGAGTATCAAGTCAGTAGTCACAGTGGAGTACCTTTTAAGAGAAGTCTCCATGACCATGAAGCACCCTGCGTTGTCTGCTTTGTCAATTCCCGTGGTTCAATGCTGATGAGGCCTGCAAGGAATGACTGTCCATCTGGATGGACCGAGGAGTATCATGGGTACCTGATGACTGCAGCTGCCGGCCACCCGCGTTCAAGTGACTTCATCTGTGTTGACGGGGACCCAGAGTATGTTCCTGCTACCATGCCAACAAGAATGGTGCCTTGCTGTATCCTGTGGAAGGAAGACGCGGCTGTGTTGACGGGGACCCAGAGTATGTTCCTGCTAGCATGCCAACAAGAATGGTGCCTTGCTGTATCCTGTGGAAGGAAGACGCGGCTCTCTACCATGCATTCCATATGTTGATGGCCGAGAGTTGACTTGCGCCGTGTGCACCAAGTGACGGGAAGACTGCTCGTTTACAAACAGCAAAAAAAAAAAAAAAAACCAACAGTGATCCAATTAACTGTCATGATTTGCTCTAATAAACGTGAATGTAGAGTGTAATAACAATAAAAGTAACGTGAATCACTGATAAATAGTTTGTTTCTTTACTTCGCTGCCATTCTGGTCCTTTTTCCTAGTTCCTTTAAAGCTTTCTCTGACGCCGTACCTTATGAAAGAAGTCTAAGCCAAAAGAAAGAACCAGAAGAAATGACAAAAATCAATAGGAATAGCCTGTTTTAGTTTCTTTTATGGAAAAAGAATAAAATGAGTAATTGGAGCCATATATCTCAGATTCAAAGTATATTATGTAAAGAAGTCGAAGTTATCTAACCCACTTACCTAACCCACCCATTTCAGTGGTTTTTCAACTGAGTATTAGTTGAAAAGCAGTTTGTATTTCCTTGGGTTTTATTTTTGTTGCGCGCTGTGATTGGTTAAAAGAACACTCGCACAACTTTCTCGAAATAAAACTAAAACTGGCCAACTGTGACTTGCTTGCATGCATTTTCCCGCCCTTGACGGGGACACGTATTGTTGCGTACTGTTGCCACTCAATGTTCTGATTGGCATGCGTGTCAGTTTACAAGTGAAAGTTTAGGTTTCCATGCCCTTAGTTGAAAAGCCTTTTAACGAAGCACTATGGACACGTTCGGTGCCTACTCTGTCAGAGCTTAGCTAAACTTGCTTACTCTGGATACATGTAATCTGATAATTTCTAATTTAATATCTAGCTAGATTCCCACGCACTGCTGATTTCAACTTGACCCTCCATTGAATTTAACTTGCCAGGGAATACAAGAAGCCTTAGTATTCATCTCAAGTCGGTTTTTAACCAGATGGATGCGTACAAACCTTGGTCAAACATTGAAAATGTGTATATTTATTAAATTTTGTTTGTAAGTGGTCCAGTTGAATCTGTCATAAACTGAAAGTTTTTCAGTGTGCCAGGGATCGAGAGAAACAGTTTTTACAGAGGTGCCACTGGCATGCATTAATAATTAACTGAAAGAAAAGCGAATCACGAAGCGGAGTTTTTATTAGTGTTAATTTCGCGTTTGATGTTCTCTATATCAACACCCGAAATAAAAGGCATCTAAAACGGTACCTTAAACGATGTTTCAGCATTGAGTGTTTTGCGATGAGCAACAATTTTACCCCTATCAAGATTGAAAAACAGAAGCTAGCCGACCAAGTGCCACAAATTTAACAGGCGCCGCAAACGAGACGTTTAGGAATTTATAACATAGTTTCAAGTGTGCCAAATTGTTTGTTTGCGTCCAGAAACGAAGTGTTCTTCCCAGAAACTTTCTGAAGTTCTTTTCAGAGACATGTTGTCAGTGCTGTGTCCGAAAAGGTTAAAGATAAGCGTATTGTAATACTACATTCGCATGATTAGCCTAATGTTCAGCTATCAAACTTTCTGTCTACCGTTCCAAATATAAACTCATCGTCAATTTACTTCAACGACAATGACGAAAATTATCATAAATAACCATCAACTTATTGGAGTAATTAATCCGTTGCCTGTTGATCGGTTCTCTCAAACAGCTTTCTTTCAGCTTTTCAATTTCAATTAAGGTTGTCGTATTAACTCAAGCTTAAGCGACAAGACCGAAAGGTAGTGTGGGTAGTTGCAAATCAGCCTTAGTTTCACGCTACAGAAGTTAGTTAGGAACGTAGAATTTCCTAGTGCAAGTAATAAATGGGCACCATCCAATTTTTTACAATAACTGAACGAATTCTCGCGCGCTGATTGGCTAATTTTTATTGTCAATAAGAGTACAGACGGATGAAACACGTAAAGCTGACGCGATCAGCAAATGTTTTGTCAAACTTTTCAGCGCTGCATTCTTGATAAGGCGAGAATTGTACCACAAATCTAGTAGTCTTCAAAGAGGAAATCATCTAAAATTTATGGGTTAAAACTGAAGAAACCATGCAACCGTAGAGCGAAAAGATGAGGATGTTTGTTGAGGATTAAGACCTGAAAATCGGCGGTGAGCGGGAATTTGTGCTGTTGGTGAGATTAAGGTGATACCGTGTTTTAGCGGATTATTTTGTAAACATTTTTCACTGGATTTTTCCTTGTATTTCTAGTCTATTCTTACTCAAGTTTTAATTTACGAGCCTGTGATTCTCCGAATATTACAGCGATGAAATTCAGATTCTACGGCAATCGCATCTTCTATTGACTCTTGCATTTCTTTCCTTCGTTTAAAAATCGGTTTTGGCTTTTTGTTGTAGATCCACTCGCCTGCGGCTCGTGAATCTACAACATTTTGACAATGTTATGACGAAATTTATCATCAATAAGAGGATAGACGCATAAAAACTGACGTCAATTTGTTAAATTGTCTCAGCAATCATGATGCAGCTTTCAATTTTTAAATTGTTAGTACTTGTTCAGTGGAGTGCGAAAAATCGTGTTCCATATTTTTTATGCTGCTGCTTTTTCAACTTCTAATTTACAAACCATGCATGGCTCCACGTGCACCCAAGTATTTTAACTTTGCCGTTTTAACCGAGTAGACAAAGGAATGAGTGGGATTAAAAATTACGTTTTAAACAAGAGCTCTACCTGAAAATCATCCTTTCATGCTTCTTTTTCTTCTTCTTCTTCTTCTTCTTCTTCTTCTTCTTCTTCTTCTTCTTCTTCTTCTTCTTCTTCTTCTTCTTCTTCTTCTTCTTTTTCTTCTCCTTCTCCTTCTTACGTTTCATACTATAAAAACTCATCCATATTCTTTGCTATTGTACGGCCAGCTAGGTACTGCTGATTTTGGTGAACTTAGACATATAAATATTATATTACCCTGCGGACTTGTCGCGTAGGATTAAGCTTTCATCCGACAACGTTAATTGACACAGCTGTAACTCGATGGTAAAGTTGGGCCATTGCAAACTAAAAATCGTGAACTATAAAGATGTGTTGTTAAAAGTCAACACATATCAGTTGCGTACATATCACTGAAGTTTATGATAATTATCCGCGATCAGAGGATTGTAACAGGAAGTCGTTTGACGGTTTACGACTATGCTATTTGATCGTATTTGTTGTTTCCACTGAGTACCATCTCTGCTGCTGTTGCTCGTTAAAATAAAGTAATTAATCGTCTTCGTTGACGGACGGTGATCAAACAAACAAACAAACAAACAAACAAACAAACAAACAAACAGCACCATACCAAAGAAATTTCTTTTGAATGGTCGCCATTAGGAATTCGTCCACAGACTCAAAAGTTGGAACAGTACAATAAACAGCACCACAACAAAGTACTGCTCGGTAGCTTTATTTGAATGGTCACACTTAAGGATTTCATTCATAAATTAAAAGTTAGAGCCCTCTTGAACATCATGATACACCTTGTACAGCATATTAAGAGGTATCATAGGAAAGTACTGCTCAATAGCTCAGTAGTTTTTACTGCAATGTTCACATTTGAAGATTTCATCAGTCTCAGACTTACCACTATGTTAGAGGCAGCTTGTACAACATAATAAACAGCACCACAGGAAAGTACTTCTCCGTTACTATTCAATTCAGGATTTTATCCACAGACTCAAAAGCGAGAACTACCTTGAGACATCTGTAGCTTGCCTTCGCCGACGCTTTAGGCATGCACTTTATGATATTAAAATATAATTTTAGACACCTCATAGCTTGTTAAATATTGTAGAAAAAATCCAACGGTGCCTTTGGGATAAAATTTAGAGTTGGATGAAAATGCAAATTTGAGCGTTTTATTTTGCCTCGAGGCGAAGTTACAGATCAGTGATTTTCGGCTAAGATGTTTAGAGTCTCCCTTAGGGCGCTAGCGATTTCAAGTCTTGTAGTTAAGAGAAAATCGAGTGATCCCTCCGATTCTTGGCTTTTCTGTCGTCCATAGATTTTACAAACTTACCTTTTCTCCCAAATAGTTTTTAATAGCCGCAAATGGTTAACTTTGACAGTTATTTGAGGCATATTTTGTACCCATGGTCCAACGTCATAAACGTGAAAATATTCTCGCCAGTGTCCCAATGTGATGCCCATCGACATCGAGTGCACATAATAACTTTCTTGTGGAGGAGAGAAAGAAGGTTGTTTGCGTTCTTCTTGGTCTAAAATTCAAAGCGATTCGTAGTACGGAAAGTTCATTCGATCCGCAATGAAATTGTCTTCCTCAGTTATAACACCTCGCGGCGGCCTGCGTCTCGTGGCTGTGTTGGTGATGTGTTGTACCATTCTGGTTCACATTTCTGCCATGGATGAAGCTCAGGAAAGACAGCGTCGAGGAGAAAATCAAAACACTCGTCGAGTGTCTGCTGATGGCACTGAAACTGGTGAAAAACAGTAGTCCTTGCTGCACCGAGAGCGAAGATCAGTTAAAAATGATGCAACCCCCAGCCTGTCGGACATTGAGAAACGACTGCGAGAAGTGGAAGAAAGGTACGCTATCGTAGACCTGCCAGTCGTTTTTAATTTCGAAATAACCGTCTATTTAGGGTAATTTAATGAGGGGAATAATGGCACATTTCATCGCTGAAAAAACCATTATATATGAGGCAGCCTATAACAAACGTTTCCATTTACTCGTCAATTTAATTCTAGATCGCTTCTTTTGGTGAATCAGTTTGGCTCAAACACTGCTTCACTCTGCTCAAACTAAAATGTCATCGCTAAATTTTTTGTATGTGGAAAAAAATTTCCCTTAATATTCGAAAAAATTACTTTTGTAGTACCAAACGGGCTAAATTTTTTGAGCCGTGAGTCAAGAGTCAAGAGTGGAAAAACTGAAATTTTTCATTTTAACTGTTTGGAGATTAAAAGACTCAGTTTAATACATTCCCCAAACGCTCTAAGACTATGAGGAGGAATTTTGAGATTCTGGCTGTTTCCTTATTCCCTTTTTAGCCGTTATTCATTTGCCAATGCTAGTTTAAAAAAAATCCTGAAAGCCTCATGCTCTTCTCTTCACAGTCATAACAAAAGTTCAAGGTTGACTGACAAACGATTGCAAGAACTGGAAAAGAGGTATGCTTAAACTTATTTACTATACCATCGTCGTTATCCCTAAATTCTGAGCAGTTAATTCCCATACTTTAAACTTTTCCTTGGCACGATATAACCCCAACAAATTTTGCGTTTGTTTTATTGTCGTTATTTTCTTCCCACTGTAATCAAATCGCGAAAATTCAACCAGCCAAAGTGTTGGCCAGTGTATTTTTTGCTCAGAAAGTATATAATTTTCTACATTTTTATAAGTATAATCAACTGGATGTAGCGAAAACTTTTCCGCCAAAACTTTAAGCGACCTTTTATCGCACGATTTTCGCCAATTCTAAACCCCTTGAAAACAAAAGGCCTGAGTAGTTAAATATTCTGTTAACTAAATCTTACATAGAAGCCTCTTAGGTCAAACATGGTAATTGATCAACTTTACTGTAGTTAGGAATCTTTCTTCTTTCGAAAACCACGATAGACGCATACCACACAGATTCCATCGGTCTCTTTGACCTGAAATCAGTTTCTGGCGCTACTGCTAACTGGGTGCGCTGCAATATGATCGCCAAAAGTTGTTTAAAGCATTTCTCACACTTTTGCTAAGAAACAATGCCGGCTTAAATTTAAAAAAAAGAGCAACCATTTAATTAACGACTGAAAAACACGGTAAGATTCCACCTACATATGTCTATTTCGTATGAAAACACAACCACCGGTTATTGAAACGCTTTGTTCACACTTAAAATTTGAAACAGCATCACAACAAAGTTATGTTCATTAGCTTTCGTTTGAATGGTCACACCTCAGGATTTCATCCAGAGACTCAAAAGTAGAACTTACATTTGAAGTATCATAAACGACACCACAGACAAGTAATGCTCGGTAGCTTTTATTTGATTAGTTACATTTTAGGATTTTATCGACGGTCTCAAAAGTCAGAACCACATCGCGCAACATAATAAACATAATAAACAACCCAAAGTGCTAATTTATCTAGATCTCTAACCAAGTTTGCTCAGTGACGATTCCACTTTTAACTAATTACTAACTACTTTACTGATTACTGTTAGCAACTGATTTCGACAATTCACATATGACTTTACTGCATTTCTCAAACTAGGAACGCCATTAGAAATGTAAGTGATAAGAAATGTAACAGATCCAAGTGCCAAAAAATAAATTTTCAAAACAAAACACTACTAACTGATTATCCGGTAAAGCATAACATAAAGCAGTGTGGACATTTGACTATACTTGACGTTAGTTTGTCTAACTGCATGTTTACAAAGCGTATCAAGAAAAAATTATGCGGAGCTAAAAAATGTTGTATGTAAAACTAGGCCGGAGACTCAGGGAAAAGGGCTAAAGACAAGGTAAAAATGAGTTCCTTTTTTAAAGCAACTGTGCTTTTTCAATTTTTTTGTGACCTTCCAGTATATGGTGCAAGTGAGGTGAATTGAAAGAAAAATCGGATAAAGACTCTTCCAAAAAACAAATTTCACAAACAGTACCGTACCAATACTTGCTATTACCCCGAAGGAGTCAAGGAGTCCTCTCTGTGTTGAACTGAAAAGGTTCAATGATTGTTGCTGATCTTCCTTTTTCTTTAATGATCTTTTTGCAGGCTTGATGCTTTGTTGCGCTTATCACCCAGATCAGGTGACTCGTCGCTCTTGGCCTACCTTCTTGGTTAGTATATACGTAAGTTCAATAAAATAAAGTTTACTTCACCGATAAGTTGTTACCGTGTTTTCAAACGCCCTACAAGCAATTTAAGTCTCGGAAAAGTCTTGCAACGAACATCGAGGCCAAAAATTTCAATTATACAAAATCGACAAAAGGATGTGTCACAAATGAAAAGGTTTTATTTCTAAAAAGATCCTCAAAAAGTTCCTGGAGAATGTTTCGCCCTCCGCGGACAAATCACCTCAATATATAAAAGAAAACCTTTGTAGGAAATATTAAATGGTAAAGGTGCTGCGAAAAAAAACTATGCTGGCATTAGATATTAGGACGTGAACAAGACAATTTTTTTTGCCTCCTTTTTAAATTAATCTTGGTAAACATGAAACGTGACCAAAAAATCTTGAAAATAAATAGTTGGCATCATGTATTCAACAAACAGCAAATGTGCAACTTTTTTAGTTTTCGATACAGAGCGAAAAACTAACTCAATATTGCATCTTTTAGTATATAACTGGAATAAAACATTCTGAACATTGTAGTTCATGGTAGATCATATTGAACATTGTAGTTCAGGTCTGATAGAAAAGACATACGGTTTACCATAGGAACAATATTTGCTCTTAAACCGGAATTTTATAAATTCTTTCTTGAAAGTTTATGGTTGTTTACAGGAGCAGTTGTACATGTACAGTTTCCGCTGCTGTTCATTTCAGACGTTCACTCACTTCGCAGTCACATATGATAAACTACACAATATATTGTTTAGAGGTTTTGTAGGACGCTCTTTTGAACTGGTTTTGGCTCCTGGTTTTGGTTACTTGTGGTTATGCCGCAATTTTTCAGCGTCCAGTTACGTATAAAATACAACAGTAGAAGAAGTCTGCATAAAGAATGTGGTGTAAAACTCTTGTTCACTCCAACAGGACAACATGGAAAGGAAAAGATGGGGCCACCAGGACCCCCTGGAAAACCTGGATTAAAAGGTAAACAAAGGAAATCACTAACTCATCCATAATCAGTTGTCGAGTCCGACAAATGCAAATTCAAGGGGACAAATGATAAATTTGTCATGACAAAACCGCTTTACTTAGAGTATACGGCTGAAAAAATACAAACAAACAAAAAATAATATGCACTCAACTGAGCTCTAAATGACACCTAAAACGCCGAGAAAGTGACCGCGAACTCAGAGAAGTAATTCTGTGGGTTTGGGTACCTCTTCCAACCGAATAAAGGTCAGTTTTTAAATACAAATTTGCTTCCGAAGTTTACGTTCGTTAACAATTTTGTTGTGCGTGGTTTGAATGCATTTGTGAATCCTTGCTCGATGGAGCAAGGTGGTGCTCGATTCAGTGAACTTGCCGCATAAAACGCGGGTAGCCTTTGCAGAGCGATTTGTTTTGCATCGGTCAGTTCAAGTAAAGCTTCGGTATCTGGCCTATTTTGCTGTCGGTTACAAATACACGAAAGTGTGGTAAAAACTTCCCACAAGATTTTTTCATTATTTCACTCAGAAAAATTGTGAACTTTAGCCAAATCGTATCCGAATAACTTTTCAATGCTTGGAGTCCTCGATACGATAAACAAGTCAAAACCCCACGATTGTGAGCGTAATTTGTCACCCATGATATTAGTAGGTAATCAGATGGGATACTCGTGAAATTAGGAAACAATTTCACTTGCGTTTTGTCAAACTTCAAATAATTTCCCTCGTCTAAAGGCTCGGGAAATTATAAGAATTTTGACAAAACGCAAGTGAAATTATTTCCTAATTTCACTCGTCACCATTTGATTACACATACAAATAAACGCTATAACAACTGGAGTTGTCTTTTAGAGCAAAATAATTGCTTCTCCAGATCTTGTGCTTTCTGTATACCTGCAAAACCTCCACCAACGTCATGTCGAGTTTCAGCAGTCCAACCACAGGAAACAGATGGAGAGCCCTGATAAAACAAGGGCAGGCTCCAATAATGATTGTCCTCACAGAGAAAACTTATAAGGTCAGAAACATTTTATTGCAGGAGAACCAGGCACGCCTGGCACCAACAAGCCGTTTCCAGGCCCTCCTGGTCCTAAAGGAGACCAGGGAGCTGTTGATAGGACTGGAAGGCAGGGACCCCAAGGAGCCAAAGGAGAAAAGGGACAAGACGGAGCTGCGCAGTCTGGGGTGAAGTATGTTCGCTGGGGAAGGACCACATGTCCTAGTGGTGCTCAGATAGTTTATAAAGGTAAAAAGATAACGTAAGCGTTATAAATTCTTCTCCTTATAAAAGGACTAAAACGACCAAAACTATTTTCATCCTCTTATGTGCTGCTAAAAGTAGGCTTATTTGTTGAAATACAATAATGAAAGAACTTCCTTAGTATTAAAGCGAACTTAAACGAAAAGGGATTGGGAGTGATTATCATGAACATCTTGCGAATTGGTCATTCTGCCATTGAAAAAGACAGCAAAAAGACAAAAAGACAACAAGCAAATGAAGAAACGTTCAAATAACATAGAAAATACTGGAAGAAAACTCGACCAAACGTTCTTCCATCTGTGCTTAGCTCTCAGTTGAGCTCAGGTTGTTTTTCGAGCAAACTATATGCTGGAAGCTGAACATCAACGAGTTGCGTAGGAAATGACGAGTTTTAGTCGGGCTTTACAAACGCCTGAGCTAGCGAGGGTGGACTTTTGAAGAAAGTTATTTATATGGATCTCCCTTGCAAGAACAAGACTTTTTTGAGGAATCAAGGTACTTTAGGTTAATTACAATACTGTTTTGTTTCCCTGAGAGCAAATAACTAAAGCGGCGAGTTACAAGTTTCAAGCTTAATTCTGATCAAAATTTAATTATATAAGCTTATGTAAACCGGTCAACGATAAAGCCATTTGCGAGTTGTTTTGAAGTTGAATTTTTTCCACTATAAAGAGAATTGTTACTGAGGGAGCAATTGCTAGGAACTCTTTCGCTTCTAGTTTTCACGGTCTTTGCAAGTTAATTTAACGGTCGTTTTAGCACCATTTTTTCAGCATGTTTTGACTTACCAGTTTAGGATATAAGGTTACAGGCTCTCAAGTTGAAATTATAAATGCTTTTAGCTTCGCGTTTTTTTTTTATGTGAAAGCTTTCAGAGAGTTTCTGTAAACCAAAAAGTTTATAGTCTAGCTTTTACTCGTTTTTATATATCGCTTCTAAGAGATTAGCCTACTATTTCTTCAATGTATAAAACTACTGCCGCAAACGGATTCAAGGCCTTTCAAATTTTGCGGTCCGTACAGTGAATACGGCCTGCAAAATTGACCAATCGCAGTGTGCGTACTAACTGAGAGATATAATAAATGTTTTCATTTCAACCAAACTCAACTGTATCTAAGCTTTTTAATTGCTACTAAGGGCATGGACTTCCTCCATTGAGTAATGTTTTCACATGATCTTGATTTTAGTACAAGGTCCAACAGCTTGGCTATTTTCAGGACAGCCGGTCCCTTGAGGTCCCAAGGCTTGATTATATTGCTGAACACTTATATTTGACCCTGCACTTTGCTTGCTCCTAGCCTAGTCCTTAGGCGTCCTAGTGTTGTTTTGCCTATAGACTCGGCGATGCCACCGATCGAATAAAAATGGGCTGGCTCGGCCCTTAATTTTTGCACAAGTTAATCATCAGTTTTGCAGTTCATAGAAAATCAACATTTTCTAGTAACGTACATTTGTACAAAACTGTCACATGCTAATTTTTCCGGTTTGTATTAGGTATAATGGGTGGAGACTATTACACTCACATTGGTGGTGGAGCAAACTATCTTTGCCTTCCTCACAATCCAAAATATGACAAATACCAAGATGGACACCAGGCAGCGGGATACATGTACGGCACAGAATATGAAGTCAGTCAGTACAGCGGGAACCCTTTTAAGAGAAGTCTCCACGACCATGAAGCACCCTGCGTTGTCTGCTTTGTCAAGTCACATGGTTCAATGCTGATGATGCCCGCACGGAATGACTGTCCATCTGGATGGACCGAGGAGTATCATGGGTACCTGATGACTGCATATCACAACCACGGGCATCCCACTGACTTCATCTGTGTCGACGGGACCCAGAGTATGTTCCTGGTAGCCATGCCAGCAAGAATGGTGCCTTGCTGTACCCTGTGGAAGGAAGATGCGGAGCACTACCCTGTCTTCCATATGTTGATGGCCGAGAGTTGACATGCGCCGTCTGCACCAAGTGACGGAAAAAAATGGCTTGTTACATTGGCGATCAAAGCCTACCAAGGGAAAAAAGAACGCAGTGATTAAATTAACTGTCTGCATGATCTGCCGTAAAACTGACTGTAAACTCAGTCCTGACAGAAACTAGATAAAATACACAATAGTCAAACAAGATAAACAGGAAGTAACCTTTCTTCTTTCGGGATGCTATATACATGAATGTAGAGTTTAAGCAAAAGCAATAAATCTAACGTTAAATCACTGTTAAAAATTTCACTTCCTTACTTTGTTGCTCGTCTTGTCCTCAGAATCCGCAATCGTTTTGATCAACACCACACGGAGAATTGTATTCTTGGCTGACGTCAACGGACTCCAATGGAGAGCAGAATTAAATTTACTCGGGTGCCAACGGTTTGTTGTTCTGCTAGTCGATATCACTGATTCAGTTCATACCAAAAAGCAAACACCCTTCTGTGGCGTTTACACTCTTCTGAGCTTAACCTACTCCTCTGTCGATCTTTCGATAGCATTGATTAACAAAGAATGCTTATTTTCCACTTGATGAAAAAGAGATAAACAATTTGAAAGTCTTTTCTACATTTTGATCTTGGTTTCTTGACTACTTCCAGGGCGCGAAAAAGGATTACTTCGTACTTCTCTTACAGTTAGACTTGACTCACTATCTCAGAATACACTTAGTTGAGGGCGACTTGAATTCATTTTTAGTCAATGCTATTTTTAGCGGCATACGTTTTTGAGTGGTACGTGTGTCTGTCCCATATACATGTATATATTTTTGCCCGGGAATCACGAACAGGGAATCTTTTATCCCGTTTACATTGCCGAAAATGGTACATTAAACTAGCGAAACGTGGAATCACCCTGGCCATTCTTTGTGAATTATGATCTATTGCTATCCGCGCCTTTCCTAGTTTTTAGACCTTTCTGGTGAAGGGAAACACAAACGCAACTCCGCAATCCGGGTGGGCTCGCTCGCTAATCCAGGGGGATAGGGTTGGTCAAAACGTGAGCTTTCAGTTTAATCCGTGCCATGTTATTATTTTTGCAAGTCAATCACACTCACTTGTTTGAACTGCTTGCTAGGCGTTTCTGCACTCAAATAAACAGCTTGTCCTTGAGCAAACTGTTAGTCGTTGCCGTGCGAGTGAGTTGATTCCTCAGGCGTCAAATGTCAGATTGTGGGGGAGGGGTGTGAGAGCGTACATTTAGCTCAACTGCAATTTTGCAGGTTGGCCCGGTTTTCATAAAATCAGGTAGATATACATTACGTTCTACCCTACTTACTTAAATTTTACTCCGACAGACATAACGTGCCACTGTACATTAAATACACAGTACATGGTAACCTTCTTCAATATTACACGACGTGTTACACTTTGTGACATGACCTTATAATTAGAAAGGTTCCAAGGCAAACTTACCTACATCACTTACAGACATGCAATACACGTTACATACCTTCAGTCATTTCCAGCTTTTAAGGCTTAAATCTTGGTGTTGTGACCGTTAAATTTAGTTTGCCTTGAATGTGGAAATGTATGTTGGGCACATTCTCTGTTTATTCTCATGGTAGATCAAGGGGTAGCGCTTCTGCCGACGTGGCCAAAGTGTTTCTTTGCGGCTGCACCATTCTTCAGAAAGGAAAGATGACGAAGAGGCCAACGCAGCAATAAAAGGGAAAGAAAAAGGGAAGAAAAAGGTGCAAAATGTAAGGATCGAGTTAGATTCGCAAAGAAGTCCACATTTTAAGTTTTGCGTGTGCGCCAGAGTTAAAATTAACCGCAGCGAATCCCAAAACAACCTTGAATTTAATTTAGCTGAAAAGTGTAGTTTTTTTGTCATTGCTACCAACCCAACTTGTACAGAAATTGTACAGAGATTGCAAACAAGAAAATATGGCTGAAGGTTCTATAACAAGGTGAGTTCTCCTGTAAAGTTTTACCTGAATCTGCCACTGGTAAAAACATGCATCCCGTGGAAACTGCTTCCCAAGATCGGAGCAAAGGCCGCAAATATAAGATAAGTAAACTTCTGTGCCGGGGTGTACAACCAGAACTCATTTATGGCTTATAATTAATTTAGGCTGTGACCTATCAATAGTTGCTAATTTTACCGTACCGAGTTTATGAAAGATGACAACTCCCAAATTACGATCTCCTACATATTTCAAAGCGCCTCTTTCAGTAGTATTGATGGTGTTCTCTCTCAGGCTAATTGAGACCAGACCTCCTCATGATCCACAACTCTTCTGCACAGACAGGGGACGAGAATTACTAGAAACACAGGAACGATAATAAACTCATCCAGGGCCAACTCAGTTGAGGTAATAATTTCATCTCGACATATCAGTTAGCTCCTTATTTTACTTTGTAAGCACTCTCAAACGAGGAAAGTTCGCAATTAAATAAATTTAAAATTCATAAACTGAAATTATTTGGGAATTAGTTAAGAATTCCTTATTCTCACAATGTATCCTTGTTTATTTGGGAATTAGTCACTGAAATTATTTGGGAATTAGTCAAGAATTTCCTTATTCTCACAATGTATCCTTGTTTGCACCCGAAGCATGCATGTTTCTAAATTTTCGAAAAATATTTCGATATGTAGCAACAAATGCTGCTTCTAGGCGCAAACGTTGAAATACGCATTTTGAGCGAGAACAAACGGTTCATACAGTCCTCGTGAGCGTACTGGCCACGTGTATGATGATTCTATCATCGTTAGGTCCATCATGGGACGGATAAAATATAAGCATTGTATTTACTCTGAAGATGCACAATCACAGTATTACTTGAACCTTTTTATTGGAGACTGAAAATTATGGAAACATCCAGTCGAAGTTCATGCAGATTCAGTCGACACAATTGTGACAGTCGTGGTTTTATACGTTCAGGTTGAGTTTTCCTTGAAGAATTGACGTTTGGTCAAGGAATGGCATCAAGATTTCGTTTGGTTTGTTTCCTAATATGAAGGATCCGTACCTTTGCCAGAGTTAGAAGTCTCCACAGCGCTACGGTATCGCAGACAAGGTTGATTTTCACCTGAATTAAATGAGAGTTTTTTGGTAATCCTTGTCGCAGATATTATTTTAGCAAGATTAGCATAATGCACAGCTATTTTGTCCCTACTATAAATACATCAAATGTTGTCTACATTTAGCAGTGCTAAAACAAACAAAAGCTTCTCTATTATTTACTTTTACTCCGAAACACGAAAGCACATTGTGAAGTCTTATGTCAATTACTGATCGTAATATTATAGCATTCAATCAGTTGCCTGAAACGCAACTATACATAATGGTACGTTATTTGGGTATAACTGATAGGAGAGGTCTTCAACCTGCTATATAAAAAAGATATGGAAAACATTAAAAAGGTTAAAAGGTGGTCTTATAATCGATGAAAGCAAACACATTCGTACAGTTCAGAATCGTTTGAAGATAACTGTTTATTTTAACAACGTATCTCGCGTGACCAAACATAGGGGTTGCAATAAAAGTTAAGGTGGTGTTTTTGGTGGGTTAATTACTGTAACTAGTTCGGTTACTCTGCTTTTCTCCTATCATTGCCGTTATTAAATTTTTCTTCCTCTTGCATAAACACTGTTCTCAAAATGCAAATATATCGCAACACTGTGAAGTTGACATTTGTCACGTACATATTTCTGTGTTGCTCCAATAGTACTACGTCACAAACGGGAAAAAATTCTCGCCCATATCTCTGTATCCTTTGATATCCGCTACAAATAACAACTTACTTACTGTTGAGAGAAAAAAGTTGCTGTTGTCAAAGTGATTCGAAGTATGTAAAGTCCATTCGGTCCGCAATGAAATTGTCTTCCTCAGTGATAACACCTCGCGGCGGCCTGCGTCTCGTGGCTGTGTTGGTGATGTGTTGTTCCATTCTGGTTCACATCTCTGCCTTGGATGAAAATATGGAAGGACAGTGTCGAGGAGAAGATCAAAACACCAATCGAGTGTCTGCTGATGGCGCTGAAACTGGTGAAAAACAGTCCTTGCTGCACCGGGAACGAAGAGCAGTTAAGAAAAATGCGACCCCCAGCTTGCCGGACATCGAAAAACGGCTGAAAGCTGTGGAAGATAGGTACGTTACGCTGTCGCAGTTTCGTTGTTTTTCAGTTTCAAAGCAGCAGTTTATGAGGATAAATTTGCTAATTGATCTGATCTCATTTCTGGCGAGAAGTACGTTGATTTATAAATAATTAAACATGTTTACGACGCCTTATTCCACAAGGATCTTCGAAATACCTTTGATGGAAACGAGATGTATGTCAATGCTAATATTAGTAAAATGGAACAATTATTTTATATTTTTTCGAAAGAGATGGAAAAGCTATTTCAGAGTACCAAAAGCAGTCCACTGAGTCATCGGAAAGACAGCAAACATCCTTGATTTGAAGTTTTGATAAACGAAATTTCTGCTGCCCAAATTTTTAGCTGATTCCGGTGACCTTCATTTGAATGGTTACACGTTAGGATTTCATCCACAGACTGAAAAGTTAGAACCACCTTGTACAACATAAGAAGCAACATGAATGGTCACACTTCAAGATTTTATCCATAGAGGCAAAAGTTGGAACAGCCTTATACAGTGTAATAAACAGCACTACAGCTCACTACTGCTCAAAAGTTTTTATTTGAATGGCCACACTTTAGGATTTCATCCACAGACTCAAAATTCAAAACCGTCTCGCTGACAGCATAATAAACAATTTCGGAGGAAAGTCCTGCTCAATAACGCTGTTTGAAAGTTACGCTCTAGGATTATACTTAAAAGTTGGAACAACCCTATACAGCTTAATAAATAGCAACACAGGATTGGGAAGTACTGCTCAGTATCCGGTTTTAACTTGAATCAACACGCTTAAGGATTTCGTTCACAGACCACTTGTTCAGGCAGTCCTAGCGTAAAGTAGCTCATTGTTTCATCTGAGTAGCCTCACCTTATCACTTCATCCACTTACTCATATTAAAGCTACAACTTTGTATTTATAGTACAGCACAATAAACAGCATCACAGGAACGTGCCGCTCAATAGCTTTCATAGACTCAAAAGTTAGAGCTATCTCTCGCACAACAGAATAATTACACTGTCATAGGAACATTCTGCTCAGTACGACTGATTCAATCAAGTGGTCACTGATTTAAGAATTTTATTCACTTTTTAACTCCAGATTGTCAAAAGTTAGAGGCACCTGGCACATATTACGAAGTAGCGTGGTCTCATTTAGTGATTTTAAAATTCCCTTATTCAAAAGTAAGAACCGTTTTTTTGGTAGCATTATAGGCAACTCTACAGGGCTTGTGTACTGTTCAGTAACTTTCTATCGAATGGTCTTATTTTAGTATTTCACCCACAGCCTCAAAAGTTAGAATCACCTAGCACAGCATTAAAAAACAGCACTACAAAAAATTACTGCTCTGTGGCTTTAAATTGAGTGAATGGTCACACTTCAAGTTTACATCCACAGACTCAAAAGCTAAACTCAGTCGCCTTGTACAGACTAATAAGCGGCACCATTTGGAAGGTCTCATTTTAGGACTTGAACCATCCACCTAAATTTTATTTGTGAACATGCAGTACCACAGGAAAGTAACACGCAGTAGCTTTTATTTGGGTGGCAACAGATTCAAAGGATGGAGCAATCTTGCAAAGCATAAGTAACTTATTAGTCAGTAGCCTACATTTCATCCACAGACTGAAAATGTAGAAACATCTCGCACAGCATATTAAACACCATTATTTGGATGTTCTCATTTTAGGATTCCATTCACCGACCCAAATATTAGGACCACGTTGTAGAGCAAAGCAAACTGCACCATTAAGGAAAGTACTTTTCACTTGGCCTTGCTTTACTTTAGTCCACTTAACACACTAAAGTTAGAACCACCTTGCACAGTATAATAAAAAATACCACAGGAATGTACTACTCAGTAGCTTTCGTTTGCACGAGCACACTTTAGCATTTCATCCAGATACTCGAAAGGTGGAACACTTTGTCCAGCATAATAAACAGCACCACAGGAACGTATCTTTCAATGTAACTTTAATTTGAAAGGCAAGACGTTAGGATTTCATTCACAGACGCTAAAGTTAGAGCCATCTTGCACAAAATAGTAAACAGTACCACTGAAACTTACTGCTCAGTAGCTTTCATTTGAATGATCACACTCAGATCAGTAGGAGTTCATCCAAAAACTCAAAATTAAGTAAGAACCACCTTGCACAGCATAATAAACAGAACCACGAGAATGTAGTGAGTTTGGAAAATCACCCATAGATTCGAAACATAGAACCTCCATTTATGACACAATCAGGAAGGGAAATACACGGCGCTGTCTTTTAGACTCAGAAATCAGAACCACCTTCAGTTGTATATCCTAGAAAACAGCACCAGAGGAAAGTACTGTGCAAAGCTTTCATATGAATGGATTAAAGATTTCAAGCGTTAGACTCATTTTACATGAATCAAGACTGATTTGGATTTGGTTGTGAATGATTCGACTGTCTGATCTTCCTTTTCCTCTGATAATGTTTTTGTAGACTTGATGCCTTGCTGCGCTTATCACCAAGATCAAGCGACTCGTACGCGTCGCTTTTGATTTACCTTCTAGGTTGGTATATGAAAGATAAAAATATTCTACTGAAGTCGCAATTTTTCGCTTTTTTCGATATTAATATTCTTTACTCAAATGGCATTGGATGTTACATTGATTAATTAAAATGTATTTCCTGGAGTTAATGCCTTTTACTTCAGAACAGCCAATTATATCTTGAGAGATGTGGAGGATAAGAAATCAGAGCTAGATGTTTGTGTTAGTGAATTCCACAGATTATAACTCAACTGAGTAAGAATTCACATTTATGATTTATGTGTTTAAGCAGTGTGTCGTTACAAATGGTACATAATACAATCTGCCAGTCAACTTTAAAACTGAATGCTCATTTTCAAGACATGCAGTTTAATTAAACGGTATTTGACGCATTTTTTTTTGTATATTTCAGGACAACATGGCCAAAGGACCGCAAAGGGACCACCTGGCCCTCCTGGAAAAACTGGACCAAAAGGTACACAAAGAAAATCGCTTATTTTAGATCAGAGTAAAACTGAGTAAAATTTGCCGCTGAAAGTTCTACTGCATGATGATTACTGTCAGTGACAGAGAAACTAAGTTCTTTAATTTGCTGCTATTTGTCAAGTCTACTTAGGCTATGGAAATGATCAGTTTTACGTAAGAAAGCCGTGGTACTAACTGAGAAAAATATATTAAACATTTTGCATTTGGCTCAGCTTTTACCAAGCAACTTATTGTCGACGAAGCTAATGCTGGTCATGCAGAGCTGTCTATTAAACCAGTAGTATCAATATATAAAAGGTTCAGTTAGAGGGAATAAATTTGCAGAAATACAAGAATACAATATGTTTACATAATTACACACACTATTACATACATTAGTACATAACAGTAATAGTGATTACATATTTCAATAACATTCTTTCATAATCGCAATAATACATATTTTAATTGCATATTTACGTAAAAAGCAACATTGTAGTTGTAAAAGAAGAAAAAAGTAAATTAGTCAATCAATCAATCAGTTAGTCAATCAATCAATCAATCAATCAATCAACAAGAAAGCCTATTTGGCATTTTAACCGGCCATTCTGACCCTCCCCACCCCTTGGTTTCACAAATGTTAGCGCCATCCTCTATTTATACGAACCGGCGTGACGAAAAGTGTGATTGTGTGACACAATATTTTTACTATAGCGTTACTGGATGACGTAATGTTTAAACTCTGATGACTCAGCTTATCTTTTTTATCGCTTTTATTTGTGCTGAAAAACGCAAATTCACTCAAACGTTGAATGTCGATATAAATTTGTCCACAACTGAGAATGCTCACACAGCGACGACGAAGTTGTCTGTTGTGCCTAGACCTTAAATACAAACAGTGAACATAGCAGTAGAATCAAAATATAACGCTTGATAAACACGAGCTCGAGCAGGGCATATCTCATGACGTGATGTTTAAATCCGGTTTGCTAACCCGGGAATCCCCTTGCAAAAGTAAAGAAGTGAGCGGGGACGAAAGTCGCCCACGTCTTTGAAAGCTAACGCGCCTGTCGAGCCGCAGTCGATTTCGTGCTCACTCGCTTGTTTTTCTTTTCCTTCACTATCTCTGAACGGAAAGAGAGACTGCTCGTAGCTATTAGCGTACACCACATGGAAACCACACAAATCCGTCGATAATATTCAGATATTTTCGTTCTTTCAATGCAAAAAGACTCGTAACACCTACCCTATTAATTGATCTGACGATTCCTTCGTATCAACTTCTCGCCTCAAATAAACACTGATCTCGCTCCGTTCAGAAGTCAGAACTATCATGTACTGACGGTGCAATCCACTAATATTGCATCATCATACTAGTACCAATTCCTTCTCTTCCTAGCCCACGCCGGCAAAACGCAACTGTCCTTTTTGTCCGCTGCGAAATACAAGTTAGCCAATCAGAAACCTTACGCTCCACTTCGCAAACCACCCCACCCCCCAAAAAACGGCAAGGGAAACCCCCCCTCCCGCAGCACAATATTACACCGCTCCTATACAAAACGCAACTTTCAAAGCAAATCACATTCACAGAAGCGTGATATGCTCCTGACATTCACAAATCCTTCTGACTTCCACATTTTTACACCCTCAAACTCTCAATCCCAATAAAAAAAACTCCTGCGCTAAAAAAGTTTTCACCATAACCACTAACTAGATCAGACAACACAGCCAATTTCGCATTCCATCCTATTACCTGCTTTACTCAATTGCGCATGCGTTATACAAGACAAATACAAAAACCCCAAACTTAACAACTTTTCGTCGTTGATATCTTAAATACTGTAAATTAAAAGACAAGAACACACGAAGGTAACATTCAGCAGACTAATATGCGCATGCGTCTTATATAAGACAGAACCGCTCTTGACTACCCGTACCACAAGCTTTACAGCACTTTGTTCGTATGTTAAGCCGACTGACTATCACGACAAAAACGTGCCCATCTTATAAACCGGCGGTCGCCATAGCGACACTGGTAACGATAATAGAAACAAACAAAAAAGAACGAAAGAAAAACAACAACAACATCATTGTTGCCGGTGCAGTGCTATCTGCTATCTATGTATCGCATCTACGGCCTTTATTGATCATTTGCTTATTGCTGAAAGTAGTTCCTCCCACTTTTGAAAATGGTTTAAAAGCTTACATTTCTCCCTGGTAATATGGAGGAGTTCAATGCTAAATATAGATTATACGTTGGAGCGAGACTAAAGAAAATGCTGATACGTAGTTTGGCTTTTATATATTTGTATAATTATTCGATAAATAGCGGACAGCTGGTTTTAAACGCGATTGTTGTACTCTAAAAAAGACTGAAGTTACCGAAAACTCAGAAACAAAACAAAAAATAAAACATAAAACTTTGGATTTATGAACTGAGCTAATGAGGTAAATTAAAGTGGATTCCGTAAAGAAATTACCTTATTATCCACTCAGTTGATGAATCAGCCAAAGTTTTGTGTTTCACTTCCCTACTGACGCAGCAGCACAGCTTCTTAAGAAATTAAGCCCCTTGTGTTTTTTGTTTGTTAAAGAAACTATAACACCCTGTTTGTTTGTTAGAAAAGAAAACGAATGAACACATCCAAGAGATCAACTAAAACATCCACAGCAAACAAAAGCAGGCGACAGGAACTGAAAAAAGGAAACTATTCTATTTTGAGGGAAAAAACCATTTAGCCCTCTCCAGTTTTGGGAGACATGTAAAGTGGTTCTAACTTTTGAATATGTGGATGAAAACCTATGGGTGTGACCATTCAGACGAAACCTCTTCGGCGTACTTTCACGTGGAACTATTTATATTTGGACAAATGAAATCTGGGATTTTTCGATCTTAAAGTTTGATTTTGGGCACTCGTGGGAGTAAAAGGGACAAGAAAGCTAACTGCTAAGGATCATTTTATTACAGGAGAACCGGGAAAGCCTGCCACCACCAAGCCGTTCCCAGGTCCTCCTGGTCCTAAAGGAGACCAGGGAGCTGTTGGTAGGACTGGAGCTCAGGGACCTCAAGGAGCCAAAGGAGAAAAGGGACAAGACGGAGCTGGGCAGTTTGGGGTGAAGTATGTTCGCTGGGGAAGGACCACGTGTCCTAGCGGTGCTCAGATAGTTTACAAAGGTAAATGACAAGCCGAATATTAGAACTCAAGAATAGGGTTTCTTTTTTAGTTAATTATGAGGGTACAACATAGATCCAATGCTTCTCAAATAAAAAATCCTTGAAGCAAGCACGAACTGTGGAGAAAAAGAAACAATTTTGGGCCCCAGAAGCATAAGTCATTTGACCCTTTCAAGAGCTACCTCAGTAATTCAAAAAGTTTCGCAATTATTTAGTTAGTGAATATTGTTAAACATTTATGTCTGAGTTTTCACATCTTGATTTCTCATCTCATGAATATAAAAATAATCAATGGCTTTTGAATTTGCCTGTGTGGTATAATTGTTTATTACTATCAAGCTCACCCCACCTTATGCGTTAACACGATTCTCAAGGGAACAATCTTTCAGAAGTAAAGACAACTGACCACCAGTTGTAGTTGCAAAACTATTAAAGAGCGCTTTGATACATTCCCTCCTATATATACCCATAAAAGAGAGCACTACAATGTGACATTCTCTTGGAAATATGTTTTCAAAATCATCCCATGCTCACTTTCTTTTTGAACAAGGTTTAATGGGCGGAGAAGATCAACAGCACCCTGGTGGTGGAGCGAACTACCTTTGCCTTCCTCACAACCCAAAGTATGACAAGTATCAAGATGGAAACCAGAACGCGGGATATATGTATGGTGCTGAGTATGAAGTCGGTGATAACAGCGGAGTACCTTTTAAGAAAAGTCTTCATGACCATGAGGCACCCTGCGTTGTCTGCTTTGTCAAGTCACGTGGATCAATGCTGATGATGCCAGCACGGAATGACTGTCCATCTGGATGGACCGAGGAGTATCATGGGTACCTGATGACTGAATATCACGGCCACAAGCATTCAAGTGACTTCATCTGTGTTGACCGGGACCCAGAGTATGTTCCTGGTAGCCACGCCAATAAGAATGGCGCCTTGCTGTACCCTGTGGAAGGAAGATGTGGCTCTCTACCGTGCCTTCCATATGTCGAGGGTCGGGAGTTGACATGCGCCGTGTGCACCAAGTGACGGGGAGACTGGCCGTTTACAACGTCAACAACCAGCAAAGAAAAAATTCAACAGTTATCTAATAAACCGTCGTGATTTGCTCTAAAGATAAAAACGGAAACTAGTTAAAATAGACCAGCTTGTCCTAAGAAAGTTGATAAATCAAAGGAAGGAAATCGCACTTTCTTGATAATAAACGTGAGTGTTGAGTGAAAAAATAATAAAAGTAACGTAAATCAGTGATAAATGATTTGTTTCTTTACTTTGTTGCCATTCTTGTCCTTTTCCAAGTTCCTGTAAAGCTTTCTCCCAGGCCGTACTTTTTGAAAGAAGTCTAAGCCAAAAGAAAAGACCAAACGAAATGACAAAAATCAATCAGTCAATATCAATAGCCTATTTTATTTTTTTATGGAAAGAGAATAAAATGAGGAAATAGTCATATATTTCAGTTTCATAGTATTTTGTAAAGAAGTCAAAGTTATCTATAACCTACTTGAAAATAATCTATCCCATTTAATTTGAGCGGTTTTTAATTGAGTGTTAGTTGAAAACAGTTTGCGTTTCCTTTGGTTTCGTTTCACTGCGCACTGTGATTGGTTAAAAAAAAAACACTAGCGCAACTTTCTCAACTATTCCGAAGTAAAACTAAAACTGGCCAACTGTGACTTGCTTGCACGCTTTTTCCCGCGCTTGATGCGTTACAGATATTGTTGCGTACTGTTGCTACTCAGTGTTCTGATTGGTATGCGTGTCAGTAAGTAAAAGTTTTGGTTTTCGTCTCTCAGTTGAAAACCCCTTTAACGAAGCACTGTAGACTCAATCGGCGCCTATTCCGTCAGATCTTAGCTAAACTTTCTTTTGAGCGGACACGAACCATCTGATACTTCTAATTTAATGTTCAGCGAGATTTATCTATGCACTGCTGATGTCGCCTTGTTCATACATTGAATTCAACTTAGCCAGGGAATACAAGAGGACTTAGTACATATCTCCAGTCGGTTTTACCAGACCATGCATGCGTAGAAATCAAACCTGGAAAATATGTATATTAGCTTGTATTTATTAAATTTTGGTCCTTGTGTTTACTGGGTGGTGCAATTGAATCCATCATAAATTGGAAGTTTTTTTTTTCAATAGGGGTCGTGGCCTGTTAAATTTATTGTAAGAGAAAATGTTTTACGGCCAGTGGTCCCACTGCCGTGCATTAATTAATTAACAGATATTTACGAATTTATCAGTTTCAAAGTGTGTCAAATTGTTTGTTTTCGCCCAACGCGCAAAATATTCCTCCCAGAAGCAAAATGTAAAAAATACATAAATAAAAAAGAATCTTTCTGAATTCTCTTCAGAGACATGTTGTGTCCGAAAAGATTAAACTAAGGTAAGTGTGTTGTGATCACTACATTCGCAAGATTATAATTAGCCTAATATGTTCAGCTATTAAACTCTCTGTCTTTTGTTCCAAATATAAACTCATCGTCAATTTACTTCAACGACAAAGTTACTACAATATCATCGAAGTCTTATGATAATTGTCATAACTAACTCGTAACAAATTTTTCGCGACCAGAGGATTGTAACAGGTGTTGGGAGTCTGACGGTTAACTACCGTAAAAGCTGTTCGTTTGTATTAGTTGTGTCTCGTCTACTGAGTGCCGTCTCTGCTTTTAACCGATGCCCGTAGTATATTAATCGTCCTTGCTGACGGGTGATCAGACAGGAAAACATTAGCAGTTCATAGAACCAAAAGTTAGAGCCGTCTTGAACAGCATAATAAACAGTATCACAATAGAGTACTGCTCAGTAGATTTCATTTCAATGGTTAAACTTTAGGATTTCGTCCACAAACTCAAAGGGTAGAACCACTATATGTGGCATAATAAACAGAACCACTGGAAATTACTGCTCATTACCATTCAATTCAGTGATCAGACTTCAGGATTGCATCCACAGACTCAAAAGCGAGAACTACCTTGAGTCATTCATAGCTTGCCTTTGCCGACGCTTTGCACCTCATGCCTAGTTTGTTAAATTTTTAATTTCGACTTGGACGGAAAATCCAACGGTGCGTTTCGGATGAAATTAGAGTTGGATGAAATGTAAATTTGAGCTTTTATTTTGCCTTGAGGCAAAGTTACAGATCAGCGATTTTCGGCTGAGATGTTTAGAGTCTTTCATAGGGCGCTAGCGATTTAAAGTCTTGCAGTTCTACTAAATCGAGTAATCGCTCCGATTCTTGGTTTTTCTAATGTCTATAGTTTTTGCAAACTTACTATTTTTTCAAAATTGTTTTTAATTGTCGCTAATAGAATGATTTAAGATGGTTTATTTTGACAATTATTTTGGGGTATTGGGTTCTACGTCATCAACGCGAAAATATTCTCGCCAGTGTCCCAGTGTGATGCCCATCCACATCAAGTGCACATAACAACTTTGTTAATGTTGAGAGAAAGAAGGTTGTTTGCGTTCTTCTTGGTTTAAAATTCAAAGTGGTTCGATATACGCAAAGCCCATGCGGTTCGCAATGAAATTGTCTTCCTCAGTTATAACACCTCGCGGCGGCCTGCGTCTCGTGGTTGTGTTGGTGATGTGTTGTACCATTCTGGTTCACATCTCTGCCATGGATAAAAATATGGAAGGACAGCGTCGAGCAGAAGATCAAAACACTAATCGAGTGTCTGCTGATGGCGCTGAAACTGGTGAAAAACAGTCCTTGCTGCACCGAGAACGAAGATCAGTTAACAATAATGCAACCCACAGCCTGTCGGACTACAAGAAGTGGAAAAAAGGTACGATATTGTAGAGCTGCCGGTCGTTTTCAGTTTCGGACTAGCCGTATATTTAGGATAAATTGAATGAAGAGAATAATAGAACATTTCATCTCCGAAAAAAAAAACCACATTTATATGAGGCAGAGTAACAAACGTTTCCATTTACTCGTTAATTTGATTCTACATCGCTTCTTCACTGCTATTCACTGCTTCACTCTTCACTGCTTCACTCTGCTCAAACTATAGCGTTTTCTTTACAAAAATGTCACCGCTAAATTTTTTTATGTGGAAAAAATTTCCCTTAATATTCGAAAACGTTACTTTTGAAGTACCAAACGAGCTACATTTTGTGAGCCGTAAGTCAAGAGTCAAGAGTGGAAAAACTGAAATTTTTCATTTTAATTGTTTGGAGATTAAAAGACTCAGTTAAATACATTCCCCAAACGCTCTAAGACTATGAGGAGGAATTTTGAGATTCTGGCTGCTTCCTTATTCCCTTTTTGGCCGTTATTCATTTGCCAATGCTAGTTTAAAAAAAATTCTTAAAGCCTCATGCTCTTCTCTTCACAGTCATAACAAAAGTTCAAGGTTGACTGACAAACGATTGCAAGAACTGGAAAAGAGGTATGCTTAAACTTATTTACTATACCATCGTCGTAATCCCTAAATTTCTGAGCAGTTAATTCCCATACTTTAAAGTTTTCCTTGGCATGATAACCCCAACAAATTTTGCGTTTGTTTTATTGTCGTTATTTTCATCCCGCTGTAATTAAATCGCGAAAATTCAACCAGCCAAAGTATTGGCCACTGTATTTTTTGCTTAGGAAATATATAATTTTCTACATCTTTATAAGTAAAATCAATTGCATGTAGCGAAATTTTTTCCGCCAAAACTTTAAGCGACCTTTTATCGCACGATTTTCGCCAATTCTAAACCCCTTGAAAACAAAAGGCCTGAGTAGTTAAATATTCTGTTAACTAAATCTTACATAGAAGCCTCTTAGGTCAAACATGGTAATTGATCAACTTTTCTGTAGTTAGGAATCTTTCTTCTTTCGAAAACCACGATAGACGCATACCACACAGATTCCATCCGTCTCTTTGACCTTTCAAATATTTCTGGCGCTACTGCTAACTGGGTGCGCTGCAATAGCCCTTTTCACAGTTACCGTTTCTCATTTGCATTACAATGTTTTTTAACGTGGATGTGAGGCCATTTCGGGCAATTTTGCACTCTTTGCCCGAAATTGCCTCACATCCACGTTCAAATACATTGTAATGCAAATGAGAAACGGTAACTGTGAAAAGGGCTATTGACTGTTACCAAAAGTTGCGCTATCGCTTTATTCGATTGTTTAAAACATTTCTCACACTTTTGCTAAGAAACAATGCCGGCTTAAATTAAAAAAAGAGCAACCACTTAATTAACGACTGAAAAACACGGTAAGATTTCCGTCTACATATATCTATTTCGTATGAAAACACAACCACCAGCTAATTGAACGCTTTGTTCACACTTAAAATTTGAAACAGCGCATCACAACAAAGTAATGTTCATTATCTTACGTTTGAATAATCACACCTCAGGATTTCATCCAGAGACTCAAAAGTAGAACTCACATTTACCACCATTTTCACTACTACGCGACTTTTCTTTTCAAAACACTTCTGAGCACTTTGCAATACGCTTCCGTCAATCATACCTTATATGGGAAGTGCGTGATGTTACCAATTGACAATTGAATTGACAATTGAATTGATTGAGCTCGAAGGAATAAAGATGGCGCCAAATTATCCCGTAAATTTGCGCTGGCGAGTGTTATATTGACTAGTAAGAGGCTTTAGAGTCGTTGATGTTGCAAGAATACTTCACGTTTGGCAGATATTTGTAAAGAAATTTCGACATTTCTTCAGAACTACTGAAATACCCGCTCGGTGGATTATCCTATGCGGCGGATGGTAAACTTGCGTTTAATCTCGTGAATAAGCTAAACTGAAGTGTGAAGTAAAAATGGTAGCTATTCTGACCTGAAAATAGCACACGACATGTTATTCACCACGAGTATAATCTGGCAAAATCTCGAAGTGTACGAGGACGAAATTCAGGAGTGGCTAGAGTATGCAACGGGAAAACGAATCATGATCGGCGTGCGATCAACCGATTCGTAAAGAAACTGGGTTTGACAAGACGAAAGCTGAAGAAACGTACGTATGACTTGTTGGATTGTTTTTGCAAGAAACACTGCTAATTCCAGTCACCTATCACCCGAGGAATGGAATGAAAAACAAAGCGTAAGCGCTTTATAACGTTTATTGTTCTACGTGAATGTTAACGCCGTGACATATGATAGCAAGAAAAATTTGAAAAATCGTTAATAAAAGCGGGAACGGGGAAATATCAAGGAAAATATTTAAGCACAGTTTCATGTTTACTTCTTTTGTTATAAGTTCACTGTGATTACCAAAGAACGTGATAAGCGAAACAGGACGATGTATCGTCGTAGGTCATCGCTAAATTTCACTCAGTACAGTTGCTATTTATAGATGAATCAGAACTCTCAGACTCATCTATAAATAGCAACTGTTCTCGGTGAAATTCAGCGATCCTATGACAATACATCGTCCTGTTTCCCTCATCACGTTCTTTGGCAATTGTCTTAAGTTAAAGGGTTAAAACGAAGAAGTAAACTTGAAAGTAGGGTTAAATATTTTCCTCGATTCCCCGTTCCCGCTTGTAGAAATAACAATTTCCCTATCATGTCACAGCGTTATATGTTTACATTCTCGAAACGTAGAACAACAAACGTTACAAGCGCATTATAAGCTTATACATTATTTTGTTTTTTCAATTCATTCCGGAGGTGATAGGTGATTAGAATTAGCAGTGTTCCTTCCAAAACAATGCAACAAGTCATACGTACCTTTCTTCTTGTCAAACCCATTTTCTTCAAGAATCGGTTGATCGCACGCCGATCATGATTCGTTTTCCCGTTGCATACTCTATCCACTCCTGAATACTCCGGGATACTGCCACATTTATGCTCGTGGTGAATAACATGCCGTTTGTTATTTTCAGGTCAGAAAAGCTAGAATTATTACTTCACACTTCGGTTTAACTTATTCACGAGATTAAACGCACGCTTACCATCGGCCGCATAGGATAATCCACCGAGCGGGTATTTCAGTAATTCTGAAGAAATGTCGAAATTTCTTTACAAATATCTGCCAAACGTGAAGTATTCTTGCAACAGCAACGACTCTAAAGCCTCTTACTAGTCAATATATGACTCGCCAGCGCAAATTTACGGGATAATTTGGCGCCATCCTTCCTTCGCTCAATTTAATTGCAGTAACGTCACACACTTCCCATATAAGGTATGATTGACGGAAGCGTATTGCAAAGTGTTCAGAGGTGTTTTGAAAAGAAAAGTCGCGTAGTAGTGAAAATGGTGGTAAAGCATCATAAACGACACCACAGAAAAGTAATGCTCGGTAGCTTTTATTTGATTAGTTACATTTGTTAGGATTTTATCCACGGTCTCAAAAGTCAGAACCACATCGCGCAACATAATAAACATAATAAACAACCCAAAGTGCTAATTTATCTAGATCTCTAACCAAGTTTGCTCAGTGACAATTCTACTTTTAACTAATCACTAAATACTTTACTGATTACTGTTAGCAACTGATTTCGACAATTCACATATGGCTTTACTGCAGTTGTCAAACTTGACACGCCATTAGAAATGTAAGCAATAAGAAATGTAACAGATCCAAGTGCCAAAAAATAAATTTTCAAAACAAAACACTACTGATTATCCGGTAAAGCATGACATAAAGCAGTATGGACATTTGACTATACTTGGCGTTAGTTTGTCTAACTGCATGTTTACAAAGCGTATCAAGACAAAATTATGCTGAGCTAAAAATGTTGTATGTAAAACTAGGCCGGAGACTCAGGGAAAAGGGCTAAAGCCAAGGTAAAAATGAGTTCCTTTTTTAAAGCAACTGTGCTTTTAAATTTTTTTTTGTGACCTTCCAGTATATGGTGCAAGTGAGATGAATTGAAAGGAAAATCGGATAAAGACTCTTCCAAAAAACAAATTCACAAACAATACCAATACTCGCTATTACCCCGAAGGAGTCCTCTCTATGTTGGACTGAAAAGGTTCAATGATTGTTGCTGATCTTCCTTTTTCTTTAATGATCTTTCCGCAGGCTTGATGCTTTGTTGCGCTTATCACCCAGATCAAGTGACTCGTCGCTCTTGGCCTACCTTCTTGGTTAGTATATACTTAAGTTCAATAAAACAAAGTTTACTTCACCGATAAGTTGTTACCGTGTTTTCAAACGCCCTACAAGTAATTTAAGTCTCGTAAAAGCCTTGCAACGAACATCGAGGCCAAAAATTTCAATTATACAAAATCGACAAAAGGCTGTGTCACAAATGAAAAGGTTTTATTTCTAAAAAGATCCTCAAAAAGTTCCTCGAAAATGTTTCGCCCTCCGCGGACAAATCACCTCAAAATATAAAAGAAAACCTTTGTAGGAAATATTAAATGGTAAAGGTACTGCGAAAAAAAAACTATGCTGGCATAAGATATTAGGACTTCACAAGACAATTTTTTTTGCCTCCTTTAATTAATCTTGGTAAACATGAAACGCGACCAAAAAGTCTTGAAAATAAATAGTTGGCATCATGTATTCAGCAAACACCAAATGCGCAATTTTTTTAGTTTTCGAAATAGAGCAAAAAACTAACTCAATATTGCATCTTTTAGTATATATTTGGAATAAAACATTCTGAACATTGTAGTTCATTGTAGCTCATATTGAACATTGTAGTTCAGGTCTGATAGAAAAGACATACGGTTTACCATAGGAATAATGTTTGCTCTTAAACCGGAATTTTATAAATGCTGCTGTGGAACGAGAATAAGAATAGACTTTTCTGAAGCAGTTTTCTTATTCTGCACTCCAAATAAATTCTTTCTTGAAAGTTTATGGTTATTTACAGAAGCAGTTGTACAGTGTCCACTGCTGTTCATTTCAGGCGTTTACTCACTTCACAGTCACATATGATAAATTACCCAATATATTGTTTAGAGGCTTTGTAGGACGCTCTTTTGAATTGGTTTTGGTTACTTGCGACCATGCTCAAATTTGCCAGCGTCGTTTGAAGTAATGCCAGTTTACTCCAGTTGCGTATAAAATACAACAGTAGAAGAAATCTGCACAAAGAAAGTGGTGAGAAAACTCTTGTTCACTCCAACAGGACAACATGGAAAGGAAAATATGGGGCCACCAGGACCCCCTGGAAAACCCGGATTAAAAGGTAAACAAAGGAAATCGATTACTAACTCATCCATAATCAGTTGTCGAGTCCGACAAATGCAAACTCAAGGGGACAAATGATAAATTTGTCATAACAAAACCTCTTTACTTATGAGTATACGGCTGAAGATAAATACAAAAAGATAACACGCACTCAACTGAGCTTTGAATAACACCTAAAACGCCGAGAAAGTGAATTCTGATTATTTGCGCTCTAAAATTCCTGGTGTTGACTTTCAGAGCAAAATATTTGCTTTTCCAGACCGTTGCGCTTTTCTTACACCTGCAAAACGTCAACCAACGACATTTCGAGTTTCAACAGTCCAACTACAGGAAACAGATGGGGAGCCCCGATAAAACGAAAGCAGGCTGATTGTCCTCATGGAAGAAAACTTATAAGGTCAGAAACATTTTATTGCAGGGGAACCAGGCACGCCTGGCACCAACAAGCCGATTCCGGGCCCTCCTGGTCCTAAGGGAGACCAAGGAGCTGTTGGTAGGACTAGAACCCAGGGTCCTCAAGGAGCCAAAGGTGAAAAAGGACAAGATGGAGCTGGACAGTCTGGTGTGAAGTATGTTCGCTGGGGAAGGACCACATGTCCAAGTGGTGCTCAGATAATTTACAAAGGTAAAACGATAACGTAAGGGTTATTGTTTCTTCTCCTTATAAAAGGACTGAAACGACCAAAATTATTTTCATCCTCTTATGTGCTGCTAAAATAGGCTTATTTGTTAACTCCTAAAGAAATATAATAACGAAAGAACTTCCTTAGTACTTAAACGAAAAGGGATCGGCGAGTGATCGTTATGAACATCTTGCGAATTGGTCATTCTGTCATTGAAAAAGAATGTATCGACCAATAATTTCTGGGGATATTCAAGCAAGTTATTGGCATCTTAAAGTTTACTAGTGACATAAATGTTTTCATTTCAACCAAGCTCAACTGTATCTAAGCTTTTTTAATTGCTACTAGGGACATGGACTTCTTCCATTGAATCATATTTTCACATGATCTTGATTTTAGTACAAGGTCGAACAGCCTGGCGTTTTTCAGGACAGCCGGCCCCTTGAGGTCCAGAAGGCTTGATTATATTGCTGAACACTTATATTTGACCCTGCTCTTTGCTTGCTCCAAGCCTAGTCCTTAGACGTTCTAGTGTTGTTTTAGCCTATAGACTCGGTGATGCCACCGAATAAAACTGGGCTGGCTCGGCCCTTAATTTTTCACAAGTTGAACATCAGTTTTGCAGTTCATAGAAAATCAACATTTTCAAGGAAAGTACATTTGTACAAAACTGCCACATGCTAATTTTCCGGTTTGTATTAGGTATAATGGGTGGAGACTATTACACACACATTGGTGGTGGAGCAAACTACCTTTGCCTTCCTCACATTCCCAAGCATGACAAGTACCAAGATGGACACCAGTACGCAGGATACGTATACGGCACTGAGTATGAAGTCAGTCAGTACAGCGGAAACCCTTTTAAGAGAAGTCTCCATGACCATGAAGCACCCTGTGTTGTCTGCTTTGTCAAGTCACGTGGTTCAATGCTGATGATGCCCGCACGGAATGACTGTCCATCTGGATGGACCGAGGAGTATCATGGGTACCTGATGACTGCACATTACAACCACGGGCATCCAACTGACTTTATCTGTGTTGACGGGGACCCAAAGTATGTTCCTGGTAGCCATTCCAACAAGAATGGTGCCTTGCTGTACCCTGTGGAAGGAAGATGCGGTGCACTACCCTGTCTTCCATATGTTGATGGCCGAGAGTTGACATGCGCCGTCTGCACCAAGTGACGGAAAAAAATGGCTTGTTACATTGGCGATCAAAGCCTACAAAGGAAAAAAAGAACGCAGTGATTGAACTAACTGTCTGCATGATCTGCCGTAAAACTGACTGTAAACTCAGTCCTGACAGAAACTAGATAAAATACACAATAGTCAAACAAGATAAACAGGAAGTAACCTTTCTTCTTTCGGGATGCTATATACATTGAATGTAGAGTTTAAGCAAAAGCAATAAATCTAACGTTAAATCACTGTTAAAAATGTCACTTCCTTACGTTGTTGCTCGTCTTGTCCTCAGAATCCGCAATCGTTTTGATCGACACCACACGGAGAATCGTATTCTTGGCTGACGTCAACGAACTCCAGTGGAGAGCAGAATTAAATTTACTCGGGTGCCAACGGTTTGTTCTGCTAGTCGATATCACTGATTCAGTTCATACCAAAAGGCAAACACCCTTCTGTGGCGTTTACACTCTTCTGAGCTTAACCTACTCCTCTGTCGATCTGTTGATAGCATTGATTAACAAAGAATGCTTATTTTCCACTTGATGAAAAAGAGATAAACAATTTGAAAGTCTTTTCTACATTTTGATCTTGGTTTCTTGAGTACTTCCAGGGCGCGGAAAAGGATTACTTCGTACTTCTCTTACAGTTAGACTTGACTCACTATCTCAGAATACACTTAGTTGAGGGCGACTTGAATTCAGTTTTAGTCAATGCTATTTTTAGCGGCATACGTTTTTGAGTGGTACGTGTGACTGTCCTATATACATGTATATATTTTTGCCCGTGAATCACGTAAAAACGAGGGGTTTTACTTACATGCGTTATCTCTGAAATTTTGACCAATTTTGCCCACGTTACATGCAAAAAATGTTGAGTTACACGCTGAAAAACCTCTCACACTCTCTGTTTATTTATATTCTCATGGTAGATCAAGGGGTAGCGCTTCTGCTAACGTGGCCAAAGTGTTTCTTTGCGGCTGCACCATTCTTCAGAAAGGAAAGATGACGAAGAGGCCAACGAAGCAATAAAAGGGAAAGAAAAAGGGAAGAAGAAGGTGCAAAATGTAAGGATCGAGTTAGATTCGCAAAGAAGTCCACATTTTAAGTTTTGCGTATGCGCCAGAGTTAAAATTAACCCCAGCGAACCCCAAAATAACCTTGAATTAGCTGAAAAGTGTAGTTTTTTTGTCACTGCTACCAACCCAACTTGTACAGAAATTGTACAGAGATTGCAAGCAAGAAAATATGGCTGAAGGTTCTATAACAAGGTGAGTTCTCCTGTAAAGTTTTACATGAATCTGCCACTGGTAAGAACATGCATCCCGTGGAAACTGCTTCCCAAGATCGGAGCAAAGGCCGCAAATATAAGATAAAATAAACTTCTGTGCCGGGGTGTACAACCGGAACTCATTTATGGCTTATAATTAATTTAGGCTGTGACCTATCAATAGTTGCTAATTTTACCGTACCGAGTTTATGAAAGATGACAACTCCCAAATTACGATCTCCTACAGATTTCAAAGCACCTCTTTCAGTGGTATTGATGGTATTCTCTCTCAGACTAATTGAGACCAGACCTCCTCATGATCCACAACTCTTCTGCACAGACAGGGGACGAGAATTACTAGAAACACAGGAACGATAATATACTCATCCAGGGCCAACTCAGTTGAGGTAATAATTTCATCTCGATATATCAGTTAGCTCCTTATTTTACTTTGTAAGCACTCTCAAACGAGGAAAGTTCGCAATCAAATAAATTTTAAATTCACAAACTGAAATTATTTGGGAATTAGTCATGAATTTCCTTACTCTCACAATGTATCCTTGTTTGCACCCGAAGCATGCATGTTTCTAAATTTTCAAAAAATATTTCGATTTATAATAAAGTTTCGATATAACGCGCGCTCTGATTGGTTGAAACAGCGTGCTTTATCAGAGTACAGATGCACGGAGTAGCTCGTGACGCCATTCTGCGCGCGCTGGCAAGCTGAAAGCATTTCTTGCCCGCGCTTGCAAGCTATGAAAAACTTGATTTCTTGCAATTAAAGGCCAGTTTCTTTACAAATGTGAGCAAAGCTATATTATAAAACAAATAAAAAAGCCAAAACCGTGCTTTGTTCTGTGATAAAACACTCAAGGAAGTGACGAGAGCACTCAAGAACTAGGAAGCAGCACTCGCCTGCGGCTCGTGTTCACCCTACACTTCTTTCGTGCTCTCGTCACTTCCTTGCGTGCTTTATCACAGAACAAAGCACAGTTTTGGCTTTTTTATTTGTTAAATGTAGCAACAAATGCTGCTTCTACGCGCAAACGTTGAAATACGCATTTTGAGCAAGAACAAACGGTTCATACAGTCCTCGCGAGCGTACTGGCCACGTGTATGATGATTCTATCATTGTTAGGTCCATCATGTGACGGATAAAATATAAGCATTGTTAGAGTGTTTACTCTGAAGGTGCACAATCACAGCTTTAAAGTTAGCTCCAACGTTCGAGAGGCTGTATTACTTGAACTTTTTTATTGAAGAGAATTATGGAAAACATCCAGTCGAAGTTCATGCAGATTCAGTCGACACAATTGCGACAGTCGTGGTTTTATACGTGC
Source organism: Siderastrea radians (assembly GCA_964017195.1). Taxonomy (NCBI): domain Eukaryota; kingdom Metazoa; phylum Cnidaria; class Anthozoa; order Scleractinia; family Rhizangiidae; genus Siderastrea; species Siderastrea radians. Next base: position 47,092,866 of record OZ024892.1, on the reverse strand, counting down.
AAGTATTGACGTTTGGTCAAGGAATGGCATCAAGATTTCGTTTGGTTTGTTTCCTAATATGAAGGATCCGTACCTTTGCCAGAGTTAGAAGTCTCCACAGCGCTACGGTATCGCAGACAAGGTTGATTTTCACCTGAATTAAATGAGAGTTTTTAGTAACCAGTAATCCTTGTCGCAGATATTATTTTAGCAAGATTAGCATAATGCACAGCTATTTTGTCCCTACTATAAATACGTCAAATGTTGTCTACATTTAGCAATGCTAAACCAAACAAAAGCTTCTCTATTATTTACTTTTACTCCGAAACACGAAGGCACATTGTGAAGTCTTATGCGTAAATTACTGATCGTAATATTATAGCATTCAATCAGTTGCCTGAAACGCAACTATACATAATGGTACGTTATTTGGGTATAACTGATAGGAGAGGTCTTCAACCTGCTATATAAAAAAATATGGAAACCATTAAAAAGGTTAAAAGGTGCTCTTATAATCGGTGAAAGCAAACACATTCGTACAGTTTAGAATCGTTTGAAGATAACTGTTTATTTTAACAACGTATCTCGCGTGACCAAACATAGGGGTTGCAATAAAAGTTAAGGTGGTGTTTTTGGTGGGTTAATTACTGTAACTAGTTCGGTTACTCTGCTTTTCTCCTACCATTGCCGTTATTAAATTTTTCTTCCACTTGCATAAACACTGTTTTCAAAATTGCAAATATATCGCAACACTGTGAAGTTGACACCTGTCACGTACATATTTCTGTGTTGCTCCAATAGTACTACGTCACAAACGGGAAAAAATTCTCGCCCATATCTCTGTATCCTTTGATATCCGCTACAAATAACAACGTACTTACTGTTGAGAGAAAAAAGTTGCTGTTGTCAAAGTGATTCGAAGTACTTAAAGTCCATTCGGTCCGCAATGAAATTGTCTTCCTCAGCTATAACACCTCGCGGCGGCCTGTGTCTCGTGGCTGTGTTGGTGATGTGTGGTACCATTCTGGTTCACATCTCTGCCTTGGATGAAAATATGGAAGGACAGCGCCGAGGAGAAGATCAAAACGCCAATCGAGTGTCTGCTGATGGCCCTGAAACTGGTGAAAAACAGTCCTTGCTGCGCCGGGAACGAAGAGCAGTTAAGAAAAATGCGACCCCCAGCTTGCCGGACATCGAAAAACGGCTGAAAGCTGTGGAAGAAAGGTACGTGTCGCTGTCGCAGTTTCAAAGCAGCAGTTTATAAGGATAAATTTGCTAATTGATCTGATTCATTTCTGGCGAGAAGGACGTTGATTTATAAATAATTACACATGTTTACGACGCCTTATTCCACAAGGATCTTCGAAATACCTTTGATGGAAACGAGATGTTTGTCAATGCTAATATTAGTAAAATGGAACAATTATTTTATACTTTTTCGAAAGAGATGAAAAAGCTATTTCAGAGTACCAAAAGCAGTCCACTAAGTCATCGGAAAGGCAACAAACATCCTTAATTTGAAGTTTTGATGAACGAAATTTCTGCTGCCCAAATTTTTAGCTGATTCCGGTGACTTTCATTTGAATGGTTACACGTTAGGATTTCATCCACAGACTGAAAAGTTAGAACCACCTTGTACAACATAAGAAGCAACATGAATGGTCACACTTCAAGATTTTATCCATAGAGGCAAAAGTTGGAACAGCCTTATACAGTGTAATAAACAGCACTAGCTACAGCTCACTACTGCTCAATAGTTTTTATTTGAATGGTCACACTTTAGGATTTCATCCACAGACTCAAAATTCAAAACCGTCTCGCTGACAGCATAATAAACAGTTTCGCAGGAAAGTCCTGCTCAATAACGCTGTTTGAAAGTTACGCTCTAGGATTGTACTTAAAAGTTGGAACAACCCTATACAGCTTAATAAATAGCAACACAGGATTGGGAAGTACTGCTCAGTATCCGGTTTTAACTTGAATCAACACGCTTAAGGATTTCGTTCACAGACCACTTGTTCAGGCAGTCCTAGTGTAAAGTAGCTTTCATTTGAGTAGCCCCACTTTACCACTTCATCCACTTAATACAACTTGGCATTTACAGTACAGCACAATAAACAGCATCACAGGAACGCGCCTCTCTCGCACAACAGAATAATTACACTGTCATTTTAACATTCTGCTCAGTACGACTGATTCAATCAAGTGGTCACTGATTTAAAAATTTTATTCACTTTTTAACCCCAGATTGTCAAAAGTTAGAGGCACCTTGCACATATTACGAAGTAGCGTGGTCTCATTTAGTGATTTTAAAATTCCCTTATTCAAAAGTTAGAACCGTCTTTTTTTGTAGCATCAGAGACAACACTACAGGGCTTGTGTACTGTTCAGTAACTTTCTATCGAATGGTCTTATTTTAGTATTTCACCCACAGCCTCAAAAGTTAGAATCACCTAGCACAGCATTAAAAAACAGCACTACAAAAAATTACTGCTCTGTGGCTTTAAATTGAGTGAATGGTCACACTTCAAGTTTTCATCCGCAGACTCAAAAGCTAAACTCAGTCGCCTTGTACAGACTAATAAGCGGCACCATTTGGAAGGTCTCATTTTAGGACTTGAACCATCCACCTAAATTTTATTTGTGAACATGCAGTACCACAGGAAAGTAACACGCAGTAGCTCTTATTTGGGTGGCAACAGATTCAAAGGATGGAGCAATCTTGCACAGCATACGTAACTTATTAATTAGTCAGTAGGCCACATTTCATCCACAGACTGAAAATGTAGAAACATCTCGTACAGCATATTAAACAGCATCATTCGGATGTTCTCGTTTTAGGATTCCATCCACTGACCCAAATTGGAACCACGTTGTAGAGCAAAGCAAACAGCACCATTAAGGAAAGACTTTTCACTGCGCCTTGCTTTACTTTAGTCCACTCAACACACTTAAGTTAGAACCACCTTACACAGTATAATAACAAGTACCACAGGAATGTACTACTCAGTAGCTTTCATTTAAATGAGCACACTTTAGCATTTCATCCACAGACTCAAAAGGTGGAACACTTTGTCCAGCATAATAAACAGCACCACAGGAACGTATCGTTCAATGTAACTTTCATTTGAAAGGCCAGGCGTTAGGATTTCATTCACAGACGCTAAAGTTAGAGCCACCTTGCACAAAATAGTAAACAGTACCACTGAAACTTACTGCTCACTAACTTTCATTTGAATGATCACACTCAGTAGGAGTTCATCCAAAAACTCAAAACTAAGTTAGAACCACCTTGCACAGCATAATAAACAAAACCACGAGAGTGTAATGAGTTTAGAAAATCATCCATAGATTCAAAACATAGAACCGCCTTGTATGACACAATCAGGAAGGGAAATACACGGCGCTGACAATTTGTCTCATTGTCTTTTATACTCAGAAATCAGAACCACCTAGTAAACAGCACCAGAAGAAAGTATTGTGCAAAGCTTTCATATGAATGGATTAAAGATTTCAAACGTTTGACTCATTTTACATGAATCAAGAATTGGGTTTGGTTGTGAATGGTTTGACTGTCTGATCTTCCTTTTCCTCTGATTACGTTTTTGCAGACTTGATGCCTTGCTGCGCCTATCACCGAGATCAAGCGACTCGTATGCGTCGCTTTTGATTTACCTTCTAGGTTGGTACAGGAAAGATAAAAATATTCGACTAAAGTCGCAATTTTTCGCTTTTTTCGATATCAATATTCTTTACTCAAATGGCATTGAATGTTACATTGACTAATTAAAATTTATTTCCTGGAGTAAATGCCTTTTACTTCAGAACAGCCAATTATATCTTGAGAGATGTGGAGGGTAAGAAAACAGAGGTATATGTTCTGTTAGTGAATTCTACAGATTATAACTCAACTGAGTAAGAATTCACATTTATGACTTATGTGTTTAAGCAGTGTGTCGTCACAAGTGGTACATAATATGCCAAATCTGCTAGTCAACTTTAAAACTAAATACTCATTTTCAAGACATGCTGTTTAATTAAACGGTATTCGGCGCATTTTTTTGTATGATTTCAGGACAACATGGCCAAAAGACCGCAAGGGGACCACCTGGCCCTCCTGGAAAAACTGGACCAAAAGGTACACAAAGAAAATCGCTTCTTTTAGATCAGAGTAAAACTGAGTAAAATTTACCGCTGAAAGTTCTACTGCATGATGATTACTGTTAGTGACAGAGAAACTAAGTTCTTTGCTGCTATTTGTCAAGTCTGCTTAGGCTATGGAAATGATCAGTTTTACATAAGAAGGCCGTGGTACTAACTGAGAAAACTATATTAAACATTTTGCATTTGGCTCAGCTATTACCAAGCAACTTAACATCGAGGAAGCGAATGCTGGTCATGCAAAGCTGTCTATTAAACCAAAAGTACCAGGGTTCAGTTAGAGGAAGATTATTTTTTTATATTATTTTTTGTTGTTTTTTAATAGTTTTTATTGGTTTATTTTTCAGAAATACAAGAATACAATATTTTTACATATTATATAATAACGCACATTATTACATACATTATTACATAATAGTAATATTGATTACATATAATTGCAATAATACATATTTTAAATTGCATATCACGGCGTAAAAAGCAACATTGTAGTTGTAAAAGAAGAAAAAAGTAAATCAATCAATCAATCAATCAATCAATAAAGAATAATGATAGAGAGAAAAAAGAAAAGAAAGAAAAAAAAAGGCAACAACCACGTCGTTGCTGCCGATGCAGTACGATCTGGTATCTATCCATCGCATCTACGACCTTTAATGATCATTTGCTTATTGCTGGAAGTAATTCCTCCCACTTTCGAAATGCTTTAAAGGCTTACATTTCTCCCTGGTAATATGGAGCGAGACTAAAAAAAATGGTGCTTCGTGGTTCCGCTTTGTATATGTTTAAATATTTGATAAATAGCGGACAGGTTTTAAACGCTAGTGTCGTACTCTAAAAAAAAGACTAAAGTTAGCGAAAACTCAGAAACAAAACAAAAAATAAAACATAAAACTTTGGATTTGTTGAGAAGGTAAATTAAAGTGAACACCGTAAAGAAACTACCTTATCGACTCAGTTGATAAATCCAAAGTTTTGTGTTTCACTTCCCCACGGACGCAGCACCACAGTTTCTTTAGAAACTAACCCCCTTGTTCGTTTGTTAAAGAAACTATACCCCCCTTGTTTGTTTGTTAAAAAAGAAAACGAATGAACACAACCAAAAGATTAACTAAAACATCCACAGCACCAAAAGCAAGCGACAGGAGCCCAGAAAAGGCAACTATTCTATTTTGAGGGGAGAAAAAACATTTAGCCCTCTAATCTCGTTCCCAGATCTCGCAGGTGGGCGAAGCCGAAGGCGAGATCTGGTCAAGTAAGAAAATTCGATTTTTTTGATTGGCTGTTTCAAAACATGGCTGTCACAGCGCTAAAATTTGAACGTGCGATGCGAGGCTTCTCAGGGCCTCTAGGGAATTCAATGTCTGTTTTTATGCAAATTAGACATTGTGCACGCAATCATATTTAAAAAAATATATGTATTCTTGGGACATTTCGTTGTTTACAGTCGGCCTCAAAAGTCAAGAAGATTTCTTCTCAGTTCTTCATAGTATTATAAAGCTATTTCTAACGAATAACGAGGTTCCGCCGTAAGAATATTTACGTGACCCGATCAAATTTGCATAAAACCTAGACATGTCCAGTCATTGCATGTAGCCGCCGAATGAACTCTTTTAAAAATCAAATAAATATTATTTACCCGAACTGAGCTTTGGTGATTGCCTTCTGCTTTATTCTTTAGTAAAATACTTTGCTAGATATCATTCCAGGAAAGACGAGATTGGTTAAGCATTCGTTATTCATTTGGTTAAGCGTTGGTTATTCATTTGATTGCCATTTTCTAAGAATTGTCTCGGGCATGCGCTATTGACTTGCCTGCCACATTCCTGACAGGCAATCACGTGGTACAAGTCGGATTTGACCAGATCTTCGCCCACCCACGAGATCTGGGAACGAGATTATTAGCCCTCTCCAGTTTTGGAGACATGTAAAGTGGTTCTAACTTTTGAGTACGTGGATGAAGACCTATGGGTGTGACCATTCAGACGAAACCTCTTCGGCGTACTTTCACGTGGAGCTATTTATATTTTCGTATTTTACAAAATGAAGTTTGGGATTTTTCGATCTTGAATTTCGATTTTAGGCACTCGTGGGAGTATATGCAAGGGTTAGGAAAGCTAACTACTGAAGATCATTTCATTACAGGAGAATCGGGAAAGCCTGGCACCAACAAGCCGTTCCCAGGCCCTCCTGGTCCTAAAGGAGACCAGGGAGCTGTTGGTAGGACTGGAGCCCAGGGATCTCAAGGAGCTAAAGGAGAAAAGGGACAAGACGGAGCTGGCCAGTCTGGTGTGAAGTATGTTCGCTGGGGAAGGACCACATGTCCAAGTGGTGCGCAGATAGTTTACAAGGGTAAATGACAAGCTGCACGATTAGAACTTAAGAATATAGGGTTTCTTTGTTAGTTAATTATAAGGGTTCAACATTGAGATGCAAGGGAAAATCCAATGCTTCTGAAATAAAAAAAATTAAATCTTGAAAAAAAGACTCGAAGTTTGGAGAAAAAGAAAAATTCTAGGCCCGTGGAGCATGAGTCATTTGACCCTTTCAAGAGTTACCTAATTCAAAAACGTTTCGCAATTATTTAGTTGGTTAGTACTGTTAAACATTTATATTTAAGGTTGCTCGTACTTTGATTTCTCATCTCATGAAAATAATCAATGGCTTTTGAATTTGCCTGTGTGGTATAATTGTTTTTTACTATGACACTCACCCCACCTTATGCGTTAGTACGATTATCAATGGAACAATCTTTCAGAAATAAAGACAACTGACGACCAGAGAGCGCTTTGATATATTCCCTTTTATATATATGCCCATAAACGAGAGGTACTACAATGTGAAACTCTCTTGGAAATATTCTTTTAAAATTATCTCATGCTAACTTTCTTTTTTCACAAGGTATAATGGGTGGAGAAGATCACACTCACCCGGGTGGTGGAGCGAACTACCTTTGCCTTCCTCACAACCCAAAGTATGACAAGTACCAAGATGGACATCAGACCGCGGGATACATATACGGCACTGAGTATCAAGTTAATAGTTATAACGGAGTGCCTTTTAAGAGAAGTCTCCATGACCATGAAGCACCCTGCGTTGTCTGCTTTGTCAAGGCACGTGGTTCAATGCTGATGATGCCCGCACGGAGTGACTGTCCATCTGGATGGACAGAGGAGTATCATGGGTACCTGATGACCGCACATTACGCTCACAAACATTCAAGTGACTTCATCTGTGTTGACCAGGACCCAGAGTACGTTCATGGTAGCCATGCCAACAAGGATGGTGCCTTGCTGTATCTTGTGGAAGGAAGATGTGGTTCGCTACCGTGCCTTCCATATGTTGATGGCCGAGAGTTGACATGCGCCGTGTGCACCAAGTGACTGGCCGCGTACAGGGTCAACAGTCAGCAAGGAAAAAATTTAAGTAAAATAAAAGTAAAATAAGGCAACATGTCTAAATAAGTCAAACAAGTAAAGTAAGAAAGTGGCACTTCTTTGATGAGAAATATTGTAGAGTGTTGTAAGTAATGACAATAAACGTAACGTGAAATCACCTCATCGTTTCTTTTCTTTGCCCTATTCTCGTCCTTAGAGTCCTTGATTATTTGTCTCAGCACCAGAAGGTCGAGATCTCTTTCTGACGTCGGCAGAATCCGAAGAATCCTTGGATTTTTACACCAAGAATTGAAAGCGCTTCAAATTAATTCGCACACTTTTATGAGAGTGACTATTCAAACAGATTAGAGGTTGAATATTCCCCAGAGCTCGTAGAATACGCCACCGGAAGAGCCCCTACCCCCAAGAAAGAAGCAAAATTCTTGAAATGTAGTCAGATTGCTTCAAGGCTTTTTAAAGGGCCTTCTGCGTAAGCTATCATAGGCTGATCTTTCGGATCCTCACCTTATTCGCTGAACTAAATCAAAGAAAATTTTAGGGTACGAAATCTCCGTCAGTTTCCGAATTTCCAAGCTGCTTCTGGATTTTGGAAAATGTTATGCAACCTTACTTCACACTTTAAACGGCATATCTATCCCTCCAAAACAGATTGAAGAAAGTGATTCTTGCATGTTCGGCGCGAACAGCTTAGCTATAGAGGCCTTCAAATTTGCCAACATTGCTACTAAGATCCATTCAGGCTCCCTGCTATCTTCAATGACTGAAGACCGGTATTTATTTTTAGTTTTTATTTATTGCAGTGCTTGAATTGGTCTTACTCTTGGACCTGCACTTGCACCGCACCTACAAACTCTTAGTGCAAACCACAATGAGAATTTACCTATCTAAGGTCCCGTTCAATGCACTAACTCATTTGCGTTTGAAAAGGGATATATTTCAGTATGTGTTTTCGCCCATTGTGCACATGCACTAAAACAACTGAAAACGAAGACTTTTGAAACGTACTGGAGAATCGAAAATGGCATTTGAAAACGCTGACGGGTAGTCAGATCCCTTCAGTGTAAATAATAAGCGAAAACACATTAAAAGATATTCGTTCTCCAACGAATTCGCATTATCTACTGAAGAAGTTGATTTCCTTCTCTGGAAACATAAATAAAAATCTTCACTGACTGCAAAATAAGTCGACGTCATCAGGACGTCTTCATCTGACGTGTATACAATCGGTCGGGTGCTCTTCGAACGCATGACCATTCTCGCGCGATGTATATCAGTGGTAGGTCCAGCCCCCGTCTCGGTTTAAGTGGGGACTTGTTGTTTGATGGAGCCCTCTTAACTCGGCGCTCGTCCGCGTGGTCTGTTTTCGTCAGTAGTTGGGCATCCTCAGGTCTACTTTGATGTCCATGAATCTAACAATACTCCTAGATCGCTGAAACAGAGCGATTTTATCAATCAAACATAAAACAATGCACAAAAGTGGAAACATTCAAGGTGACTTAAGCGATCGCCATTTTAAACGTAAAAATCTAACAACAGTTACCACGTACGTTTTTCACCGTTTGGCCACCCAGCGCAAGTCGCCGCAAGTGGCCTTACTATTGTTTTTCTCAATACGGGCACGCATGCAAGGCTGCACTAAAATGGCTTTTTGCCAACTGTGTTGAATTTGCGTGTGTACTTGCGAGTCCGTTTGGCCACCCATAGCAAGTCTGCGTACGCAAGTTCGCATTTTCAAACTTGCGTTGACTTACGACTCCGTTTGGCCAGGGCTTTAATGCTCTAGATCGCTGAAAAAGAGCGGTTTTACTGAATCAAACATAAAACAACGTAATATATAGATTTAGCCAAGCCTAAAAGCGGAGTCCCCCCTCCCCCTTTTTTTTTTGCTGGCACTTATTAATTTGTGAAAATACTCTCATTCAAGTCGTTAAATAAAAAAAAATTTAAAAAAGGGAAAAAAATTGATGTCCTCGCTGAGAGCCGAACCCGGCCGGCAATTAGTCCACTAGGCCATGAATGTTTATTGTTATCATCATATATTAATATAATTTTACTACTTATTTCTTTTTTCGTGACAAGCAGCCTATCAACATGAAAATGCTGGTGTTTTTCCTGACAAAATGTGTTCGGACCGCCGTAAAAACCATGGTTGTGGACAGAAAAAGCCAAAAAGCACTAGCTCTGCTATATTTGGCGCTGAAAGCGCTGCGAAAAGCTGCGAACTCAAGCGGTGTGCCGACCGAGTTAGCAACAGAACCGACAAGGCAAATTTGAACTTTTCGCCTTCCACCAAAAAGACAACTGAGTATTCTTTTGAACTTTTTTTTTCCATAGACAAATTTGTGTTTAACTTTTGCTGTCTTTGCTTGTTTTCCAACAACGCGGGTGAACATGCGATTTGACGCCAAAAATACGGGATTCAGCACAGGGTTATATCCAGTGTATGTCACTTCATATTGGTGACCCTGTGGTGCGGACGGACGGATGTACGGACGTACGGACGGACGGTCAAGTGACTATTACGTCACTACCAAAATTTCTTGGCTTGATAGGTTACCAAATTCCCTTAGCAATGATGCTCCGCTGACGCGCTACTGCGCAGGCTCGCTACAAAAGTGTTAAGTCTAACTATTTCCATTTTCTTAGTTATTTTAATGACCCTGGGTGTTGTTTCGGCCAGGATCGATTCTGACGCGCGCGCGTGAACTCTCGTTCTGTAGTCTTGTTTCCATGCAACTGAGGAAACCAGGCGGTGTCTGGGGTAACCACATATAAAGTAGAAAACATGTAACGGAATAACTTTTTGGAAAACATCTAAGAGGCAAACTGTCATCTTTTGGGCATTTTTCTGATGACGATTTGTTCATTCCGAACCTGAAAGAAAATATACTGCTTCTTGAGGTCACTCATGTCTCTCACTTATGTTGTACTGTAATCATAATCATAATCATAATAATAATCTAAAAAAACGGTGAATGATAGCTAGCATGGGATGTTTTCAGCTTGGGACTTCCAATTTTCGATTTGGCCATTCCGAACCTGAACGAAAATAAATTGCACATTTAGGGTGACTTATGTTTGATTGGGATATTGTTCATCCCGCTGTTCTCGTCTCATTGGATAATCCGCACAATAACGCGAACATGGCAAAAGTTACTGTGTTGGGGGGAGGGGGGCGGCGGCTATTTCTAGAGTTGTTTTTGTAGGGTTAGGGCGTAGAGTTAGAGTTAAGGGTTAGGGTTAGGGTTAGGCTTTCCAAAATCTTGAATTCAGCATTTTGGCTATCCAAAATCTTGAATTCAGGATTTTGGCTGAAGGCTTAACTCTAACTCTATGTCATAACTCTACAGAAATAACTCTGTTGCTAGTTTACCTCGTGTTGGGGTGCGACGTTTCATGTTCGAAGCGTGGCTATTTGTTCTTGCTCGCCGTGCACGCCTCCCCGACACAGTAGATTTTGTCTTGTACGATTTATTCAGGTATTTGCATATATTTGTGCGCAGAGGTCGGCGGTCGAATACCGACATTTGATTTCAGGTACAAGAAGCTCAAAACATTGCAGTTTATGGTGACAAATAACTCAAGCTTTGGCTACCTGTGCAATAGCATATGAAAGATATACTGTCTCTCAAGCTGTGAAACTCTAAAGCTTTAAAACGCCTTATTTGGTATTTTCAACGATGTTCTGCCTCAAAACAACTGCGCACAAATTGACTTTTTCAAGATCCATGGGTGAAAGCAAAATACTGTACAATTTACAACAGAAGCTGACTCACAATTAGCTACATTGCAAGAAAACGCTTTTGTAGCAAAGACCGCTTTAGCGGTAAAAAGTGCATTTTTCTAAGGAAAAAACGCTGACAGGAAAGGGTTAAGAAGGTGAGTTCTCTTGTTTTACCTAAATTCGCCACTGGTAAAGACATGCATCCCTTGGGAGCTCCCTCCCAAGATCGGAGCAAAGGCCGGAAATTTAAGATAAAATGAACTTCTGTGCCGGGGTGTACAACCAGAACTCATTCATGGCTTATGATTTATTCAGGCTGTGACCTATCAATAGTTACTTATTTTACCGTATCGAGTTTATGAAAGATATAACTCCCAAATTACGGATTCCTACAGATTTCAAAGTGCCTCTTTCAGTAGTATTGATGATATTCTCTCTCAGACTAATTGAGACCAGACCTCCTCATGATCCACAACTCTTCTGCAGACAGGTGACGAGAATTCCTAGAAAAACAGGAACGATAATAAACTCATTGAGGGTCACTTGAAAGTGAATGTGAAATAATCAACGACACATATATCTCATCTGATTCTATGAAATTTATTCTATTGTTTTCGCAAACTACCCAATCACAGAGCGGCTTTGGATCGGTGCAGGGCTGCCCGGCACACTTGGTACAGCCGGTACACTCAGTACAGCCAAAGGAGGTAGGGTAATCACTCTTTTTATCCGTAGATAGGCAGGTATATTATTAGAAGTTTACTTGCCGTGAGCCATTTAGTGTAAATTATTGTTTAATCAAGGACACCGGGAAACTACAAGCTTCCTAGGAAGCAACTGGGGGGATGGAAGTCTACTTGATACACCGGCTGTACCGAGTGTACCGGTTGTTCCAAGTGTACCAGGAAAGGAACAGTGTATTAATCAGTCAGTAAATAGAATTGATATTTAGATCTTAGCTTAGGAATGAGAGATCAAAGTGTCATCGATGAGCGCTGATGAATATTGGCGCTGAAACAGCGTTACTTATCTACCCTGCCTATCTACTTAGGCCATAAAACTACTTCTGACCTCACTTTGCACTTAGAACTGACTGTCATTTTTATGGCAGACTTGGTGTAATCATGTATTAAACATGGACACCAATATGTGAAATAATCAGCGACACATAGATCACTTCATTCTATGAAAAATATTCTATTGATGTCGCTAACTAGCCAATCACGGAGCCGCTTTGGATCGGTGCAGTGCCTTTAGTTGAGGTAATAATTTCACCTCGATATATCACTTAACTCCTTATTTTACTTAATATTGATGGATCCAAGTTTTCAATGTAAGCGCTCTCAAACGAGGAAAGTTCCCAATTAATTAAACAATTCCCAAAATGAAATTGCCTGGGAATTAAAATGATGAATTCCTTATTCTCACAATGTTACATGTTTGCTCCCGAAGCATGCATGTTTTTGAATTTTCGAAAATATTTCGATACGGTAGCAACAAACGGTTGCTTCTACGCGCAAACGTTGAAATATGCATTTTGAGCAAGAAGAAAAGGTTCATGCAGTCCTCGTGAGCGTACTGGCCACGTGTATGATTCAATTATCCTTAAATCCATCATTGGTTACCAGCGATGAATTTACTCTGAAGATGCACAATCACAGTTAGTTCCAAAGTTTTGAAAGGCTGCGTTGCTTTAACCTTTTTATTGTAGACAATTATGTCCAGTCGAAGTTCAGATTCAGTCGACTCAGTTGAGGTAACGTTCAGGTTGAGTTTTGACGTTTGGACAAGGAATGGCATCAAGATTTCATTCTTTATTGTTTCCTAATTAATATGAGGGATCCTTACCTCTGCCAGGGCAAGAAGTCTCACAGCAATAGGGTATCGCAGACAGCGTAGACATTCATCTGAATCAAAAATGAGAGATTTCAGTAAACATGTCAGTAATCCTTGTCGCAGATATTCCCTTCACATATAACCGTCTAAACCAAACATAAGCTTATCCATTATTTACTTTTACTCCGAAGCACGAAAGTACATTGTGAAGTCTAATGCGTAAATTACTAATCGAAAGAATAACACTCAATCAGTTGCCTGCAACGAAACCATACTAATGGGATGTTATTTGGGTATAACATACATGTAGGAGAGGTCTTCAACCCTTATTAAAGATTAAAAAAGATGGATGTTCTTATATTAAATCGGTGAAAGCAAACGCATTCGTTAACAGTTTCGTCTCGTTTGAAGATAACTGTTTATTTTAACAGCGACATTTGCGTGACCGAACTACATAGGGGTTGTGATAAAAGTTAAGGTGGTGTTTTTGGTGGGTTAATGATCGTAATTGTCTCGGTTACTTTGCTTTTCTCCAACCTTTGTCATTATTACAATTTTTTCCACTTACCTTCACACTGTTTTCAAAAATTGCAAATACCCTGCAACACCGTGAAGTTGACACTTGTCATATAATTATATACATATTGTTGTGTTGCTCCAATCGGGTACTACGTAACAAACGCGAAAAAAATCTCGCCTGTATCTCTGGGTCCTCTGATCTCCACTGCACATAACAGCTTTTTTATTGTTGAGAGAAAGGGGAGTTGTTTTCGTTTATCTTGGTGTAAATTTAAAGCGATTCTTAGTACGTAAAGCCCATTCGGTCCGCAATGAAATTGTCTTCCTCAGCTATAACACCTTGCGGCGGCCTACGTTTCGTTGCTGTTGGTGATGTGTTGTTCCATTCTGGTTCACATCTCTGCCATGGATGAAAATATGGAAGGACAGCGTCCAGGAGAAGATCAAAACGCTAATCGAGCGTCTGCTGATGGCGCTGAAACTGGTGAAAAACAGTCCTTGCTGAACCGAGAGCGAAGAGCAGTTAAGAAAAATGCGACCCCCAACATGCCGGACTTTGAAAAACGGCTTAAAGCCATGGAAGAAAGGTACCTAATGTTATGTAGAATCCTTTATTTTCCAATTTGAAATTATTGTCAGCTTTCTTTGGTCAGAATTTTCAGTACGAAATGACTGAAGCATAGCGTTATTGTTTCACCATTTAATTTTCGGCAGGCAAATGCTATTTTAAGTACCAAAATATCCCAGCAAAGTGTTAAAGGTGTTAAGTCCACTGTGAAAGTTTCAACCTGCTTCTTCTTCTTCGTCTAGCGCTAATGTACCGTTAAGCGTCGCTCAGGAAACACTTCCTCGTGATCGCCATTTGTGTGGCCTTTGCCTCTCACAACTCACCGAAAAACCCGAAATTTTCAAGTTTCGACTATAATCTTGACTGCATTTCTCAAAATATTCTTCGTCTTAGATCTGATCCCCTAAGAAACTATGGGGGAAATACAAATACAATTTTTAGGGCTTATTGCTTGGGTATACCCCTTTTTATTTAGCTTTAAAATGTTCATGCAAAAGCATGGGCCGTGAAGGGTGACGTAATGTTCCTGACAGCCCTTTTTCGTCCTTTTCTTAATAGGCATAACAAAACTGCAACCTTGACGGACAAACGACTGCAATAAATTGAAAAAAGGTTTGAGAAGCGCTTTTTATCGTTATTTATAGGTGTATTTTTTCCAGCACTGAAAAGTTTGAGTTAATATCTTCTAGCATGACAGAATTAAAAACATGAATTGTACACTTCCGTTGAGTGAAACTTTGTGCCGCTGGAAAAGTCTAGTCATCTCTATATATTAGCTATCCCATCAGACTAACCACCTTAGTGGCTTTGAGTGCATCTCTAGCGTTAAAAATTACAATTATACCTTAAAAAGAGAGTTAAAAAAATTCCCGCGTTTCCTTGTGCATTCGGCCTCGGCCGTGAAGGGCGTCTTCTTCTCTTGGACCACAGAGAATGTTTCCAAGACTAATTTGCATCACAAAACGCTTTTCAGAGCTTTCATTTGAAACTCAGATTTTACTGAGAGTCCATTGACTGAATTGAAGGTCGACAAATTTGAAGCCACATTGTACAGCGTGAAGTCTCACCACGTGGTTACAGTAGATTAGGATTTTTTCCTCCGGCAGAAAACGTAGAACCACTTTTATTACATTTTGCAGCATGACAGGTAAATCGGTGTCACCGGTAATTACCGCTAAGTAGTTTTCATTTGAATTTTCACAATGTATGCTGAAACTGGCTGAGTAGGGTTTAATCCACAAACTCAAACGTTAGAACCATGTTGTACAACAGTGGGATTGGTGCTTAGTTTTCCTTTAAAAGCTTAGGTTTCCCTTTAAAAGCTTAAGATTTAAGATTTAATCCCCAGACTCAAACGTCTGAACCACTTCTACTAGCTTGATCACCGGAAAGCAGCACTAAATAGTTTTCGTGAATATGGTACACTAAGATTTTATCCACAGACTCAAAAGGTAGAACCATCTTATGGAGCGTAATAAACAGCACCACAATAAAATATTGCTCTATAGCTTTCATTTGAGGAGTCACACTTTCAGATTTCATCCACACACTCTAAAGTTAGAACCATTTTGTACACCGTAATAAACAGCACCAAAACTGAAATTACTGCAAAGTTGCTTTCAGGGATTTGAATGGTCACACTTTGGGAATTCACCAACAGACTCAAAAGTTAGAACCACCTTGTACACCTTTAAAAAATCACCTACAAAGTTACTGCTTTTAGCAGTCCATCCACAGATTGAAAAGTTAAACGTCCCTTGTAGACCACTGGACCATGGTAAAATAAACACTCGAGGAAAGCACTGCTCAGTACACGTCAGTAGCTTTCATATGAAAGGTTACACTTTTGGATTTCATCCGCAGAATCAAAAGTTAGACCCAACTTGAACAGCTTATAAACATCAGCACAGGAAATTTCTTCCTCGTAGCTTTCCTTCAAATGATTACAGTTCACTATTTCATCTATAGATTCAAAAGTTAGGGCCACCACCAGCACGATAGACAGTGCTCCACCACTAGAAGCTAGAAGGGTTATTTTGTGGCTTTCATACATTAGCTAGCGCATAATAATAACATAATAACATAATAATATGTGTCAAAGTGATCTAGCACCCAGTAAAGGCAGGGTGCTAATTGAGGACACACCTTTCTTGTCAAGTTCGTAGGACTGTCGCACCGGGTTCTGTTCACGTTAAATACACTATGAATAAGACCAGGAAAGAACTAATAAGTAGCTTCTATTTGAATAGGCACACTTAAGGATTTCCTACGCAAAATCAAACGTTAACACCATCTTGCACAGCTCAAAAAAAGCATCACAGGATGCTACTCAATATTCTTCTTGAACGGTCACTTCACTGATATTAGTTGGATTTCATCCACAGACGTAAAACTCAGGATCAACTTGTGCAGTTTATCATTTCTCGCTCAGACTAAAAAGTAAGACCCACGTTATACGAATCATTTCCTCCGGAGTTCAATTTACAATGCTTCAGCTGTCTGATCTTTCTTTTCCACTGATAATCATTTTCCAGGCTTGATGTCTTGCTGCGCTTACCATCAAGATCAAGTGACTCCTACTCGTCACTTATAGCTTACATTCTAGGTTGGTATGCTCAAAGTTAATGAAACAAACTCTGACCAAAATATACCTCTAACTTTGAGTTAAGATATCAGTCTCTATTTTGTCTGCCAGAAGACGAATACTGGCTTTATAACACGTAAATAAATTACAGTGTGATTCGGATTACTACATTCGAAAGATAGCAGTTTCTACTTTCATTGGGCGTAATTCGAATCATAAATCACTCTGGTTAATGCATGAAAATACATGGGGTTTGGATGACAAACTTAAAACAGCACAGATTGAGCTACAATAGTGGTTGACAGATTGTTTCTGTCGTTTCATGTTTTGCAAATAACAGGACAACATCTCCAAATTAACGGAAAGGAAAGGATGGGACAACCCCCCTGGAAAACCTGGACCAACTGGAAAACCTGGACCAAATGGAAAAGCTGGACCAAAAGATACACAGGAAAATGTTTAAAAAATGATAAAAAGAAGACTGTTTCGTAAAACCTAAATAAAAGAATTTAGTAATACACTCAGCCTCTCCCCTGTTTAAAAAATGCTGCATGCAATCTCAAGAAAACAGCAGTAACGACTGGGAATAGCTAAACAGTACTGCTAACTTTTGCACCTCATTGCTGGTAGAAAAATAACATCAAGTTAAAATTCAAAAGCACTCAACGCAGACGGCTTAAATCATCTAAAACTTTGAGAAAGCGAATTCTAATTACTTGGGGCTATAACTGCAGATGCTTTTAAGTTCAGAGAAAAATAATTGCTTCCTTACTGGCGTTTTCTTCACAATACCCAAGTCCACTGAATTTTGATATTTCTACTTTGGGAAACAAATCAAAGCAACCGAAAGTGAGAAACTAAGAAATTAACAAAACAACAACAAGAATAACAAAAACAACAGCAACAAAACTTTCCAAGGATGTCAATCACTATGGATCTTTCTTTGTTCAAGACAGGGGATCCCGGAAAGCCTGGTACTAACAAGCCGTTCCCAGGCCCTCCTGGTCCTAAAGGAGACCAGGGAACTGTTGGAAGGACTGGAGCCCAGGGACCTCAAGGAACCAAAGGAGAAAACGGACAAGACGGAGCTGGGCAGTCTGGAGTGAAGTATGTTCGCTGGGGAAGGACCACATGTCCTAGCGGGGCTCAGACAGTTTATGAAGGTAAAGTGAAATTAGTAAACAACTCGACTTCAAGTAAATGTTTTCTTTCCTAAGGCTGAAACCGAGCGAAGAGAAAAAAAATTCAATATTTTCAAAAAATAAAACTTTAAAACTTTGAAACGAACGGGATAATGAAGAAAAAGAAAGATTTTTGCTAAATTAGTGCGTTAAGATTCACTTGACCTTTTTCAGAGTTCAGACGTAATGTGAAAAAGATTAGGTATTTATTGAGATTGTCAATATTTACATTTGAGTTATCAAAAAGGTTGGTGTCTAAGTAATCAATTGCAACCTTAAGGTAGCTCCCTAGAGTTTTATTATGACCCGCGCACGCCGATGACACACGATCGAGCTTTGGCAATCTGACCCAAATTGAGGCAAAAAAGAGAAAAGTTAATAACGCGAACCAAATTTTAGCCCCTGAGCAGCTATCGTCAAGCAGTTCAAGAAAACATTTCTTCTTGACAACTTTTTGAGCCCAAATATTGTTTTGAGAACTTTTTTAGATGATGGGTTTTGCGTCAAATTCCCAGTAAACACTCTTGATCTGAATTTTGTGCATGCTCAAATAGCGAAAAAATGGGGCAGGTGAAAACAACTTTCTAAGAACACAATTGTAAGTGAAAACAAAATTGAGAATATGGAATACTGCGTTGGGGGATGGTGCACCTGTATGCTTCACGGGAAAATCTCTGACAGCTATGTTTGTACATACTTGTAGACAAGAGCAAATACAATGTGATAGTCCCTTGGGATATTCTTATAAACCTATCTCATACTAGGTTTCTTTTTGCGCAAGGCAGAATGTAGATAATAGCGACTGTATGAATGGGATTCAAGAAAGGGGTCTCTTTTTTAGGGTACAACGTGAAAGGTTCCAAACGAACGCGAACTGTAGAGAAAAAGAAGAATTTCTGGCAACCCAGTGGCATATAGGAGTCACTTAACACTATTCTAATTCAAAAAAGTGTTAAAAATTTACATTCCCGGCTGTCACATACCTTGATTTCGCGGCTCTTGAATATAAATATAATTACTATCACACTCACCCTACTCTATATGCGTCGTCATGATTGTCAAGGGACCAATCTTTCAGGAATGAAAGCAATTGACGACCTGTGTAGTTACAAATTTAGTAGGAAACGCTTCAATATGTCCCCGTTTTGTATGTCTACAAAAAAGAGCAACGTCACTTTGACACTCCCTTTGGAATATTTTTTCTAAACCATATTAGGCTAACTTTCCTTTTGCATAAGGTTTAATGGGTGGAGAAAGTTACGGTCATACTGGTGGTTGAGCGAACTACCTTTGCCTTCCTCACAATCCAAAGTATGGCAAGTACCAAGATGGACACCAGACAGCGAGATACATATACGGCACTGAGTATGAGGTTCATAGTTATAACGGAGTACCTTTTAAGAGACGTCTCCATGACCATGAAGCACCCTGTGTTGTCTGCTTTGCTAAGTAACGTGGTTCAAAGCTGATGATGCCCGCACGGAATGACTGTCCTTCTGGATGCATGGACCGAGGAGTATCATGGGTACCTGATGACGGAGCATTACGCTCACAAACATTCACGTGACTTCATCTGTGTTGGCAAGGGCCCAGTGTATGTTCCTGGTAGTGATGCTGACAAGAATGGCGCCTTGCTGTACCCAGTAGAAGGAAGATGCAGCTCTCTACCGTGCCTTCCATATGTGGATGGCCGAGAATTGACATGCGCAGTGTGCACCAAGTGACTGGCCGCTTACAGGGTCAACAGTCAGCAAGGAAAAAACTCAACAATGATTTAGTAAAGGTAAAATAAAAGTAAAATAAATCAACTTGTTCGAAATAAGCCGAAGAAGTAAAGTAAGAAAGTTGCACTTTCTTAATGAGAAACATAAGTGTAGAGTGTTCTAAGTAATGACAATAAAAGTAACGTGAAATCACTTACTCATTTTGTTTCTTTTCTTCGCTCTATTCTCGTCAGTGGAGCCCTTGATTATTTGTCTCAGCACCAGAAAATCGCCGGAGATCTCTGTCTGACGTAGGCAGAATCCGAACAGTCCTTGGATTTTTTACAGCACGAATTGAAGCCACTTCAAATTAATTCGCAAACCTATATGCCAGTGACTATTCAAACAGATTAGAGGATGGATTTTTTCTTTTTGACCATTTTCCCCAGAACTTTTAGAAATTACTAGCGCAAGAGCGTCGGCCCCCATCCGAAAATAGAAAAATTCTTAAAATGTCGTTTACTGTTTTCTCGGATTGTTTCAGGGCTTTTTAAAGGGCCTTCTATGTAAACTAACATAGGTCGATCCTTTCGGATCCTTTATTTCGCTGAAAATTAAGTTAAAGAAAATGTTAGGGTGCGAAATCCTATTATCCGAATTTCCGAGCGGCCATGCACTGGCTTTTCGAAAATGTTAGACGGCCTTATAGACAGTGCACTCTAAGGGCCTCTAAGGGGCATATTTATCCCTCTGAAACAGAAGCAAATAATTATTCGATGTTAATTCGTCCATGTTCGGCGCGAACAGCTTAGAGGCGCGAACAGCTTCGAGGCCTCCAATCTTGCCAACAATCCTGCCATAAGATCCATTCAGGCTCCCTGCTATCCTCAATGACTGATGACCGTTATTTATTTTATTTTTTTATTTATTGCTTGCTCTTACACTTGGACTTGTACTTGCACCGCACCTACAAACTCTCCGTATGATCGGATGAGTGGAAACATTAAGGCATAGGGCATCGCCATTTCTACGTAAAAGTCTAACCATTTCCATTTTCTTGGTTATTTTAATGACGTTGTGTCGGTCAGGATCGATTCCAACGCATGAACTCTCGTTCTGTAGTCAGGAGTTGTGGTCCTTTCATACCAAAAACTCAAATGTGCACTACCCAGCGACCTATATTTAACAAAAGACAACGACTTTATGCTATCCCCACATGAGAAGTGGAAGTAGACTTTTTCCGTGGTGAGTTCAGCGTGTTAAAGTATCGAGGTAAGTAAAATGTATAGTGATATTTAATAAATGTTAACGAGAAAATGCTGATTTAACAGAAAAAAGTTACTTTACTGCACTATCTCGCCATCGGTCTGTGTGTTTTTCTCGTGAGTCGGAAACAATCCCCTGGCTGGCAAAATCGTTTCACCAGAACAATTGCTGGGAAAATCTCGCGCAAAATCTCTTTCTGGCTGGGAAAAACGATGGGGAACACGAATTCTGGCTGGCATCTTCAAGTGTTAAATTTACAACTTGCTGGCACTGAAGAGCGGATATTTTTTCCCACGGAAGTTAAATATTAACCCAAAACGTGTTTGCAGACAATTAAAAAGCGTTTTGGCCAATAATACTTCAATTCTGAAAAATGTGTCGTTGGGTACTCCTGTGTAGTCTTGGTCCCTTCGTTCGATCTGGCCATTCTGAACCTGGATGAAAATAAACTGCACATTAAGGTCACTTATGCCTAATCATAATCTAAAAAAAAGGTGAATGAGGTTTAGTATGGTATGTTTTTTTTTTACAATTATAAGCCTTATTTTGAGTTAAAAGTAAATAAGTTCCAAAGATGGTCTTTCTTTGTTACTGTAGCCATGTATGGGCTGTATCAGGGTGAAATGTAATCGAATTTTTGTCTTCTTTCGTACTAACATTTGTTCGTTTTCCCTTGCCGAAGCAAATGATGACGTTTTGGACAAAGACCTTTACAGTGTCAGGTAATTCGGTATTCAGTTTTCGAATGATCTTTATTTTGGTTAGGGTTAGAAGCCCACACAGCCTCAGAGTATCGTAGACGGCGTGTGATTGTCGCATGTATTCTTACAGGAATTTATCACTTAACTATTTAGCTGAGAATCAATCATGTGATAGCACCAAACAAGAGCCAAAGAAACCGGGCATACTGCAGTCTTCAGCTATTTCGACATCTCTACCGTGAATACGCCAAATTTTGTTAACATTAAACAATATAAGTAAACACACGCTTATCCATTATTTATTTTTGTTACCAAACACAATTGTTCCAGTTGAACGTGGCACAGATGGCGACTACTAAATCATAATCGAACATTAACACGACACACTGAGATGCGAGTCAATCAATTACTTCAAAGGTAAATGGACATAATGGGAGATAATTGGGTGAAATATCAGTGGGCTTCCACCTTTTATGACGCAGTTAAAAAGTTATAAAGGTGTTCGCATAATCTCTTTCTAAAAGCAAAAACAATTTAGCGTGACGTACTGTTCAATTAATTACCCCGCCGTCAGGACGGGGTCTAGTAATACCCATTTTTTTTCCGTGTTTTTTTTTTTTTGGTGGTCACTTGCCCCAGACCTCCGGTTTTCGCTCGGCCAAACAAATACTCGTCGTGTCTTTCGCTACACAGGCAAGGGCTTTTATCTTGAGTGACCGTAACATAGTTTTCAAACCCCCAGGGGGGAGAACAACGGCGGGGTCTAATGCCCCTGGGGCTTTTCTTGTTTTAACTATCCTGGCATCGAATTTCGTGCGAACAAAATGGTGGTTGTAGAGGTCCCTGTGTTTTGCGTGCTTACGATCCCAAAAAATTCTGTTAGGAAAATTAAAAACATTTTGCCTCGATCATAGCAAAGCGTTTTGGTGTCGCCTCATGTAGCCTAGGTGCAGACGTCTGTTTTTCCTTAAGAAAAAAGAGAGGGCCAAGCATGCTACGCTTCGTCAAGTCCAGTGGTGAAGTTGCCTGCTGTAATCTTCGGTAACGATGATTACACAAGATTACCTATGCGAAGATTGCCAACTGAGTGAAAATATTCGGCTGAAACGGATGCGAATAAGGCGAGTCATTTGCATCAAGTGAATCCGAACGGTAATTTTTAAGTTCATTTTTATAAAAGATAACTTCGCCATTCTCTAACAAAACCCAGCAAACACATCCAGTTCAGTGGGGTTGGATCAAATCTAGCTCGCAAACCAGGTATACTCGCCCCTCATTACTCGCCTTTTGTAAATAATTGCTTCTTTTTACCGTGGCTAGTGTATAAAAGATATTTCTCTTGAGCTTCGTAATTCTGCCGATTTGCAAAGCGCTCTATTCTTTACTTTAGACTTTTTCTGCCTCAAAACAACTGCGAACTGACCTTGTACGGCCGTCATCATGGTCCAACTTGTCTAAACGTCAGTTCTCTCTAGAGAAGAGCAAATTAGGGTTAGCTTCAGAGTTTGACAGGCTGTTTAGCTTCAACTTAGTTACTATAGTCATGTTTGGCCGAAATCCAGTCAACTTTTCGAATTCAGTCGTGCCAAACTCAGTTAAGAACTGGCCGAACAGTTATCGGAAAAAATTCTAAAATTCTAAAATTTGTGATTGGTCACCTTCGTCAGGGACAGAACAGGAACGTAACAGACGACGGAGAGTGGGTTTGAATTCCAAGAGAACTTACCCTCGCCTATGTCGCAGAGTACCCGTCGCAATTGATTACCTGATTACAGTTTTCGTACAATTAACTTGTCTGCGACAGCTTATTTAGAGCTAAAAAAAACCGGGATGCTGTCGTGAAGCTCTACTAGCTACTGTTCAACTCTATCGACCTCTATCGACGACGTAGATATTTGTCTGAATTTAAGAAAGAGTTTCAGTTCGCAAATCATGTTTCCGTCGCAATTTATGACTCTACTATTTTCGCAAGATTAGCATACTGCTCAGCTATTTCGTCCTCACTATGTAAATACGTCAAATGTTGTCTACATTAAACAATGCTAACCAAGCATAGACTCCTCCATTGTTTACTTTTTACTGTAAAACACCTCATTTGCACGTGAGGGCAACCCGTAAATAACTAATCATCGAAATTACAACGAAGCACTGAGACAGAGATTACTGGACATAATTGGGTCAACCTGTAGCACTGGGCGGCTTAAAACGCAGCTAAAAAGTTATAAAGGTATTCTTAGAATCGCTGAAAGCAAATACATTCGATTACCACAGTTTATTTTAACGATCATATCGAATCTCGCGTTAATGAAGGATCGTAACAGAGGTTGTTGTTTTACGGGCTAAAAATCTTTAATTAGAAAAACTAAAAACGTCGGAGATGTCTTCCCTGATTCTATTGATCGCAAAAGTGTTTCTTCTTATTGCTTTCGTTACTTTGTTTTTTTCTACTGCCTTTGATGTCTGTAAAAATTAAGACCGCTCGCAAACTATCAAAGTGTTTTCAAAAATTGCCAATACAGTTCCAACTTTCATTTTGACACTTGTCATGCAATTTTATATTGTTCCGGTGGCAGTGGCCGCTACGTCACAAACGCGAAAAAATTCCTGCCCATTTCTCCATGTCCTTCGATATCGTCTGTACACAACAACTTCCTTGTTGTTGAAAGAAAGCACGTCGGTTGTTTATCTCGGTGTAAAATTCAAAGTGATTCGATGTACTTAAAGCTCACTCGGTCCACAATGAAATTGTCTTCCTCAGTTATAACACCTCGCGGCGGCCTGCGTCTCGTGGCTGTGTTGGTGATGTGTTGTACCATTCTAGTTCACATCTCTGCCATGGATGAAAATATGGAAGGACGGCGTCGAGGAGAAGATCAAAACATCAATCGAGTGTTTGCTGATCGTGCTGAAAGTGGTGAAAAACAGTCCTTGCCGCACCGGGTACGAAGAGCAGTTAAGAAAAATGCGACCCCCATCATGCCGGACATTGAAAAACGGCTGAAAGCCATGGAAGAAAGGTTCGCTATGCGCTTGTAGTTCGTAGTTTTACGGTTTCGTGGTAGCCGCATTTTTCTAGATCTGTATTTTCCAATTTCAAAATAACGTTTTATTGGGATAATTAACTAACTGGATCTTATCCGACATTTTTGTGTGAAGAACAATTTAATTTACATTTGTGATCCAACTGTCTCAGCATCGATTCCATCAGTTCAGAGGGTTGTTTACTCAGCTAACATTGCGAAGACTATAGTAACATGGTAAAATTATCTGATACCTTTTTGGATGAAAAATGGTATGTACTGAGTAGCGCTTCAGCTAAAATTTTTTCCTTCTTCCAACACGAGCTTCGAAAATAAATTTCTATAATTTAAATATCTGCCAGAAAAGAAAACTAAATGGGAAATCAAAACGAATTAAAAAGATGCTTCTGTTAAAATATACTTTTTAGCCTCCAAACAGTCAACTTTTAGCAAATAACGGTCGAATCTTCTTTTCCTTTTTACAGGCACAATAAAAGTACAAAGCGATTACAAGAGCTTGAGAGGAGGTTTGGAAACAATTATTCATTTAATATGTAATGCTACCATTAACTATGAATTCGTTTCTTACATGACGCAATTGAAAAACGTTTCGTACTACTAATGACAGTAAAATGGTATTTAGTTTTCTCAGAACGCTGCACAATACAGTGAAAACAGATTTTTGATGATGATAATGATAATAACAATGGTAATTTTGTAGTCCGCAAATTCCATGGGAATATGCTTAAATGTGCATTGCACAAAATTAAAACTAAAAGGACTTAAAGTATTAGAAACACTAAAAGTTACAAATACTTATACTTACAAAGACAAAAACTAAAACTAAAAAAGACCAAAAAAATACATAGTTATGGCGAAGTCAAAAGTCAATAGACTTGCCGCAGTTTGTTTTTATCATGAGATCTTTTTTAATTACTTCCCATGTAAATCACAACGCATGGCACACAAGAAAGTTTAATCTCGAATTTTGAAAACAGATAAAGCTTTATTTTTTATTACCAAGTAAAATTTATTTCTATTCTCTTAACTGATGCCATAACGTACCTGCAGCTGTTTTTAAATTCTACAAAACCAGTTGAACCACTAGTTTTCATCTGAATGGTCACACCTAGTTATTTCATCCACAGACTCAAAAGTTAGAACCACCTTGTACAGCATAATAAACAGCATCACAGGAAAGTACTGCTCAGTAGCTTTCATTTGAATAGACACGTTTAGTCATTTCATGCGCATGCACAGACTCAAAAGTTAAAACCACTTTGCACAGCATAATCAACAGCGCCACAGGAATATACTGCTCATTAGCTTTCAATTCTATGGTCACACTTAGTTATTTCGTCCACAGACTCAAAGGTTAGAACCACACTGTACAGCATAATGAATAACGCCTCAGGAAAGCACTGTTTAGTAGCTTTCATTTGAACGGTCACTCTTAGTTATTTCATCCACAGACTGAAAAGTTAGAACTACTTTGTACAGCATAATAAACAGCACCAAAGGAATGTACTGTTTAGTACCTTTCACTAAACTGATGTTGTCTGGAAGTAAGAACACATTAACTGCATTTGAGAATTTTGAATTTATATCTGACAGTGTGGTTATTGATCGCGTGAAATCTTTTAAATATCTGGGAGTGACAACCGATGAAAAATGGAGCTGGAAACCCCATATAAGGAACTTAGTTAAGAAATTGGGACATCGAATTAGTGTTTTTAATGGTATCTTACATATGCTCGATCAAAAGTCTCGCCTGGCATATTACAATGGTTTGGTCCTGCCATATTTAGACTACGCAGATATAGTCTGGGGGGACCAGCCTGGGTTGAAATCTGAGATGGACCAATTACAGGGCTTTCAAAATAAGTTTGCCAAAAAGGTTTTAAGGAAGAACGTTTCTTCCAAAGAAGCTTTAAAAACTCTAAAGTGGTTGCCACTGGAATGTCGTCGACGTGGGCATCGTTGTGAATTAGTTCAAAATGCTATTAAGGGAAATATCCCTGAACATTTTGACAACTTTCGATCGCCACTCAACTCTTCTCACGGCTATAATACCAGGAATGGCTATCTGCCCAGACTACCTAAAGTTAAGTCTGATTGGGGTAGACGCGTCACCTCATTCCAAGCCTTTAACGACTGGATGGCTCTTCCCATGGACTTGAGGAGGCCCATGCCATGCAATACATTTAAAAGGCTCTTGAACATCTTTTTATCAAATCAAATTATATGATTCAATAGTTTTAGCAATATATGTATATATATTTTAAGGACTTTTGATCTATTTTTACCATATTTGTACTTTTTATATTTTTAGTTTTAGCTTGTATCTATTATAATGTTTAGTTTTATTTTATTCTTTTGTTATAGAGGACCTCCCTGAAAACCACTCAACGTGATGGGAGTATCCTCTTTAAAGATTAATTATTATTATTATTATTATTTAAATGGTCCACAGAAAAACAAGTTAGAGCCACTTTGTACAGAGTAATAAACGGCGCCACAGGAAAGTACTGCTCAGTAGCTTTCATTCACAGACTCACATTTTAGAACCACTTTGTATAGCATAATAAACAGTACCACAAGAAATAACTACTCAGTAGCTTTTATTTGCATGGTCACACTTCATACAAAGACTTAAAAGTTAGGACCACACTGTACAGCATAATTAACAGCATCAAAGGAAAGAAATTCTCAATAGCTTTCATTTGAACGGAGTTCCACTTCGTAGTCACTGTACATCACTTAAGAAATGGCATCATCTTGGTAAGCAAAAGCAATTGCAGCAATGCAAGTAGCTCCCGGGCGCGCCATTTGAATGGTCACAGTGACACTCTCCAGCTAGTGTTTCATCTACAGACTCAGTAGTTAAAATCTTCTTGTGCTACATAAAAATCACACCATAGTAGCTTAATACAGCCAAAAGTTTCATACGAATGGCCAACTTTCATCTGTAGACAAAATCTAGAAACAATCTCAATAGCTTACATTCGAATGGTCTCGTACTTTTACGTTTCACTTGATTCACAGTCGCAAAAGTTAGAACAAGCAAAATACTTTTTTTCAGCCTAGTAAACAGCAGCACAGAAATAAAGTACTGTAGTGTGCACGTATAACATTACTCAGTAACTTTCATTTGAATGGTCACAACATTGGACTTCAGCAACACTGAATCTGAAGTTAGATGCACATTTCACAAATGAAGGTTTACCTCTCTAGTATGTACAGTCTCATCTTCCCGTCTTTTGCTTTAATGACCTAATTGCAGACTCGATTCCTTGGTACGCCTACCATTAAGACCAAGTGACTCCTACGCGTCGCTTATGGGCTACCTTCTAGGTTAGTATGCTACACTATCTGATCCAACAAGTTTTGCTTTGATGAAGTAATAAAAAATATCAGTTATAATTTCGGTCTGCCACTCAGATTCTAAGAAGAGTAATTTTTAAAAGATAAGTGTTCTTCTATTATTCGATTTCAAATTTGGTTTATTATAACACTGTATTATAACACTGATTCCTGAAAAATGCATGGTGTTACGTGGAGGATGAGGAACGAAAAACCTTAAGGCAAAGAGCCATGCAGTCACAGTTAAAAGGCAGATTGAGCTATAATGGAGACTAAATTGTTGAACAGGTTATTACGGTCTTATTTGGTTTTGTATATGACAGGACAACATCTCCAAAATGGAGGAAAAATACGGATCGGACCACCTGGTCCCCCTGGAAAACCTGGGCGAAAAGGAAAAACTGGACCAACTGGAAAACCTGGACCAAAAGGGGAAACTGGACCAACTGGAAAGCATGGACCAAAAGGGAAAACTGGACCAACTGGAAAACCTGGACCAAAAGGGGAAACTGGACGAACTGGAAAGCCTGGACTAAAAGGGAAAACTGGACCAAGTGGAAAACCTGGACCAAAAGGTACACAAGATAACAGATTAAACTGTATTAAAATAGAGACTGTTTTACATTAACTTGAAAATTCACTCACGTCTTCCCTTTCGCCAAAAAATGTCACATCCAATCTCAAAAAAGCAGCAACCATGTACCGAGAATTGCAAAATGGGGCTACTTACTTGTGGGTGGCTTATTTGCCGATGAATAGAAATCGTTGAACTTAATGATGTTCTGCAGTGATCAATAAGATTCTTAGCCTTCGATCAGCTACTAACAGTTGAACAGATCAATAAACAAATAATAAATCTGTTAAACATAGCTCTCAGTAATCAGTATATGACAGAAGAATATCATGATGAAGAATACTGAGATGCACTTAACTCAGGCTTCTTTAATCGCTTAAAACGCTGAGAAAGCAAATCACGTCTATTTGCTGCTTGTGTTTTGAGTTTCAGCGAAAAATATTTGCCTCCTAAGATTAAAGTTCTTTATATTTCTCACGTTTTCTTCGAAGCTTCAATACCCCAATCCAATTAAGTTTCACCTTTCAACTGTGAGAAACAAGGCAAAAGAACTGAAACTAAAAAGCTAGGAAATCATCAGCAACATCAACAATAACAAAACACCAGCATCAAAACTACCGAAGAATGTTAATTACTGAGGACCATTTTATTACAGGAGAGCCCGGAAAACCTGGCACCAACAAGCCGTTTCCAGGCCCTCCTGGTCCTAAAGGAGACCAGGGCGCTGTTGGTAGGACTGGAGCCCAGGGACCTCAAGGAGCCAAAGGAGAAAAGGGACAGTCTGGGGTGAAGTATGTTCGCTGGGGAAGGAACACATGTCCGAGTGGTGCTCAGATAGTTTATAAAGGTAAAGGAATTGCATGGTAAATAATTCGAATCCGAGAAAAGGGTTTCTTTCGTAATTCTACAACCGAGCGAAGCGAATTTAAGAGATAAGAAGTCAATATTTTCAAAAAATATACTATAAAAAGAAAGCGGATGTTGGACATCAGTCAACTGAGACTTTGCTGAGTTAGCTAATGCGAAAAGTAGTTTGGCAATCATTAAGTTAATTAATATTTACATGTGTGCCATCACAAACCTTGATGCCTCCTCAGCTCGATTCCTGAATTTAAAACAATGCGTTTGTATGAATTTGCCATTGTAATGGTACAATATTCACTTACCCTCATCTTCTGCGTCAAGAATTCTAAGTAAGCCAGTTTTTCAGAAATGAAAAACAATTGGCAACCTTTATTTTTGGAAGGTCATTATGCGTGCTTTAAAATCCATGGCCACTGACCCAAATATTGGAACCACTTAAAATCGCGCACGTGGAACTTTATGTTGGAGGTCTCTACACCAGCACGGTATTACGGGAAAAACTGCGACAACCATGTCTGTTAATACTTATTTATAAGTATTTACTTTACAAGAGTCTAAAACGAACTGTGATACCCTCTGTGAAACTGTCTTGGAATTTTTCCTTTTGTTTTTTACAAAATAATTTCATGGTTTCAACTTTCTTTTGCATAAGGTATTATAGGTGAAGAACATGACAACAACCTGGCTTTTAAACTTTGGCTTTGTATTAGTATAATTGTTTATTACTTTTACACTCACCCCCTCCGTCCGCGTCAAGAATTCTCGACTTAGCCGGTCTTTCAGGAATAAAAGCAACTGACGACCTTTATTAAAGTATGCTTCGATAATACCGTCTCTGTACATATTTATAAACAACGGCAAACACACAATGACATTCTCTTGGAATTTATTTAGAAGATTATCTTATGCCAAGTTCTCTTTTTTTGCATAAGGTTTAATGGGTGGAGAAGGGTACGGTCACCATGGTGGTGGAGCGAACTACCTCTGCCTTCCTCACAAGCCAAAGTATGACAAATACCAAAATGGACACCAGTCAGCGGGATACATATACGGCACAGAGTATGAAGTCAGTCAGTACAGCGGAAACCCTTTTAAGAGAAGTCTCCATGATCATGAAGCACCCTGCGTTGTCTGCTTTGTCAAGTCACGTGGTTCAATGCTGATGAGGCCCGCAAGGAATGACTGTCCATCTGGATGGACCGAGGAGTATCATGGGTACCTGATGACTGCACATGCCGGCCACGCGCATTCAACTGACTTCATCTGTGTTGACGGGGACCCAGAGTATGTTCCTGGTAGCCATGCCAACAAGGATGGTGCCTTGCTGTACCCTGTGGAAGGAAGATGTGGCTCACTCCCCTGCCTTCCATATGTCGATGGCCGAGAATTGACCTGCGCTGTGTGCACCAAGTGACAGAAAGACTGGCCGTTTACAGTGCCGATTAACGGCCTACAAAGGAAAAAAATACAACTGTGATTTAATTGACTGTCTGCATGATGTGTCGTAAGACTAATAATTAACTCAGTCCTGGTAGAATCTAGATAAAATACACAGTTGTCAAACAAGATAAACAGGAAGTAACCTTGCTATTTTCGAGATGCTCTATACTTGAATGTAAAGTTTAAGTAAAAACTTAACATTGAATCACTGTTTAAAAACATTTTGCTTCTTTATTTTGCTGTACATGTCCGTCTTGTCCTTAGAGCAGGCGATCCTTTTGATCGGACACCAGAGAATCGCCGGAGTTCTTGGCTGACGTCCCGGGGCTGACACGTCAACTGACTCCGATAGAAAGCAGAATCAAATTTACTCGGGTGCCGCCGGATTGTTCTGCTAGTCGATATCACTGATTTAGTTTATACCAGAAGGTAAACACCTTTATATGGTGTTTACACTCTTCTGAGCTCATCTGCCAATCTGTTGATAACATTGATTAACATAAAGAATGTATATTTGCCAGCTTGATGGAAAAGAGAAATGAAATTAGATTCGACTAAGTCGCCTCAGTTTCCGTTTTAGCCTTGGATCTAGTCTTTCGGTAATGGACTGTAGGAATCTTCCTTTGAGTACAAAGAGAAATTGTGAAGCTCGCAGTAGTTAGAATTACTCATCTCAGAAGACTTGGGACAACCCCGACGTTTGCGTACGTCACAATTTGTCACACAATCTTATCAATGTCCCGCGACTGACTTAGTAGCAGGCGAAAGGAGAATATAAAAAAAATCCTTTGCGCTTTAGGCCCTGAGGACTTTATGATAACTTATGGAAAGTGGTGAACAGGTTTCATCTAGCAAGTGAGGGAAAAAAGTGCGAGCGTGACGGGGCGCATTGGCGTTCACCCAAAATATATAGAGGATATTAGGGACCGTCGACATATATTCACAAGTTCCCCGCTTAACGTCTACTGGACGTTTAGGTCAGACCCCCTCCCCCCTACCTCCTTAACGTCCACATGGAATTTCGCACTTCCATGTTTTTCTAGCGGCCGATCACTGCGACGAAATTTGTACCCGTGACACGGGGATGCCTTCCTATTGTAACTGAAACGAATTTCGTTTAGGACGCTAAATCGTTTTAATGACTGGGAAGGTTTGAAATTCTGTTGGAACCACTTTTGCTTTGCTTTGCCGTATCGTATATCCAGAGAGAACACATTTATTGGTTTTTTAAATTCTAACGAACGCGTGTTACTTCTGCGCCATCTTTATAAGTGAAAAACTACACGGATCACTGGCACCGAGTTTGTTCTCATTTCTACTACAGTACGTTTTTCTCTTTATGTTCTGTTATCAACATGAGTATAATGTGTTTCTTTAAACACGCTATTCTGGTTTTGTCTTAGATTCCCCACTCTAACGTCCAAATCTCGCCTCTCCCTCGCCCCCTCCCCCCTAAACGTCCAGTGGTTGTTAAGAGGGGAACTTTTGAAGATGTCGACGGTCCCTTACACGGCGGCACGAAGATTAGGAATTTTATTTTCGAGTGATAAAATATTGTCTCTTACCACGAGAAAATAAAATTCATGTCTTCAAGCCACCATGTAATTTTCTTTTTATTATACAGACAAGAGTATTTTTGTACAAGAGTAAGAGAGTAAGAGAGTGTAAGAGCGGAAAGTAACGTCATCGACATCCTCACCGGTGAGAGTAGTACTGTACGCTCAATGGGGGAATTTGTCCCAATTAATTTGCATACACACCCCTGTATTTTGCTGTGTTCTGATTGGTCGAGAGGTGGTCACGTGGTATGTTTCTGGCTTCTGATTGGTGGAGAATGAAGGGTTGGAAAGGGTGCGAAAGGCATGTTGGGTATCATGTGATCGAGCTAATTTGCATACACCCCTGTGCCAAATAAGGTCATTGGGAAGGGAAATCCAGGGAAATTGGCACGAATAATTTGCATACACACCCCCGTTAGCCTCGTTTTGATGCGAGTGGAAATGACGTCATAGGGATCACCATGGGAACCGGGGAAACCGGAAGTGAAAAAATCAGGACGACAACCGGAAGTGGAAGTGAAAAAAAATAATTTTTAATGATTTATCGATGTTTACAGGTGGGAACGTGTGCCCGGACCCGAATGGTCAGCGGCGTCCCATGAGAAAAGTTCAAAGTCCAACTGGTAGTGTACGGGGTGACCACGTGGCGCTTGGGTTCGAGTGGTCAGCGGTGTTTTGCGAGAGGAAGTCTTGCCTTTGCTAAGTCTCGATATGTTTGATGAGAGTGAAGAAGAAGAAGCATTATGCAATGAATTGATGGATGCCTTTGAACGTCAGCGGACCGCGTGGCGCTTGGGTCCGAGTGGTCAGCGGTGTTCCATAACAGAAAAGTCCAACATGGAGAGCGTGGTTTTACAAGAAACTCAAACAAGTGTTCATGCGTGGAATCACTTGCCTTTTGGTGTGACCAAGAAAGTAGACTGTTTTTCTATTGGGTTCATACGGGTCTTTGAGTTCTCCCCAGAATCCTTCGAGGGATCCATCTTCATCGTGACAAATGCCATACCAAAGGCGATTGTCTTTCCATACATTTTTTACTCGCTCCACAAAATGGGCGTCTTCTTTCCATAAATCGGGATACACGACATGGAGTACGGTGATGGGAATGACTTGCCGACAGTGAGGACAAGAGAAGGTGTGACGCACCTTTTTTAATTGGGTGGCACATGACGCATGATAGGGTTGGTGACAGCATGCCAATACGGGTTGATTTGTCAACGGGTTCCAGACAAATCACGCACTCCATTTTCTTGGTTGATGTCATCATTCAAAAGGATCGTAAAGAGGATTGGTTAACAGTTGGAATTCTGTGTCAGTGATGACGTGTTCGTTGCGGAGTCGACACAGTTCTTGGTAGGTGAGCTGGAAGCGTAACGGCCTGATTAGCTCTTGTATCTTGTTTTTGATTTCTCCCAAACGTTGTAGGATCTCTACCGCTTCGGGACTGATCTTATCTGCCATCAAACGAAACACACATTCACTTGACTTTTTTTTCTTGCTTGCTTGCTTGGAGTGAAGAATTGATTGGGAAAGGTGGAGTGGTTGGGTTTTTTATAGAGAAAAAGGGGTCACGTGCCATGGGTTGACTGACCAATGAGAGGTAGGTCGCGTGAAAAATAAAAAAGAGGTGGGGGTACCCCCTTCCCCCCTCTCCGGTTTTCCCATCATGCTTGGCGAATTTTCTGGGTATGAAACCCTGGAGATGCCACAGGGCTTCACTCCTAGCTTTGAGTCGGTTCCATGTGAACTTTTGTTGGTTGCTGAAAAAGAAAATGGCGGAAAGAAGATCTTTGGGTGACTTAGCTAGTTATGTGAATGCGAAAGGTGAGGAGGCACTGGGAAGGAGAGTAAGAACAGAGAGAACGCATGTGGAGAGAGTAGCGATGAGGATGGCGGAGAGGAGGCAGGAAACATGGAGACCCATGAACCGAAATCGTGTGGAGGCGTTCGTTAGAATGTATTTGTTGGCCATCGTCTACGACGAGAACGCGTACCGCCACCCAGCAGAAAAAAGGAAATCCCAAAAAATTTTAAACGAAGCACTGGTGAAGCGGATCATCCCCTTTATCTACAGGAATCGTGTCTGGACCTTAGACGAGTCCCTCTGGCCTATCACTTTAGAGAACGTTAAAGAACTTGATCACCATTTGAGTGCCAGTCTCCCTCGAACCCATGCAAGTCGTCAATGGCAGATGATCCGTTATTTTTAAGGGGAGATTGAGCGGGAAAGAGAGGAGTGGCGGCGTTTGGAGCGGCTGGAGCGGGAGGCGATGGAAGCATATGAACATTGTATGCCAATAATTCGGTAAATTGTGATCGTCCGGGTGAGTGTAGTCCTGAGAAGGACTGTTTGAGGTGACAATTTGACTGACGTTTCGACAACCTGAGCGGAAGTCATCATCAGAGTCAAGTGAACTGTGAATCATCAGTAGATGTTATAAGTCTCTGGTCGTTGTCCTGATTGGTCGACGATCTCGTGATGTTATTGGTCGTCTGTCAGTTAAGCAGTGATGTTATTGGCTGTGAAGACTGTAAACGTGATTGGTGAGTTTCGATCCGTCTTTTGTTAGTCAAATGTCCGTTGGTCTATTGTTAGTCAAATAAGTCAGTTTGTCTATTGTTTGTCTGTCTTGTTATTGTCGGCAATCAGTCGTTTGTAAGGTGCAGGTAGCTGTTGGCAACGGTTCAATGGTGTTTGTTCTAAGTTAGTAAACCAGCTTTCCAGAGTGATTCGTTGAAAGCTGGTTTACTAACTTAGAACAAACACCACTGAACCGTTGCCAACAGCTACCTGCACCTTACAAACGACTGATTGCCGACAATAACAAGACAGACAAACAATAGACAAACTGACTTATTTGACTAACAATAGACCAACGGACATTTGACTAACAAAAGACAGATCGAAACGCACCAATCACGTTTACAGTCTTCACAGCCAATAACATCACGGCTTAACTGACAGACGACCAATAACATCACGAGATCGTCGACCAATCAGGACAACGACCAGAGACTTATAACATCTACTGACGATTCACAGATCACTTGACTCTGATGATGACTTCCGCTCAGGTTGTCGAAACGTCAGTCGATGTCACCTCAAACAGTCCTTCTCAGGACTACACTCACCCGGACGATCACAATTTACCGAATTATGATATGACTCCTGGGTTCAAACCATTTACAGTTTCATTGTATGGCAACTTGAACATTTTTTGTTTTGACATTTTAAAAATCAAATACATTGTGAGTCAAGGCTTGTGTGATTCAAGAGAAAAAACATATTTGCAATAGTGCAAATCCAGTGATGTGACATTTTTAAATTAAACAGAAGTGACTTTTTCAATAACCAACTCAGTGTCCATATCTTGCCACGCCGCATTGGCGCTTTGCAACCGTTCTTTTCTTTGTTGTTTTTTCGTGTCACTATAAACCGCTTGTCTTAAAGTTTGACTCAAACGTGACGTGGATTTCATCTCTCGACGAAGTGTTTGAAAACGGGAACGTCTCTTTGATACATTCTCTTCGGACGCCAGGGGTTCCTTTTGAATCCAATGAACTTCCCCCTGCATGATGGGATAATAAACTTGAGTTTCTTCACAAAGGTCAACGCGTTTCATGCTACTTACATATGAAAGTTTTCTAGTTCCACTTTTAATTGTTCAATGTTCTCGGGCAAACAGAAAGTACGATTGAATAAGGCTTGAATCTCTTCTCGGGTTTTGTTGCCCAGATCTCGGGAACCAACCAAAGAACTACTTTGATGAAGGGTGGGAGGTTTGGGACCCCAGGGTAAAAACTTGCTCCCAGTCACCAGAGTCGCTGAATCATTGTTGACATAGTAGTGATGTTCAGACCGGTACCAAGTTTGACTGGGAATATCAAATAGGTAGACTTCTTTGCCTTGATCCAACGCCAATTGCACGGTCCACCCCGTTCCCCCTTTCACTCGCATGGCATCTTTTTCCAATATGCCAAAAGCATAGATGGTATGAGCCTTTTTAGCAATTTGGTAATTGCGTTGCAGCAATTGAAGCGTGTAGAAATGACTGGGAACACGTCTACACAGTTTATGAGCAGCCTGATGAAGATGCGGATTGGCGAGGACTAAGACTTCTATCGTGGAAGGACTGACGTATTGGGCTCGGGGATGATTAGGGGGGACAAGGACTTCCACTTGCATGCCAAACTGTTTGGCCATTTGTTCTGCCAATTCGTCGGTCCCTTTGGCCCCTCCCGTGTAGATCAAATGCCCATGGCCAATTTGGAGTTGCACTCTTCTTCAAGGTCTTGGCTCCATTCATGTCGATGTCTGGGTCGGGGCACATTCGTCGGGAAAAATGTAACCCGTGTCAGGTCCCACAATGTCGAGAATGTCTGCTTGGCTTAACCCTAATGCCAAACTCAGATCAATGAGATGATGAGATCGGCACTGTTGGAAAGTGAATCCGGCAGCGAGACCTCGTTTGACACGTTCGAGCAGATAATCGTCGTCCGAGGCAAATTCTTCACGCTTGAGATCTTTGTAGTAGTCCATCGAAAATGGAATGGAGAAAAAGGGAAGGAGGGACCTTCTTAAATAGAGAAAAGGGGAAGGAAAGATGACCAATGGGAAAAGAGTTGACCTTATATGGTTATGAAAGGGTGGAAATCTGACCAATCACCACCCAAGAGGAACCTGACCTATCAGAGGGTCATCACGTGATTCCAAGATGAACCAATGAGACAAAGGGTTCAAGGGTATAAAAAGCCACGCGCTGTTGGTGAAAAAGTCACATTCCAAAACCAGGATGTCCACCGATTTGGAATATGGCAATGTCTCTCCAGCTCGTTATCCAAATCCTGGTCGGAAGAGAAAATCTGCCAAAAGCCCTCACCCTGCCGGGAAGAAGAAGAAGGAGGAGAAGGAAGTAATTCAAAATATGACACCTGTAGGATTGGAGGCGTTTAAGAAAAATGAAGCTATTTATTGGGGTGACACGTCGCCCGATGACCATGATCCTGTTGTACTAGAGGTGGTGGAAGAAACCAAGGCAGCCGTGGAAGAAATAATGAAGGAATTGAATGGCATGGTCGACCAAGCCACCCAAACTCCTCCCCCTCAATTCACATTGACCAACTCCACCAGCTCCTCCTCCTCCTCCTCCTCCACCTGAGGATGACAATGAAGGGTTGAAAAGAATGGTGAGATTGGCCACTATCTTTCAAAGTCCTGGGTTTCAAAACCTCAGACCTCGTCCCCCACCCAGTTCGGTGGACTACATGGTGTGCCCTTGCCATGAGGTGCGTTTGGAGGAGTGCCAGTCTCAAAAGGGATGGAACTATGTCAAATGTCCCAGACAACCTTGTTTGCTGTTTTGTGGTAAAGCCAAAGCCCACGAGTATATGAGGGAGGTGTATCGTCAACCTCATCCAGAGGTGTGCGGCATGTGGAGCTGTTTGTTGTGCTTTTGCCGTGAACCTGCCACGCTTCAACAGAGCCATTCCCCAGACAACCCCGATCGGTTGTTTGTGACCTGTTCCAAGAAAAAGTGTAACTTCTTTCGGTGGGCCGATCAACCTTTGGGCCAAAAGTACTGGAAATGGTTTCATGACAATCCACCCCAAAACGCAGACCATCCTTTGCCTACCCGTGATGCCGATGGCTATTCCAAGCGTGGGTATGACATCCCAGGTCCCCCACCCAGAGTGAGATGCAAGGAGGAGGTGGAGCGAGAACGTCCCCTGACGGACTATGAGAACCAGTTGCTGCGAGAAATCCAAGAACTCAAAAACCGTCAAGAGGTTTTGGTGGCTCCAGCACCACCCCCACCCAAGTACAGTGACAGTGTAGAGAACTGGCAGAAAGGCCTAGAGACTGTAACTTATGATCGTAGTGGTCTATTTTAAAGTGTTGTAAAGAGAAAAAAAGCAGGTCCGTCAAAAGAGCATGATCGACCGGGGCGCCGGTACTTTTTTGAACTACGTGTGCTCTTCTAAATTAGTTTGACTTGTGAAAAAAGGCTATAAAAGGAGTGTTGTAAGAATAAAAAAGTTCAGTTTGAAAAAACGATGGAGTCTATTTTGATGCGTTATGGGTGGGATTGTTTATGGTCTATTGTTCAATGGAAATGTCATGAAACCCTTTGCCAATTTTTATATGATCACCAAGAAGGAGAGAAAGTTCCCATTCCTACTAAAATTCGTGCCGAGGACACGAATCCCTTAAAAGTGTTTGAAAAAACCCACGTGGAAGAAAATGTGTGTTGATGGGTGGTGTTTGTCTTGTGGTTGAAACCACACCCGAATGCCTGGCGATGGTATCGAAGCATTCAAAAGGCCCAACTGCATAGCGTACTTACGATACAAACCCTGTGGGATCACTCTCAAGAGGTATGGCACCTAGAAAGACCAAATGAAAAAAGCTAGATGTATCGCAACAGCGGCTTGCCCGTTACCACGATCCCAGAGCCCCAGGCAGTTTAGGCCGGGTGCAACGTTTTGCTCGGGCTCATCAAATTCCCTTGAAAAAAGCACAACGCGTGTTGGAACGGGATTTGGCGTATACGTTGCATAAACCTCGACGTCGACGTTTTCCCATCCTTCCCGTGATCATAGGGGATTAGACGATCAATGGGTGGCGGATTTGGTGGAAGTTCAACCCTTGGCCAAGTACAATCGAGGCATTCGTTATTTACTGACGGTGTTGGATGTACTGCCCAAGTACGCCTGGGTACAATCTTTGAAAGCCAAAACCGGGGTGGCCTTGGCCAAAGCCTTTAACAAGATCCTGAAACAAGGGCGTCAACCCAACCGTTTGCAAACGGATCGAGGCACTGAATTTTACAACCGTACGTTTCAACGTTGGGTCAAGGATCGTGGCATGGATCATTTTTCCACCGAGGGGGATGCCAAAGCCGCGGTGGTGGAACGGTTTAACCGTACGTTGAAAGAACGATTGTACCGCTATTTCACGGCCGCCAACACGTTACGGCTTGTCGACGCGTTACCCCAGTTGGTGCAAGGCTACAATGCCACGCGTCATCGGAGTATTGAGATGGCACCCCGGGACGTGACGTGGGAAAACGAAGAAGCCGTGTGGAAACGCCTGTACGAAAAACGTCTGAAAGCCAAACGTCCCCCACCAAAATTCAAAGTAGGGGATCGTGTGCGTCTCAACAAGATTCATCGTACCTTTGAAAAAGGGTATTTACCCGGTTGGACCGAAGAAGTGTTTGTTGTGCATCGTGTTACGCCTGGCCCTGTACCCACCTATAAGTTTCGCGAGTGGGATGACACCCCGGTCAAAGGCACGTTTTACGACGCCGATTTACAAAAAGTGCACGTATCCAACCAGGCCTTGTTTCGTATCGAGAAGGTACTTAAGCGTCAAAAAGACCGTCTGTTGGTCAAGTGGAAAGGGTGGCCTGACAAGTACAATAGTTGGATTGCAAGTCAAGACGTGACCTCCCTCCAAAAGAAAAAGAAGGAAGCATGACGTTTGTACCCAGCTCCTCGTTTTACGTGACGTTGATGAGTCACGCCAGTACCCGCGAGTTTCCTCAGAATCGTTCCAGTTATTTCAGAAACCGTTTGCCCAAACCCATTCGATTTGTGGGACGAGGCTGGCAGTGGGAATGGTTAGTTTGTCATAACCCACCATTCCCGTGGTGGGGGAAGCCTTTGTCAACGAACAAGATCCTCTGCTTTACGTGAGATGGCACGAACGAGTGTATGAGCAAGATCAAGACGATCAAGGCAATGATGGTTGGTGGCATCAACGTCGCGAAATGAAACTATTGGGTCAAGACATGAAAGACAGTTTGTCATCATCGACGGGATCCAAATTTTTTCAAAAACTGGTTTATCGCTACGATCAAGAACGAGCCATTCGAACCCAACCCAAAAACAAATGGGCTGAGGACAACGGCGTCAAGTTGTACCCCACCTTTAAATGGACCTCTCAAGGGAATTTGTTGTTGAACACGACGAATGTGGATTCCCAAAGACAAGTGGCGCGCGTGTTGTGGGGACAAATCTTGGCCTTGAAAATGGGATGGATCGAAGAAGTCTCCACGGGTCAATCTCGACTGGGACCCAATTTGTTGCAAGAATTTCATTCGGACACTATGCCCACCCCAACGGATGTACCGGATGCCAACAACCAACCCACCTTTTGGAAAGTGGATGGGGGTTAT
Source organism: Siderastrea radians (assembly GCA_964017195.1). Taxonomy (NCBI): domain Eukaryota; kingdom Metazoa; phylum Cnidaria; class Anthozoa; order Scleractinia; family Rhizangiidae; genus Siderastrea; species Siderastrea radians. The sequence goes on along the minus strand of OZ024892.1, from coordinate 47,052,249 downwards.
TTGGTACTGAGTGTGACGTGCAATTGGCGTTTCGTCCAATTGAATGAAAAGTTTCGTCCCTCCACGGAATTTGCTTCCACCCGTCCCTTGCACGTGTATTGCAATGTGGGAACCAGTAGTATGGTGGGAAATCGCGTGACGGATCTCTTGCGAGAAATCAAGTACCACCCCAAACAAACCACACACTTTGAACCCATGCACATTCAATATCTACCGGTGCGAAATGAATTGGTGGAAATCGTGGAAACCCAAATGGCAGATATCAATGGGGATCTGGCTCAATTCGGAGAAGGTCACACCATCCTAACCCTCCACTTTAAAAGGGAAGGGGTGTGAAGAAAAAGAAAAGAAAGACAGGATGTCGTTCTACGTGAGGTTACCCAGTCATGCCAGCCGACGTGAATTTCCCAACAACCAAGCCAATTGGTTCAAGATTCGTTTACCAAATCCGTTGCGGTTACCTGGCGGTCAATGGCAAGTGGGATTGAGTGCCATTTCATTACCGGATGCTCGCGTCAATTTTTACGAGTTGGGGACGAAAGGACAACACTTCTTGGGAATCAAATGACACCTGAAAGCACCAAGCAGACAAATATGGAGCTGCCGTGACCAAAATTGGCGATATTAAAGACTGGGATTGGGTGGTGGACGGCGTGAGTTTCATGAAAGCGGCTATTACTCATGTGGAACAGAAACGACGGGAAACTGCTGTCCAGGGGCGAACTTTTTTGAACGACCAAGGAAAGCACACCTACGTCAAGTTCAAGTGGGAAGGGGACGATCTGGTGGTTGACAATACCAATGTGTGTCATTGTGGATCCCTTCACACGCCCTCCTTGGCCGTTCACACCAAGTTAGCTCTCAAGATGGGATGGTTACGTAAAATCGACACTGGGTTGATTTTGGGTCCCAACTTACAGCAAGAATTTATGGGAGGTCAAATTCCCAATCTACATACCCAGGGTGATTGGAATGATTTGGACGATAAGGATGGCAACCCCGTGTTTTGGACCACCAGTCGGGTTGAAGACTATATGGAATTGAGTATGAGTTGTGGTTTGCGTTTTACTAACTTGAATGTGGCGTTTAGTTCGGTGGTGGGAGAACCCACCCGATCTCTGCACGTGTACTCGGACGTGGCAAGCAGTAGTATTGTGGGCAATCGCGTGACCGATTTGTTGCGAGAAGTGATGTACAAGAGGGAAGGACGAGGCACCCTTTACTTTGAACCGTTACACATCCAATACATCCCTCTTCGCAACGAGGTGATTGAAATAATTCAAACTCAAGTAGCCGAAACCAATGGAGAGCTGGTCAAGTTTGGAGAAGGCAACACCATTGTCATGTTGTACTTCAAAAAGACATAAAAAAGAAGAAGAACGAGTCAACACAATCAATCATGGTTCGGAAACGACGACGACGACGAGCAACACGTTCAACCCGACGACGGCCACGTCAACAACGGGGGGAAGGGATCAACACGGTGATCGCTGGGATTCCTAAAGTCGGTTGGAAAATCACCAAAGGGTTGGAAAAGTTAGCCAAAAAGAATGCCAAAAAAGCTCATTTGAAACGCATGGCAGAGATCCAAAGGGGAAAACGAAAACGCTATGCTGGGGAATCCTTCACTTGCAACATCATGTGAGTATAAAAAGAGAAGAGTCAGGTGAAAAGAAGAAAAAAGTGATTACTGGTGACGAGTGAGGAAGAAGAAGAAAAAAAAAACATGTGAAGGGGTAGTTTGACGCGATTTCGTCCGGACGAGTATTATGATCAAGATGGGAAAGGTGTATTGATGGATATAATGCGTGGAGGTTTCCAAGGCCTTAAAAGGACCCGTAATCCCTTGAAACTCCCTAGTAACACCTTGAGTGGATTGACAGCAGGCTTGACACGTGGCATCAAACGAAAAGCCGAGCAAGTCATCAAACAGGAAATCACCAAACGAGCCAAGAAAGCCTTGGGCAATAAGAACGTGAAAAAAGCGGTGGGCGTGGCCAGTGCTTTGTTTCCCAAGCAAGTGAAAAGAGCCCGTGATATTTTTGGTGTCTAAAAAATGGATACGGTGCATTTGCGTCCTCGACGTATTCGCAGTGATCGTGGTTTACCTCAACATGGGGGCACGTTTCCTTTTTGGAAATTAATGAGAAGATGACCACGACGACGACAACAACGTGGAAGATGGTTGAGTCAAAATGTGGTGAGAATTCCAGGCATGGATTTGGCGCAACGCTTAGCGCAACGACGACGACGGTATAAAAACCCCTCACGACGGGGTCGATCTACCACTAGACCAAGAAGAAGAAGAAGACGTTGAAGGAAAAAACATGCCTAACGTCATTTCACCCCTACCCGCTCCGAAGGGGCTGCCCCAGCTCACACGCGTTCTGAAGGGGTCATCAACCCGGCTTTGCGAGTTTTCAAGGTGCCTCCCACCGACATTAGCATCAATGCCTATCGCATGGTCACCATTCAACCCACGACGACAGGGATCAATCCCATGCAATTTGTCATTCCAGCTTTGGACGATTATGTGGATTTGGGACGCAGTTACTTTACCATGGAATTGAGGTTGAAAAAGAGTACGAACGATGACTTGGTGGCCAATGAAAAATTGTGGCCCGTCAACAATTTGGCGCATTCCATCATCAAACAATTTGACTTACAGCTGAATGGCACGTTGATCAGTCCCCAATCAGACACCTATCATTACAAGGCTTACATTGAAGACTTGTTGAATTATGACCGAGAGGATGGCAAGACGGTGTTGGGACCTCAAGGTGGGTTCAATCAAGTGGATTTTCTCTCCCAATGGTCGCAAAACAACACGGACAAAGCAGGAAACCATCTTCAGTGGCAAGGTCTCAGTGCCAATCACAAAGCTGCCTATGAAGCCTCTGTGGCGGAAACCGCCAAGTATGCTGCAGGAGTCACTCACAGTCTGGTGTTTACCCATCACTTGGAAGTGTTTCACACAGGCAAGGTTCTGGTCCCCGGGGTAGAAATCAAGATGAAATTTCATTTCAACAGCCCTAACCTGTTTCTAAATGGAGTAGCTCTGGCTGGAAGATTGATGGAAGGAGATGTGAAGCTCCGTTTTCATTTGTGTCAACTCCGTTTGAATGAAACCGTGTACAGGAGTTTTTCTGTCCAAAGACACAATGACAAACAAATGGCTACTTACCCTACCGTGCGCAGTGAAATCCGCACCTTCAGTATGCAAGGCAACCTGACCCGCTTTGACATTCCCAACCTGTTTCAAAACAGAGTGCCTGATAGATTGATTGCAGCCCTGTTGGACAGTCGAGCCTTCAATGGAGATGTGACCCGAGATCCCTTCTTCTTCCAAAAATTTGGACTGAGTTCCATTCGACAGATTGTGAGAGGAGAAGAATACCCTTATAAAACCCTCCACTTGGTTCACAACAGTGCCGCCCGAGATAATCTAGGGTACTTCCGTTTTCTGCAAGCCAGTGGAGCCTGGTGCAAAAAGAAAGGCAATATGGTAGAACTGGGAGATTGGGGACATGGTAAAAATTGTACCTTGTTCATGTTTGACAATGTAGCCAATGGATGTGCTGACAGTCAAAGACTCAACCCCAAGACAACAGGTGACTTACAGCTCGCTCTGGAATTTGGAGTAGCTCCCGGTACCAATATAACCGTGCTCGTGTATGGACAATTTGAGAACTTGCTGGAGATCGACTCGAACGGAGTTGTGTTGTACGACATTTACCAGCATTGAAGAAAAAAAAAGATGGAACAAGTGGCTTTGAATAATGTGCAGTTGGATTATTTAGCAAGAGATGACCCTCAATTGAAACCTTATTTTTACGGGACCGTGGCCTGTGATCGTTTACCCAAGATACCCCTCAAGAAAACGCCCAAAGGGTACATTTTGAACACGGATCCTCACGATCAACCTGGTCAACATTGGTTAGCTGTATGGACCGATCAGAACGTGTGTGAAGTCCTGGACAGTTATGCGTTGCCGTTGGAAATGTACGAGCAAGCTACCCCATTGAGAGACTGGATTGTGAGATATTGGAAGTATGTGGTGACCATTGGCAAGTCCCTTCAAGCCGTCAATAGCAAGAGTTGTGGAGATTACGCGTTGTTGTACTTGAAAGCCAAAGCTCGTGGACGCACCTTGCAAGCCTTTTTAAATGACTTTTCCGATTACGATTATGTAAGCAATGATCATAAAGTGGGTCAAAGAATCAAACAGCTCATTGTTGGAAAGGAGATGGTTTGGCACAAAGTATGTTGTAGCCCGTATCGTCAACGTTGTTGTTAATAAAAAGGTTGAAAATGTACCCAAGGTGTGTCATTCTTTTCGTTATGCAAACGGGAAAACCTTTTCGCTTTCACAGCCCTTCCTCCATTTTGGTGGTGGGTCCTTCAGGGTGTGGCAAAACCGTGTTTACGGAAAAACTCTTGTTAGAAAACAAGGACTTGTTTGAAACCCCTCCGACCCATCGTTTGAAAAGGCAATTTACAGGAACCATGCGAAAGATATCGTGGAACAGAATCTCAGCTCAAGCCAATTCGCATATAGGGACGGAGGAAATTGTACAGACGCTTTGCTAGCTATTCAGCACACTGTATACAGCTACTTAGATCAACCTGACTGCAAAGCTGTGCGTCTTTTTACTATGGATTTTAGCAAGGCTTTTGACTCTGTCAAACACTCCTTACTACATGAAAAACTGAAAAACCTTCCGCTGAACCCCTATGTTATCAATCTCTATCTAGATTTTGTAAAACACAGGCAACAAAGAGTCGTCCACAATACATTTTCAGGGCTTTGGAAAGAGGTCAATCAAGGCACTACTCAGGGTAGTGTCAGCGGCCCCTACCTATTTAATATTTTTCTAAACGACCTCGAGATTAAAAATGGCTCTACAACTTGTTTGTATAAATATGCGGACGACTCCACCAAAATTGCACCTGTGTGGAGGGATACAGACTGTTCAAACGAGTTAGTAATGAAGTTCTTAGAATGGTCAAAAAACAACTGTATGACCTGTAATCCTAGTAAATGTAAAGAACTTGCCTTTGTGAAAAAAGGCAATGCACAAATCTTTGAGAGAGTAGCTGGAATACCTTAGGTTAAGGAACTTGTTCTGCTGGGTGTTACTTTCCAGTCTGACACCCGATTTAACACTCATGTAAAGAACAAACTCACAAAAGCAAACAAGTCTCTCCATGTGCTCAGGACGCTTAGAAGAGAGGGGTACAGGCAATCAGAAATTGACTACCTTTTCAATTCTATTGTACTACCAAATATCTCATACGGGCTTGCGGTATACGGAGCCGCTGAAGCTGAACTAACAACGATCCAGTGTTTTTTGGATAGGTGTAAGAAGCGTAGGTACATCTCACATAGGATAGATATCCACGATCTTTTAGAAAAAGAAGATAAGAAAATACGCACTAAAGTTATGGGCTTAGAGGGTCACCCGCTGTATATCATGTTGCGGAGGTTAAGAACACCAAATACGAGCTTAGAAGAAAGTCGGCCGTGAAACCTAAAATAAACACGAAGCTCTTCATGAGCTCTTTTATTAACCGCCTTACTTTTAAATACAAGTTAGCTGATTTATTTCATTAGAATAATTGTGTTAGTTCATGTAATGTAGCTTGCTTTTTACCATCAATTTTTGCAACATAGGATATGTGTTTATCTTATGAAATAAAGACTTATTATTATTATTATTATTATTATTATTATTGGAAGCATAAATATCACATGTTGTATCGGGACTATAGGCATATCTTGAAGAGTTTTCTTTGTGAGAGCTGTCGTCACTTAGAAGACGGAGAACTTTGCCCTGAGTGTAGCAACAAACCACCATGGAAGAGGTGTACATGATTCCACAAAAGGAATTGGATCAACTCATTCAATATTACAAAGGGGAGTTAACGGAAAATGCCCTGCTCAACAAAGCGGCCACGTTAGCCGCTCAAAAACTTGTCTTGTTAGCGGATTCCCAACTGCCCCCCGCCCTCGTCAATGCCAAAACGAAACCGTTGAGTCAAGAATTAACCAAGTTAACCAAACGCATCCGTCAATTTCCTAGGGGTGCTGGTGTGGGTGCCCCTGGTGGACCGCCGGGAGAGGAAGGAGAGGAGGAAGAAGGGGATTTGGTGACGGGTCCCGTGGAACAATGGTTGAAGCGCATGATAAAAGGCAGTCGGTCGACCCCTAAACCACACATCACTGCTTCCGGACTCGTGAAGAAAGGCAAAGCGTCCACCAGTAAAGGGAGTCCTTCCACCAGTCGAGGAGACGATATCCGTACTCGTTTAGAAGCCATTCGAGAACGGCGCAAGACCCTAGAAAAAAAGTTAGCTGAAAGTTCTTGGGGCAAAGGCAAAGGTCCCGCTCGAGAAGTAGAACGATTAAAACCCTTGCCCGGGTGGGAAGATTGGGCCCGAGGCAAAAAGTTGAGACGTCGATTGGATTACGACAGTGACTAGATGAAAACCCGTGCCAAGAAAAAACTGCCTCCCAGGAGGACCAAAAGGAAGAGAACCCAACGAGGATGGGGTGTAGACATTCAAAAATGGTTGGCTAAAACCGGCATTGAATTTCATTGGCCCGGCTATCAGTACCTGGGACCCGGGACTCATCTGACCAAATGTCTTAAACGGGGAGATCCCGGCATCAATCGATTGGACAAGATTGCCAAACAACACGACATCGATTACAGTCATGCTCAGAATCTCCAAGACAAGTGGAAAGCCGATACCAAGATGATTAAAGCCATCGATCGTTTACCCGGCAAGAAAACCATGACGGAACGTATCGTCAAAAGAATCATGCAAGCCGAGAAACGTTTAAAATTGTAATTTTTTAATGGCAAAACACTTTTTTCAACCTTACAGATGTTGTTTTTTGAGAAAAAACTACATTTTAAAGAAAAGAGAAAATGTCTGCTGCTTTTTTTCATGAAAGAAGATCCACATCAACAACATGTTCCCAGTCATCCGGGGTCATGTCATGCAACAAGTCATGTACATCGATCGTGTTTTCCCAGGAGGAAGGGTCCTCCAAGTCCACCATGAATTCATCGAGCCAGTCACATACATCGTCCTCGTCACACATCCATGAATCCGCAGTTTCCGGTAGGGGTGGTTCTTCCAAGTCAGCCATTAACTCATCGAGCCATTGGTTGGCATCCCTGTCCCATACATGTTGATCCATCGTACTGATTTGACCAGAATCAAGATTCGTCATAGTCAATGAATTGGTCGTTGGATCCATGTTCTGTTGGTTTAGCGTGTCAGCCAATGAAACGTCGTCTCCTTCTACATCGAGTGATTGGCAAAACGATTCAAAGTAGGTGACAAGCGGGGTGCGCAGGTCCACAAACGGTCCGGGAGATTTCGAATAATCGGTCAGAACGACCCTGAGTGTCTTTGACCCTAAGGCTTTGAGTTTCTTTCTTCGTTGGAGACATTGTCTTTGTTTCTCCCATATTTGTTCTCGATAGTTCGCATAATATTGTCTTCGATACGCCCGCTTTTTTTCTGTTTTGTTATATTGTCTTTGTTTCTCATTGCGTTGTTCTCGATGGTTCGCATAATATTGTCTTTGAAACGCTTTGACTTGTTCCCTATGGGTTTCATAGTATCGTTTCCTGGCCTCGGCAATTTTTTCCCGGTTCTTTTCTCGGTATCTTTTCTTTATGGCTGCCACTTTCTCTGGGTACTTTTCTCGGTACCTGGCTTTTTCTCTATTTTCCCGAGCGCGATGTTTGGCAAGGCATTTCTTTATCTTTTCCAGTTCTTCTTTTAGTTCTTTTTCTTCTTCTTCCATTTTCTGGGCCGCGGTGGTGGGGTCGTGGACCTCTTGACTTCGTGTCTCCAATAATCACAACAAAAAGTCGAGGCCTTCGATGAACCAATCGCACGTTAGTTGAGGATAATGACCGGGCGACTGACAAACTCGTACCAGTTCCTCTCTTTCCGACTGGGCCAACCGTCTCTGCCGATCCCTTTGCTGCAACTGTTGGGCAAACCGGTCCACACTATCGTCTTTCAAAAACTCCTTCTTCACGTCTTTCAAAATCTCCTCCTCTTTCAGATCGCTCTCAAATTGCTCAAATTCAGCTAAAAGCTCTTTTCTTCTTCTCTTTTCAACGTCAGATTCATGATTGGATGAAACACCTCAGACTTTCGATCTTTTTTATAGTCTCTCTTCTTCTTTCCCCGCAAAGAGTCGTGGGAAAATACCTAGGGGGGAGGGGGGTACCCCCTCCCCTTCCTCCACCCCTCCAAAAGCCTCATGGGTTCACGTGACCTACTATGTCATTGGTCAGTCAACCTATGGCACGTGACCTTTTTTTATCTATAAAAAATGGGTGCCCACACCGAGTTTTTCATTATTTTTCTCGCTCTGCCGTGACCATGTCATCCAACCAACAAGACGACGACCAAGAAGCGGGTCCTAGTGGCATTTCCCGTGAAGAAACCTTGGCTTTGCTAGGTCTTGACATGTCAGACCCTGAACAAGAAGAAGAAAATTTGTCATGCCATGAAGTCATGGAAGATAGTGACGATGAAGTGTGTAATGACGTCATGGATCGATTCGAACAACAACGGGCTTTTCAAACCCAACCCCTTCAACAAAGTGGAGGAGGCCTGGATCCACAAACCCCCGTGGGAACCTTTGAATTTGATCTCGAACCCTTTGTGGATCGACAGAGTAGCCGAATGGGTGTGCGCGAACGTTATTTCAATACCCGATTACGTCAAACGGGGAACTTTGTCAACAGTCCTCACGTGGTCCATACTCTCCAAGATGGATTAAGACGTGCCGTGGACCGCGTGTTAACCACTACGCCCAACCTGCACGATCAACACCGTCTCTATTTCACCCTCAGTTCCAACCGTCTCACCAGCAATTTTCAAGGGTGGGGATTACGCGCCGGGGAATGGCGAGAAGGAGGAACCCGGTTGGATGCCCTTTTCAATCGCTTGGCTCAAGCCCTCAACAGCAACGAACAATTTGAAATGGACGATTCGTTTCAATTGTCCATCACCCACCATGTCCACCAAGTCCACCATGCTCCTCGGGGAAGTGGAAGAAAACGCCATACCAAACCTGGTCATCAAACTCTCAAAAAGTTAACGGCCAAGAAACAATCCGTCATCCGCATCCAAAATGACGATGACCTATGTTGTGCACGGGCCCTGGTCACCGCCAAAGCCAGGGTGGACCAACACCCTAAATGGGAGTCCATTCGAAAAGGAACCAAACTCCAAAGAGAACTAGCTTTGCAACTCCACGACGAAGCCCACGTCCCTCCATGTCCTTGCAGCTACGAAGAGTTGACGAAGTTCAGTGCCGCCCCCTCCCTCTACGACTACCAGATCATCTTGGTGAACGCAGACCGTTCCTTCCACATAACAAGTTTCACAGAAACCCGACCCAAACAATTGATCCTGCTCCACGAGAAAGACCATTACGATGTCATCACCAGTCTCCCTGGGTTTTTCGGATCCAGTTACGTGTGTGCCCACTGCTTGAAACCCTATGACCATGTAGGACGTCATCGATGTCCAAACAACAACAAAACAGTCGAGTGCCCCGCCTGTCTCCAAAAAGAGTGCCCCGATTTCCTTCACGCTTACCCACGGGGTCTCAAAGCCACCCAACGTTGTCGTGATTGTCATCGCGACTTTTTCGGTGACACCTGCTTCCAAGCGCATCTCGCCAAAGACCACACGGGAAAACCTGCGCACTGCCATCAGTACACCATCTGCTTTCGTCGACGTCGATGTCCCACCTGTCTCAAACTGGAAGTGGGGCTCAAAGACAATCTACGACATCGTTGTGGGTACGTGGATTGTCCTTCCTGCCACGAGTACGTCGACGCCCAAACCCATCGCTGCTACATTCAGAGAGCCCTCACCCCTCAAGAAATCCGAGAGCAGAAAAAGAAACGCAAACGCTCGCGTCAAGGAGGTCCTCGCGCCAAACGGGGTGCTGCCGCGGGTCTTCAAACCTTGCGAGCCAATGAGGTGGAAGAGGATGAGGAGGAAGACGAATACGAGGAGGATGACATCCCACCCATCCACGTGTTTTTTGACATCGAGGCCATGCAGCCCCAAGAACAACACGTGGCCAATCTCGTCGTGGCCGAAACCGAAGAGGACGATCGGCCCTTTCGTTTCCAAGGAGAACACTGTATCCGAGATTTTCTCGAATGGTTGGATACCTTAACGCAGAACGACACGCGTCAAGTCAACGTCATCGCCCATAATTTCCAGGGGTACGATGGGTACTTTGTCATCCACCAATACCATTCCAACAGCCAAACGGTGGGACAACTCCGGGTGCAAACTCTTAGAAGTCAAACGCGATCGCATTCGTTTCATCGATTCTCTCAGCTTCTTCCAGATGCCCCTCTCGGCCTTTCCCAAAACCTTCGGGCTGACCGAACTCAGAAAGGGCTGCTTCCCCCACAAGTTCAACATCCCCGAAAACCAAGCGTACGTGGGACCCGTCCCGGCCATCGACTGCTACATGCCCGAAACCATGTCCCCCAAAGGACGCCAAGAATTTGAAACGTGGAATAAGGAGCAACGAGACAAGAATGAGGTGTTCGATTTCCAAAAAGAATTGGTGGCTTACTGCGAATCGGATGTTCGCCTCTTGAAAGAAGGATGTCTGACTTTCAAACGTTTGTTTGAAGCCAAAGCGGGATTCAACCCGTTCGAACACATCACCATCGCCTCAGCCTGTAACCGTGATCTGCGCATGAACCGCATGATCCCCAGCAGCACTGCCAATGAGCCCATGAACGGATGGCGCAACCGTATCAACCAATCACGGGTAGCGCTCGAATGGTTAACCTGGTGCGATCACCAACAGCGCCAACAGATCCTGCAAAGTCCTGGAGCGACTCACCCCTGAAGGTCTGGAAGCTCACAACAATCTGATGGCCAGCGTCAACCCGGACCATCCGCATCCCAATCAGCGCCATTACGTTCAACACGCCGGCAATGCCGGCGAGTATCGCGTACCCGCCGTTGGTTTCTTCGTGGATGGCTACTGCCAAGACACGAACACTATCTACGAATTCCACGGGTGCTTTTGGCACGGGTGTCCCCAGTGTTATCCTGTGCGGGACGAAAAACATCTGCGTCTCTGTGATCGTACCATGCACGATGTTTATGAGAAGACCCAACAAAAAATGAAACTGCTTCACATGCTAGGGTACAACGTCATTGAAATGTGGGAATGCGAGTGGACCCGCCTCAAACAAACCTCTCCCGACATCCAAACGTACGTGGATTCCTTGCAATTCGTGGACCCTTTCAACCCCCGTGACGCCTTCTTTGGAGGACGCACCAATGCCATCAAGCTGTACCATCGCGTGACACCGGGTCAAAAGATCCACTACATCGATTACACCTCCTTGTACCCCTGGGTCAATAAAACCTGCGTCTACCCCAAAGGTCATCTTCGACTCATCTCCGACTCATCTCGCAACCGGGTCACACGGACATTCACATTTACTTTGGTGTCATCCAATGCCGAGTCCTCTCCCGCGTAAACTATACCATCCCGTGCTGCCTTACCGTCATGCCGGTAAACTCACCTTTCCTCTCTGTGCCACCTGCGTGCAAGAAGAAATGGCCAAACATCCCTTGGAGAGATCTTACCGGTACAAACACTCCAACGAGGAACGCACCCTGACCGGTACGTGGTGCACCCCCGATCTACAAAAAGCCGTCGAGTTGGGCTACGAGATCCAGTAAATCTACGAAGTGTGGCATTTTGACCAAACCTGTGATGGCCTCTTCCAAGACTACGTCAACACCTGGCTGAAAATCAAGCAAGAAGCCAGCGGGTGGCCCTCATGGGTAGGCGACGACGAAACCAAACGCCAGCAGCACATCCGCGAGTTCTACGAGCACAAGGGCATCCAATTGGAGTACGACAAGATCGAGGAGAATAAAGGTCTGCGCTCTCTGGCCAAAATGATGCTCAATTCCATGTGGGGCAAGTTCGGACAACGTCTTAACAAGACCCAAGTCCAAGAATTTAAAGACCCCCAAGCCTTCCATCGTTTCCTGGATACCGATACCTTGGATGTGCGTCACGTCTCCGTCATCAACGAACAAATGGTGGAAGTCCACTATCAGCACCAAGACGAAGACATCCCCGTGTCTCCCAACCTCAACATTTTCGTGGCCTCTTTCACCACCTCTCAGGCACGTGATCGTCTCTACGAAGCCCTCCAACTCTTGGGTGAACGCGTGTTGTACTTCGACACCGACTCGGTCATTTACCTGGAGGAACCAGGGCAACCCAAGCCTCTCTTGGGAGATTACCTCGGAGAGTTTACGAGTGAATTGGAGACCGGCGATTACATCGAAGAATTCGTGTCGGGGGGTCCTAAGAATTATGGGTACAGAACCAAGAACGGCAAAGCCGAATGCAAAGTCCGTGGTTTCCGACTCAACAGCGAGGGCAAAACCCAATTGAATTATGACGTCATGCGTCAGAACGTTCTGGACGAAATCCAACACCCACAAAAGGAACCGCGCCAAACCCAAGTCGTCAAAACGCACCAGATCGTGCGCGACGCCAAAACCTACGATCTCTACACCTATCCCGACTACAAGCGTTACCAACTGGTGTACGACAAGAGAGTCATTGATCCCAGTACCTTTCAAACCTACCCTTACGGATACCAAGCCATCTAGTGACTTAATGGATGCAGAACCAAACTCCTGGAAAAAAACTGAACAGTGTGGGACACCCGGACCCAAGCGCCACGCGGTCACCCCGTACACTACCAGTTGGACTTTGAACTTTTCTCATGGGACGCCGCTGACCACTCGGGTCCGGGCACACGTTCCCGCCTGTAAACATCGATAAATCATTAAAAATTCTTTTTTTTCACTTCCACTTCCGATTGTCGTCCTGATTTTTTCACTTCTGGTTTCCCCGGTTGTCATGGTGATCCCTATGACGTCATTTCCACTCGCATCAAAACGAGGCTAACGGGGGTGTGTATGCAAATTAACCGTGCCAATTTCCCTGGATTTCCCTTCCCGATGACCTTATTTGCAAAGGGGTGTATGCAAATTAGCTTGATCACATGATACCCAACATGCCTTTCGCACCCTTTCCAATCCTTCCTTCTCCACCAATTAGAAGCCAGAAAACATACCACGTGACCACCTCTCGACCAATCAGAACACAGCAAAATACAGGGGTGTGTATGCAAATTAATTGGGACAAATTCTCCCATTGAGCGTACAGTACTACTGGTGAGGATATGGAAAATACCCCACTCGAGTCGTCGATGTAGCAGTAGTTTCGTGTGAACTTTACGGGTGGTCTACTTTCCACTAAAACACTCTGAAACACTAAAGAGAAATACGTCACAACGCACGGTGCAGAGTCAAAGATGAATAGGAAATATCAATACAAAACATTTTCAAGATCCCTAGAAAAAGAAAAGAAGTTATGTAGTTGAACTCTACTACTACATAACTGCAACTTGGACGCGGTCGAGGCAGAAAAATATAATTTGAAAAGTTGCAACGAAAATCGTGCTAGTTGTCCAGACTCACCTGGGAAGCCCGCCACAAGGTGAAATGAAATTAATATCGACCAAGTCGCCTGAGTTTCCGTTTTAGCCTTGGGTCTAGTCGTTCGGTAATGGACTCTAGGAATCTTCGTTTGAGTACAAAGAGAAATTGTGAAGTTCGCATTAGTTAGAATTACTCATCTCAGAAGACTTGGGACGACCCCGACGTTTGCTTACGTCACAATTTGTCACACAATCTTATCAATGTCGCGCGACTAACTTTAATAGTAGCAGGCGAAAAGAGAAATACAAAAGATATCCTTTGCGCTTTAGACCCTGAGCACTTTATGATAATTTATGGAAAGTGGTGAACAGGTTTCATCTGGCAAGTGAGAAAAAAAAAGTGCGAGCGTGACGGGGCGCATTGGAGTTCACCGAAAATATATAGAGGATATTACACGGCGGCGAGAAGATAGGAATTTTATTTGCGAGTGGTAAAATATGAAGTATGGGGCTGTGCGGAAATCTTGCCGAAATTTGATCAACTACGATACCCGACGTTGTTTACTTTGTCGAGCGTCACCAGCCATGAATACTTATCAACTTAACGCAACTTTCATCCTGTTCTGGATGAATATTGGATCTACGAGCATTAAAGGAAGCTATAGACATTTATTTTGTTGGAAAGCAACGGATTAGGATCCCCGGAAAATGTATTTTTGCCAAGTTCTAGGTTTATGTAAGTGACCTTTGTCACGAGCAACATTTACGTTAACACGCTGTCAATGGCGAAGTTCTGACCTGTTTTCGCTCGTGATCCAGGAAGATAGCCGACGTTTTATGAGGTGCCATTACCGCCAAAATTCAGCCCCATTCTTTTTTAGTAAATGGTGCCCTAAATTTTCTAAATGGTGCCCTTAGTTTTACAAATGGTGCCCTAATTTTTATAAATGGTGCCCTTACTTTTGCAAATGGTGCCCTAATTTTTGTTTTTGGTGCCCTTAGTTTTGTAAATGGTGCCCTAATTTTTTATAAAGGGTGCCCTTGGTTTTACAAATGGTGCCCTTAGATTTACAAATGGTGCCCTAATTTTTATAAATGGTGCCCTCAGTTTTGTAAATGCTGCCCTAATTTTTGTAAATGGTGCCCTTATTTTTGTAAATGGTGACTTTCCTTTCATGAAATGGTACCTTTACTTTCATATATTGTGTCTTTATTTATATAAATGCAGCCACGATTTTTGTAAATTGTGCCTTTTCTTTGTAAAAATGGTACCTCGTCTTCATTTTAACGGTGCCCCAATTTCTAAAATGGTGCATCTTTTACTTATATTTTTATCAACTGACTTATGCGGGGATTAGGCTGGGCTCAGTCTCAGTCCAAGGGCCTTCTCCTGTTGTAAATGGCTTAAAAGAATCGAGGGACAAATTTAATATGGCCAAGTCCGTTGAAGGCCTTCGAAACTGTGCTGTAGCTTACCGACATTACTATTCGTGAGTCGCATGATAGTCTGCTATTTTGGTATTGTACAGCACACATCACTCGGGTATATAAAGCTTAGATTTAGCCCCATGCTTCACTTCCTCAGTGTTACTGCTATCGAGCACACAGCACGATGATATGTTCATTGCTTAGCAGTTTTCCCACACTGCCCTCCCTGGTATCTTATTACCGTTATTATCCTGACAGCCTACCATGTTTGTTTACTGTGCTTGTATTTTGTATTGTGCTGGTTTAGTTCCGTTGGTGCTTGAGTGTCGTATTAGCTATTTAATTATTTTGTATATTGTGTTATTAATCATTTAATTAGTTGTCAATAAAGACTGTCTTAGTCCCAAACTTCAGGTGTCTTCATTGTTGTGTGGTTTAGTAGATCGTAAGACAAGAATGCTGGAGGATGCATAACGAGTCACATAAGCCTGAGGGCAAAACTGCTTGTAAGGAACTCTTGAGGGTTAAATGCCGGAATCTCGTAGTAAGGGGTGGGCCTCATTTCATACAAAACATTTAAAACATTTTCACAGCTTTTATTGGCAAAAGATAAAAATGGCAGTAAGCTTAAGTCGAAACCTCTCTAATTGGCTCCCTTGTAATTATTTTGAGGTTAACGCTGACAAAGTTTTAAAACTTACTATAATGAGCAATGCGAAGATATATGTTGCTAACAAAGTAAAGAAAATCTCAACAGTCTGGATTTACCATTATAATCTCTTAATCTGAAAGACCATATTTCCTCCAATAACAGCTTGGGGGTAATAATTCTATTTCATGGCTCTAATAGAGGCTGATAATAGAGGAAGGCGATTATTTCAAACATTGCTTTTAGAGATTGTGTTAAGTAATTCTTTTACTATTATCATCAAACATGGTAGAGTGCTCAAGAGGTGTAGGCCTTCAATGATGTTCAAAAACATTAATTTAACTCCAACTTCCTTTAATACTCGGGTTACCTATTATCAGGAGGGAGGGAAAGGGAGGGAGGCAGTTTTTTGAGGGAGACGATTAATTAAGGGTAGCCATTATTTGAGGAAATACAGTAACCAAAAGGAACAGGATCTAACACACAGTGTGATGTGAGGAAGCAAGAACATGAACAATATAAGCAATAAATGAAATGTTGAAACTGAGATGAAGTATTTTTTAGGACACGGCAATATCAAATGGTCCTTGAATGTTTTACATTTCATGCATTCTAAAACAGTGAACTGCCTTCACTATGGCATATAAAATAAATCACGTCTATTATAAACGTCCTGTCTGTCATAGTTGCATTTTAACATTTACAGTTAAAACTAAAACCCAACAAGTAAAAATGCCTGCTCCAGAGGACTTGAACCTCCATTACAAATGGACATTTACATGTAAATATTCCTAGAATTAATTACGGAGCACTGAAGGCACTTCCCTTGCCATACATGACAGAAGACAGACTTGCATGAAATTCTTCATGTTGTTTCAGCCAATGATTCGGGAAGAACTAATTTCAACAGGCATGTTGAAGCAAAAATAGTTGAGACCGAGGATGAAATTTCTACCAGAATCTGGTGAATGCCACTTGGTGGTGGCGTAGAACATCCAGTGCTAAACTTCGGGAATTCTGCTACACCTGAATAGCAATTAAGATGATTTAAGTTAAGTAAACAAAACAAAAAGAAAGAAAAATGGCTAATTTATTTTGAAACTTAAAGCGATAAATGTGCAGGAAATGGCACTAAGATTTTATTACTCTCGTGGAATGTGTCTTCATATTATTCCTTAATTTTACCTCTGACTGAAGTATTGTTAAAGTTATTTGGAAATTGAAACTCTTCAATGCTCGTAAGATGATAACATGTTTGGCTGTACAACAGTCTAGTTACCAACAACATTATAGCCATTTTACCTTCTTCAGAGCTTTCATCAACAAATCGAAGTAGCTTTCCAACAATATCAATGCACTTCGGTACTTTCACATTTCGCGATGCCAGGTACCCAGCCAGACTCTTTGAGCCACAGTTGGGACTGAAAGGTCTTCATTTCCATGACTACACTGTCTAACTCCTCGTCTGTTATGGTACTGAATGACCTTGCAGAGATGCCGTATTCTGCAAGACATCGTTCAATGGTCCTCGTCGATACATGAAGTAATGCGCCGATCAATTCGAAACTTTAACATCCCCCCCAGGCATACCCCGGGCACTTGACTGTGCATCGTGCCCGGGGAGGGGGGAATTTGAACGTTGCGTTGGAAGGGTGGGGAATTTGAACCGGATTTGCTCTCTTGTTCGGATTTCTCTGTTGTTGGATTTCTCTCTTTTTCGGTTTTTTCACGGATTGACGGATTTACAAGATAGAATTTCGCCTTTGTTAGTGAATAACTCTTTCAAAAGGATCTTTAAAAGAAGTTTGAAGGTGTCATTACGGCATATCTCTCTCTGAAGGGCGTGTTAAGTGTTTGATTGAAGAAGAAATTTGTCTTTGAGGAGAGGTAGTTCAGTACTAATTGGTGGGGCATTTGAACGGCTTTTTTGCCCGGAGGGGAGGGAATTTGAGCAAGCCAATCTTCAAACGTTCAAATGCCCGGGGGGTTGTCCGGGGGGGATGTTGAACTTTCGAATTGATCGGCGCATAATTGGGAAATTTGTGGAACAGTAAAACGCAGGTCAATCAGTGATCGTAACTGATCCTCATTAATGTCATAAGAAGGGCGTCCTGGCATATTGGTAATGATTCGAGGAGTTCTCGCCGAAGTTGAACTGGCATTCTCAATGATTCTTTTCGCAGAAGAAATGTCTCGGTAAACATCGTCCAGCAACCTCGTTACAGAATCCAAACAATTAACACCATAAACAATTTGATCAATGTTCTCAAACGCTTCTTGTACGTCTAAAACTGCGGTAGGGTTTCTTAAGCTACAGCAGATACTTTCTATTTCTCTTACCACAAGATTTCGAAGGCTTTCAACAGGGTTGGCCATTTTGAATTTGTCCCCGGTGGAGAGAAGGCCCTGGGACTGAGACTGAGCCCAGCCTTCCCCGGTTAAGTTAGTTGAAATTTGTGACCAGACCTCTGAATAAAAGACGCACCATTTACGAAAAACGAGGCACCATTTTAGAAAACTGAGGCACCGCTAAAAAGAAAACAAGGCACCATTTTTTAAAAAAGAATGGGCACAATTTACAACAATGCAGAGCATTTACAAAAATAAAGGCACCATATATATCAAAATGAAGGCACCATTTTTTGAAAGGAAAATCACCATTTATAAAAATTAGGGCACCATTTGTAAAACTGAGGGCACCATTTATAAAAGTTAGGGCACCATTTACAAAACTAAGGACACCATTTATAAAAATTAGGGCACCATTTATAAAAATTAGGGCACCATTTGTAAAACTAAGGGCACCATTTACAAAAGTAAGGGCACCATTTATAAAAATTAGGGCACCATTTGCAAAAGTAAGGGCGCCATATGTAAAAATTAGGGCACCATTTATAAAACTTAGGGCACCATTTACTAAAAAATAACGGGGCTGAATTTTGGCGGTAATGGCACCTCATAACATTTGAGCTTACAAATTGATGAAATAAGGTAAGAACTTTGCTGCGATGTTGTTTTTTAACCCAATTTAGGCCGCAAACGATACGATGAAATTGTTTCTTGTATTTGGCCCATTTTTGGGATCTCATTATAGGCTTCAGAGTAGGTTGTCCTTCACTTTACCTGACGTGCTCAAAAAGTTATCAACTTTTTCCACATTTTGTCTGTGAACGTGGTCGGTCTACCTTAGATACTAGGTCAAAGCAAAATTTCGTGAATTAATTGGCCGTAGCGGGGCCTCAAAATCCATAAATTTCAACCTTTCGATCACCGCCGGAAACCCCGTTGCGGGCAAAATTGGTTTTTGGCTTGTAGCAAAGCAAAAATAAAGAATTGGAAAATAAATAAAGTGGTTTTGATACATGTGTACCAAACCCTTTTGACAAACAAAAACAAAGGAAAACTATTTTTGGTCGCGACATCGAGTGGACCGCTTTTAGCGAGAACGCCACTCAATTTTGTTTACATTTTTATTATTACAAACAATACTACATGATACCTACATACATTGTATTGTACACTGCTTTCAGACATTATAAGTCTATTTAATAATACACTACTTATACATACCGGAGTTTTGAAAAAGGAATCCCTAATTTTACCCCGCGATCCGGGTGAACTCGCTCGCTAATCCAGGGGGTAGGGTTGTTCAAAACTTGAGTCTTCAGTTCAATCCATACCATGTTATTATTTTTGCAAGTCAATCACGCTCACTTATTTGAACAGCTTGCTAGGCGTAACTAACCCCAAATAACCTTGAATTAGCTGAAAAGCGTAGTTTTTTTTTTAACATTGGCTACCGCCCCAACTTGTACAGAGATTGCAAACAAGAAAATATGGCTGAAGGTTCTGTAAGAAGGTGAGTTCTCTTGTTTCACCTGAATTCGCCACTGGTAAAAACATGCATCCCGCAACTAATTCTCGCGATCGGAGAAAAGGCGTGAAATATAGGATAAAATGAACTTCTGTACCGGGGTGTACAACTAGAACTCATTCATGGCTTATGATTAATTCAGGCTGTGACCTCTCAATAATTGCTAATTTTACCGTACCGAGTTTATGAAAGATATAACTCCCAAATTACGATCTCCTACAGATTTCAAACAGCCTCTTTCAGTAGTATTGATGGTTTTCTCTTTTAAACTAATTGAGACCAGACCTCCTCATGATCCGCAACTCTTCTGCACAAACAGGTGACGAGAATTACTATAAACACAGGAACGATAACTTGAAAGCGAATGTGAAATAATCAACGACACATATATCACTTCTGATTCTATGAAAAAATATTCTATTGTTCTCGCTAACTAGCCAATCACAGAGCGGCTTTGGATCGGTGCAGGGCTGCCCAGCACACTCGGTACCGTCGGTACGGCGGGTACACTCAGTAAGGCTGGTACACTCGGTACAGCCGGCACACTCGGTACACTCGGTAAACTCGGTACACTCGGTACACCCGGTACACGCGGTACACTCGGTACAGCCGGTACAGCCGGTACAGCCGGTACACTGCTCGGTACACTCGGTAAACTCAGTACACTCGGTACACTCGGTACAGCCAAAGAAGGCAGGGTAATCACTCTTTTTCCCGTAGATAGGCAGGTATATTATTAGACGTCTACTTGCCGTGGGTAAATTTGAAGAGTCATTTGGTGTAAATTATCGTTTAACCCAGGAAACCAGGACACTACAAGCTTCCTAGGAAGTAACTGGGGGGATGGACGTCTACTTGATACACCGACTGTACCGAGTGTACCAGAAAAGGAACAGTGTATTAATCAGAAAGGAGAATTGGTATTTAGATCTTAGCTTAGGAATGAGAGATCAAAGTGTCATCGATGAGAGCTGATGCAATATTGGCGCTGAAACAGCGTTACCTATCTACCTTGCTTATCTACTTAAATAAAACTACTTCTCACCTCAATTTGCCACTTAGAAGTGACTGTCATGTTTATGACAGATTTGGTATAATCAAGGTGACATGGACACCAAAATGTGAAATAATCAGCGACACATACATCAATTCACTCTATCAAAATATTCTATTGTTGTCGTTAATTAGCCTATCACATGGCCGCTTTGGATCGGCGCAGGGCTGCCCTCAGTTGCGTGAGGTAATAATTTTACCTCGATATATCTGTTAACTCCTTACTTCACTTCTTAATATTGATGAACCACGTTTTCAATGTAAGTCACAAACGAGAAAAGTTCCCAATTAATTAAACAATTCACAAACTGAAATTGGTTGGTAATTTAAGTCATGAATTCCTTATTCTTGCAATGTATTCTTGCTTGCTCCCGAAGCATGCATGTTTCTGAATTTTCGAAAATATTTCGATATGTAGCAACAAACGGTTGCTTCTACGCGCAAACGTTGAAACATGCACTTTGAGCAAGAAGAAGAGGTTCATACAGTCCTCGTGAGCGTACTGGCCATGGCCAGGTGTATGATTCGATTATCCTTAAATCCATCATTGGTTCTGCAGTGATGTATTTACTCTGAAGATGCTCAATCAAAGTTAGTTCCAAAATTTTGAAAGGCTGTGTTGCTTTAACCTGCATTTTGAGCAAGACGAAAAGGTTCATACAGTCCTCGTGAGTGTACTGGCCACGTGTACGATTCGATTATCCTTAAATCCATCATTGCTTCTAGAGTGATGTATTTACTCTGAAGATGGACAATCAAAGTTAGTTTCAAAGTTTTGAAAGGCTGTGTTGCTTTAACCTTTTCATTGTACACAATTATGGAAAACATCCAGTCAACGTTCAGATTCAGTCGACTCAATCGAGCTAACGTTCAGGTTGAGTTTTACGTTTGGGCAAGAAATGGCATCAAGATTTCATTCGGTATTGTTTCCTGATATGAGGGATCCTTACCTCTGCCAGGGCTAGAAGTCTCCACAGCGCTAGGGTATCGCAGACAACGTAGATATTCATCTGAAGTAAATGAGAGTTTTCAGTTATCATGTCAGTAATCCTTGTCGCAGATATTCCCTTCACATGCAACCGTCTAAGTACTATTTATGCAAGATTACCATAATGTTCAGCTATTTCGTCCTTACTATAAATACGTCAAATGCTGTCTACATTTAACAATGCTAAGCCAAACATAAGCTTATCCATTATTTACTTTTACTGAGTCTTTATTCCGAAACACGAAAGTACATTGTGAAGTCTAAAGCATAAATTACTGATCGAAATATTATAGCACTCAATCAGTTGCCTGAAACGAAAACAGACATAATGGGATGTTATTTGGGTATAACATTGGAGAGGTCTTCAACCCTCATAGAGATAAAAAAAGATGGATGTTCTTATATTAAATCGGTGAAAGCAAAATCATTCCTTAACAGTATCGTCTCGTTTGAAGATAACTGTTGATTTTATAGCGACTTTTGCGTGACCGAACTACAAAGGGGTTGTGATAAAAGATAGGTGGCGTTTTTGGTGGGTTAATTATCGTAATTGTTTTGGTTAGTTTGCTTTTCTCCAACCTTTGTCATTATTACAATTTTTTCCCCTTGTCTTCACACTGTTTTCAAAAATTGCAAATACCCTGCAACACCGTGAAGTTGACACTTGTCATTTAATTGTATATATGTTGTTGTGTTGCTCCAATCAGGTACTACGTCACAAACGCGAAAAAAATCTCGCCCGTATCTCTGGGCTCTCTGATGTCCGCTGCACATAACAACTTCCTCATTGTTGAGAGAAAAACGAGTTGTTTTCGTTTATCTTGGTGTAAATTCAAAGTGATTCGAAGTACACGAAGTCCATTCGGTCCACAATGAAATTGTCGTCCTCAGTTGTAATACCTCGCGGTGGCCTGCGTCTCGTGGCTCTGTTGGTGATGTGTTGTTCCATTCTGGTTCACATCTTTGCCATGGATGAAAATATGGAAGCACAACGTCGAGGAGAAGATCAAAACGTCAATCGAGTGTCTGATGACGGCGCTGAAACTGGTGAAAAACAGGCCTTGCTGAACCGAGAGCGAAGAGCAGTTAAGAAAAATGCGACCCCCAACATGCTGGACTTTGAAAAACGGCTGAAAGCCATGGAAGAAAGGTGCCTAATGTTATGTAGAATCCTTTATTTTCCAATTTGAAATAATCGGCACCTTTTGTTTTCCCACAACTATCGGTATGATTTAATTTTCGGCAGGCAAATGCCATTTTAAGTACCGAAATGTCCGCCCAGCAAAGTATTAAAAGTGACAAGTCAACTGTATAAATTTGTGTAAAAACTTTCAACCCGCCTCTTCAATTCTTCTTCGTCTAGTGCTAATGTACCGTTGAGCGTCGCTCAGGAAACACTTCCTCATGATCGCCATTTGTGTGGCCTTTGCCTCTGCCAACTCACCGAACAACCCGAAATTTTCAAGTTTCGACTATAATCTTGACTGCATTTCTTTAAATATTCTTCGACTTAGATCTGATCATCTAAGAAACTATAGGGGAAATACAAATACAATTTTTAGAGCTTATTGCTTGGGTAGACCCCTTTTTATTTAGCTTTTAAAATGTTCATACAAAAGCATGGGCCGTGAAGGGTGACATAGTACTCCTGACAGCCCTATTTCGTCCTTTTCTTAACAGGCATAACAAAACTGCAACCTTGACGGACAAACGATTGCAAGAAATTGAAAAAAGGTTTGAGAAGCGCTGTTTATCGTTATTTATATGTGTATTTTTCCAGCACTGAAAAGTTTGAGTTAATATCTTCTAGCAGGACGGAATTACAAACATGAATTGTACACTTCCGTTGAGTGAAACTTTGTGCCGCTGGAAAGGTCCAGTCATCTCTATATCAGTAGCTATCCCATCAGACTAACCACCTTAGTGGCTTTGAGTGCATCTCTAGTGTTAAAAATTACAATTATACTTTAAAAAGAGAGTTCAAAAATTTCCGCGTTTCCTTGGGCTGTACTTTATTCGGCCTCGGCTGTGAAAGGCGTCTTCTTCTCTTGGACCACAGAGAATGCTTCCAATACTAATTTGCATTAAAAACACTTTTCAAAGCTTTCATTTGAAACTCAGATTTTACTGAGAGTCCATTGACTGAACTGAAGGTCGACAAATTTGAAGCCATATTGTACAGCGTGAAGTCTCACCACGTGGTTACAGTACATTAGGATTTTTTTCCTCCGGCACAAAACGTAGAACCACTTTTATTACATTTTGCAGCATGACAGGCAAAGCGGTATCACCGGTAATTACCGCTAAGTAGTTTTCATTTGAATTTTCACAATGTATGCTGACATTGGCTGAGTAGGATTTAATCCACAAACTCAAATGTTAGAACCACGTTGTACAACAGTGGGATTGGTGCTTTGTAGTTTCCCTTAAAAAGCTTAAGATTTAAGATTTAATCCCCAGACTCAAACATCTGAACCACTTCTACTAGCTTGAACACGGGAAAGCAGCACTAAATAGTTTTCGTGAATATGGTACACTAGGATTTTATCCACAGACTCAAAAGGTAGAACCATCTTGTGGAGCGTAATTAACAGCACCACAAGAAAATATTTCTCTATAGCTTTCATTTGAGGAGTCACACTTTCAGATTTCATCCACACACTCTAAAGTTAGAACCATTTTGTACAGCGTAATAAGCACCAAAACTGAAATTACTGCACAGTTGCTTTCAGGGAATTGAATGGTCACACTTTGGGAATTCACCAACAGACTCAAAAGTTAAAACCACCTTGAACACCTTTAAAAAATCACCTACAAAGTTACTGCTTTTAGCAGTCCATCCACAGATTGAAAAGTTAAAAGTCCCTTGTAGACCACTGGACCATGGTAAAATAAACACTCGAGGAAAGCACTGCTCAGTACACGTCAGTAGCTTTCATATGAAAGGTTACACTTTTGGATTTCATCCACAGACTCAAAAGTTAGAACCAACTTGAACGGCTTATAAACATCAGCACAGGAAATTTCTTCCTTGTAGCTTTCCTTCAAATGATTACAGTTCACTATTTCATCTATAGATTTAAAAGTTAGGGCCACCACCAGCATGATAGACAGTGCGCCACCACTAGAAGCTAGAAGGGTTATTTTGCGGCTTTCATACATTAGCTAGTGCATAATAATGACAACTTTTTTATGTGTCAAAGTGATCTAGCACCCAGTAAAGACAGGGTGCTAATAGGGGACACACCTTTCTTGTCAAGTACGAAGGACTGTCGCACCGGGTTCTGTTCACGTTAAATACACTATGAATAAGACCAGGAAAGAACTAATAAGTAGCTTCTATTTGAATTGTCAGACTTAAGGATTTCATACGCAAAATCAAACGTTAACACCATCTTGTACAGCTCAAAAAAGCATCACAGGAAATTGCTACTCAATATCCTTCTTGAATGGTCACTTCACTGATATTAGTTGGATCTCATCCACAGGGATCAACTTGTGCAGTTTATTATAATTATTTCTCACTCAGACTAAAAAGTGAGCCACGTTACACAAATCGAGATTTGCCTCCAGAGTTTAATTTACAATGCTTCAACTGTCTGATCTTCCTTTTCCACTGATGATCGTCTTTTTAAGACTTGATGTCTTGCTGCGCTTACCATCAAGATCAGGCGACTCCTACTCGTCGCTTATGGCTTACATTCTAGGTGGGTATGCTAAAAGTTAATGAAACAAACTTTATCTGACCAAAATATACTTTTTACTTTGATTTAAGATACCAGTCTCTATTTTGTCTGCCAGAAGACGAATACTGGCTTTATAACACGTAAATAAATTACAGTGTTATTCGGATTACTACATTCGAAAGATAGCAGTTTCTACTGTCATTGGACGTAATTCGAATCATTAATCACTCTGGTTTAAATACATAAAAATACCTGGAGTTTGGATGACAAACTTAAAACAGCACAGATTGAGCTACAATTGTGGTTGACAGATTGTTTCTGTCGTTTCATGTTTTGCAAATAACAGGACAACATCTCCAAGTTAACGGAAAGGAAAGGATGGGACCACCTGGGCCCCCTGGAAAACTTGGACCAACAGGAAAAGCTGGACCAAAAGGTACACAGGAAGATGTTTAAAAAATGATAAAAAGAAGACTGTTCCGTAAAACCTAAATAAACGATTTTCAGTACTCTTAGCCTCTCCCCTCTTAAAAAATTCTACAGGCATGCAATCTCAAGGAAGCAGCAGTAACGACTGGGAATGGCTAAATGGTACTGCTAACTTTTGCACCTCATTTGCCGGGAGAAAAATAACATGAAGTTTAAATTCAACTTCACTCAACTCAGACGGCTTTAATCATCTAAAACTTTGAGAAAGCAAATTCTGATTACTTGTGATACAACTGCAGTCGTTTTTAGTTTTAGAGAAAAATAATTGCTTCCTTAGAGTAAAGTCCTTAATATTTCCGGCGTTCTCTTCACAATACCTCATTCCATTGAATTTCTACTGACAACAACCGAAAGTGAGAAACTAAGAAATTAACAAAACAACAACAAGAATAACGAAAACATCATCAACAAACCTTTCTAAGATTCAATCACTGAGGATCATTGTGTTACAGGGGAGCCCGGAAAGCCTGGTACTAACAAGCCGTTTCCAGGTCCCCCTGGTCCTAAAGGAGACCAGGGAGCTGCTGGTAAGACTGGAGCCCAGGGACCTCAAGGAGCCAAAGGAGAAAAGGGAGAAGACGGAGCTGGAAAGTCTGGGGTGAAGTATGTTCGCTGGGGAAGGACCACATGTCCTAGCGGTGCTCAGATAGTTTATAAAGGTAAAGTGAAATTAGTAAACAATTCGACTTCAAGCAAAGGTTTTCTTTCTTAAGGCTGAAACCAAGCGAAGCCAAAAAAAAATCAATATTTTCTAAAAACTAAAACTTTAAAACCTTGAAACGAAATTGATAATGAAGAAAAAGAAAGATTTTTGCTAAATAAGTGATTTAAGATTCACTTGGCCTTTTTCAGAGTTCAGACCTAATGTGAAAAAAGTTAGGTAGTTATTGAGATGGTCAATATTTACATTTGAGAAATCAAAAAGGTTGGTGTCTCCTCTAGAATCATATAAAAATATAAAAATAATCAATTGCAACCTTAAGGTAGCTCCCTAGAGTCTTATTATGACCGTGCACACTAATGACACGATCGAGCTTTGGTAATCTGACGCAAATTGAGGCAAAAAAGTGAAAAGTCAACAACGCAAACCAAATTTTAGCCCCTGAGCAGCTATCGTCAAGCAATTCAAACAAAAAATTTCTTCTTGACAACGTTTTGAGCCCAAATATTGTTTTAAGGACTTTTTGAGATGATGGGTTTTGTGTCAAATTCCCAGTGAACACTCTTGTTCTGAATTTTGCGCATGCTCAAATAGCGAGACAATGGGGCAGGCGAAAACAACTTTCTAAGAACACAATTGTAAGTGAAAACAAAATTGAGAATATGGAATACTGCGTTGGGGGATGGTGCACCTGTATGCTTCACGGGAAAATCTCTGACAACCATGTTTGTACATACTTGTAAACAAGAGCAAATACAATGTGATAGTCCCTTGGGATATTCTTATAAACCTACCTCATACTAGGTTTCTTTTTGCACAAGGGGGAATGTAGATAATAGCGACTGTATGAATGGGATTCAAGAAAGGGGTCTCTTTTTTTTAGGGGACAGCAAAGGTTCCAAACGAACGCGAACTCTAGAGAAAAGAAGGATTTCTGGCCAGTGGCATAAGAATCACTTAACACTACTCTAGTTTAAAAAAGTGTTAAGAATTTACATTCCCGGCTTTCACATACTTTGACTTCTCCACTTTTGAATATGAATACAAATATAATCAATCTTTTAAATTTGCCTGAGTTATATAATTGATTATTACTATCACACTCACCCTACCCTATATGCGTCGTCATGATTGTCAAGGGACCAGTCTTTCAGGAATGAAGGCAATTGACGACCTCTATAGTTACAAATCTAGTAGGAAACGTCCCTGTTTTGTATGTCTACAAAAAAGAGTAACGTCACTTTGACACTCTCCTGGAAATATTTTTTCTAAATCATGCATCTTATGCTAACTTTCCTTTTGCATAAGGTTTAATGGGTGGAGAACATTACGGTCATACTGGTGGTGGAGCGAACTACGTTTGCCTTCCTCACAATCCCAAGTATGACAAGTACCAAGATGGACACCAGACAGCGGGAAACATATACGGCACTGAGTATGAGGTTAATAGTTATAACGGGGTACCTTTTAAGAGAAGTCTTCATAACCATGAAGCACCCTGTGTTGTCTGCTTTGTTAAATCACGTGGTTCAATGCTGATGATGCCCGCAAGGAATGACTGTCCATCTGGATGGACCGAGCAGTATCATGGGTACCTGATGACGGAGCATTACGCTCACAAGCATTCACGTGACTTCATCTGCGTTGACAAGGACCCAGAGTATGTTCCTGGTAGCCATGCCAACAAGGATGGTGCCTTGCTGTACCCAGTGGAAGGAAGATGTGGCTCGCTCCCCTGTCTTCCATATGTTGATGGCCGAGAATTGACATGCGCTGTGTGCATTAAGTGACGGGAAGATTGGCCGTTTATAACGTCAACAACCAGCAAAGAAAAAATTCGACAGTGATTTAATAAACGTTCATGATTTGCTCTAAAGATAAACGGAAACTAGTTAAAATAGGCCAGCGCTTGTTCTAAGAAAGCTGAAAAAGCAAAGTAAGAAAATCGTACTTTCTTGATGATAAACGTGAGTGTAGAGTGTAATAAAAATAAAAGTAACGTGAATCACTGATAAATAATTTGTTTCTTTACTTTGTTGCCGTTCTCGTCCTTTGCCAAGTTCCTGTAAAGCTTTCTTTCAGGCCATAACTTTTAAAAGGAGTCTAAACCAAAAGAAAGACCCAAAAGAAATGACAAAAATCAGTATCAATAGCCTATTTTAGTCTTTTTTCTTTTTTTTTCACGGAACGGGAATAAAATGTATAAATAGAGTCATATATCTCAGCTTCATAGTTTTATGCAAAGAAGGTGTCTTACCCACTTGAAAATTACCAAACTCCTTAGAGTGGTTTTCAAATAGTGTTAGTTAAAAGCAGTTTGGTTTCGTTTCACTGCGCGCTGTGAGTGGTTAAAAACATGCGCAACTTTCTCAACTATTCCAAGTGAAACTAAAACTGACCAACTGTGACTTGCTTTCATACATTTTCCCGCGCTTCACGCGTTACGTGTAGTTTTGCATACTGTGTTCCGGATTGGTTCATTTTGCTGTAAGCTTGTCAGTAAGTGAAAATTTTGGTTTTCTTCCCCTTAGTTGATAACCCCTTTAACGAATCACTATAGACACGATCGGTGCCCATTTCTGTCAGAACTTACTAACCTTTAATTCTTTCAGGGGACACGCGTCATCTGATAATTTCTAACTTAGTGTCCAGCTAGATTTATCCATGCACTGCTGATTTCAACTTGTCCTTACATTGAATTCAAATTTGGCCAAGGAATACAAGAAGACTTAGTACACATCTCCAGTCGGTTTTACCAGACCATGCACGCGTACAAATCTTGTTCAAACCTGGAAAATGTGTATATTTATTAAATCGGTTTGCTGCGTTTACTGGATGGTCCAGTTGAATGTATCATAAATTAGACTTTTTTTCAGTTTGCCAGGGATCGTGGTGTAAATTGTAAAAGAAAGCTTTTGCAGTGGTCCCACTGGAACGCATTAATTAAAAAAGGCGAACCACGAAGCGTCATAGGAAACGTCGTTACTGTTTTAGTTCGCGAAAACGACAGCAAACGCAGAAGCTCCAAGTTGTTCTAAAGCAATAATTCCATGATGTGAGAGGATACAAACTATACCGTAGACAGTGTAGAAGTCATACATCATCTAGGAAATAAAAGGTATCTAAGACAGTATCTATCTTGCGGCAGGTTGTGGCTAAGGACAGGGAAATATGGAGGGACCTTTTTTCCGGCCCTATCATCCCACCCCAGGAAAATGAACTAAGTAGTAAGTAAGTAAAAGGGTACCTTAAACGACGTTTCAGTATTAGGTGTGTTGTGATGTATCCCTATCAAGACTGAAAAACAAAAACTAAAGCAAGCTCCACAAATTTAGAAGGCGCCGGAAACGAGGAAGCATTTGTTTGTTGAGTATAGCCATTTACGAACTTATAAATGACACTCTCTCTCGAAATTTTTCCTCTTTTTTTTTAAAAATCAGTAAATGTCAACGTTCTTTTTGCATAAGGTATAATAGGTGAAGAACATGAAAACAACCTGGCTTTTAAACTTTGCCTTTGTATTAGACAAGTACACAGTACAACTCTCAAGGCTATCAAGACTGAAAAACAAAAACTAGAACAAGTGCCACAAAATTAACAGGCACCGCAAACGAGGAAGCATTTATTTGTTGCGGAGACGTTTGTGAACTTATAAGCTTCAAAGTCGAAAATAATCATAAATAACCATCAAAACGTATTGAACCAATCAATCGGTTACCGGTGGATCAGTTCTCTCAATTATAACTCAACTTATGGCCTCTTACCAGGACTAAAATAGCGGTATTATGTAGGAGCGTACCAAACTAAACATGGGTCGACTAAGATGTGCTGTTAAAAGTCAACGCATCAGTTACGTACGCATCATTAAAGTTTTACGATAATTGTCTCGTAACAAATGTTCCGTGATCAGAGGATTGTAACAGACGTTGAGGGTTTGACGGTTTACGACCCTAAAAGCTATTTGCTTGTACTAGTTGTTTCCACTGAATGCCGTCTCTGCTGCCGTTTAACTGATGCCTGTTGTAATGAACGTCTTCGCTGACGGGGTTACCAGACAGGAAAACATTAGCAGTTTAATTTTGGTTCATGTTCGGTCCTTTCACTGTTAGGAAAGAAAGCTTGAAACTGGTAAAATCCCCGATTTTTTTAATTAGGTAAAGAAAACAGCACCATACTAAAGAAGATCTTTTTAGTGGTCGCCATTAGAAATTCGTCCATAGACTCAAAATTAGTAGCTCAGTCGCTTACCGGCTGCAATAGTCGCACTTGAAGATTTCGTCCTTAGACTCACAATGTACAACCACGGCAAGAAAGCACTGCTCATTAGGGAATTTAAGCAACTCACAACGCCAACGCCAAGGAAAACAATTAAAAAATAACTTCCCAGTTTTTTGAACTTCTTGCAATTATTCCCATTCATTCAGTCTGATCTGTCTAAGCCGAACTATCAGGGAGCTGAATTTGGAAGGACAGCGTTACAGTTTAGGGTGGAAAACAAAAATTCACCATCGTGTGCTCACGCTTTTAATTTGGTCACTTCACGTGGTAGTTGTGCACAGAATGGCAAAGAAATGTCCCAAAAAGTATAACGCACGTAAAGAGTCATTGTTTTGCTATTTAAAGCTTTTGATTTTTGACGTTTTGTTAACGTTGCCGTCGTGTTTTTAAGCTCCTTAAATTACCATTTAATTCAGTTGGCAGACTTCAGGATTTCATACACAGACTCAAAAGCGAGAACTACCTTGAGCATAGGAAGCCCAAGCATAATATTTGAATATCATTAAAAATGGCGCTTCAAAATATAAGACTTTGTATGGGATTTCGAAGCGAACATTTCGAGCAATACATAACAACGAACTAACTGAATAAAGTTCATGAAACATTACATGGTGTTGTTTGCTATCCTTACAAAGCATTTTGAGCAATTTTAGGTCCACTTACTTAACTGTGTTAGTACGTGTATAATACATTGACCTTGTCAATGTATTATACACGTACTAACACAGTTAAGTAAATGGACCTAAAACTGCTCAAAATGCTTTGTAAGGATAGCAAACAACACCATGTAATGTTTCATGAACTTTATTCAGTTAGTTCGTTGTTATGTATTGCTCAAAATGTTCGCTTCGAAATCCCATACAAAGTCTTATATTTTGAAGCGCCATTTTTAATAATATTCAAATATTATGCTTGGGTGTCCTGTGCCTTGAGCCATCCGAAACTTGCCTTCACCGATGCTTTAGGCATTCGCTTTATGATATTAATTTAGACACATCATAGTTTACTAAATTTTGAATTTCTACTTGGACAGAAAATCCAAAGGTGCCGTTTGGGATGAAATTAGAATTGGATGAAATGCAAATTTGAGCGTTTTATTTTGCCTTGAGGAGAAGTTACACTAATCAGTGATTTTCGGCTAAGACGTTCGACTCTTTTTTCAGGGCTCTAGCGATTTCAAGCTTTTTAGAGTAAATCGAGGATCGCTCCGATTCTTAGCTTTTCTGGTGTCCATAGTTTTTAAAAACTTACTATTTCTTCCAAATTGTTTTTAATTGTCGCAAATAGATTTAAGATGGTTTATTTTGACAGTTATTTTGGAGTATTGGGTTCTGCGCAATAAACGCGAAAATATTCTCGCCACTGTTCCAATGTGATGCCCATCTACATCGAGTGCACATAATAACTTTCTTGTGGAGGAGAGAAAGAAGTTTGTTTGCGTTCTTCTTGGTCGGAAAGTCAATTCGATCCGCAATGAAATTGTCTTCCTCAGTTATAACACCTCACGGCGGCCTGCGTCCTCGTGGCTGTGTTGGTGATGTGTTGTACCATTCTGGTTCACATCTCTGCCATGGATGCAAATATGGAAGGACAACGTCGACGAGAAGATCAGAAAGCCAATCGAGTGTCTCTGCTGATGGCGCTGAAACTGGTGAAAAACAATCCCGGGTGCGAAGATCACTTAAGAAAAATGCGACCCCAGCTTGCCGGACATTGAAAAGCGGCTGAAAGCTGTGGAGGAAAGGTACGTTACGCTGTTGTAGTTTCATTGTTTTTCAGTTTCAAAACAGCAGTTTATAAGCATAAATTTGCTTATTGATCTGATCTCATTTCTGGCGAGAAGGACGATGATTTATAAATAATTACAGATGTTCACGATTGACGCCTTCTTCAGCAAGGATCTTCGAAATACCTTGATGAGAACGAGATGCATGTCAATGCAAATATCTGTAAAATGGAACAATTATTTTATACTTTTTCGAAAGAGATGGAAAAGCTATTTTCAGAGTACCAAAAGCAGTCCACTAAGTCACCCGAGAAAGACAGTAAACATCCTTGATTTGAAGTTTTGATGAAAGCCTAAATATTTAGCTGGATTCCGATGACTTTTATTTGAATGGTCACAAGTTAAGATTTCATCCCCTGGCTAAAAAGTAGAACCGCCTTGTACAACATAATAAACAACATGAATGGTCACACTTCAAGATTTTATCCATAGAGGCAAAAGTTGGAACAGCCTTATACAGCGTAGTAAACAGCACTACAGGAAAGTACTGCTCGATATCTTTTATTTCAATGGTCTCACTTAAGGATTTCATCCACAGACTCAAAAGTCAAAACCGTCTCGCTGACAGCATACTAAGCATTTTCGCAGGAAAGTCCTGCTCAATAGCGTTGTTGGAAAGTTACGCTCTAGGATTGTACTTAAAAGATGGAACAACCTTGTGCAGATTAATAAATAGCAACACAGAATTGGAAAGTACTACTCAGTACCCAGTTTTAACTTGAATGAACACACTAAGGATTTCGTTCACAGACCAGTTGTTCAAGCAGTCTTAGGGGAAAGTAGCTCTCATTTGAGTAGCCACACTTTATCACTTCATCCACTTACTACAACTTGGCATTTATAGTACAGCACAATAAACAGCATCACAGGAACGCGCCGCTCAATAGCTTTCATAGACTCAAAAGTTAGAACTATCTCTCGCACAACAGAATAATTACACTGTCATAGGAACATTCTGCTCAGTACGACTGATTCAATCAAGTGGTCACTGATTTAAAAATTTTATTCACTTTTTAACCCCAGATTGTCAAAGTTAGAAACACCTCAGTGCAAATATTTAACAATTATTCTACGAGGGCGCGCTGGATATGAAGTGATAGATAACCAACGAGGCGCATTAAGCGCCGAGTTGGTTATAATCATTTGATATCCAGCAAGCCCGAGTAGAATAATTGTTTTATTAAAAACTTAACCACTATTAAAAAAAAATTCAAGAAAGAATGGGAAAAAATGAGAAAAGAAAAAGGCGCCAAAACCTTGCGAAGTGTTGCAGCATTTCATTGCAAAGCTGAATGAGTCAATGTGAATAAAGTAGCACAAGTTTTGGAAGAAATCCTCTAATTATTGGCTCTGAAATATGGTAAATGTTTGGTTTTTCTTGAAACATTGTAGTTGTAATCATCGTTCAAAGCGGATTGAAGCCGTACAATTTCACCATAAGCTTATTAGCTGCTGGAGTTGAAACGGAACAACTTTGTTGTAATCTGTTCGCACAACGCGGAGCCATCATGTGCGAGTTTGATCGAACTGAAGACAGAACTAATTTGAACTTGAAGAGGTAATTTCTATGCAGCTCAGAAGCAAGATTACTGTTGCGAGGAACATTAGAATTCACCGTTATAGTTTGTTAAACGCAAAGCACAAAATGTAGTGGTTCTCGGTTTAGAGGTTGCTGACGGAATGGTAAATTCAAACAACTGGAAAAGCGATTCAACTCTGTTTACATGGCATCCGATTTCTACCTGAGCATTTGGGTCTGTTGGAACACAGAGATGCAACGAGTGCAGGTAAACCAATGTCAATTTTGCGTGTTAAAGCCGAAAAAATATCTCACCCTTCGTTCCTTCTTGGTAGTTTGCAGCTGTAGTTTGTTTAGTAAGCTTACTTGTTTAGACAGTGCTTCACGATTTTCGCACCCGCCGACTCGCCATGAATGTGTGATAGTTTTTATTAAATGCTTCTGCCCATTTCACTGTGTTTTATTTTATGTCTTGTCTTGATATTTTGAAGTGGAAAGCCTTCCTGATAAAACCTACCGTTTGTTCAAATTTAATGACCGACGTGACGATCGAAGAAAGAAGTTAATTGTAAACACAACGCTTAATGCTTAAGTTAAATTATATTTCTGCACAGTTTCTTGAAACAATTTTGACTTGTGTTAGAAGACGCTGTTGGAATTTCTGCTTAATTTAAATTCCCTGTCAAGTGATGTTTCTCGTCCATTTTTCTCGCCGGGTTGCTCGCGAGGAAAAAACTTTCAGCTCACTTTGTGTCATTTTGTTGTTGAATGTTCATTGACCATATTTGGTCGCAGCAGGTATATGAGCTGATAGCCTAGCTCCGTTCAGCCAATCAAAATGCTAGATATCCAATATACCTAGTCCAGTTTTTAATAATAAATAAATAGCACGGTCTCATTTAGTGATTTTAAAATTCCCTTATTCAAAAGTTAGAACCGTCTTTTTTTGTAGCATCAGAGACAACACTACAGGGCTTGTGTACTGTTCAGTAGCTTTCTTTCGAATGGTCTTATTTTAGTATTTCACCCACAGCCTCAAAAGTTAGAATCACCTAGCACAGCATTAAAAACAGCACTACAAAAAATTACTGCTCTGTGGCTTTAAATTGAATGAATGGTCACACTTCAAGTTTTCATCCGCAGACTCAAAAGCTAGACTCAGTCGCCTTGTACAGACTAATAAGCGGCACTATTTGGAAGGTCTCATTTTAGGACTTGAACCATCCACCTTAATTTTATTTGTGAACATGCAGTATTACAGGAAAGTAACGCGCAGTAGCTTTTATTTGGCTGGCAACAGATTCAAAGGATGGAGCCGTCTTGCCCAGGATAAGAAACTTATTAGTCAGTAGCCCACATTTCATCCACAGACTGAAAATGTAGAAACATCTCGTAAAGCATATTAAACAGCATCATTCCGATGTTCTCGTTTTAGGATTCCATCCACCGACCCAAATATTGGGACCACGTTGTAGAGCAGAGCAAACAGGATCATTAAGCAAATTACTTTTCACTGGGCCTTGCTTTACTTCAGCCACTCAACACACTAAAGTTAGAACCACCTTACACAGTATAATAACAAGTACCACAGGAATGTACTACTCAGTAGCTTTCATTTGAATGAGCACACTTTAAAGCATTTCATCCAGATACTCAAAAGTTGGAACACTTTGTCCAGCATAATAAACAGCACCACAGGAACGTATCGTTCAATGTAACTTTCATTTGAAAGGGCAGACGTTAGGATTTCATTCACAGACGCTAAAGTTAGAGCCACCTTGCACAAAATAGTAAACAGTACCACTGAACCTTACTGCTCAGTAGCTTTCATTTGAATGAACACACTCAGTAGGATTTCATCCAAAAACTCAAAATTAAGCTAGAACCACCTTGCACAGCATAATAAACAGAACCACGAGAATGTAATGAGTTTAGGAAATCATCCATAGATTCAAAACATAGAATCTCCTTTTATACAATTTGTCTCATTGTCTTTTAGACTCAGAAATCAGAACCACCTAGTAAACAGCACCAGAAGAAAGTATTGTGCAAAGCCTTCGTAAGAATGGATTAAAGATTTCAAACGTTAGACTCATTTTACATGAATCAAGATTTGGATTTGGTTGTGAATGGTTCGACTGCCTGATCTTCCTTTTCCTCTGATAATGTTTTTGCAGACTTGATGCCTTGCTGCGCTTAACACCGAGATCAAGCGACTCGTACGCGTCGCTTTTGATTTACCTTCTAGGTTGGTATACGAAAGATAAAAATATTCGACTAAAGTCGCAATTTTTGGCTTTTTTCGACATCAATATTCTTTACTCAAATGGCATTGGATGTTACATTGATTAATTAAAATTTATTTCCTGGAGTAAATGCCTTTTACTTCAGAACAGCCAATGAGAGATGTGGAGGATAAGAAAACAGAGGTAAGTGTTCTGTTAGTGAATTCCACAGATTATAACTCAACTGAGTAAGAATTCACATTTATGATTTATGTGTTTAAGCAGTGTCTCGTCTCAAATGGTACATAATATGTTAAATCTGCCGGTCAACTGCCAGTCAAGACATGCTGTTTAATTAAATGTATTCGGCGCATTTTTTTTTGTATGATTTCAGGACAACATGGCCAAAAGACCGCAAAGGGACCACCTGGCCCTCCTGGAAAAACTGGACCAAAAGGTACACAAAGAAAATCGCTTCTTTTAGATCAGAGTAAAACTGAGTAAAATTTACCGCTGAAAGTTCTACTGCATGATGATTATTGTCAGTGACAGAGACAGTAAGTTCTTTGCTGCTATTTGTCAAATCTGCTTAGGCTATGGAAATGATCAGTTTTACATAAGAAAGCCGTGGTACTAACTGAGAAAAATATATTAAACATTTTGCATTTGGCTCAGCTTTTACCAAGCAACTTAACGTCGAGGAAGCTAACGCTGGTCATGCAGAGCTGTCTATTAAACCAGCAGTATCAACATATCAAAGGTTCAGTTAGAGGAAATAAATTTGCAGAAATACAAGAATATAATATGTTTACATAATTACACACATTATTACATACATTAGTACATAACAGTAATAGTGATTACATATTTCAATAACAGTCTTACATAATCGCAATAATACATGTTTTAATTGCATATTTACATAAAAAGCAACATTGCAGTTGTAAAAGAAGAAAAAGTAGATTAATCAATCAATCAATCAATCAATCAATCAGTCAGTCAATCAATCAATCAATCAATCAATAAAGAATCACTAGTAACGATAATAGAAACAAAAAAGAAAGAAAGAAAAAACAACAACAACATCGTTGCTGCCGATGCAGTGCTATCTGGTATCTATTTATCGCATCTACGACCTTTATTGATCATTTGCTTATTGCTGGAAGTAGTTCCTCCCACTTTTGAAAACGCTTTAAAAGCTTACATTTCTCCCTGGTAATATGGAGGAGTTCAATACTAAATACAGATTATACGTTGGAGCGAGACTAAAGAAAATGGTGATACGCGGTTTGGCTTTATGTATGTATAATTATTCGATAAATAGCGGACAGGTTTTAAACGCGATTGCTGTACTCTAAAAAAAGACTGCAGTTACCGAAAACTCAGGAACAAAACAAAAAATAAAACAAAAAACTTTGGATTTATCAACTGAGCTGATAAGGTAAATTAAAGTGGATTCCGTAAAGAAATTACCTTATTGTCCACTCAGTTGACAAATCAGCCAAAGTTTTGTGTTTCACTTCCCCACTGACGCAGCAGCACATTTCTTAAGAAATTAACCCCCTTGTTTGTTTTTTCGCTTGTTAAAGAAACTATAACCCCCTTGTTTGTTTGTTAGAAAAGAAAACGAATGAACACAACCAAAAGATCAACTAAAACATCCACAGCAAACAAAAGCAGGCGACAGGAACTTAGTTAATTATAAGGGTTCAACCTAGATGCAAGGGAAAAAAATCCAGGGCTTCTCAAATGAAAAATTTAAAGCCTTGAAACAAGCACGAACTGTGGAGAAAAAGAAAAAGAATTGGACCCCAGAAGCATGAGTCATTTGACTCATTCAAGAGCAACCTAATTCAAAAACGTTTCGCAATTATTTAGTTGGCTAATATTGCTAAACATTTATATACGAACCAGAACAAATCAGGTTTCTTTCACAGGATCCAAACTTGATGTAAGGCACAAGCTTTCGATTCCGTCGCGGAATCTTTGTTTGACGTTTACGGTCACGTGATTTAGGGTGGTGAAAAGCACGTGACAAAACGTCCCGGTGGATCACCGAGGGCTCGTATCCGTTGTCTCAATTCATTGTTGGGGCCTGGCAGTGTATTTATTGCTTAACATAAATTTTAAATCCTGTGGAAGAAACCTGATTTGTTCTGATTCAATATGACAGAATCAAGTATCACTTTCTTCACTAATAAATTTATATTTGAGTTTTCACATACCTTGATTTCTCGACTCATGAACATAAAAATAATCAAGCTTTTGTATTTGTCTGTGTGGAGAACATTATCAGCACCGTGGTGGTGGAGCAAACTACCTTTGCTTTCTTCACAACCCAAAGTATGACAAGTACCAAGATGGACACCAGTACGCGGGATACGTATACGGCACTGAGTATGAAGTCACCAGTTACAGCGGAGTACCTTTTAAGAGAAGTCTTCATAACCATGAAGCACCCAGTGTTGTCTGCTTTGTGAAGTCACGTGGTTCAATGCTGATGCTGCCTGCACGGAATGACTGTCCATCTGGATGGACCGAGGAGTATCATGGGTACCTGATGACTGAATATTACGGCCACAAGCATTCAAGCGACTTCATCTGTGTTGACGGGGACCCAGAATATGTTCCTGGCAGCCATGCCGACAAGAATAGTGCCTTGCTGTATCCTGCAGAAGGAAGATGTGGCTCACTTCCGTGCCATCCATATGTGGATGGCCGAGAGTTGACATGCGCTGTGTGCACCAAGTGACGCGAAGACTGGCCTTTTACAACGTCAACAACCAGCAAAGAAAAAATTAAACAGTGATCTAATAAACTGTCATGATTTGTTCTAAAGATAAACGGAAACTAGTTAAAACAGGCCAGCTTGTACATGTTCTAAGAAAGCTGAAACAGCAAAGTAAGAAAATCGCACTTTCTTGATGATAAACGTGAGTCAGTGTGGAGTGTAATAACAATAAAAGTAACGTGAATCACTGATAAATAATTTGTTTCTTTACTTTGTTGCCATTCTCATCCTTTGCCAAATTCCTGTAAAGCTTTCTCCCAAGGCCGTACCTTATGAAAGAAGTCTAAGCCAAAAGAAAAGACCAAAAGAAATGATAAAAATCAATCAGTCAATATCAACAGCCTATTTTATTTTTTTTATGCAAAGAGAACAAAATGAGGAAATAGAGTCATATATTTCAACTTCATAGTATTTTGCAAAGAAGTCAAAGTAATCTATAACCTACTTAAAAATTATCTAACCTATTTGAGCAGCTTAATTGAGTGTTAGTTGAAAACAGTTTACGTTTCCTTTGGTTTCGTTTCACTGCGCGCTGTGATTGGTTAAAAAGACACTTGCCAACTTTCTCAAAAATTCCGAAATAAAACTAAAACTGACCATTTGTGACTTGATTACAAGCATTTTCCCGCTCTTGACGCGTTACATCTATTGTTGCGTAATGTTGCTTCTCAGTGTTCTGATTGGTATGCGTGTCAGTAAGTAAAAGTTTTGGTTTTCGTGTCCTCAGTTGAAAACCCCTTTAACGAAGCACTATAGACTCAATCGGCGCCTATTCTGTCCGATCTAAGCTAAACTTACTTTCAGCGGACACGAACCATCTGATAATTTCTAATTTAAT
Organism: Siderastrea radians; assembly: GCA_964017195.1. Lineage (NCBI taxonomy): Eukaryota > Metazoa > Cnidaria > Anthozoa > Scleractinia > Rhizangiidae > Siderastrea > Siderastrea radians. The sequence continues at coordinate 47,012,422 of OZ024892.1, read as the reverse complement.
GTCCAGCTAGATTTATCCACGCATTGCCGATGTCGCCTTGTTCACTGATACATTGAATTCAACTTAGCCAGGGAATACAAGAGGACTTAGTGCACATCTCCAGTCGGTTTTACCAGACCATGCTTGCGTCGAAGTCTTGTTCAAAGCTGGAAAATGTGTCTATTTAGTAAATTTTGATTCTTGCGTTTACTGGGAGGTCCAATTGAATCCATCACAAATTGGAAGTTTTCAGTTTACCAGGGGCCGTTATTTAAATTCATATAGTTTTTACGGTGGTCCCACTGACATGCATTAATTAAAACAAAAGCGAATCACGAAGCGTGACACGAAACGTCGTTCCTGTGTAAGTTCGCTGAAACGTCTGCAAGCGCAGAAGCTCAAAGACGGCCTTGTGTAAAAGTTGTTCTCAAGTAAAGGAGCAAGTCCATGATGTATGAGGACACAAACTGTACCATACATAGTGTAGACGTCATACGTCATCTTGAAAATAAAAGGTATCTGAAACGGTACCGAAGTTTCAGTTTTGGGAGTTTTAGGATGAGCAATGATTTTATCCCTAGCAAGATTGAAAGCCAAAAGCGAGAGCAAGTGCCATAAATTTAACAGGCACCACAAACGAGGAAGCATTCATTTGTTGCAGAGATGTTTACAAATTTATAAGTTTTAATGTGTGCCAAATTGTTTGTTTGTGCCCACGCGCAAAGTATTCTTCCCAGAAGCAAAATTAAAACATAAATAAGAATATATCTTTCTGAATTCTCTTCAGAGACAAGTTGTATTTGAAAAGATTAAAATTAAGTTTATTGTGACACTACATTCGCAAGAGTAGCCTACATGTTCAGCTATCTGTCTACTGGCCAAGTTAGTAAACTCATCAACTTACTTCAACGACGAAGACAAAAATTATCATAAATACCCATCAAAACTTGTTGAATCAATCTGTTGCCGGTTGATCGGTTCTCTGAAACATCACTCAACTTATGGCCACTGAACAGGGCTAAAATAAAGGTAAAGTTGGACCGTACCAAACTAACTGATCAACTAAGATGTGTTATTGAAAGGTAACTCATACATATCATTGAAGTTTTATGATAATTGTCATAACTAACTCGTAACAAATTTTCCGTGATCAGAGGATTGTAACAGGCGTTGGGGGTTTTGATGGTTTTATACGACCCTAATAGCTCTTTGATCGTATTAGTTGTTTTTATTCAACGTTGTAATGATGTTATAAATCATCTTCGCTGAGAGGTGATGAGACAGGAAAACGTTCCCAGTTGTCGTGAATCCTTTCAATCTTAGGAAGAAGCTCGAAACGGACAAAATTGCCGACGATGTTTGAAGAATTTAAGGTAAAACAAACAGCGCTACAGCAAAAAAGGAAGAGCATTCATTTAAAATGGTCACACATTAGGAGTTCGTCCACGGGGAAGAACAGTTCAATAGGCTTTTATCACACTTTTATCCACAAACTCAGAAGTTCGAACCACCTTGTACAACATAATAAACAGCACCATAGGAAAGGACTGCTCGGTTGCTTTCATTTGAATGACCACACTTTAGGATTTTGGCATAGAATCAAAGGTTATACTCGCCTTGTACAGCATAATAAACAGCACCACAGGAAAGTACTGCTCAGTGGCATTTTGTACAGCACAATAAACAGCACCACAGAAAGGTAATGCTCAGTAGCTTTCATTTGAACGACCACACTTTAGGATTTCATCCACAGACTCAAAAGTGAGAACCACCTTGTACAGCACAATAAACAGCACCATAGGAAAGTACTGCTCAGAAGCTTTTACTTGAATGGCACAATTTACGAATTTGGAATAGAATCAAAAGTTAGAGCCGTCTTGTAGAGCATAATAAACAGCACCACAGGAAAGTATTGCTCAATAGCTTTCATTTCAGCGATCACACTTAAGGGCGGGTTTCGCCTACAGCTAAACAGCACCACAGGCAGTAGCTTTCATTTAGTGGTCAGACTTAAGTATATCATCTACAGATTCAAAAGCCAGAACTACATTGAGTCATCCGTGGTCAGTGCCCTCGCTGACACTTCGGGGGAAAATATAATTCAACACACCGCGTAGTTAGACTGTGAGCAGTCTCTTATTTCTTCAGGAGCAAAGTCAGTAATGAGCGGCGGGCCGCCACCCCACTAACTTTGAAGAAATAAGAGATTGCTCGCAGTCTACCGTGTAGTTTACTAATTTTTCAATCAGTTCGGCTTGGACAGAAAATTTAGCGGCATTGTTTGGGATGAAATTAGCCGTTGGATCAGATGCAAATTTTAGTGTTTTTATTTTGCCTTGAGGCAAAGTTACAATTCAGTGATTTTCGGTCGAGATGTTAAGAGACTTTTTCTAGCGTGTAGTTAGAGTAAATCGACTGATCGCTCTAATTCTTAGCTTTTCTAAGACTAGACACAAGAAAAGACGGTTATCCATCTTAAGTCGTCCATAGCTTTTACAAGCTTACTGCTTTTTCCAAATATTTTTTTATTAGTCGCATATAGATTTAAAATGGTCAATTTTGACAATTATTTGAGGCATATATTGTTCCAATGGTTCAACGTCATAAACGCGAAAATATTCTAGCCAATGTCCCAATGTGATGCCCATCTACATCGAGTGCACATAACAACTTTTTTAATGTTGAGAGGAAGAAGGTTGTTTGCGTTCTTCTTGGTTTATAATTCAAAGTGATTCCGTATACGTAAAGCTCATCGGGTCCGCAATGAAATTGTCTTCGTCAGTTATAACACCTCGCGGCGGCCTGCGTCTCGTGGCTGTGTTGGCGATGTGTTGTACCATTCTGGTTCACATCTCTGCCTTGAATGAAAAAATGGAAGGACAGCTTCGAGGAGAAGATCAAAACATCAATCGAGTGTCTGGTGATGGCGCTGAAACTGGTGAAAAACAGTCCTTGCTGAACCGAGAGCGAAGATCAGTTAACAATAATGCAACCCCCAGCCTGTCGGACATTGAGAAACGACTGCAAGAAGTGGAAGAAAGGTACGCTATGTTAGATCAGGACAGCCGTTTTTCAGCTTGAAAATTCCCGTTTATCTGGGATAAAATTAAGGTCGGAATAACTGAATCCTATGATTTCATTTTGGAAAAACCATGCCAAATTCATTATGAGGTAACTTTAATAAACGTTTCCATCCACTCGTCAATTTTATTCTAGATATCTAGTTTGGTGAACTAGAGCTCAATAACTGCTTCTCTATGCTCAAACTAAAGTTTTCTTTGCAAATATGGCACTGCGAATTTTCGTGTCGTAGTAAAAAAAATTCTCTTCATTTTCTACAAACTGAAGTGCTTTTCGAGTACCATTGAACCGTGGACAATTTCGTGGAAAGAAAATTTCCAACTTTTAAAATAGCTTATAGTGCTAAGGAGAGTTACTGCCAAAATCCCCAAGCGCTGTTAAACTGCACTGACCGCTCAGTACCCGGCATGTTACAATTTTTCCTTTGCTACATTTGTTAATTTACCAGTGCTATAGTTAAATAAAAAATTTGCGTAAGGCATTGAGAAAATCCTAAAATCTTAATGCTCCGGCTTCCTCGCAGGCATAACAAAAGTATGAAAGAACTGGAGAAGAGGTACGTTTTAAAAATGAATTGATTTTTAAAATAACTTACTATAACACTGTAGAGTCTCTCTTAACTTCTGTGCAGTTATTAATTTGTCACAGATTATTTTGAACCGGATTAAGGGACTGGAGCGTCCTTTCCAGTTACTACGATAATGCTTTCGATCTCGGCGTAGGTGTTTTTCTTTTTCTAGAATATTTGTTTGTGTCTCAGTTTACTTCAGTTGAGTAGTCTCACTTTAGGATACCATCCTAAGACGCAAAATGTGGAGCATTAGTGTACAGCATAATAAACAACACCACGAAACCAAGCGACTGCTCAGTAGCTTTCATTTGAGTGGGCACACTTTCATCCACAGACACAAATGTTGGAGCCAATTTGTACATCCTATAGCAAAGAGCATCACAGAAATAAAGTATTGTTTAAACGCTTTCATATGAATGGTCACACCATGTACCAGTATAATAAAAATTTCAAACGTTAGACGCACATTTAACGAATCAATGTTTGTGCTTGTGGTTGACTGACTAGTCACTGTCTGATCTCCCTATTTCTTTAATGACCTTTTTTGCAGACTTGATACCTTGCTACGCTTATCACCGAAATCAAGCGACTCTTACGCATCGCTTTTGATTTACCTTCTAGGTTGGTGTACGAAACATTAAAAAAAATCAACAATTTTTCGCTGATGTCAATATTCTTACTTAATCGTCAGTTGATGTTTCATTGATTAAAAATGTACGTATTTCTCGTGGTAAATGTTTCATTCAAAACAGGCAGTTGAGAGCAAATCCGTACAAAAATCAAACATTGAGGGGCAAAGCTTGAAAATTCAAATTCGCTCTTCTTTCCATGGTGGTAGCCCTTTGTAAGTATACAAACGCTGTGTAGTTTTTTCCTTGAAATAACTCTTTATTTCTGAGAAAAACGAAAAACTCCGTTCATAGCTCTAAGCTCGATTTTGCGAGACCAGGAAGGGTAAAAATTCCTTCAAGTTCACTCGACTCGCGTATCAAAACTATTGAACCGGGGAAGGCTGTAATACTACCAATTTGTTGTATGACTCTTCGTCGTCCAAACCTTATGATTTTATAAACTTAAGGCTAATTATAGTGTTCAAGGGCTTAAAGTGCACCTAACCCCTAAATTTTTTTTCGGCTAAATAAATTCTGTTATCATCTGGAACATTTCTTCGCAAAAATTTTTTGATTTGGTTAAATTCTCGATTTTCTGTGCCCTGTTAAATTCAACAAAAATTTGGTTCAAGTCCGAGTAAGAGGAACCTGGGGCGAGCCGTAGTTGTGACGTCAGATCAAGAACCAAGAATTCCACGCCGCTTAGTTTTTAGCTGTGTTTCTCTGACTTTATTTGTTGATCGAAGCCATCTGACCTTCTAGCTAATTCGAACAAAGTCGTAGTATATTAACAAATTCCAATGTTGTAATCCAAAGCAGATACTGAGACGAGCTACGCGGATTCTGCTGATTTGTAGATGAATTTTAGCTCTGAATACGAGATAGATGCGGAACACGAAGTCGACAGTACACCGACAAATGATGAAGAAAGTGCCTTCCTGGCCATATCTGCTAATAACCCGCTAACCAACCAATAATGAATCGCTCAATGCAAAAAGGAAATAAAGGCAAACTAAGAACTGGAACAGCAAATAAAGCAACGATTGGCCTTGGAGGGCCGTGAAGAAGCCGGAATGATGAGCTTTGCTCGTGAGTGTTTACATTTTATTTCGCACGTTCGGTCTTCACGTTTGGTCTTGGTTTTCCTGCTTTCCGCTTCTCGCATTTGAGATTTATATTCAAGCTGAGGGAATCTCTTATAGAAATGAAGATTTTAATAAAGCATTCCTTTCTTCATTTATTTATTCTACATAGAAGTAAATGTGGAAACTACGATGTTACTTACGTCTTGTCCATTTCTGTAACCAGCATTAACAATAACAACAATTTATAACACTGGTGAATCAAGAAGGCAGTTGACGAGAATTATAAGCAGGAGAATTTGTTAGTATCGGTCCAACTGAGACTATCTTACCAATCGTTTTTCTTGCTTCAACGTGCGAGCAGTTTCCTCAGATCCTACGCGGGAGCGGAAATGTACAAATTATGTAAATCAACCGGCCCTCGCTTCTTGACTCGCGACTCGAGGCTTCGCCGCTCATCGCTCGCACTTCGATCTTCTTGCGGCCTTTTTTTCGCACAAAGAAATGGTAATAAAAGAAGAGAGAGACTGCTTGCAGTCTACTTCAACGGAGGATATGAACAAGGGATCTCTGCACAGTAATGTTTTGTTATGCTCGAGTGATTTAAAATGATTCAAGATAAAATTCTTATAGCAAGGGATAGCGAGGCACGTTCATAGACTAGAATAAGGAATAATGGCAATGGTTTGTTATTGTGGAGAAAGCGCGTTCGGTTCCGCTGAAGGAGGACTTTCTATAAATACGGTCTTTAATTTTAAACCCTAGGCTGTTTTGGCCACCGCTTACATGTAATTATTTAGCGCTTACCGTGTAGCCAACTTGAATAATTCGCAAAGGTAATAATTTTATGCGTACTGCGTATCGCGTAGAGGGCTCCACAAAAAATAGTTCATGTGGCAGGGTATTCTGTGGTTAATATTAATCGGCCGTTGAATCACTGGAAATACACAGAAAGCTATCGTTTGATCGGATACCTTCTTCTGCGACAACAAATCTTTGCTTAAAATGTATGGAGCGTAGTATCGAGTCTGTCGAGTGCTTGGAAGGCTGCCGCTTTGCTCGCTATTGCTTTACAAAATCCAAATCCATTCATTTCGTCTCTTCACCTCCGATCGCTCGTCGTCAAAAAATGCTGTATTATGTAGTGATACGTCTTGTGATTCGTTTCTTTGATTACTACGTCTCGGAGCAATACGAACGGTCGACAGTTTTCTGTACCTTCTGTATCTTCGAGAGCTCAACAGAAATATAGTTCCGATAGAGATAGCGGGAGACTGTGAGTTCTTGATTTGACGTCACAAGGTGACTAGTCCCATGCCCTCGCTGCTCGACCCTGAACAGTTTAAATGGTGTCTATTTCCGCCCGATTTTCCGTACTTCAACCGCGCACAGCAAATCAGGGATTAAACCAAATCAAAAACTTTTTGTGACGAAACGGCTCCAAATGATAACAGAATTTATTTGACGGGGAAAACAATTTGGGGGTTAGGTGCACTTTAAGGCTTCTTTTTGTTACCTCAATCGATAGGTCAAAAAGAACGGCGAGTTTGACCACGTGCCTTTACTTGGAATTTCATAAACCTTAGGTCTTAAAGACTAATGATGTTGTACTTTCGAATTATGTTAAGATTTATTTGGGCAAATGACTTTAGAATATTCAGGAAATTTTTTAAAATCGTGCTTAGAAAGTGCAAAATCACGCCATCTGATGATTGCGTGACCAAGAGTGACGTACGTGTACCGTTCTTCTTCAATTTCACCGAACGGCGAACATTCTCCAACCGAAACGTCACAATGCTGCTTCTTTATCTCTTTCCTCTCCTTGTGCTATGGACAAAATATTCCCGTCAAATCTGCTAAATGACCCTTTACATTAGTCGTAAAAGCAATTTACTTCAAACGTCCATCGGGAGATTTTCCATTTTGCAGTTGTTTCAGTTGTTTACCTGTCGAGCGGCTCCAAGTCGAAGCAACAATTTGCATACATCCTGACCAGTGCACGTGATCGCGATAGGATTTTCTGACTTTCTTTCCGATTCTCTGATCTGCCGCCGTCCAGGCCCCAGTTGTTCAAAAGTTAGATAGCGCTATCCACCGGATAAATCACTATCCAGTGGATAAGTGTTAGGGAAACCAATTGCGTCATCCACTGGATAGAGATTTATCCGGTGGATAGCGCTATCCAACTTTTGAACAACTGGGGCCAGGATTTTGGACGAATATACCGGCTGTCAACCAGTTTAACGCTTACGCATGCTGTAAATGTCGTCAAAAAGTGCGCGCGCTGTGATACGCTTTCAGATTTGCACATTTCTTTTTCCCAAACTTCTCCCAGCTCAGAAAAACAGCGGAAAGACAAGGCAGCAATTGTTAAACCTTTATTTTGTACTGACATTTATCCAGAATGCAAAGTGATGCTCAAAGTAACCCTTTGAAAGTTACGTTTTCATGAAGTTGACAGGTTTTGGTGAAGCTGACGTATGAGCGCACGTGCAAAATGCTAAAGACAGGAAGTGACGATGAGAGTGACGAATATTGCGCATGCAAGACAGGAAATCGGACGGTTTTGCGCAGAGGTTACTCATCCGCCCGCTGGAACAAAGGACAGCGAAGAAACCCGGCCTCTGCTTGCAGGGAAGAGTATCCTCGAATGCGTAACGTTAACGTAATTCTGTAGATTAACTGCATTTTAAATGTATATTTTACATTCCCCGCGTGTCGAACTACAATCCTGAATTCAACAGCAACGCGAGTTAGCGATTTTTTGTCGGTCTTTTCGCGTGAACGAAACTTTCTTTCTTGTTCTGTTTAATACATCGTCGGCAGTTTATGTTCCCAGGACGGTCGAGAAAGAAAAAAAAAGTCGACTGAACTTGTTCCTTTATTCACATGTCAGAAAGATGTAAGTAGCCATCAGTCCGCTTGATCATTCTCTGGAGATGAAAGCGAGGCAGCGCTTATCGGCTTGTGCGCACAAGAACCAGCTTTTATGCAGTGCAATATCAGGCTATCTGTCCGTTTCACCGATCCGAGTTCGGCGCTGGATGGCGGAGGAACTCGAGTGCATACCAAGTTCCTTCTGAATCGCCCATCGCAGTATTGGAAAAGGAAAACTAACATAAAGGTGACAGAGGAGTGGGGAAGGAAGTATCGAAGCCGTTATTTTTCAGGAAACAGGTGTCCTTGTTCCTGTGGGCTTAGCTAATGGAAACAAATTGAGAGGGGAGGGGGCTAGTAAAATAATAATACATGACTTTTGAACTGATTAATCTCTTTTTTGATAAGAATATGCAATGCCTTCTTCTTGAAAACTAATAAAATAAGCAGAAATTTAGCAGTAAAAATGTGAAATTCGCTCTATTTGAATAAATCGGCGACAAATGCCCCATTCCCGGGCAGACCAGTGATGACAAATGCCCCACCCTGGAGAACGACAAATGCCTGGTGGGGGGAGGAGGAGTGGTCACGCTCAGAATTGACTGAGCCATAAGATTTTGGTGTAGTCCTTAACCTTGCCATAACCGGCGCCATACTTTGTTTCTCTACATAAATAAACTTGATTAACTGCAAGGCCGAGTTTGAGCAAGTAGCCAACGAGGCGCAGCCTGCAGACAGGTATTATAATTGATTTAGTATAAAACAAAATGATTGGACTCAGGAAACGACTGTATATATTTTCATGCTAGAAACTGAAGCACGTGCCATCGACGAGGTTACGAATTTGGAAAAAGAAATGCCAGTTGTAGCAAATCAGAGATGATGACATAACCAACATCTCAATTCACCACGCCAACCCAATTGTGTACGATGCTCGCAACATCTGCGATTTTCTTAGCTCGACGTTTTTGCCACTCTTTAAAAAATACTGCAGCAGCAAATTGTTCAGGTCAGATTAAGTGTAAGCAATCACACATTGACATCTTAGAAGAACCTGTCAAGGGCTGTGAATGCCACAGAAATAAATAAGAATTGCTTGTCCCCACTGTAATAAGCCAATACATCTCTCTGCTAGAACGAAATACCCTAAAACATGTCTAAGACCATTTGATTTGAATTATGTCTAGTACAACAACGGACCTTTGGGTGGTAGGTTTCAGCTCTTTCTTTTGTTTTTCTTGATTAGAAGTACTAAGCTACTGAGATTCTCGCATATAGCTTCCTTGATAGTCAAGGGACTCCTATGGAACGCTTAGACTGGGGAATAGGTGGGTGAGCAGCGCTACATGCACACTCTTAGATAGCAAGTGCCAAGTTGAAATAATAAGTGCAAACTGCGTGACAGGCCCGTGGGTGACAGGGAAATTTCTGTCACCTAAAAATACACATGCCTGGCCCTCGTGCTCTTTATAACCACCTAGCGCTCACTCTGTTAGAAAAGTGTACTTTCCTATAATGATGATATGATGTCAATCTAAACTGGACTATCTATCTCAGCAAGTATTTTAATGGTTGTTTCATGCATATCCCTTATGGCAATAGGGTGAGTTCCCCTCATTCCTGCAGTAATGACATCACAATGTATCTCTTTTGCTAAATTTATTTGAAGCCAGCCATATGCCCCTGAAGTAAGCAACTATCTTGTATATTACTAAAGATATAGTGTATACCTTTACTTCTCCTTGGTCTTAGTTCTAGCCTCTGTACAGACACAATTTTTCCCGCAATTTTTTTTTTAGGCGAGGATAAGTTTGCACCCAGGCCCCCGCGCGAGCAAACCATGGTCACGCTTCGGAAATCATGTAGCGTATCACGTAAGCGTAACATCACTGATTGAAGCTGTACCATTGAAAGGCTTCTTCAACAATCCCACTTTTGAAATTGGTTTTGAGAGGATTAAATGTCAATTTTCACAAAACAATGATATTGATGGGGCAAGGAGCACAAAGATACATGAATTGAAACATTTCAAGTTTGGAGCCGTAACTATTCAAACAACGACCGAGCAACTGTCAAAGCTCAAGGAGATCTGCATTGAACGAACGGCAAAAATAAAGACTTTGGAGCCCTTAGAATACCATATCTCTGTACAGGTTAGTACACTGAGGTTGTTTTATGCGTCTACGTCGCTGATATTTCCAATTGAAGGAATTTTGTTCCAGTTTACTGTTGGTCACGCATTCACCGGTTTTCAAAAATGTCCTGAAAATTCCCAAATTGTTTGCCCAAACTAAACTTTAAGTACTTCAAAAGAACAATTTATTTAGACCTTAAATACTTAATTTTATGACATTCTGAGTAAAGGCACATGGTGAAATTTGTTGTTCTTTTTGATCCATCGATTGACCGAACAAAGGAAAGCCTTTTGCTTTTGGCTTTCTTTCAATACTTAGATAAATCCAATGTTTATGAAATCTTGACATCTGGACGACGGAGTCCTTTCCCAGTTCAACAGTTTTGATGCGCGAGTCATGTGAACAGGAAGGAATTTCAACCCTTCCTGGTCTCATGAAATCGAGCATAGAGCTGGAAACGGATTTATTTGCTTTTTTGAGAAATGAAGAGTTATTTCAAGGAAAAAACTACACAGTGTTTACTAAGGGCTACCACCATGCAAAAGAAGAGCGAATTTGATTTTTTGAGCTTTGCCGCTCATTTGCGATTTTGTTTGATTCTTGTACGGATTTGCTCTTAATACCTTATGCTTTAAAATATCTTGAGAGATGTGGAGAATGAGAAACTTGACGTACATGCTCTGTAAAGCTCTAGTTCCGTTAGTTCTAATCATACCTGCCCTGAGTGAGAATCAGTTAGATTTATGACTTATGCGGTTGTCTAGTGTGCATCACAGAAATTATCCCAAAACCGCCATTGCAATTAACTTTGAAACTGACTTTACTCATCTTCAAGATTTGCTGTTGTGGTATTTGGCGCGTTTTTTTTTCTTGTATGATTATAGGACAACATGGGAAAAATACCGCAAAGGGACCACCTGGACCGAAAGGTAAACAAAGGAAATTGCTTATCTTAGAACAGTAAAACTGTGAGCAAAACGTATTAATACTGACAAAGCCGTCAATTTTCTTGATGTTAAATGGGCGAAACAGTTGGCAGTGTTGTTTGCTGTCAATGACGTACGCGTAAGCTAAGACAGCTTAGCAACGCAGTATTTTAATACTTATTAAGGAAAATCATAATGAACATTCTGAACTTGCTCGGCTTTTATCAACTATGCGTGTCGAGGAGGATAACTCTGATCATAAAAGTCTAGTAACCAGAAGTATAAGGGTTCGGGCTAAACAATTATACCTTTAAGACTAAAAAAAAAAATGTTTTGGAAGTGATTGATCTACTCTCAAAGAAGAAAGGGGTTGCCGACAACTGACAAGGAGAAAAACAAAACAAATAAAGAGAACCAAAAACAAAACAAAAAACCCACAACAGGCAGCTATTCTGTCCTAAGCAAAAAACCTCTAAGAAAGCTAACCGCTGAAGATCATTTTATTGCAGGAGAACCAGGCAAGCCTGGCACCAACAAGCCGATCGCAGGCCCTCCTGGTCCTAAAGGAGACCAAGGAGCTGTTGGTAAGACTGGAACCCAGGGACCTCAAGGAGCCAAAGGAGAGAAGGGACAAGATGGAGCTGGACAGTCTGGGGTGAAGTATGTTCGCTGGGGAAGGACCACATGTCCTAGCGGTGCTCAGATAGTTTATAAAGGTAAATAGATAAGCGAATAATCATATTATAATTGAAAAAGGGTTTCTTTATTAATGGTCCAACATAGATGCAAGGTAAAAATCCATTGTTTCGCAAACAATAAATTTTAAAATCTTGAAACAAACACAAACTGTGAAGCATGAGCATGAGTCATTTGACCCTTCAAGACTTTCCTAGTTCAAAAACGTTTCGCTGTTATTTAGTTGGCTAATATTGTTAAACATTTATACTTAAGTTGGTCTTCACATACCTTGATATGTCGACTCATGAATATGAAAGTAATCAAGCTTTAAAATTTTGCTGTGTGGTATAATTGGTCATTACTATCACACTCACCCCACCTTATGCTTCCACAAGAATGTCAAAGGAACAATCTTTGATAAATAATGACAATTGACGACCATATATGCATTTCTAGTTGCAAAACTATTAGAGAGCGCTTTAATATTTCTCCGCGTTGTATGCCCACAGACAAGCGCAACTTCACTTTGATACTCTCTGGAAAAAATATTTTAACAAAATCACTTACGCCAAGTTTCTTTTTATCTAAGGTATAATGGGTGGAGAACGTTACAATCACCCTGGTGGTGGAGCGAACTACCTTTGCCTTCCTCACAATCCAAAATATGACAAATACCAAGATGGACACCAGTACGCGGGATATATGTACGGTACTGAGTATGAAGTCAGTAGTTATAGCGGAGTACCTTTTAAGAGAAGTCTTCATGACCATGATGCACCCTGCGTTGTCTGCTTTGTGAAGTCACGTGGTTCAATGCTGATGATGCCCGCAAAGAATGACTGTCCATCTGGATGGACCGAGGAGTATCATGGGTACCTGATGACTGAACGTCACAACCACCCGCATTCAAAAGATTTCATCTGTGTTGACGGGGACCCAGAGTACGTTCCTGGTAGCCATGCCAGCAAGGATGGTGCCATGCTGTTCCCTGTGGAAGGAAGATGCGGAGCACTCCCCTGTCTTCCATATGTGGATGGCCGAGAATTGACATGCGCCGTGTGCACCAAGTGACGGGAAGATTGGCCGTTTACAGTGCCAATCAAGGCCTACAAAGGAAAAAAATACAACAGTGATTTAATTGACTATCTCAAGAGAAAATAAGGGGACAGAGAGGGATTCTGAGGGCGTTGGCTGGGATATGTCAATTCCACAAAAGTTATTTATAGACTGGCTTTTGAACGGAAGCCTGTTTCCCGAAACGTCCGCATCAATACCATTTCCCTTGTTTTTCGAAGTCGTTTTCATCGACAAAACGTAAGACCACTTGGTCCGCCATTACAAGCAAAATTTTGAATGGTACTTCAAACAACAGTTCGAGGTTGCCTTTATGTGGACGTCCTGAATTCAGACTTCCGTTGCAAATGGCCGTCTAAAAATAACTTTTCCGAACTTGACATATCCCAAAGCCTGGACTGGCAGTGTCCCTCTCTGTCCCCTTATTTTCTCTTGACTGTCTGTATGATTTGTCGTAAAACTAATAATGAACTCAGTCTTGATAGAAACAAGATAAAATACGCAGTTGTCAAACAAGATAAACAGGAAGTAACCTTGCTATTTTCGAGATGCTATATACATGAATGTAGAGTTTATAATAAGTAAAAACAATAAACTTAACATTCAATCACTGTTAAACATTTCGCTTCTTTACTTTGCTGTCCGTCTTGTCCTTAGAGCCCCCGATCCTTTTGATCGTACATCAGAGAATCGCCGGAATTCTTGGCTGACGTCAACTGACTCCAACAGAGAGCAGAATCAAATTTACTCGGGTGCCGACGGTTTGTTCTGCTAGTCGAAATCACTGATTCAGTTTATACCAAAAGGTAAGCACCATTCTGTGGAAATTACAATCTTCTGAGCTCATCTGCCAATCTGTTGATTACATTGATTAACATAAAGAATGTATATTTGCCAGCTTGATAGAAAACAGATACATAATTTGAAGGTCTTTTCCACATCTTTATCTTGGTTTCTTGGCTACTCCGTACTTCCCTTAAAGTCAGACTTGACTTAGTGGAGGGCGACTTGAATTCAGTTTTATTCAATGCTATTTTTAGCGGCATATGTTTTTTTTTAATCGCGATCCAGTGGTCTCTTTTGATTGCGTTTGAGACGACGTTATTTTGCGATAATGTCGTCTCAACAAGGTGGCTTGTGATTGGTTCAAAAACTATCATGACAACGCGGCCAAGGTCAAACTTCAAAACTTTTCTTCAAAAAACTGCCAGTAATATTTTAGTTTTTGCTCAATGTGACTCATCCCTGCAAGCAACTTACCTTGATAGATTGTCCAAAATGTGAGTTCTTAAACCTTAAACCTGTGTATTTTTCTTTAAGGTGGCTCCCTATAGTTTTATGACCGCGCGCGCGCTGATGATGCGAACTGTAGTAATCTGCGCGCACTCACATAGAGCGGTTTTCAAATGAGTGTCGTAAAACCAAAACCAAAGTAATTAGCCCAGCCAATCACAACAAAAACAAATTACCCAATGAACCAATCAGAGCTCGAAGCAAATACATGTAACCAGCGCCAAGCGCGGGAAAACGCGCGCGAGCAAGTGGCGATTGGTTTGAGTTTTGCTTCTGATTGGTCGTGAAAGTGGCGCGAGATTTTTTGACCAATCACAGAGCGAAGTAAAGCAAAACCAAAGCAAAACGCGAATTACTTTCGACACTCAATTGAAAACCGCTAAAATCGTAGGTTTTTCCTGATATTCATGACGTCAGCACAGCCAAAAAAAGCAAAGTTAACAGTAAATTTACTCGCGTTTCCTTCGGTGAATTTTTTTTTTTAAATTTCGTACATTTTGAGATACTAACGCTACCTTTCGCATATTATTTTTTGAAAAAATTCTGTCAGAGCAATCCAGTTTAATGGTTAAAAATAAGAAATCACGTGATATCGGTGAATCCGTCTGCGCGACCCCATATTTTTTCTCCTGCAAAATGTTAGTCAAAATCATTTTCACAAAATAGGAAAGTTTAAAAAAATTTTACCGAGGGAAAATCAAAATATTTAAGAAAAAAGACGAATTAATGGAAATATCTGTCATTCTTTAGATGCTTTGTTGCCATGACAACGGCCTATGCCTAAGAAGCAAAACTGAAAAACAAGGGTAATTTATGTTGGTAACCTTACTGGTAAAATTGAGGAACAAAGATTGCAAGACAACAGAACTAGGGCTTCTTTTGCAAGTCTTGCCAGTTCGTATAGTCACTTTTGTAGAAACTCTAGGGAGCTACCTTAAAACAGTTTGCTTTTTGGGTTTATATTTCGCAATGCGCGCTCTGTATTGCGTTGTCATTTTTGTTCCACTTAATTTAGCCTGGAAGAGAAGTTGATTTTCACGTTATTCTATTATGTTGTTGAACCCTGTCGTTTGAAAAAAGTTATGTTGGTACACTGAAAGAGTTTATTTTGCTTCATCAGGTAATTTTTGGTTGAAAAGCGGCGAATTCAAACATTTTGCGGCGTTGGGAGAAAATATATTCCGTATTGGGCGGAGTCGCGAAGCCGTCATTATGAAGCCGTAATGTCGTCTCAAAATCGAATTTAGTTTTTTGAGTGGTACGTATGTCTGACCTTTCTGGTGGAAATTATCGTTTAACCCAGGACACAGGGAAACTACCAGCTTCCTAGGAAGCAACTGGGGGGATGGTTGTCTACTTGATAGGCCGGCTGTACCGAGTGTACTGGCTGTACCGAGTGTACCAGGAGGGGAACAGTGTATTAATCAGTCAGTAATGAGAATTGATATTTCGATCTTAGCTTAGGAATGAGAGATCAAAGTGTCGTCAAAGAGCACTGATGCAATATTGGCGCTGAAACAGCTAGCGTTGCTCATCTACCTTGCTTATCTACTTACGCCATAAAACTACTTCTGACCTCAATTTGCCAATTAGGACTGACTGTCATTTTTATGACAGACTTGGCGTAATCAAGTATTAAACATGGACACCAAAATGTGAAATAATCAGCGACACATATATCACTTCATTCTATGAAAAAATATTCTATTGATGTCGCTAACTAGCTAACAGAGCCACTTTGGAACGGTGCAGGGCTGCCTTCAGTTGAGGTAATAATTTCACCTCGATATATCAGTTGAATCCTTATTTTACTTAATATTGACGGATCCAAGTTTTTAATCTAAGCGCTCTCAAACGAGGAAAGTTCCCAATTAATTAAACCGTTTCACAAACTGAAATTGTTTAGGAATTTAAGTCATGAATTCCTTGTTCTCACAATGTATTCTTGCTTGCTCCCGAAGCATGCATGTTTCTGAATTTTCGAAAATATTTCCATATGTAGTAAAGGTTCATACACGTGTATAATTCGATTATCCTTAAATCCATCATTGGTTACCAGTGATGTATTCACTCTGAAGATGCACAATCTGAAAGCTTGTGCCAAAGGTTTGAAGGCTGCGTTGCTTTAACCTAGGGTATCGCAGACAACGTAGATATTCATCTGATATAAATGAGAGTTTTCAGTAATCATGTCAGTAATCCTTGTCGCAGATATTCCCTTCACATGCAACTGTCTAAGTATTATTTATGAAGATTAGCATAATGTTCAGCTATTTCGTCCTTACTATAAATACGTCAAATGCTGTCTACATTTAACAATGTTAAACCAAACATAAGCTTCTCCATTATTTACTTTTACTCCGAAACACGAAAGTACATTGTGAAGTCTAATGCGTAAATTACTGATCGAAATATTATAGCACTCAATCAGTTGCCTGAAACGAAAGCATACATAATGGGATGATATTTGGGTATAACATTGGAGAGGTCTTCAACCCTTATAAAGATAAAAAAAGATGGAAGTTCTTGTATTAAATCGGTGAAAGCAAATGCATTCGTTAACAGTTTCGTCTCGTTTGAAGATAACTGCGGGAGTTTATTTTAACAGCGATTTTTGCGTGACCGAACTACATAGGGGTTGTGATAAAAGTTAAGGTGGTGTTTTTGGTGGGTTAATTATCGTAACTGTTTCGGTTACTTTACACTTCTCCAACCTTTGTCATTATTACAATTTTTTCCTCTTGCCTTCACACTGTTTTCAAAAATTGCAAATACCCTGCAACACCGTGAAGTTGACACTTGTCATATAGTTTTATATATGTTGTTGTGTTGCTCCAATCAGGAACTACGTCACAAACACGAAAAAAATCTCGCCCGTATCTCTGGGTCCTCTGATATTCACTGGACATAACAACTTTCTCATTGTTGAGAGAAAAAGGAATTGATATCGTTTATCTTGGTGTAAATTCAAAGTGATTCGAAGTACGTAAAGCTCACTCGGTCCGCAATGAAATTGTCTTCCTCATTTATAACACCTTGCGGCGGCCTGCGTCTCGTGGCTGTGTTGGTGATGTGTTGTTCCATTCTGGTTCACATCTCTGCCATGGATGAAAATAGGGAAGGACGGCGTCGAGGAGAAGATCAAAACATCAATCGAGTGTCTGATGATGGCGCTGAAACTGGTGAAAAACAGTCCTTGCTGAACCGAGAGCGAAGAGCAGTTAAGAAAAATGCGAACCCCAACATGCCGGACATTGAAAAACGGCTGAAAGCCATGGAAGAAAGGTGCCTAATGTTATGTAGAATCCGTTATTTTCCAATTTGAAATAATCGACAGGTTTCTTTGCTCATAATTATCAGTAAGAAATGAAGCATAGCGTAATTGTTTTATCATTTAATTTTCGGCTGGCAAATGCTATTTTGAGTACCAAAATATCCCAGCAAAGTATTAAAAGTGTTAAGTCCACTGTATAAATTTGTGTAAAACTTTCAACCCGCTTTTTCGTCTTCGTCTAGCACCCGTACCGTTGAGCGTCGCTCAGGAAAAACTTCCTCATGATCTCTTTCTTAAAATATTCTTCGACTTAGATCCCCCAAGAAACTATAGGGGAAATACGAATACGATTTTTAAGGGGTAATTGCCCGGTTAAACCCCTTTTTATTTAGCTTTCAAAATGTTCATGCAAAAGTGTGGGCCGTGAAGGGTGACATAATGTTCCTGACAACCCTATTTCGTCCTTTTTTATAGGCATAACAAAACTGCAACCTTGACGGACAAACGATTGCAAGAAATTGAAAAAAGGTTTGAGAAGCGCTTTTAATCTTAATTTATTACGTGTATAATTTCTAGCACTGAAAAGTTTGAGTTAATATCTTCTGGCATGCCGGAATTAAAAAGATGAATTGTACACTTATGTTGAGTGAAACTTTGTGCGGCTGGAAAGGTCCAGTCATCTCTATATATTAGCTATCCCGGCTCATCAGACTAACCACTTTAAAAGTGCATCTTTAGTATCAGAAATTACTATTATACCTTTAGGAGAGAGTTCAGAAATTTCCGCGTTTCCTTGTACTGTAGCTAGTTTATTCGGCCTCGGCTGTGAAAGACGTTTTCTTCTCTTGGACCACAGAGAATGTTGCCAATACTAATTTGCATTAGAGTTAGTTTCTGTTCAGTATCACAAGAATGCTGTGATGCTAAAAATAAAACCACACTTTCCAAAGCTTTCATTTCAAGCTCAGATTTTAACGAGAGCCCATCTACGGAACTGAATTGGTCAAACTTGAAGCCATTAATTATACAGCGTGAAGCCGCACCTCAAGGTTACACGTTAGGATTTTTCCTCCGGCTCAAAAGGAAGAACCACGTTTACTATGTTTTGCTTTAAGACAGGCAAAGTATCACTGGAAGATACTGTTAAGCAGTTTTCATTTGAATTTTTACAATGTCTCAGTCGGTAGGTTTGCATCCACAAACTCAAACGTTAGAACCACCTTGTACAACTTAGAAAACAACACCAGTGGAAATTGGTGCTTTGTAGGTTTCTTTTGAAACCTTATAATTTAAGAATTTTTTTATCCCCAGTCTCAAATGTTTGAACCACTTTTACTAGCTTGATCACAGAAATGCAGTGCTAACAGTTTTCGTGAATATGGTAACACTAGGATTATATCCCCAGACTCAAAAGGTAGAGCCATCTTGTGGAGCGTAATAAACAGCACCACGGGAAAATATTACTCTATAGCTTTCATTTGAGAAGTCACACTTTCAGATTTCCTCC
This sequence comes from Siderastrea radians, assembly GCA_964017195.1. Classification (NCBI taxonomy): domain Eukaryota; kingdom Metazoa; phylum Cnidaria; class Anthozoa; order Scleractinia; family Rhizangiidae; genus Siderastrea; species Siderastrea radians. The sequence continues at coordinate 46,993,334 of OZ024892.1, read as the reverse complement.
AGAATCTAATTAAGTTAGAACCATTTTGTACAGCATAATTAAAACAGTACCAAAACTGTAATTACTGCACAGTAGCTTTCAGAGATTTGAATGGTCACACTTTGGGAATTCACCCACAGACTCAAAAGTTAGAACCACCTTGTACACCTACAAAGTTACTGCTTTTAGCAGTCCATCTACAGATTGAAAAGTTAAAAGTCCCTTGTAGACCGTGATAAAATGAACACTCGAGGAAAGTACTGCTCAATAGCTTTCATCTGAATGGTCACACTTTGGGATTTCATCAACAGACTCAAAAGTTAGAACCACCTTTTACAGCTTATAAACATCAACACAGAAAAATTCGTCCTTGTAGCTTTCCTTCAAATGCTCACAGTTCACTATTTCATCTATAGATTCAAAAGTTAGGGCCACCATCAGCATGATAGACAGCGCACCCTGACCACTAGAAGGGTTATTTTGTGGCTTTATACAGTAGCTAGCGCATTCCTGCAGACATTTCTTGTCAAGTATGAAGGACTGTCGCATCGGGTTCTGTTCACGGTAAATATACTGTGAATACGACCAGGAAAGAACTAATAAGTAGCTTCTATTTGAATTGTCACACTTAAGAATTTCATACGCAAAATCAAACGTTAAAACTCTCTTGCACAGCTCAAAAAAAGCATCATAGCAAATTGCCACTCAATATCCTTCTTGAATGGTAACTTCACTGATATTAGTTGGATTTCATCCACAGACGTAAAACTCAGAATCAACTGGTGCAGCTTATTATTTCTTGCTCAGACTAAAAAGTGAGCCACGTTAGACGAACCGAGATTTGCCTCCAGAGTTCAATTTACAATGCTTCAACTGTCTGATCTTCCTTTTCCACTGATGATTTTTTTTCAGACTTGATGTCTTGCTGCGCTTACCATCAAGATCAAGTGACTCCTACTCGTCACTTATGGCTTACATTCTAGGTTGGTATACTAAAAGTTAATGAAACAAAATATGACCAAAATATACCTTTTACTTTGAGTTAAGATATCAGTCTCTATTTTGTCTGCTAGAAGACGAATACTGGCTTTGTAACACGTAAACAAATTACAGTGTGATTCGGATTACTACATTCGAAAGATAGCAGTTTCTACTTTCATTGGACGTAATTCGAATCATTAATCACTCTGGTTTAAATGCATAAAAATACCTGGAGTTTGGATGACAAACTTAAAACAGCACAGATTGAGCTACAATTGTGGTTGACAGATTGTTTCTGTCGTTTCATGTTTTGCAAATAACAGGACAACATCTCCAAATTAACGGAAAGTAAAGGATGGGACCACCTGGACCAACTGGAAAAGCTGGACCAAAAGGTACACAGGAAGATGTTTAAAAAATAATAAAAAGAAGACTGAGATTATAAATACATGAAATTCATATATTTGAACTGCGGAATGAAGAAATAAATGTAAAGAAGATCCTCGCAGTTATTAACGCAACTTATGCAGTTGCGAAAAGAAAGCCTGAAAAAATCTTCATCTTTCCCGGGTATATTACGAACCAATTTAATGACCAGCTCCCAGTTGGCTTGTTAGCTCAATTGGTTAGAGCGCTGCACCGGTATCGCAGAAGGTCAGGGTTCGAATCCCGGCAAGTCTGATTTTTTCAGGCTTTCTTTTCGCAACTGCATAAGTTGCGTTAATAACTGCGAGGATCTTCTTTACATTTATTTCTTCATTCCGCAGTTCAAATATATGAATTTCATATATTTATAATTTCATCTTCATCTTTCCCGGGTATATTACGAACCAATTTAATGACCAGCTCCCAGTTGGCTTGTTAGCTCAATTGGTTAAAGCGCTGCACCGGTATCGCAGAGGTCAGGGTTCGAATCCCGGCAAACCTGATTTTTTCAGGCTTTCTTTTCGCAACTGCATAAGTTGCGTTAATAACTGCGAGGATCTTCTTTACATTTATTTAAAAAGAAGACTGTTCCGTAAAACCTAAATAAACGATTTTCAGTACTCTCAGCCTCTCCCCTCTTAAAAAATTCTACAGGCATGCAATCTCAAGGAAGCAGCAGTAACGACTGGGAATGGCTAAATGGTACTGCTAACTTTTGCACCTCATTTGGCGGGAGAAAAATAACATGAAGTTTAAATTCAACTTCACTCAACTCAGACGGCTTTAATCATCTAAAACTTTGAGAAAGCGAATTCTGATTACTTGTGATATAACTGCAGTCGTTTTTAGTTTTAGAGAAAAATAATTGCTTCCTTAGATTAAAGTCCTTAATATCTCCGGCGTTCTCTTCACAATACCTCATTCCATTGAATTTCTACTGACAACAACCGAAAGTGAGAAACTAAGAAATTAACAAAACAACAACAAGAATAACGAAAACATCATCAACAAACCTTTCTAAGATTCAATCACTGAGGATCATTGTGTTACAGGGGAGCCCGGAAAGCCTGGTACTAACAAGCCGTTTCCAGGTCCCCCTGGTCCTAAAGGAGACCAGGGAGCTGCTGGTAAGACTGGAGCCCAGGGACCTCAAGGAGCCAAAGGAGAAAAGGGAGAAGACGGAGCTGAGAAGTCTGGGGTGAAGTATGTTCGCTGGGGAAGGACCACATGTCCTAGCGGTGCTCAGATAGTTTATAAAGGTAAAGTGAAATTAGTAAACAATTCGACTTCAAGCAAAGGTTTTCTTTCTTAAGGCTGAAACCAAGCGAAGCCAAAAAAAAATCAATATTTTCCAAAAACTAAAACTTTAAAACCTTGAAACGAAATTGATAATGAAGAAAAAGAAAGATTTTTGCTAAATAAGTGATTTAAGATTCACTTGTCCTTTTTCAGAGTTCAGACCTAATGTGAAAAAAGTTAGGTAGTTATTGAGATGGTCAATATTTACATTTGAGTTATCAAAAAGGTTGGTGTCACCTCTAGAATCATATAAAAATATAATAATAATCAATTGCAACCTTAAGGTAGCTCCCTAGAGTCTTATTATGACCGTGCACACTAATGACACGATCGAGCTTTGGTAATCTGACGCAAATTGAGGCAAAAAAGTGAAAAGTCAACAACGCGAACCAAATTTTTGCCCCTGAGCAGCTATCGTCAAGCAATTCAAACAAAAAATTTCTTCTTGACAACTTTTTGAGCCCAAATATTGCTTTAAGAACTTTTTGAGATGATGGGTTTTGCATCAAATTCCCAGTAAACACGCTTGATCTGAATTTTGCGCATGCTCAATTAGCGAGACAATGGGGCAGGCGAAAACAACTTTCTAAGTTTCAATTGTAAGTGAAAACAAAATTGAGAATATGGAATACTGCGTTGGGGGATGGTGCACCTGTATGCTTCACGGGAAAATCTCTGACAACCATGTTTGTACATACCTGTAAACAAGAGCAAATACAATGTGATAGTCCCTTGGGATATTCTCATAAACCTACCTCATACTAGGTTTCTTTTTGCACAAGGGAGAATGTAGATAATAGCGACTGTATGAATGGGATTCAAGAAAGGGGTCTCTTTTTTTTAGGGGACAGCAAAGGTTCCAAACGAACGCGAACTCTAGAGAACTCTAGTTTAAAAAAGTGTTAAGAATTTACATTCCCGGCTTTCACATACTTTGACTTCTCCACTTTTGAATATGAATACAAATATAATCAATCTTTTAAATTTTCCTGAGTTATATAATTGATTATTACTATCACACTCACCCTACCCTATATGCGTCGTCATGATTGTCAAGGGACCAATCTTTCGGGAATGAAGACAATTGACGACCTCTATAGTTACAAATCTAGTAGGAAACGTCCCTGTTTTGTATGTCTACAAAAAAGAGTAACGTCACTTTGACACTCTCCTGGAAGTATTTTTTCTAAATCATGCATCTTATGCTAACTTTCCTTTTGCATAAGGTTTAATGGGTGGAGAACATTACGGTCATACTGCTGGTGGAGCGAACTACGTTTGCCTTCCTCACAATCCAAAGTATGACAATTACCATGCAAGTTGGACACCAGACAGCGGGATACATATACGGCACTGAGTATGAGGTTAATAGTTATAACGGGGTACCTTTTAAGAGAAGTCTTCATAACCATGAAGCACCCTGTGTTGTCTGCTTTGTTAAGTCACGTGGTTCAACGCTGATGATGCCCGCAAGGAATGACTGTCTATCTGGATGGACCGAAGAGTATCATGGGTACCTGATGACGGAGCGAGCATTACGCTCACAAGCATTCACGTGACTTCATCTGTGTTGACGGGGACCCAGAGTATGTTCCTGGTAGCCATGCCAACAAGAATGGCGCCTTGCTGTACCCTGTGGAAGGAAGATGTGGCTCGCTCCCCTGTCTTCCATATGTTGATGGCCGAGAATTGACATGCGCTGTGTGCACCAAGTGACGGGAAGACTGGCCGTTTATAACGTCAACAACCAGCAAAGAACAAATTCGACAGTGATTTAATAAACTGTCATGATTTGCTCTAAAGATAAACGGAAACTAGTTAAAATAGGCCAGCGCTTGTTCTAAGAAAGCTGAAAAAGCAAAGTAAGAAAATCGTACTTTCTTGATGATAAACGTGAGTGTAGAGTGTAATAACAATAAAAGTAACGTGAATCACTGATAAATAATTTGTTTCTTTACTTTGTTGCCGTTCTCGTCCTTTGCCAAGTTCCTGTAGAGCTTTCTTTCAGGCCATACCTTTTAAAAGGAGTCTAAACCAAAATAAAGACCCAAAAGAAATGACAAAAATCGGTATCAATAGCCTATTTTAGTCTTTTTTCTTTTTTTTTTTACGGAACGGGAGTAAAATGAATAAATAGAGTCATATATCTCAGCTTCATAGTTTTATGCAAAGAAGGTGTCTTACCCACTTGAAAATTACCAAACTCCTTAGAGTGGTTTTCAAATAGTGTTAGTTAAAAGCAGTTTGGTTTCGTTTCACTGCGCGCTGTGAGTGGTTAAAAACATGCGCAACTTTCTCAACTATTCCAAGTGAAACTAAAATTGACCAACTGTGACTTGCTTTCATACATTTTCCCGCGCTTCACGCGTTACGTGTAGTTTTGCATACTGTGTTCCGGATTGGTTCATTTTGCTGTAAGCTTGTCAGTAAGTGAAAACTTTGGTTTTCTTCCCCTTAGTTGATAACCTCTTTAACGAATCAATATAGACACGATCGGTGCCCATTTTCTGTCAGAGCTTACTAACCTTTCTTTCAGGGGACACGCGTCATCTGATAATTTCTAACTTAGTGTCCAGCTAGATTTATCCATGCACTGCTGATTTCAACTTGTCCTTACATTGAATTCAAATTTGGCCAAGGAATACAAGAAGACTTAGTACACATCTCCAGTCGGTTTTACCAGACCATGCACGCGTACAAATCTTGTTCACACCTGGAAAATGTGTATATTTATTAAATCGGGTTGCTGCGTTTACTGGATGGTCCAGTTGAATGTATCATAAATTAGACTTTTTTTCAGTTTGCCAGGGGTCGTGGTGTAAATTGTAAGAGAAAGCTTTTGCAGTGGTCCCACTGGAACGCATTAATTAAAAAAGGCGAACCACGAAGCGTCATAGGAAACGTCGTTACTGTTTTAGTTCGCGAAAACGACAGCAAACGCAGAAGCTCTAAGTTGTTCTAAAGCAATAATTCCATGATGTGAGAGGATACAAACTATACTGTAGACAGTGTAGAAGTCATACATCATCTAGGAAATAAAAGGTATCTAAGACAGTATGTATCTTGCGGCAGGTTGTGGCTAAGGACAGGGAAATATATATGGAGGGTCCTTATTTTTGGCCCTGTATCCCACCCCAGGAAAAGAAACTAAGTAGTAAGTAAGTAAAAGGGTACCTTAAACGACGTTTCAGTATTGGGTGTGTTGTGATTATCCCAAGACTGAAAAACAAAAACCAAAGCAAGCTCCACAAATTTAGAAGGCGCCAGAAACGAGGAAGCATTTATTTGTTGAGTGGCCGTTTACGAACTTATAAATGACACTCTCCCGGGGATTTTTTTTTTTACAAAATAGTTAATGTCAACGTTCTTTTTGCATAAGGTATGATAGGTGAAGAACATGAAAACAACCTGGCTTATAAACTTTGGCTTTGTATTAGACAAGTACAACTGTCAAAGCTATCAAGACTGAAAAACAAAAACTAGAGCAAGTGCCACAGATTTATCAGGCACTGCAACCGAGGAAGCATTTATTTGTTGCGGAGACGTTTGTGAACTTAAAAGCTTCAAAGTGGAAAATAATCATAAATAACCATCAAAACGTATTGAACCAATCAATCCGTTGCCGGTGGATCGGTTCTCTCAAATATAACTCAACTTATGGCCTACTTATGTAATGTAGGACCGTACCAAACTAAAGGTCGACTAAGATGTGCTGTTAAAAGCCAACGCATCAGTTACGTACGCATCATTAAAGTTTTGTGATAATTGTCTCGTAACAAATTTTCCGTGATCAGAGGATTGTAACAGGCGTTGAGGGTTTGACGGTTTACGACACTAAAAGCTATTTCCACTGAGTGCCGTCTCTGTTGCCGCTTAACTGATGCCTGTTGTAATGAACGTCTTCGCTGACGGGGTGACCAGACAGGAAAACATTAGCAGTTTAATTTCGGCTCATGTTTGGTCCTTTCACTGCTAGGAAAGAAAGCTTGAAACTGGTAAAATCCCCGATTTTTTTTAATTAGGTAAAACATACAGCACCATACCAAAAAAGATTGTCTTTAATGGTCGCCATTAGGAATTCGTCCATAGACTCAACAAAATCAGTAGCTCAGTAGCTTACCGGCTGCAATGGTCACACTTGAAGATTTCAACCTTAGACTCACCACCTTGTTAGAACCACCTTGTACAGCATAATGTACAACACAACAAGAAAGCACTGCTCATTAGGGAATTTAAGCAACTCACGACGCCAACGCCAAGGAAAACGTTTAAAAATTAATTCCCAGAGTTTTAAACTTCGTGCGATAATTCCAATTCATTCCGTCTGATCTGTCTAATGTAGCCGAACTATCAGGGAACTGAATTTGGAAGGACAGCGTTACAGTTTAGGGCCGGAAAACAAAAATTCACCATCGTGTGTTGACGCTTTTAATTTGGTCACTTCACGTTGTAGTTTTGCACAGAAAGGCAAAGAAATGTCCCAAAAAGTATAACGCATGTGAAGAGTCCTTGTTTTGATAATTAAGGCTTTTGATTTTTGACGTTTTCGTCAGCCGTCGCCGTCGTGTTTTTAAGCTCCCTAAATTACCATTTAATTCAGTTGGCAGACTTCAGGATTTCATACACAGACTCAAAAGCGAGAACTACCTTGAGCCATCCGTAACTTGCCTTCACCAATGCTTTAGGCATGAGTTTTATGATATTAATTTAGACACATTATAGTTTACTAAATTTTGAATTTCTACTTGGACAGAAAATCCAACGATGCCGTTTGGGATGAAATTAGAGTTGGATGAAATACAAATTTGAGCGTTTTATTTTGCCTTGAGGAGAAGTTACACTTCAGTGATTTTCAGCTAAGATGTTCGACTCTTTTTCAGGGCGCTGGCAATTTCAAGTCTTGCAGAGTAAATCGAGTGATCGCTCCGATTCTTGGCTTTTCTGGTGTCCATAGTTTTTTGCAAACTTACTATTTCTTCCAAATTGTTTTTAACTGTCGCAAATAGATTTAAGATGGTTTATTTTGACAGTTATTTAACAATTATCCTGCGAAATCGCGCGGAATATCACCTGATACTTAGCCGACGAGGCCGTAGGCCGAGTTGGCTAAAATCAGGGGATATTCCGCAAGATTTCGCAGGATAATTGTTTTATTATTCAGCAAATTCCCATCACCTACCATTTTCAGAACGAGAAAAACTACGGCTCTATGATAAAAACGCTAAAAGCTAGCAACACATAAGCTTAATAAAAATCAAAACAGACCTTCAAGAAATCGAAGTTTACTACCGTTCACTTAAAAAGACTTATTTACAAACTCATGTTTGGAAATGACAAGACAAAGAAAAAACAATATTGCTACCTTACCGAGAATAAGTCCTCTTTCTGTGAATTAAAATCTTTTCAACTTTAGTCTTTACAGCTTTCCGTGAGTAAGTGTGCTGCTTCGTTCGCAATAGCATTTTCTTGGTTGAGTTCTCACTATGAAAATTCCAAGTGAGCTGAAGCAAATACTTGTTGACTTTTTGAGAGCATTTAATCGTGGAAAGTTTCTTCCAAAGAGTTAAAATTTACGGAGAACACTGCTAAAACTGCCTCGCTTTTCAAAATGGCCGCCAAACAAGCAATGAAAGAAAATCTGCAGTGCACTTCCAAATATGGTCATTTACGTATATCGCAGGATATCTGTCATGTAGGATGACAGATATTGAGGGCTTCCTTACCATATATGGGCATAGTGACAATTTGTTGAATAATAATTTGGGGTATTGGGTTCTGCGTCATAAACGCGAAAATATTCTCGCCACTGTCCCAATGTGATGCCCATCTACACCGAGTGCACATAATAACTTTCTTGTGGAGGAGAGAAAGAAGGTTGTTTGCGTTCTTCTTGGTCTAAAATTCAAAGTGAAGTACGGAAAGTCCATTCGGTCCGCAATGAAATTGTCTTCCTCAGCGGCAGCCTTTACGTCTCGTGGCTGTGTTGGTGATGTGTTGTTCCATTCTGGTTCACATCTCTGCCATGAATGAAACTCAGGAAAGACAGCGTCGACGAGAAGATCAAAACGCCAATCGGGTGTCTGCTGATGGCGTTGAAACCGGTGAAAAACAGTCCTTGCTGCACCGGGAGCGAAGATCAGTTAACAATAATGCAACCCCCAGCCTGTCGGACATTGAGAAGCGATTGCAAGAAGTGGAAGAAAGGTACGCTATGTTAGATCACACAGCCGTTTTTCAGTTTGAAAATTCCCGTTTATGTTTCATGCCAAATTCATTATAAAGTAACTTTAATAGACGTTTCCATTCACTCGTTAATTTTATTCTAGATCTCTAGTTTGGTGAACTAGAACTCAATAACTGCTTCTGTCTGCTCAAACTAAAGTTTTCTTTACAAATATGGCACCACTAATTTTTGTGTCGCAGTAAAAAAAATTCTCTTTATTTTCTACAAACTGAAATGCTTTTCGAGTACAATTAAAGCGTGAACAATTTCGTGGAAAGTTAATAGCTTGGATTGCTAAGGAGAGTAATACTGCCAAAATCCCAAGAACTGTAAAACTGTAAGGAGGTGATTTTAAGTTATGACCGCTTTATGCATGTTACATTTTTTCCTTAAGTGCAGTCGTTAATTTACCAGTGCTTGTTAAATACAAAATGTACGTAAGGCATCAAAAAAATCCTAAGAGGCTTTATGCTTCGGCTTCCCCCGCAGGCATAACAAAGTATGGAAGAATTGGAGAAGAGGTATGTTTTAAAAAGGAAACGATTTTAATTATTGGCCCGATTTATACTAGAGACAGATCATCCGTCTGGGACGAACTTGGGCAAAGAACGGTAGTTCGTCTTATAATTCGTCTGTGTATAAATACGGGCTTTCAGACGGATCATCCGTCCAGACGAACTATCACGGTAGTTCGTCTTGACAGACGAACTACCGTGGATAATTCGTCTGGACGAATGATCCGTCTGTCTGTATAAATACGGGCAGCAGACGAACTACTCAAAAATCAGGATCTCGTTACCTAAAGCCAGCGGTCGATTTGACTTGTACCCATGCCTTTTCGTCACGCTTAGACGAATTATCCGCCTAGTGTAAATACGGGACGAACTACGAGACGCAACGATAGTTCGTATCATAGTTCGTCCCGTGTTTATACTAGATAGATGATTCTTCTTGACGGATGATCCGTCTGGACAGATGATCCGTCTCTAGTATAAATCGGGCCATTTACTATAACACTGTTGAGTCTCTCTTGCCTTTTGTGCAGTTATTTGCCACAGTTCAGTATTTTAAACCGAATTTGACTGGAGCGAATGACCTTTCCATGAATTTGCTATGATAATGCCTGCTATTTTTGCTTAGGTTTTTTCGTTACCAAGAATATTTGTGACTCAGCTTCCTTCAACTTAGTATAGTCAGGCACTCTTTAGGATTTTATCCAAAGACGCAAAAGGTGCAACATTACTATACAGCTTAATCTGAACAGCACCACGAAACAAAGTACAGCTCAGCAGCTTTCATATAAGTGGTCACACTTAAAACTGATAAGGATTTCAAACGTTAGAGGCACATAACATGAATCAATGTTTGTGTTTGCAGTTGTGCAATAGTCACTGTCTGATCTCCCTATTTCTTTAATGATCTTTTTTGCCAGACTTGATACCTTGCTGCGCTTATTACCGAGATCAAGCGACTCTTACGCATCGCTTATGATTTACCTTCTAGGTTGGTGTACGAAACATTAAAAAAATCAACAATTTTTCGCTTCTGTGACATCAATATTCTTACTTAATTGTCACTTGATGTTACATTGAATGTACTTCCTGTGGTAAATGTCTTTTAATTCAAAACAGTCAATTATTGCAATTAATACTTTACGCTTTAAATATCTTGAGAGATGTGGAGAATGAGAAACTTAAAGTACATGCTCTGTAAAGCTCTAGTTCTGTTAGTTCTAATCTTACCTCACCCGAGTGAGAATCAGTTGATTTATGAGTGACTTATGCGGTTGTCTAGTGGGCATCACAGAAATTATCCCAAATCCGCCATTTCAATCAACTTTGAGACTGACTTTACTCATCTTTAAGAATTGCTGTTGTGTATTTGATGCGTTTCCTTTTCTTGTATGACTACATGGGAAAAATACGGCAAAGGGACCACCTGGACCGAAAGGTAAATAAAGGAAATCGTTTATCTTAGAACAGTAAAACTGCAAATAAATCTTATTATTAGAAAAGCAATCAATTTTCATGATGTTCAATGGGCGAAACAGTTGTACTGTTCTTTGCTGTCAATGACGTATACGTAGGTTAAGACGGCTTAGCAACGCAGTGTTAATTACTAGAGAGGAGCTTAACTCTGATCATTAAAGTCTAGTAACCAGAAGTATCAGGGTTCAGTTAAACAATTACACCTTTAAGACCAAAAAAGAAATGTTTTGGAAGTGATTGACCAGCTCTCAAAGAAGAATGGGGTTGCCGACAACTGACAAGGAGAAAAAGAACAGAAATAAAGAGAACCAAAAAAAACACACACACACAACAGGCAGCTATTCTGTCCTAAGGAAAAAAAACCTCTAAGAAAGCTAACCGCTGAAGATCATTTTATTTCAGGAGAACCAGGCAAGCCTGGTACCAACAAGCCAATCCCAGGCCCCCCTGGTCCTAAAGGAGACCAAGGAGCTGTTGGTAGGACTGGAGCCCAGGGACCTCAGGATGTCAAAGGAGAGAAGGGACAAGACGGAGCTGGGAAGTCTGGAGTGAAGTATGTTCGCTGGGGAAGGACCACATGTCCTAGCGGTGCTTAGGTAGTTTACAAAGGTAAATGGGTAAGCGAATGATCATAACTAAAGAAAAGGGTTTTTTTATTAAACGTTCACCATAGGTACAAGGGAAAATCCATTGTTTCTCAACAATGAATTTTAAAACCTTGAAACAAACACAAACTGTAAAGCATGAGTCATTTGACTCTTTCAAGACTTTCTTAGTTCAAAAACGTTTCGCTGTTATTTAGTTGACTAATATTGTTAAACATTTATATTTAAGTTGGGCTCCACATGCCTTGATATATCGACTCATGAATATGAAAGTAATCAAGCTTTTAAATTTGTCTGTGTGGTTTAATTGGTTTTTACTATCACTCTCACCCCACCTTATGTTTCCACATGGGAATGTCATGGGAACAATCTTTCATAAATAAAGACCATTGACGACCACATATGCATTTATAGTTGCAAAACTATTAGAGAGGGCCTTAATGTTTCCCCACGTTGTATGCCCACAGACAAGTGCAACTTCACTTAGACACTCTCTGGAAAGTATATTTTAACAAAATCACTTACGCCAAGTTTATTTTTATCTAAGGTTTAATGGGTGGAGAATTTTACAACCACCATGGCGGTGGAGCGAACTATCTTTGCCTTCCTCACAATCCAAAGTATGACAAGTACCAAGATGGATACCAGTACGTGGGGTACATGTACGGCACTGAGTATGAAGTCGCGCCGGTCAGTACAGCGGACACCCTTTTAAGCGAAGTCTCCATTACCATGAAGCACCCTGCGTTGTCTGCTTTTTTAAGTCACGTAGTTCAATGCTGATGATGCCCGCACGGAATGACTGTCTATCTGGATGGACAGAGGAGTATCATGGGTACCTGATGACTGAAGATTACGCTCACAAACATTCAAGTGACTTCATCTGTGTTGACGGGGACCGAGAGTATGTTCCTGGTAGCCATGCCAACAAGGATGGTGCCTTGCTGTACCCAGTGGAAGGAAGATGTGGCTCACTCCCCTGCCTTCCATATGTTGATGGCTGAGAATTGACATGCGCTGTGTACACCAAGTGACAGAAAGACTGGCTGTTTACAGTGCCTATTAACGGCCTACAAAGGAAAAAATATATAACAGTGATTTAATTGACTGTCTGCATGATTTGTAGTAAAACTAATAATGAACTCAGTCCTGATAGAATCTAGATATAATACGCAGTTGTCAAACAAGATAAACAGGAGGTAACCTTGCAATTTCTGAGATGTATACTTGAATGTAAAGTTTAAGTAAAAACACTAAACTTAACATTGAATCACTGTTCAACATTTCGCTTCTTTACTTTGCTGTCCGTCTTGTCCTTAGAGCCCGCGATCCTTTTGATCGGACAGCAGAGAATCGCCGGAATTCTTGGCTGACGTCAACTGCCTCCAGTAGAGAGCAGAATCAAATTTACTCGGGCGCCGACGGATTGTTGGTCGATATCACTGATTTAGTTTATACCAGAAGGTTTTAAAATACCTTTTCGAACCTTTCTGTGGCGTTTACACTCTTCTGAGCTCATCTGCCAATCTGTTGATAACATTGTCTGGATTAACATAAAGAATGTATATTTGCAAGCTTCATGGAGAAGAGATACACAATTTGAACGTCTTTTCCACATCTTGATCTTGGTTTCTTGGCTACCCCGTACTTCTCTTAAAGTCAAACTTGACATAGTTGAGGGCGACTTGAATTCAGTTTTGTTCAGTGCTATTTTAAGCGGCATATGTTTTTAGTGGTACGTATGTCTTACCTACGATATTCAAATCAGACTGGTACTGCATTATATTTTGTGAAGTCATCATTTATCGCAGAAAAACCGTACAAAATGAACTCGGTACGTGAATCAGGAACAGGCAGACTTTTATCCCGTTTACATTGCCGGAAATGACACCTTGAACTAGCGAAACGTGGAATCACTCTGGCCGTTCTTGGTGGATGATAATCTATTGCTGTCTGCACCTTTCCTTGTTTTTAGATAGATAGTACGCGCGATCTCATTGGTCGATAGGTGTGTTTAGAGGAGAGTATGTAAACACGGTTGTGACGTCACGCTTTCTGCGTTTCCCGCCACAATTTGAAAACATTTCAAAACTTTCGCAAAACTCGTAAAGGAGGCAAATTTGCCATATTTTGATTTGGGGTTTGGCTATGTCTTCCCCCGCGGAGCCCGAGGAAAACAAGAAAAAGAAAGACGCGCTCTGAATGAAAACACAACTTGGCGAAACTCGGCATAATTTTATCGATCGCTGGGTGAAAATATGAAAAAAAAAAAAAAAAAAAACTTAGCTTGCGTGAAGTTTTTGCCACGCTTTGACAAATTTGTGTATTTATAACCGACAGCAAAATTTACCAGGCTCTGAATTATTACCTGAAAATTACCAAAACGAATCGCTTGGCAAAGGTTTTAACGGTAAATTCATTGAATCGAGCCGTGGCTTCACAAAATGCATTCAAAACACGCACAGCAAACTTGTTTTAACAAAAGTAAACTTCGGAAGCAAATTTGTATCAAACTGACCTTTATTTCATTCCAAGAATTGCTCAAATCCACTGAATTACTTCTCTGAGTTCGTGGCAAGTCATTTTCATTCCTTTGGCTTTGTAGAGACGGTAGATCAGCAACTCAGATTCTCGCCGTTCAAAAATATTCGCTGTCTGTCAGACTATAACAAATGATCTCTTCTTTTCCCCTCGCAGTTAGTTCCTGAGAAGTTCAATCAATTGAAAGTCAAACTTTACAGATTACCGATTGTGTCCTCAATAAATATTTCCAGAATTGCCGTAGTTTTGTCACTTAAATTTTAAGAACCGGCAAGGCACAGCAGACTCGCAAAATTTACCCACGGCCCCAGACAGGATTGCGTTTAAGCCGATAGAGAACTTTTTCCGTGTTTACATAGCCTCATCGAAACACGAGGGGGACATGTCCCCCCGTATTTTTGGTATTTTTCTGCAAGCTTTACGAGGATTCAAAGCTGAAAATTGCTTTCATCTACACGCCACATATTTCCTGACTTGATTTGGAGTTTTATAACGCGAAT